>LR738715.1:473516742-473530268 GCA_902687465.1 Secale cereale | reverse complement strand
AAGACGAAAAATAATTCAAACATATTTGAATTTATTTCAAATAGTTTGAACTAAGACCTGAATATTGAAGTGTCCAAAAATGTTCCAATTTTTGGAGGAACCTCGAAACAACGGAGAAGAAAATACCGGCAAGATTTTGGAGGTGAAACTCGAAGTGAAAAGACAATGGGGAAATTATGCACGTGTGTTATGTTGATTCCGAAGCAATGGAATATTTATTAATATAGCTCCATATTTATTAGGAGGCTTTTATATGTTATAAAGAGAAGACATCCTCCCTCGATTTAAATGGACCGAAGGTCCACACGATTTATTTGGTTGAGATGCAAAAATAAAAAAAATGACATGATGACATGATGCAATGCAAAAAAATAAATAACACAAGCTCAAAAGAACACACGGGCAACCCGGAACGTCTGGAAGCTTCGAGAATCTTCTGGGACGTCGGTCTCGGGCGTCACAGTTATGATGCAGTGCAGCCATTGCTGGAGAAGTGGCGTCGTCTTCTTCATCGACGACGCGAGCAACAACAGTTGCATCCAAAGATGAATACATAGAATCTTCAATTGAGGGAGTCGGACGCCAAATCGCAGATTGTGGAGGCATGGAGTCAAACTTTAAGTGCTCGATGAAGCCATCTGATTGAAGATCATCTTCAGAGCAGAGCAATGTGAGGCTCTTCCAGGACCACCAACAGGCTTCATGAGCAACGAAGGAGTTCTTAGTAGCCGAGTTGTGAATGTGAGTCACGTTAGTTAGAAGACTTTGCATCTGCCGCTTCAACCACTCATGGTGCTTATCCTGCTTCTGGTGAAGTGAAACTAGAAGCTCTCGGTCATTGAGGACACGGGGACGCTTCTTAGGCCTTTGAGAAATTGTTCTACCAGTGGCATTAGTGTTGGCACGATGCGGTAGGCGCAGATTTCCAGCCAGAGGATAAGCAGAGACGTTTGCATTTGGCACATGGATACCTTCAACATGCTGTGTGAAGCTTTGATGATTAGCATTGTGTAGTTGAAGTGGTTGCTTGGCAGGCTCAGGATTGATGGCTTCATAAGACATATCAACCTCATGCAAAAAGACAACATGATTGCGTGCATAGGCTGGATAGTTGATAGTAGAGTGAAGCTTAATGAGGCGCATTGTCCATGGAGCATAGAACTTGAGGGCAAATAGATCAATACCAAATGCAGCTAGTTGACGAATGAAGAAGTCATGCGTATTGAATGTGATGCGACTAAGAATGTAAAATACCATAGTCTTCATGGAACCTTCCAGTTTAGCTTCAGAAGAGTGTCCCTTAATTAGCCAGAGAGTATGCCCACAATATGATAGATGGTGCGAGGCACATACTCGAGGTCCTTGTCGAGGAATTCCTTTGGATAATCAGCTTCCAGGTGCAATGGCTTCATCATACTGAGCATTTCACTCGTATTGGGCTTAGCATTTTTGAAGATGCTCTCCAACTCCTTTTGATAAAGAGAACGACCTGGTGAGTTAGTGGGCAGGGAAGTAAGCTCAAGAAGAGTCTAAGCTTTGGCTTCATGATGAATATCACCTATCATCCACACAAGGACCCATGTCTTCGGATCCCTATTGTAGCCTCTGATGTGAAGAGTAGCATATAATTGCAGGAGAAACTCTTTGTTCCAGTGTTCTTTGGCAGTGACAAATGGAAGCAATACAACATCTCTAAAGCAGTCAAGAGCTTCTTCAAGGCATGGCAGCCCAGCAATGGCATCACAATCAAGGTGTTCGTGTGGAAAGATTCGGTCTTGATTGTACATAATGCAAGAGTAATATTTTCGTTGCTGAAAGCTCCAAAACCTATCAGAATAGATCCTTGGCTTCTTGTAGGGGTTCTTGTTAGAGTCAAACAAATGTTGTTTTCCCTAAAGCTATGCACACTGAAGGAACCTTGTGTCGTTGCAGTGCTTGGAAGCCTAGGCAATCTGGGCATTGGCTTCTGCGTCTGAGGCCTCCGCTCCACATGATATTGATATTGTGACCCAGGAGCAGTTGGAGGCGTCAGTTGTAGCCACCTTACAGTGACGAGCTCTCCATCATGATTGTAGGCTTGGGCCATGGTGTGAAGCACAGGGGGAGGAGCAATCACTCCAGGGGCGGCAATGACTTCATGCTGCACATTGTCTTCGGCCATGACAGTGTCGTTGGCTTTAGTAGTCAAGGGAGTGGCAGCCACATTTGCTTCACCATCAGTGGCTTCTTGGAGAGGAGACTCATGCACAACACAATCTTGGGGAGTGGGTTCTTGCATGACGGGCACGTCTTCTTGCACAACAGTCTCTTGGGGAGGGGGAGTGACTTCACGGGTTTCTTCTTTTTCTTCATCAACTGATGCAACCGGAATATCTTCAGCCACTTTGGCTTCAGATTCTGGGGCAAACACTAAAGGATTAGCATCAAGAAACTCTTGACATGCTACTGAGCTTGAGTTTTGCACTTCTTTTTCAAGAATGCTTGACATGGAGACCCGAGGCCTGGGACCTTTCTGAAGCCTTCAAAACTTGGGCGACGCCATTGGTGAAGCATTGGTCTGCTCCATGTCTTCTCCAGGTGTTTCTTTTGGACTCTCAAGTACCAGAGTGGTAACAAGAGACGGCAGAGTGCGAGGAACGACTTCATGTAGTGGGGTGTTTGGGTGTTGCTCTTCCCAAAATTCATCTTGAGCAATTGGCGTCGTGGGACCGCTAATGCTTATGAGTTCACTGCTCGTGTGAGCAGGTGACTGAACTGGCTGGGGTTCAGGTTGAGGAAGGACTTCATAATTATTACCATTGTCATCATGAGCAATGTCTTCAGCTGCGGGAGACTTAGCAGCTGGAATCTCTTCAGACTGATGAGCCTCTGTGGTAGCGGCCTCATGCACAACAAGATGATGCTCGCGGTTGGAGGAGGCAGGCAGGGCAACCGAGATGGGTTCAACAACCAGAGGTTCTGTGGAGGAGGCACGAGGCTTATGTGAAGGCTTTAAAGATTTTGTCTTCTGCTTCTTCCTGGAAGGAGCCGCATTACGAGCGTCAAGATGCTTTTGTTTCTTAGCTTCAGCTTTAGCCTGCCTTGTCTTCTTTTGTTCAGAAGCTGCTGATGGGACCTTTGTCTTCGAGCCAGTCATACTAGCAGGGAAGACAATGCTGGGTCTCTCCAGCCTTGGAGCTTCAGGGTCTTCAGTAGCAGGCTTCTTCTTCTTATTAAGCTTCTTGGCGGCCAGCTTGGGGTCAATGCCTGGACGGCCAAGAGCTTTCCTCTTTACAACTTCATTGTGGGCTTGGACACATTTCTCAGCATAGGGCTTGAGACATTCCCTGGAGCCTCTTGCAACATCAAGGCGCTTGGCAAATTCAGCCTTGAGATCTGCCATCATATTTTGAAGTTTTGAACTTCTTGAGCACTGAGGTTTGCCATATGCTTCTTGAACAGAGCCTTTTCATGATCAATTTTGTTCCTCTGCTTAATAACCTTCTGTGCAACACTCAGTTCGTGAGAAATATATCCCTGAAAGGTCACACTGATATCAATGTGAAGTTGGATGTGGCACCCCGGATCAGAGCGACCGGTTTACCTTGGATTGCCAGCCCAGAGACCTTGTCTTCCGGCAACACACAACATCTTGGTACAGAAAACAACCGCTTCATTGATACTAGCGGGCCATAGTTTTACATTACAAGAGTTAGCGAGGCCGAGCGGCAGACACGGTGCGGCTAGACAATATGTACATTATTTAATGAACATAAAAGGGCCTCGGGCATAAACTACGAAGCAGCGAAACAACGTTGTAGCATAACTCCATCTCACAGGGACACCGATGTGGATACAACCTAGAGCCAGGTCAGTACTTTGAATGTACTTGCAAGCTTACAGCAAAAAAAATCATAATGACAAACAATATCATGATAATTAATAAATATTAAATATGCAGCAATAAACTTAGATGAAAATTCACTAACATGCTATGCTCATGTCTTTGTATAAATAAAACCTCGGTCTATCTTACTGACGATGGTTTATCACAACTACCAACTTATTCATGTCAACAAGATATAAAATCGTGACCGTTCCGGTGATCACAAACCTGCCCATACTGGGTCTCAAAACATCTCGGATGCTCTTACATCAATTTATTATAGCACCAAAAATTTAGAACTTAGTGACCAAAATTTTATTAGCTGTTGACCCATGGCGTGACCTACTTTCGAGCGTGTCCGTGACCGTGGACTCGGCTATCGATAGATTAATTACACTCTGCAGAGGTAGTGCACTGTACCCACACCACGGAACCCATGGCCTCGTTCTCCCATTCGGGTGGACCAACGGCATTCCGATGAAACCCATCCATTGCCATGACACTCCTCCAGCCACTCCGACTCGTTTCCCACTGGAACAGTCCTAGGTGGCCCTATGCCTACCAAAGGCACACCGACCACCGTCATGGCCAAACAAAAATTGTCCCAAACGGGAACTCAGTACCATAAAATTAACTACGGGCACACAAGGTTATGTCTGCTTACCGGGCCAGGGTACTGTATGCCCATAACCTTCCCTATCTGGAGGTACCGATAGGAGGCATGTCAATGGACAGAATCAAGACCTTCCCATAAAGGTAAATGTGGTTGCACTGGGAAAGACTCAATTCGGTGGCACCATGACCCGGTCAACAATTTATTCAAGTTGACTTATTAACCGTTTCAACTTAAAGAAGAAATAAATAACTGGTGTCATACAATGCCATGCAAGAAACCAAAGTGCAGCACATAAACAAGTAAAATGCCATACAAAAATATAACTGGGTCAACTTTCATCTTGACTTCACTAGTATTCTGGTTATGCTTGACTTTCAACAAAAATTTTACTTAGCAAAATTTTATCATAATTACTTAATGCAAAAGAAAGTAACTTCACATATGCTTGTCCATAATCATTCTCAATATCCCAACTTTATTTTAACTATCTTAATAACTTAAACCAAACTCCAACTTTCTGTAAAGTAAATGAAACCAATAACTACAGCAACCAAAAGAAATTATTTAACAAAATAATTAACATGCATAATATAAATCATTTGTTCAAGTTGGAAAAATCACAAATATTGAAATGGCACTATGAGAATGTTGATGCGGCTTGCCTTAGTTCAAATGAGGCTCAGAAGCCTCTTGGTGATCCTCAAGACAAGTCTCTTCTTCCGAAAATAAATAAAAGTTCAAAAAGAAACCATCAAGATTCATTCAAAAATTGACCAGAAAATCTACACAACACCAAATAGTTTCATTTTTGGTGTGCTGTTCTTTACCAGGAACACAATGCAAAAAGAATCAATTCATTTGGACTTATGGTTAAAAAGTTATTGCAGTTTGAAGTTCTCTGGAATTTATTTAAATTCAGAAATTAAAATAAATAGAACGGGGGGGGGGGTGATGTCGAAGGCGTAAACGCCTAGAGCGCCACCACTCATACCGCTTCGCGCGGGGGTGGAGAAGCTGACTAGCGGGCAGCGCTAGTCGTGTGAGAGGGGGAGAGAGAGATGGGCAGAGGCGGCCGCGGCATCGCCAGAGCGCACGCCGGCGATGCTGCCCCTTGGCTCAAACTAAAAGGATAGATCGACGGAGTGGTTATAGGCGCACCTGCCCATACCTGTAGGGTGGCTGGAGGTGGACGGACGACGTCGGAATGGAGCTCGGAGGCGGAGGCAGAGCAGGTGGTTCGCCGGAGTTGAAGAAGACGACGAGTTACGGCGCCTC
Organism: Secale cereale; assembly: GCA_902687465.1. NCBI lineage: Eukaryota > Viridiplantae > Streptophyta > Magnoliopsida > Poales > Poaceae > Secale > Secale cereale. Next base: position 473,524,512 of record LR738715.1, on the reverse strand, counting down.
CAGTAGCTCCAGCTAGGTGAAGAAGCTTCACGAGAGAGTGGCGGAGGCCCTGGTGAGGTCGCCTTGGACGAAGAGGGCTTGGAGCTACTTCGACAACCCGAGGGGGATCGCTAGTGAGCTCGGGCTCGGGGAAGATGGCCTGAGGCCTGCCCGGCCGGGCCACGGGGTTCTACTCTATCTGAGGTCGTGTGAGAGTGGAGCGAGGTCCTCGGAGCGGCTGGGGAAGGTCCTATTTATACACGAGCGAGAGGGGGGGAAACGGTGCTCTGCCGGCGACACCTCGCCACGCCCGGCGAAGAAATGGCGTCAGTGAGAGGGGGAAGAAGAAGACGGAGTCACGCGGGAGCTGTGGCCAAACGGGGACGAGCACAGGGGCGCTGGAGGTGGCAACGAGCATAGTGCGCACTGCACTGTGCCTTGGCCGGACCTTGCCCGTGCTTGCTACGGCGAGCTCCGGCATCGGCGAGCGCCAGGGGTGGACTGTGGAGATGAGGGCGACGATGGTGGCGAGGTTTGGCGCGCTTGGGCAGGCTGGGAAGCGACCACGCGCTCTACAGAGCGCTCGGCGGCGTCCAGAGGACGCCGACTGACTGCCATGGCACGGTGTACACGCGTGGTAACCGCGCGAACCAATGTCTGTGGGCTGACTTGCTGCCAAAAATCGTGTCTGGAATGTTGTTCGTGGTAGATAGGTGAGTTACCTGTGGTTGGTTTACTCCCAGACATAGTAGGATGAAAGTAACTAGCTTGGTAAGTTTTTGGACAGAAACTTTGAGAGTTTAGTGAGGTAAAATGGTGAATAGTTCAAGGTTGTGCTTTCGAGGCTTGTCATGAGTTACTAAGGTGAATATGCACAAGGAGTACCAGAAGGATTGGAGCAAGTAAATTGGTAGTTGCTGTAGAATCTACCATTTCTTCCTAGAATAGAAAAGATTTTCTATAGCAAAAATACTCCAAAAAGTAGTGCAATATTTTTGCTCGGGAATGTGTCTTACGGTCCAAATAATATTTAGGAATTTCCTCAGAATTTTATTAGCCAGAAAAATAGGGGTTGCTTTAAAGCACAAAGATTTTAGCTAGGGTTTTGGGGAGTAAAATGAATATTTTTCAAATAAGAAAAATATTCTATGGAGTATATTAGAGTGGTCCAGAGGTATATGATAGTTTGAGATGGATAGGAGGCACTTGGGTGAAAGTCAAATGATTCAAAAAAAAATCCCAAGATTTGAAATAAATTCAAATAAAGTTTTGGCAAATAAAAGATGGCAAAAATCAGGCTGTCAAAAACCTCCCCCACTTAGAATGAATCTCGTCCTCGAGATTTGGTTGCTTGGGAAAACCATTCCGGATAATATGTCTGTAGGAACTCTTCTTGTTCCCAGGTTGATTCTGACTCGGTGTGATGCTCCCACTTGACTTTATAAAACACCCGTACTTTACTACGCGTGACTCTTTCCATCTGATCCAAAATCCCGAACGGCCTTTCTTCGTACGTTAGGTCCTCTGCCAATTCTATGTTAGTTACAACAGTCTTTTTCTTAGGCGGGGATATGCATCGCCTCAACTGTGAGACGTGGAACACGTTGTGCACATCTGACAGTTCCAAGGGTAGTTCCAACTGATAAGAAACAGTGCCCACTCGAGAAATAATTGGGAAGGGGCCAATAAATCTGGGTGCCAACTTCCCGCGAGTTTGGAATCTCTTGACTCCTTTCATGGGGGTGACTCGGAGGTATACGTGCTCTCTAGGTTCAAAACTGATCTATCGGTGATTCGCATCAAATAACTCTTTTGTCGAGACTTGGCCAACTCTAATCTGTCTCTGATTTCCTTGACTTGTTTCTCAGCTTCCATCATCAGGTCTGTTCCAAAAATACGGCTATATCCTGTCTGAGACCAGTTTAGCGGGGTACGGCATTTGCGGCTGTTTGGAAGCTGTTGTTGTAGGAAAACTCGGTGTCAGGTAGACAATCTTCCCATTTAGGTCCTTGGGCCAAGACGCAAGCTCGCAGCATATCTTCCAGTATTTGGTTCACCCGCTTTGTCTGCCCATCTGTTTGTGGATGATAGGCTGTACTATATTTTAGGGCTGTCCCCAAAGCTTGATGGAGACGTGTCCAGAAAGCGGAGGTAAAGAGTGAACCCCGGTCAGAAGTGATGGTTCGAGGTACTCCATACAAACTGACTATTCTGGACACATACAGTTGTGCAAGTTGGTCTGCCCGATAGGTGGTCCTGACTGGAATAAAATGGGCTACCTTGGTTAGAGTGTCCATGATGACCCATATTGCATTATTGCCTCGCTGAGTCTTGGGTAATCCCGTGATGAAATCCATGCAAACATCGTCCCACTTCCACTGTGAAACTGGCAGCGGTTGAAGAAGTCCGGCTGGCTTCTGATGTTCTGCCTTTACCTTGTTGCATATGTCGCAACAAGCCACAAAATAGGCAATATCCTTCTTCAGTCCATCCCACCAGAATATTTGACGAATGTCTTCAGACATTTTCGTACCCCCAGGGTGAATAGAATATGAGGACTCGTGTGCTTCTGACAAGATTTTCCTTTTTACGTCTGACTGATTTGGTACACAAATCCTTCCGCGGAATCGAAGAGTCCCAAGGTGATCTCTTGAGAAGTCTGGTGCACGCTCTGCTTGCATATTCTGGGCATGCTTTTTAGGATAGGGTCATCTCGCTGGGCCTTGCGGATTTCCTCTTCAAGGGTGGGGGTAACTTCCAGTATGTTAGCGAGACCAGCCTCAACGATGTTCAGATGGAGTTGAGCAATCTCATCTTGAAGTTCAGCGGGCAAGGAATTTAATATGGTATTTAAACTGACCGGCTTTCGACTAAGTGCGTCAGCCATTACATTGGCTTTACTCAGGTGGTAGTTTATTCCCAAATCATAATCCTTAACCAGCTCAAGCCACCTTCGCTGACGGGGATTCAAATTGGGCTGAGTGAAGATATACTTGAAACTTTTGTGATCGCTAAAAATTTGGTACTTCTTCCCAATGAGATAATGCCTCCGTATCTTGAGAGCATGCACTACCGCGGCCAATTCCAGATCATGAGTAGGGTAATTTCCTTCGTGCGGTCGCAACTGTCGTGATGCATATGCCACCACCTTGCCATCTTGCATGAGTACGCAGCCAATTCCTTGTCTGGATGCGTCAAAGTAGACATCAAAACTGCGATAGATGTCTGGAAGAGTTAATACTGGGGCGGTTGTCAGACGTTTCTTCAGCTCACTGAAACTTTGATCATAGTCTTTTGTCCATTCAAACTTATTGTCCTTTTTGAGTAGTTCGGTCATGGGCTTGGCAATCTTGGAGAATCCTTCAAAGAAACCACAGTAATATCCTGCCAGTCCAAGGAAGCTTCGGATCTGGGATACAGTTGTGGGTGGCAACCAATTGAGCACATCTTTTACCTTGCTGGGGTCTACGGCTATACCTTCGGCGGATAGCACGTGTCCAAGAAATCCGATTTGATTAAGCCAGAACTCACATTTGCTGAACTTGGCATAGAGCTGATGATCTCGGAGTCGCTGCAACACTTCTCGAAGATGATCCTCTTCGCTTTTTGAATATATAAGTATGTCATCGATGAAGACCACCACGAACTTATCGAGGAAGTCCATGAACACTTTATTCATCATGTGCATGAAGAAGGCAGGGGCATTGGTGAGACCAAAGGACATAATTGTATATTCGTAAGGACTGTATCGAGTGGTGAATGCGGTCTTAGGAATATCCTCCATTTTAATCTTGAGCTGATGGTATCCGGTCCGTAAGTCAATTTTGGAGAATACCTTGGCCCCACTGAGCTGATCAAACGAATCATCAATCCTTGGTAGAGGGTATTTATTTTTAATGGTGACATCATTCAGCTGCCGGTAATCTACACACATGCGGAGGCTGCCATCCTTTTTGCTTACAAAGAGTGCAGGCGATCCCCATGGTGAGGAACTGGTACGGATATACCCTTTCTGGAGCATTTCATCGAGCTACTTCTTTAATTCCACTAACTCTGATCGGGGCATCTTGTAATATTTCTTGATTAACGGTGCGGTTCTGGGTACTAGATCTATTGCAAACTCAAGTTCTCGGTCTGGCGGCATGCCTGGGAGTTCTTCCCAAAATACATCAGGAAATTCACTGACCACAGGAATTAATTCCAACTCAGCCATGGCGGTGAATATCATCCCCTTCTTTGGTATGCTTTTGCGCGAGTAGAATTTTGTAACTTGCCCTTCTTGATTGATCAAGGTGACTTCTCTGGTTGCACAGTTTATGCATACTTGGTATTGAGTCAGCCAATTCATGCCCAAAATAACATCCAACTGTGCTGACTCGATGAGTATCAAGGAAGTTGGAAAGCTTATTCCGTTGATATTGATTTCCAAGCCACGGCAGACCAGACTGCTCTTGATTAAAGATCCCGGGGTTTGTACTAGCATGTTTTTGCCCAAGAGAGAACAAGAAAAATGGTTTTGGGCAACAAAACTCCGAGAAATAAAAGAGTGGGAAGCCCTTGAGTCAAATAAAATTATTACAGGTATGCTATTAATAGAAAACATACCGATGACTACTTCGGGGTTTTCTTGTGCTTCGTCTGCAGAGAGGTGAATGACATGCCCGGTGATGTTTTGTTGGTCCGGGTATGACCCCATGAAGTTGACTTGTGGCCGGAATAAGGCGTTCGCCTTGCTGTTCTTGGGACACTGACGGGCATAATGTCCACTTTGCCCGCAACTGAAGCAAGAATTATTGCGCTGACGCTCCTCATGCACTGGGTTGGTGACGACATTCTTGACTTGGGTAGTAGTCTTGTTAACATTTTGTTACCAATTGGGCTTGTAGTCTATCCGAGTTTGCTGCCAGGTTTGAGCCTTCTGCATCGGTGATCCTTCTTTTCTTGGTTCAAACTTGCGTTTGTGCTCGTTATTAGCGGGCCGGTTGTCCAGTACGAGCTTGTGTTCTCTTTCCACAATGAAAGCTTTATTCACCAAAGTTTGGAAATCTGGAAAATCAAGCATGCTGAGAGTGCACCTGAGTTTCGCGTTTAATCCTCCAAGAAACCTATCAATCTTTCTCTCTTCCGTGGCCACGTCATACAGGGAATAACGGGCGAGATGGTTGAATTGTTGCAAATATTCTCCCACAGATAGATTTCCTGGGGCGAGGGCAAGAAATTCACACTGCTTGGTCTTCATTACTCCAGTCGGGATGTAATATTTCCGGAACTGATCCTTGAATTTGGTCCAGGTGAGTGCATCATCAGCAGGCCACATGGCTTTTGTATTTTCCCACCATACGGCAGCAGCGCCTTCAAGATAGTGAGTTGCATAAGGAACTTTGTCATCTTCGGCTGTACGGCCAATCTCAAGCGTCCTCTCAATGGTTCGCAACCAATCATCGGCATCCAACGTGTCAACTGCCTGACTGAAACTGGGAGGTTGAGTTTGCTGAAAATCTGATAGCTTGGAGAAATGACCATTCTGCTGTCCATTCTGGCCAATCATAGCTTGAACACTTTTTAATACTTCCAGTAGATCATTATTTCTTCTTTCCTCAAACATACGCAGGATTTGTTTTATGGTAGGCGGATGTGGCGGTGGAGGCAGTGGTATGAATGGCTCGAGGGAGTGTCCTGCCTGTCGGGCGGAGCGACGAACAGGAACATCCTCATGAGCGCTGTTACTGTTGCCTCCCCGCGTCATCCTATTATGGATTTTTCACAAGACAACGCAATCGAGATGAGAAGCATTCAAAAACAAAAATAGGTGGGGAAAGCCAGCAACAAAAAAATTCGAGGAAAAATAGAATTGCGAAGAAAACAGAGAGTAGAAAATACACAACTTGAGCATAATTATACAAGGACGTATACATGAAAAGAAATCAATATGTCCGATTACACTACTATTATACATAACACATCACGTCTCGTACATCATACATCAGCCTGACAACTGCTAATACTCTGGAGCTCTACTACTCTGCGGGTGCTGCGGGGTTCTCTCCTGGAGTTGACTCGGATCCAGAACTGACGAGATTAACGGGAACCTTAGGGTCAAAGGTAACATGGCGACATTGCCTCGGAGGCTCTCCTTCCGGGGCGGGAGTAGGGTGGATCATAGGAGCTACAGGGGTAGTGAGGAGTGAGATGCACTCAGCAGGGGCACTAAGAGGAGTTATGGTCGAGGTGCCCGAGCTACCAGGAGGAGTTACTGGTGAATTAGGAGAAATCGAACTGGGGACGTAAGAGGTGAATCCCAAGGAAGCGGGAATGGTGACAGACCTGGTAGTGGCTAAAGCAATACGAGCGTGAGTCAACTCGCGTGGTAGCTCGTGAATTACGAGATAACTAGCAGTGATATAACGGGAAAGATGGCTAGCAACGCTATCATACTCCGGATCAATTTCAGGGAAAAGAATACGACCTTTGTCGTGCAAAGAAGGGTAGTATTGGAAACCTGGGTGGTCCTGCATGCGGACCTCGCTGTCACGGAGCTCAACAAGGATCTCGAATGCAACAAATTGAACAGCTAGCGATGCGGTAGAAGCGTGACTGCTTCGAGAGGTACGAGTATAGGAGCTGGAATCAGAACGGACGCGCAGAGTCGCCACTGCTTGATATTCATAAATTGAGTCAGCTAGACGCTCCCGGTACACATGATAAACTGGGTCGTCTCCATGAGGGTACAGCCGACGCCACACGTTGCGGAGGAGGTGCTGTGACGTGTACGGCATCAGCTGCAACTGGCACAGATACGGCACCAGAGCCATCTACACTCACAACCATTAGTGGGCTAGCATAAAAATAATACAGGTATAAATAAAGCAATAACCAACTAGATACACTACCGGCACTCAACCTAAACGTGTATCTAGCGTTTAAATAGCTCGTCTTAGTCTAACGGATCCTACAGTCAGCGCGGCTCTGATACCAAGCGTTGTAGCACCCCGGATCAGAGCGATTGGTTTACCTTGCATTGCCAGCCCAGAGACATTGTCTTCTGGCAACACACAACATCTTGGTACAAAAAACAACCGCTTCATTGATACTAGCGGGCCATAGTTTTACATTACAAAAGTTAGCGAGGCCGAGCGGCACACACAGTGCGGCTAGACAATATGTACATTATTTAATGAAAATAAAAGGGCGTCGGGCATAAACTACGCAGCAGCGGAACGACGTCGTAGCGGAAATCCATCTCATAGGGACACCGATGTGGATACGGACTAGACTCAGACGGCACTCCTTTCCAGTGGAACTTTCCTGAAATCTGGCATGACACACGAGGTCAGTACTTTGAATGTACTTACAAGCTTACAGCAAAACAAAATCATAATAACAAACAATATCATGATCATTAATCAATATTAAATATGCAGCAATAAACTTAGATGAAAATTCACTAACATCCTATGCTCATGTCTTTGCATAAATAAAACCTCGGTCTATCTTACTCATGATGGTTTATTACAACTACCAACTTATTCATGTCAACAAGATATAAAATCGTGACCGTTCCGGTGATCACAAACCTGCCCATACTGGGTCTCAAAACATCTCGGAAGCTCTTCCATCAATTTATTATAGCACCAAAAATTTAGAACTTAGTGAGCAAAATTTTATTAGCTATTGACCCATGGTGTGACCTACTTTCGCGCGTATCCGTGACCGTGGACTCGGCTATCGATAGATTAATTACACTCTGTAGAGGTAGTGCACTGTACCCACACCACGAAACCCATGGCCTCG
>LR738715.1:473466836-473506910 GCA_902687465.1 Secale cereale | reverse complement strand
CTCGTGTACAAACGGTAAATCATGGGACTTGCCCTCTTTACAATGTCACGCATACACGAAGGGACCAACGGTGTGTCCGGTGCCCTGTGAAAACAGTCATGGTCGCCTATCCAAGCCCGACCCCGTCCCGGGAGAGACCTCAAGTCTTCCCTGTCACTAGTAATGTGGGCACCATGCTAGTATCGGCCTAAATAATCAATAATGCCCCGTCCCATAAGGGGTAGAGTGGTTGCACATGTTTGGTTGGGACAGTAGTCACACATAAATCTAATCCATCATATCACCCACACACAAGATCTTTCTTGGCACACCACTTCTTCCTCAAGTGATGACCTAACTCAACATCACCCTCGGGCATTTGGGGCACCCGATGGGGTTTTTGAAAAGAATGCAACCACGAAGGATTCATGGCTCATATGCATTACTAAGCCTCACAACTAATCATTTGTCATTGTATCTAAGCACATAGTAAGATCATGAGTAAGGCATGCATCATGTGGTGGCTTTCAACTAGTTCACCACCGTCACTCTTATCATCATGCATTTGGAAATGAAAGGGTTCAGAGGAACACAAGGGTATAATGGTCAAAGGGCTGCTTGCCTGGATTGGCTTCGTCTTCTAATCCTTCCCCTCCTTCTTCTTCAGCAACCTCGTCAAACACGGTATCTAATCGTCGCAATAAACAACGGGAAAATAAGACCATAATAAAAACAGAAAAACCAAAGTGCTTAGAAAAATGCCAACTTATTTTTATCAAATACTAGAGGGAAAACTAAGATGGCAAAAATTCTTAGTTTGAGATTTTGAGTGACAGAATGGGGTACATGAATTTTTGAATAGAGGTTTTAGTGTTCATATATGGATTTAAATTTGAACAAAACAGAAAAGGTCCATGGATATGGGTGAAAGTGACATCATTAAATAGGTTGGATTTTTACAAGTTTTTAGGAACTGGAATTAATTCATTTGGATATATATTTAATCCTGTGGAATTATTTGAAAATCCCACAGAAAAGAAAAAGAAAAATGTTCCTGTGCAACTGGGCCAGAACGGCCACAATGCAGCAGGCCCAGGGGAAATCAGCCCACCGCACGGGCGCCAGCTTGCGTGCCAGGTTTCAAACCTTACGGGCGGGGCCCGGCGTCAGTGAGAGGAGAGAGAGGCGAGGGCGAGGGGAGGCTGATAGGCGGGGCCCGCTTGTCCTCCCTAACCCTCCGGCAGAGGGTCGCTGAGCTCACCGGTGACGATTCGGGGCAGGGCAGGGCGAGCTATGGGCAGGGACGGAATCAGCGAGGTGTCACCGATCTGGTGGAGGGGGAGTTGGTGTCACATCCCTAGCTAGCACTTGCATTAGGACCTGACTAGAGTGTGCATCATGTCTATTTTCAAAGGAAAATTGAAATGGGATTAACAGAAACCCCAGCACCCCTCCCCTAACAACTAGGGTTTGATAAAATATTTTCCAATGTACCCAAAATGCCCTTCAAAATGTTCATCATTTCTGCCTTGGTCCTAAACCTCTGCCAAAAATGGTGCACATTTTTCTAGGACAATCTAGGGCTTTGGATTAAATCATATGGTATTTGAATTTGGGCATTTAAATGCTACAAAATATTTTAAATGCTCAAATAATCATAAACTATAATGTTTCCTACTGTTCATATTATATACAGCAGGTATGACAAGTGTTATGAGTTACAAAAATGCTTTGGCATTTTATTTAATTAAACAAAGTTGCAAAAGAAATGAAACAGAAAAGAAAATAGAAAAAAGGGAGAGAGAGAAGCTTACCTGGCGCCCACCCGGCCCACCTGCCGGCCCAGCCTAGCTGCCGCTCCAGCGAGCTGCTTGGCTCGGCCAGGCAGGCAGGCAGGTGCTCGACGGCGACTGCGCCGCGCGCCACGCAGCTGCCCGCCGCCTTGCTTCACCCCCTCGCCGTCCTGGAGGGATGGTTCGAACCTCCACGTCCTCCTCGACCCCGCAGACACCTCCACCTCCCCCCAGTTCCTCCCCTCCGCTCTCCCCGCGCCATGGCCGACGCCGCCGTGTTCGCACCGTTGTAGAAGCCGCGTCCACCGTCGTCCCTGAGCTCCGCCTTGGTGTCCATCGTCTCCGCCGTCCTCGACTGCTTCGAACAGGCCGAGCCCCGAATGCTCGCCCGCCCTGGAGACGCCCCCGACCTCTTCTTCCCCAACTCCGGCCGCGGAGATCCCCCTCGCCGTTCTGCTCAGCTCCGACCACCCCCGAGCTCGCCCCGGTGCTTGCTGCAACCCCTGTGAGCCTAGCTACCTCCTCCCCCTCTCCGTTGGCTCCCTTTTGCCCTGTAACACACTGCACGAAGCTCGCCCGCACGCACCGCCGCCGTGCTCGCCGCCGGTGATGCTCTGGTGACCATTTGGTCACTGGCACCCGTCCAACATATTCACCGCAGCACGTAGATGCGAACGGTGCTACGCACGCATCGCCTAGGCCCCTGCAGCCATTTCTCCACTCACGCCCGACGCCGGTCGCCGCCGTCGAGCTCGTTGCCATCGTCTCCGGCCTCCCCAGGTCCGGCGACCACCTCCATCCGACGCGCAACAGCAAGGGCTATCCAACGCACCCAGCCGCAGCTCGAGCCGTGTACCGTAGGCGTTTTCCGAAGCACGCCGCCGTGTTTGGCCTCGCCGGCGGCTAAACGCCGGCGAGTTGGACCTGTTTTGACCACGGGTTTGACCCCCTGGATCAATGACATGTGGGCCCTGCCCGCAAGTCAAACCTAGCTTAGGTGTTAATTTATTTTAACTAGTTAATTAGTTTAGTCACTGACACGTGGGCCGTGGCCCCACTGACAGCTAATTAGTTTTAGTTTAACTCTAATTAACTCAGTTAATTAGCTGAGACACTGACATGAGGGACCCACTGGTCAGGTTTGACTTGGACTGGCCTTGTTGACTGGCTGACGTCAGCATGATGTCATGCTGACACATTAAAGGTTTTTCTGGGATTTTTAGATGTAAAAATAATTCAGGAAATTCCAGAAAATACCCAAAACTTCTAAAAATCATATAAAATCAACCATAGCTCAGATGGAAAAGATTTATATATGAAAAATGATCAGAAAAATCCAATCTTTCTAATGGCACTGGTTTCATGCATGTTTGAACAAGTTAACTTGCTGTATATATCAAAAACATGATAATGCACTTATTTAAATAATAGTTTGAACTTCAATTTGAATCCTTTATTCAAATAGGTTCAAACCCTTCTGGTTTTAGTTACATTAGCCAACACACATGCATCTTGCCATGTCATGAGCATGCATCATATTGTTGCATTTGTTGTTAATGATTGTATCGTCGGTATTCCCTGTGTTAGGTCCTGCTCCCGAGGATACTGCTGCGTATCCAGTTGAAGAGCAGTACCCGACAACTACCTTATCAGGCAAGCAATCATTGATCATTCCGATACATACCCAATCTTCTCGCTCCTGCTCTCTTTTACTGCATTAAGGCAACAGCGTGTGAACTGCTACTTGCTGCGGTAGTTGAACCCTATTCCCTTGCATGACCTGTCATTGCCACAGTAAATAGTTGAAACCCACTAGCATGTGTAGGAGTTGATTGAGCCATGTGATGTGTGATCCACCATGCAATTTACTTATGTTGCCTGCTATGCTTAGAGTTGTGTCTGGTCTGGTTCATCTGGGTGATGGATCAGAGTGAAATGATCTTACCGATAAAGAGAAGGAAGTGTGGAATACGCTTGGTAAAGGTATCGATGAAAGGCCATGTAGGAGTACATGGTGGGTTGTTTCATTGGAATCGTCCATAGGACCCGAGATCTGTGTGTGTGATTCAAGTTACAGTTACTACCACACATTGGGCCCTGAAATATGACCCCGCTCGACTTATTAATTACCCTTGATCGCTGTCCAGGAGTTGCAACTAGTTTCTGGTGTTTATAGCTTACTGGAGGTCGTGCACAACGCTGACCCTCGGGGTGGGTTGTGATGTGACAGGTACGTGGCACGGTGTGCCGGTTGCCAGTTTGGTAACTCGGGAACCCTGTACACATCGTTTGGGGCCGTGAGCGACACCCCGGCCGGATCTCCCAACGGATGGAACCCAAATAGGCGATAAACCTGGACGAGAGACTTGAGTGGTTGGTTAGGTCGTGGTCTACACCCACGTCGGCTTTCGCTTGAAGTCTGCCGAGCACATGTCGTGTGCAGACGCTAAGTGGTGAAAACATGTGTGAAGAAGTACACCCCTGCAGGGTTATCAATCTATTCGAATAGCCGTTGTTCGCGGTACGAACTACTTGGTTGCTCTTAGAGTTCATAGACAAGTTGATGGTTACTACTAAAAGCCTCAAGATAAGCGTGAGTGCCGTGGATGGCCCTTCCGTAGGATGACGGAAGAGGATCCTCGGTAGTGTATTGAAGTGGTGAGTAGAGGACTCGTGTTCGTAATAACATCTTGCAATCCGTTGAGAGTTGTAGTATAGGTTAGCCAAGGTCAAAGCTGGCATTCTGCTATGAACTCCACTACCCCCTTGATAATGTTGCATGTATGATAGGTTTTGTGGTAAGACTTGCTGAGTACCTTTGTACTCATGTTTTCTTAATAACTGTTGCAGGGGAGAACCCCGCCCTTACTGATGGGTTCTACATAGACATTGATGTCGACGAGTAGCTTGACACCCAGACGGTGATCTGGAGCTTGTGAAGGGCCCTGTAGATAGTCAGGCTACACCAAGCCTGTTTTATTTTCTAAGTTGTCTATACTCAGACATGTAGCTTCCGCTTGTGCTTGTATGACTGTATGACTTGAGTGTTGGGTCATGTGACCCCTACGTGTATGAATATGTTATGTATGGCTCTTGGAGCCTTTTAAATAAAGTACTTTGAGTCATAGAGTTCTGTTGTGATGCAATGTTATATTTGCACATATTGAGCATATTGCGTGTATGATTGAAATGCTTGGTATGTGTGGGATCCGACACCTAGTTGTTTTCCTTTGGTAGCCTATCTTACAGGGAAATGCCTCCTAGTGATTCCAATGAGCCTTGGTAGCTTGCTACTGCTCGGAACATGTAGGCTGGCCGGCATGTGTCCTTCTTCGTTCCTGTGTCTGTCCCTTAGGGGAAATGTCACGCGTTGTTCCTTTAAGTCCATGTAGCTTGCTACGACTTGGGTTCATACGTTGATGACCGACACGTTCGTTGCTGGGTCATGGATGCCTGTCTCTATAATTTAGTGCCACTTTTGGTTTATAACTAGCCATGTCGGCCCGGGTTCTCTGTCATATGGATGCTAGCGACACTGTCATATACGTGTGCCAAAATGCGCAAACGGTCCCGGGCCAGGTAAGGTGGCACCCGTGGGGATACCGTGCGTGAGGCCGCAAAGTGATATGACGTGTTACAGCTAGACCGGTGTGACTTAGGATCGGGGTCCTGACAGCGTTGGCATCAGAGCTGGACTGCCTGTAGGTTTCTCAAGCCAAACTGGTCGATGTTGAGTCTAGAAAAATTCTTAGTTATATGTAGGGGAATTGATTGTGGAAGGGAACGTAAGGCTCTTTTTACTCCTTTACCTTATGCCCTTCTGATCTGAGTCAGTCTATTCTTTCTACGGGGAATTAGGACTAGGCCTCTTATCCTTACTAGGTTCACATGTTACTAATCCGTAGACTCTTAGGATTGTTGGTTTCAAGCCTCAGTTCAGTTTCTATCCTTTTAGTATGATGATTGTTGAACCGGAACCTTGATATGGAATTTTTGAGTGGCTATTCTATCATTTGTATGATGTCTCAAATCTTTGTTTGAGCATTTACAGTTGTTATGCTGCCCGATTTCTTCCAGAAACACTAATGCCTTTGCATTACTTGGTGTTTCAGATGTCTGGCCACATCCCTCACCAAGTGGTTCGTTTGACTCGGTGCATTAATGTGCCCGGTCACACGGCCATGCTAGTCCGTGTGATGACTGAGACCGGTTATCGCTGGTATCCTGAATACACTGTGGAGGAACAGTACCGGGATTTCAATCAAAGTCAGTATTTCTGCACAGTCCGGATATACCCCTCATATCCTGGAGCTAATGACCCCATCCATTGGTCTTATGGACTCGGGATTACCATCGAGATGGCAGTGCAGGATGCCGCTTATTCGATGATGACCATTCTCCGTGCTAGGCATGCCCTGTTGCTGAACACTGAGTTCTGTTACATGCCAGCCTCACTTCCCGGAGAGGAAGGCTACTACACTGGTCTGTATACTGATGCTGCTCATGAAGAGCCACTGCTTCAGACTACTGTTCAGATGTTGGAGGATAGGGATCGTGAGGTCCGTGCCCTCCGAATGGAGCTGTATAACACTCGAGCCGCTCACTGGACTACTTTGACACGGCTTGCACCTGCTGTGCACGTCGGATATTTGGACATGCGGGATTTGTACCCCGTGCGGACTTGTCTGCCTGATCGCATGGATTGGCGTGACGTTGGGGGTACTACACCTCCACGTGGGCGTCGGTTACCACCAGCATCGGGACTGAGACCACACCCATGCCCCTATGGTCCACAGTCTTCGAGTGCTCGTGAGTTCCAAGATCCGTCTGTACCACTTCCAGGCTATGGTGGTAATCTTTACGAGGATTACTACGCGAATGTCTGAGCTAGTCCGTGGTAGTAGTAGTATTGTAGTAGTTGTATTTCCACAGTCCTGCGCGTCTTGTGGAATATGACTTAGTGTGTACTGAATTCTGGAGGTGTAGTTAAATAATGTATAGGAGCTCGGAATGCCTCTGATGGGATGTATCATCATTCACCGCAGTTGTACTTTAGCCTTGGCTTGTACTAAACTTTGTATGGTGTGTATGACCACTGGTGTATATATAGCAGTTCCTATATTACCATGTCGTACGGATGAACATCTCTGCATTCTGTGTCATCCATTACATTCTGCACTTCTATGTCAAATTTTTTGCCATCCTTGTCTAAACCGTTGTTTTGTTTTCCTAGGATGGTCAACACTCGCAACACTCCTGCTGCTCAGGAGCAGGGTGAGGCTAGTGGGGCTAGAGATGGGAATCTGCCCCAGCCACCCTCTTTGGCGGAAGTTATGCTTGAAGCAGAACGGAACAAGAGAGAGACTAACCGTCTGCTGGAACGCATAGAGCAGAACACTGGGTTCCGTCAGAGGAATGACGTGGTGTCAATCCACGATTTTATCAAGATGTGTCCACCAAAGTTCCATCACTCCACTGAACCTCTGGATGCTGATGACTGGCTACGTAGTATCACCCACAAGCTACACTCTGCCCGTGTGGCCGAAGCTGACAAGGTTATCTACGCCGCCTACCATCTTGAGGGCCATGCCAGTCTTTGGTGGGAAAACTTTGAAGCTATGCGTCCTGCTGGCCAAGTCACTACCTGTGTTGAGTTCAGTGAGGCATTCCGTGAACATCACATTCCGGAAGGTCTCATGGATCGCAAGCGGGAGGAATTCTGCAATTTCACCCAGGGCCGTTTAACTGTGGATGGCTATAGTCGTGAGTTTGGTAATCTGGCACGCTATGCACCTGAGGAAGTATCCACCGATGCCAAGAAACAGGCGAGGTTCCGCAAGGGACTCAGCCCTGAACATCGTCAAGATTTACGTCTGCACGAGTGCACTTCCTTCCAGAAGTTGGTAAACAAGGCTATCAGTGCTGAAACAGGCCAGACCGACTTCGAGGCCACCCGCAAGCATACTCGAGACCTTGGTTCCTCATCCGGCTCTGGCTCTCACAAGCGCCGTGTGTGGGTTCCTAACACTGCTCTGCCACCCAAGTATACACCGAGGCCATCCTATGAGGCGCCTCGCCCAACTCAACAGTTTGCACCTGCTAAGACCTATGGAGGTCCACCCTCCAACTTCGCTCCACGCACCACCACTGTGACATGTTTCAAGTGTGGAGAACCGGGACACTACATGCGTGATTGTCCCCAGAATCAGCCAGGAAAACCCGTTGGCCGTGGTAAGCCAACCGGCAAGGTGAACTATATCAAGCCAATCCCCACTGCACATGGTCATGTCAACTATGTTTCTGCCGAAGAAGCTTATGAGAATCCTAACGTCGTCCTTGGTACGCTTCTCGTAAACTGCCATCCGGCATCTGTTCTTTTCGATACTGGAGCATCCCATTCGTTCATATCTGAGAGCTATGCTCGATTGCACAACATGACTTTTTGTGACATGCCTACTTCCATGGTTATTCAAACTCCTGGTTCAAAGTGGCAAACCTCTAGGGTAAGCCATGGAAATGAAATCCTTGTCGATAGACTTGTTTTCCTTGCATCTCTAATCGCTCTCAAGTCCTCGAACATAAATATCATTTTGGGTATGGATTAGATGACAACCCATTACGCCAAAATTGATTGCTTTACTAGGACCGTTCAACTTACACATCCATCCGGCAAGATAGTCAATGTCTTGGCCCGAATGGCTGAACGTCAGCTCTACTCTCTTAATGCCAGCCCTCTACCAGAACTCGAAGATATCCCGGTAGTCCGTGACTTCCCGGATGTTTTTCCAGAAGAACTGCCAGGAGTTCCACCTGACAGAGATGTCGAGTTCGTGATAGATCTTATTCCTGGAACTGTCCCAATCTCTAGGAGACCCTATAAGATGGCACCACTAGAATTAGCTGAGCTAAAGAAACAACTCGATGAGTCCTTGCAAAAGGGTTTCATCCGTCCTAGTTCTTCCCCTTGGGCTTGCCCCGTCCTCTTCGTCAAGAAGAAGGATGGAACGGAGCGGATGGTTGTAGATTACCGACCTGTCAATCTGGTCACCATAAAGAATAAGTATCCGCTCCCCAGGATCAACGACCTGTATGATCAGCTCGCTGGATCCTCAGTCTTCTCTAAGATGGATTTGAGGTTGGGCTACCATCAAATCAAAATCAAGAATGGGGACATTCCTAAAACGGCTTTCGTTACTCGTTATGGCCAATATGAGTACACCGTCATGTCCTTCGGATTAACCAATGCCCCAGCTACCTTTTCTCGGTTAATGAATTCTATATTCATGGAGTATTTGGATAAATTCGTCGTGGTATACCTCGATGATATACTCATTTTCTCCAAGAACAAGGAAGATCATGCCGAGCATTTAAGGCTGGTATTGACGAAGCTTCGAGAGCACCGCCTTTACGCCAAATTCTCTAAATGTGAATTTTGGTTGCCAGAAGTAACCTATCTAGGTCATGTGATCTCTGGCAAGGGTATTGCTGTCAATCCCGAGCGAGTTCAAGCCGTCCTTGATTGGACTCCCCCTGAATCGGTCAAGGAAGTTAGGAGTTTCCTTGGCTTAGCGAGCTATTGCCGACGTTTCGTCGAGAACTTCTCCAAGGTTGCTAAACCTCTAACCGAACTCCTCAAGAAAGATAAAAAGTTTGAGTGGACCCCACAGTGCGAGTCCAGTTTCCAGGAACTGAAAAGACGCTTGACATCTGCACCTGTACTGGTACCACCAGACTTTTCCAAGGATTTTATAATCTATTGCGACGCCTCGCGACAAGGACTAGGTTGCATTCTCATGCAAGATCATCAAGTGATTGCATACGCATCCCGACAGTTGCGTCCACATGAGGATAACTATCCTACTCATGATTTAGAGCTTGCAGCTATAGTCCATGCACTCAAAACATGGCGACATTACATCCTTGGTAATCGCTGTGAAATCTTCACTAATCACCAAAGTTTGAAGTATATCTTCACCCAACCGGATCTAAATCTCAGGCAAAGACGTTGGGTTGAGTTGCTCACCGACTACGACTTAGGAATCACTTACACTCCTGGAAAGGCCAATGTCATGTCTGATGCACTAAGTCGTAAGTCATATTGTAACAATTTAATGTTACAACAAAGTCAACCACTTCTCCACGAGGAATTTCGTAAGCTTAACCTTCACATTGTTCCTCGAGGATTCCTTTCCACCTTGGTGGCGAAACCTACCCTTATGGATCAAATCATAGCTGCCCAGAAGCGTGATAAAGGTATATCACGACTCCATGAGAACATTGCTAGCGGACTCGCTAAAAGTTTCTCCATGGATGATCGAGGTGTTGTTTTCTTTGAGAACCGTGTAGTGGTTCCCAAGAACCACCATCTACGGCAGTTAATCCTTAAGGAGGCTCATGAATCTCCTCTCACGATTCATCCCGGTAGTATTAAAATGTATCAAGACCTACGTCAAAGATTCTGGTGGACTAGGATGAAGAGAGAAACCGCTCAGTTCATTGCTAACTGCGACGTTTGTCGTCGAGTCAAAGCAGAGCATCAACGGCCTGCTGGCACCCTTCAACCTCTAGCTATTCCTGAATGGAAATGGGATAAAGTCGGTATGGACTTCATTACCGGGTTTCCCAGGTCCAGGAAAGGAAATAATGCTATCTTCGTCGTTATCGACCGCCTCTCTAAAGTAGCTCATTTCCTGCCTGTTCGGGAGAGTATTACCGCTAGCCAGCTAGCAGACTTATATATCTCTTGGATAGTATCACTACATGGTGTACCGTTGGAGATTAACTCAGACCGTGGAAGTCTTTTCACTTCCCGATTTTGGGAAAGTTTCCAGAATGCTATGCGAACTCATCTCTCTTTTAGTACTGCCTTCCATCCGCAGTCAAGTGGTCAAGTGGAACGAGTCAATCAAATTCTGGAAGACATGCTTCGAGCCTCTGTCATTTCTTTCGGTATGGAATGGGAAAAATGTCTTCCATTTGCCGAATTCGCTTATAACAATAGTTATCAAGCCAGCTTGGGTAAAGCTCCCTTCGAAGTTCTATATGGACGAAGGTGTCGAACACCTCTTAACTGGTCAGAGACCGGGGAAAGACAATTCTTTGGCCCGGATATGATTCAGGAAGCAGAAGAACAAGTTCGCATCGTTCGTGAGAGATTGAAAACAGCCCAGTCTCGCCAAAAGAGCCAATATGATAGTCATCATAAGGCTGTGACTTTTGAAGTCAGCGATAAGGCTTACCTTCGGGTTACTCCTCTTAAGGGAACCCATCGCTTCGGTATCAAAGGCAAATTGGCCCCTCGTTTCATCGGTCCTTTTCGCATTCTTGCCAAACGAGGAGAAGTTGCCTACAAATTGGAACTACCTCCGCACCTCTCCAGAGTTCATGATGTTTTCCACGTTTCTCAACTCAGGCGATGCTTCTCGGATCCTACCCGCGGAGTGGACCACGAAACGCTTGATCTCCAAGACAATCTCACATATCGAGAATACCCTGTTCGTATTCTTGATCAAACTGAGCGTACCACTCGACGCCATAATATCAAGTTTCTTAAGGTTCAATGGTCACATCATTCCGAGAGTGAAGCTACTAGGGAAAGGGAGGATCGTCTTCGACTTGAGTACCCCACCCTCTTTCCGGAGGAACCCGAATCTCGGGACGCGATTCTTTTAAGTGGGGGTGAGTTGTCACATCCCTAGCTAGAACTTGCATTAGGACCTGACTAGAGTGTGCATCATGTCTATTTTCAAAGGAAAATTGAAATGGGATTAACAGAAACCCCAGCACCCCTCCCCTAACAACTAGGGTTTGATAAAATATTTTCCAATGTACCCAAAATGCCCTTCAAAATGTTCATCATTTCTGCCTTGGTCCTAAACCTCTGCCAAAAATGGTGCACATTTTTCTAGGACAATCTAGGGCTTTGGATTAAATCATATGGTATTTGAATTTGGGCATTTAAATGCTACAAAATATTTTAAATGCTCAAATAATCATAAACTATAATGTTTCCTACTGTTCATATTATATACAGCAGGTATGACAAGTGTTATGAGTTACAAAAATGCTTTGGCATTTTATTTAATTAAACAAAGTTGCAAAAGAAATGAAACAAAAAAGAAAATAGAAAAAAAGGGAGAGAGAGAAGCTTACCTGGCGCCCACCCGGCCCACCTGCCGGCCCAGCCCAGATGCCGCTCCAGCGGGCTGCTTGGCTCGGCCAGGCAGGCAGGCAGGTGCTCGACGGCGACCGCGCCGCGCGCCACGCAGCTGCCCGCCGCCTTGCTTCACCCCCTCGCCGTCCTGGAGGGATGGTTCGAACCTCCACGTCCTCCTCGACCCCGCAGACACCTCCACCTCCCCCCAGTTCCTCCCCTCCGCTCTCCCCGCGCCATGGCCGACGCCGCCGTGTTCGCACCGTCGTAGAAGCCGCGTCCACTGTCGTCCCTGAGCTCCGCCTTGGTGTCCATCGTCTCCGCCGTCCTCGACTGCTTCGAACAGGCCGAGCCCCGAACGCTCGCCCGCCCTGGAGACGCCCCCGACCTCTTCTTCCCCAACTCCGGCCGCGGAGATCCCCCTCGCCGTTCTGCTCAGCTCCGACCACCCCCGAGCTCGCTCCGGTGCTTGCTGCAACCCCTGTGAGCCTAGCTACCTCCTCCCCCTCTCCATTGGCTCCCTTTTGCCCTGTAACGCACTGCATGAAGCTCGCCCGCACGCACCGCCGCCGTGCTCGCCGCCGGTGATGCTCCGGTGACCATTTGGTCACTGGCACCCGTCCAACATACTCACCGCAGCACGTAGATGCGAACGGTGCTAAGCACGCATCGCCTAGGCCCCTGCAGCCATTTCTCCAATCACGCCCGACGACGGTCGCCGCCGTCGAGCTTGTTGCCGTCGTCTCCGGCCACCCCAGGTCCGGCGACCACCTCCATCCGACGCGCAACAGCAAGGGCTATCCAACGAACCCAGCCGCAGCTCGAGCCGGGCACTGTAGGCGTTTTCCGAAGCACGCCGCCGTGTTTGGCCTCGCCGGCGAGTTGGACCTGTTTTGACCACGGGTTTGACCCCCTGGGTCAATGACATGTGGGCCCTGCCCGCAAGTCAAACCTAGTTTAGGTGTTAATTTAATTTTAACTAGTTAATTAGTTTAGTCACAGACACGTGGGCCCTGGCCCCACTGACAGCTAATTAGTTTTAGTTTAACTCTAATTAACTCAGTTAATTAGCTGAGACACTGACATGAGGGACCCACTGGTCAGGTTTGACTTGGACTGGCCCTGTTGACTGGCTGACGTCAGCATGATGTCATGCTGACGCAGTAAAGGTTTTTCTGGGATTTTTAGATTTAAAAATAATTCAGGAAATTCCAGAAAATACCCAAAACTTCTAAAAATCATATAAAATCAACCATAGCTCAGATGGAAAAGATTTATATATGAAAAATGATCAGAAAAATCCAATCTTTCTAATGGCACTGGTTTCATGCATGTTTGAACAAGTTAACTTGTTGTATATATCAAAAACATGATAATGCACTTATTTAAATAATAGTTTGAACTTCAATTTGAATCCTTGATTCAAATAGGTTCAAACCCTTCTGGTTTTAGTTACATTAGCCAACACACATGCATCTTGCCATGTCATGAGCATGCATCATATTGTTGCATTTGTTGTTAATGATTGTATCGTCGGTATTCCCTATGTTAGGTCCTGCTCCCGAGGATACTGCTGCGTATCCAGTTGAAGAGCAGTACCCAACAACTACCTTGTCAGGCAAGCAATCATTGATCATTCCGATACAAACCCAATCTTCTCGCTCCTGCTCTCTTTTACTGCATTAAGGCAACAGCGTGTGAACTGCTACTTGTTGCGGTAGTTGAACCCTATTCCCTTGCATGACCTGTCATTGCCACAGTAAATAGTTGAAACCCACTAGCATGTGTAGGAGTTGATTGAGCCATGTGATGTGTGATCCACCATGCTATTTACTTATGTTGCCTGCTATGCTTAGAGTTGTGTCTGGTCTGGTTCATCTGGGTGATGGATCAGAGTGAAATGATCTTACCGATAAAGAGAAGGAAGTGTGGAATATGCTTGGTAAAGGTATCGATGAAAGGCCATGTAGGAGTACATGGTGGGTTGTTTCATTGGAATCGTCCATAGGACCCGAGATCTGTGTGTGTGATTCAAGTTACAGTTACTACCACACATTGGGCCCTGAAATATGACCCCGCTCGACTTATTAATTACCCTTGATCTCTGTCCAGGAGTTGCAACTAGTTTCTGGTGTTTATACCTTACTGGAGGTCGTGCACAACGCTGACCCTCGGGGTGGGTTGTGATGCGACAGGTACGTGGCACGGTGTACCGGTTGCCCGTTTGGTAACTCGGGAACTCTGTACACATCGTTTGGGGCCGTGAGCGACACCCCGGCCGGATCTCCCCACGGATGGAACCCAAATAGGCGATAAACCTGGACGAGAGACTTGAGTGGTTGGTTAGGTCGTGGTCTACACCCACGTCGGCTTTCGCTTCAAGTCTGCCGAGCACATGTCGTGTGCAGACGCTAAGTGGTGAAAACATGTGTGAAGAAGTACACCCCTGCAGGGTTATCAATCTATTCGAATAGCCGTTGTTCGCGGTACGAACTACTTGGTTGCTCTTACAGTTCATAGACAAGTTGATGGTTACTACTAAAAGCCTCAAGATAAGCGTGAGTGCCGTGGATGGCCCTTCCGAAGGATGACGGAAGAGGATCCTCGATAGTGTATTGAAGTGGTGAGTAGAGGACTCGTGTTCGTAATAACATCTTGCAATCCGTTGAGAGTTGTAGTATAGGTTAGCCAAGGTCAAAGCTGGCATTCTGCTATGAACTCCACTACCCCCTTGATAATGTTGCATGTATGATAGGTTCTGTGGTAAGACTTGCTGAGTACCTTTGTACTCATGTTTGCTTAATAACTGTTGCAGGGGAGAACCCCGCCCCTGCTGATGGGTTCTACATAGACGTTGACGTCGACGAGTAGCTTGACACCCAGACGGTGATCTGGAGCTTGTGAAGGGCCCTATAGATAGTCAGGCTACACCAAGCCTGTTTTATTTTCTAAGTTGTGTGTACTCAGACATGTAGCTTCCGCTTGTGCTTGTATGACTGTATGACTTGAGTGTTGGGTCATGTGACCCCTACCTGTATGAATATGTTATGTATGGCTCTTGGAGCCTTTTAAATAAAGTACTTTGAGTCATAGAGTTCTGTTGTGATGCAATGTTGTATTTTCACATATTGAGCATATTGCGTGTATGATTGAAATGCTTGGTATGTGTGGGATCCGACACCTAGTTGTTTTCCTTTGGTAGCCTATCTTACAGGGAAATGCCTCCTAGTGATTCCAATGAGCCTTGGTAGCTTGCTACTAATCGGAACACGTAGGCTGGCCGGCATGTGTCCTTCTTCGTTCCTGTGTCTGTCCCTTAGGGGAAATGTCACGCGTTGTTCCTTTAAGTCCATGTAGCTTGCTACGACTTGGGTTCATACTTTGATGACCGACACGTTCGTTGCTGGGTCATGGATGCCTGTCTCTGTAATTTAGTGCCACTTTTGGTTTATAACTAGCCATGTCGGCCCGGGTTCTCTGTCATATGGATGCTAGCGACACTGTCATATACGTGTGCCAAAATGCGCAAACGGTCCCGGGCCAGGTAAGGTGGCACCCGTGGGGATACCGTGCGTGAGGCCGCAAAGTGATATGACGAGTTACAGCTAGACCGGTGTGACTTAGGATCGGGGTCCTGACAGCTGGTCGCCCGAGTGGCCTGGTTCGCCGGCGGCAAGGTTACGCGGCGGAGGGGTGTCGGGTGAAGGTTGCTCCAGTTGTTTCCGACAGCTGCAGAGAGGGAAAAGAGGGGGGAAAAGGATCAGTGGGGCTTCGTGGTGCTAGATCGAGCAAGAGGAGCGGCGGGGAGGGCCTGTACCGAGCGGACGATGGCGAGCCGCCGCGGCGGAGCTCGATCTCGATCTCGAGCTCGGGCCTGTCTGGAGTGGAGTGAGTGGCGTAGGGGGAGATTAGGTGGGTGATAGAGCGGTTGGTTAGGAGAGGAGGGGCGCAGGGGGTCCTTTTATAGGAGAACGGCGAGGTGCGGTGGACCTGTGCGCCGGCGAGCTTCTGCCCGTTGCCACAGGGCTCGGGAGGAGCTGGGGTGGTGTCTGTGTGTTGCTGGATGCGGTCCAGAGCAGGGAGAGGAAGAGAGAGACCGGGGGAAGCTTCCAGAGCAGCGCGCGTGCGAGGCCGAAGATTGGAGCTTGCGGGCGGCCGGCGCGCGTGCAAGGGCAGCCACGGGAGGGAGAAGGAGGAGGGGGACAGCGCCAGGGCGTGTTGCGGACGTCAAGGCGCATCGAGTGGCGCGAGGGGGAGGCTCGAGGTGGTCGGGGACTGCTGATTGGAGGAGGCTACTGTGCGGGTGTGCACTGTAGCGCGCTCTGGAACATGCCTATTGCATGCCAGGGCATGCCTTTGGCTTGCTGGACGCGGCCACCGTGTCTGGGGGGTCACGTGAGGAGTAAACAAGTGTGCCGTCGTATTGGATGCCCTGGTTACCCAATGGAAGAGGAGGGAGGTTGAGGGAGAGTGAAAACTGGGCTGTCCTGCAGACTAAAATGGAGTTTTCACCCCTCAATTATTGAGCTCTGGCTATGGGGAAGTTACTGGAGGCGCATGGGAACCTGGGGAAGCTGTGGTAGAAAGTTGGGCTGAAGGAGAATAAGGGAAGAGTTAAATATGGTAAATTTAGAAAATCACCAGAAGGTGTTTGATGTGGTTTTGAGCCATCAAATGATCTCCACTAGCCATGACACTTAACAGGATTAAATGTCATATGGAAATAGGGTGTTTCACCAAGTTTGGGCTTATTTGAAGAAACTTGCCAATGTAACTTTGGTGAACCCTAGAAATCAACAGAAATAGTTTCACCATGTTTGAGTCAAGCTAATCATCACCCCTTGATGCACCACTTGGTGTAATGTCATCATTTGGGGTTGTGATCATTCCCACAAAGTTTGAAGCCCCAAGTAAAAAGTTGGTAATGTAAAGTTGTTCAAATTTGAATTTGAACAGAAATGGTTTTGGGGTACTCTAATCAAGTTACCCTTGTCCAATGCTTGTGCCATTTGGTCTAGGTGCCTTATTAGACCATTCTAGCATGTGTACCAAGTTTGAGAGCATTTGGACAACTTTGGCAATGTAAAGTTTCTCAAACTTCAAATATGGACAGAATGGTTTTGAGGGGTTTTGATGATGTTTTCTTGCTTCCCCAGGCATGGGGCTTGGCAAGATCATCAAATATGTCACGTATGACATGATAGAATTTCCCTGGAATTTTTAGAGAATATTTCCTTTGTAAATATTTCAAAAGCTTGAAATATCCAGAAAGGGTTTCTGACGGATTTGACCAATATTTTGAACATGACCAAGTGTTGAAACTCTTATAGATGGACAATATATGTCCTATGAGTCTCCCTGAATTTTGGCAAATATTTTTAAAATAATCAAATAATTTTTCCCTATTAAAGACCATTTCTAGCATTAAGAAAAAGCCTTTAATAAAATAGGAATATAACTTTTAAAATTATATTTTTGTGGTTTATGGGAGTCCTATATCTACTAGGTTTCAAATATACTCTTTGAAATATTTTTCTCACCCTAAATCAAGCACTTGCAGTGCAAACCTCAATCCAGGGGGTTTTTGGAAAACTAATTTTTTAAAATACACTTTGGCCAAATTAATTTTATAAGAAAATACTATACTGCTATAAACACTTGGTATGATCATTGGGCAGAAGTTTTGGGTAAGGAGATGAAATCTACAAGAGGGAGTAGTTGACTTTAAAGCGCACTTAAAAAACACAGGGAGAAAAACTTAATTCCAAATAAAAGCCAAATGATGCCAAAAAAAATTGCTGGTCCAATTTTTCATGCTTTATTGATGCTAATGACATGTTACAAAATGCAGGGTGTGACAGACCTACCCCCTTACAAGAATCTCGTCCCCGAGATTCCTAAACTAGGTCTTAAAAGAGATCGGGATACTCGGATCAAAGATAGTCTTCACGTTCCCAGGTTGCTTATGCTTCCGTGTGGTTGCTCCACTGGACCATGAAGTACTTAATGGTGCGGCTTCGCGTCCTTCATTCTGCTTCATCCAGAATGCGAATGGGCTTCTCGCGGTAGGTCAAATCAGGCTTAAGATCAATAGCTTGGTGCTCAACATCCTTGTAGAGATCATGCTTGTTCGGAACTTGGAGACACTTCCGGAGTTGTGACACGTGGAATACATTGTGCACATCGGATAGCTCAGGTGGTAGTTCCAACTGGTAAGCCACTTGTCCTCGTCGTGCAGTGATCTCAAAGGGTCCAATGAACCTTGGTGCGAGCTTCCCCTTAACATGGAATCGCTTGGTTCCCTTCAGAGGAGTTACTCGCAGGTACACGTGGTCTCCGACACGGAAACTCATATCTCAGCGATGAGTGTCAGCATAGATCTTTTGCCTTGACTTGGCTGCCTTCAAACGTTCTCTGACTAGTTGGACTTGCTCTTCTACTTGGCGGAGTATATCTGGTCCAAAGACTAGCCCTTCTCAAGTCTCTGACCAGTTGAGGGGTGTGCGACATTTGCGTCCGTACAACACCTCAAATGGTGCCATCTGAAGGCTCGACTGATAACAGTTGTTATAGGAGAACATGGCAAAAGGGAGGCAATCTTCCCACTTGGCTCCATATGCCAAGACACAGGCTCGGAGCATGTCTTCGAGAATTTGATTTACTCGCTCTGTCTGACCTCCGGTCTGCGGGTGAAAAGCCGTGCTGAAGGACAACTTGGTTCCCAAGGCTTCTTGGAACTTCATCCAGAACCTTGAGGTGAACTGGGTTCCTTGATCTGACACAATCTCCTTGGGAACACCATGAAGGCTTACGATTCTGTCGATGTAGAGAGCTGCCAGCCGGTTGCCATCATAGGTAGTCTTGACAGGAATGAGATGGGCTACCTTGGTCAAATGGTCGACTATGACCTAGATGGAGTCATGTCCTTTATTCGACCCTGGTAATCCAGTGATGAAGTCCTTTCCGACTTTATCCCACTTCCACTCGGGAACCTTGAGTGGTTGGAGCAATCCAGCGGGTCGCTGATACTCAGCATTGACCCTTTGGCACACATCACACTTTGCAACATAGGTTGCAATCTCTCTTTTCATCCCGTGCCACTAGAATCTTTCCTTCAAGTCTTGATACATCTTGGTTCCTCCAGGGTGGATGGAATACGGAGTGTCGTGGGCTTCTTGCAGGATCAGGTTCTTCAGCTCTATCTTGTTTGGTACGCAGATGCGGCCTTTGTACCAAACAATCCCGTGCTCGTCCTCGGAGAATCCTGGGGCCTTGCCTAGCTTCATCTTCTTCTTGACGCCTTCAAGGCTTGCGTTCCCACCTTGTGCCTTCTTGACTTCGTCCATCAGGGTTGGTTTGACTTCCAGATGATCTAGAAATCAAGGGGTGACCAATTCCAAACTGAATTGTTCCAGCTCTTCGAACAGGGCTGGCTACCTCTTTTGAATTATGGCATTCAAGGAGCAATCCTTTCAGCTCAAGGCATCGGCTACCACGTTAGCCTTCCCGGGGTGATATTGAACACTGAGGTCATAATCTTTGATGAGCTCCAACCATCTTCGTTGCCTCATGTTCAATTCCTTTTGGGTGAAAACTTACTTCAGACTTTTGTGTTCTGTGTATATCTCACACCGTTTCCCTAGGAGGTAATGTCGCCATATCTTCAAGGCATGAACCACTGCTGCTAACTCAAGATCGTGAGTATCGTAGTTCTCTTCATGAGGTCGTAGCTGCCTAGAGAGGTAAGATATGACTCGGCCTTCTTGCATCAGAACGCTTCCCAATCCGGTTCGAGAGGCATCACTATATATCACGAACTCCTTGTGAATATCAGGTGTTGCCAGAACTGGGGCGGTTGTCAATCTCTTCTTGAGCTCTTGGAAGCTCTCTTCGCATTTTGGCGTCCATTTGAACTTCTTGTCCTTCTTGAGGAGCTGAGTCATTGGCCGGGCAATGCTAGAGAATCCTTCCACGAATTTATGGTAATAGCCCGCAAGTCCGAGGAAGCTTCTGACTTCCTTGACGATCGTTGGAGATTGCCATTGGGTCACAGCTTCGATCTTCACGGGATCAACTGACAATCCTTCTTCGGTCAAGACATGATCTAAGAATCCAACTTTATGCAGCCAAAACTCACACTTGCTGAATTTGGCGTATAGTTGGTCCTCTCGGAGCTTGTCTAGGACCATCCTCAAATGTTGCTCGTGCTCTTCCTCCGTCTTCGAGAAGACAAGAATGTCTTCGATGAAGAAAACAACAAACTTGTCCAAATATTCTATGAAGACTTTATTCATGAGATACATGAAGTAAGCTGGGGCATTGGTTAACCCCAAGGACATGACCGTGCACTCGTACATGCCATATCTGGTTACAAATGCCGTCTTCGGAATATCTTGGGGTCTGATCTTCAGCTGGTAGTACCCAGATATGAGGTCGATCTTGGAGAACACCTTGGCTCCGCTGAGTTGATCAAATAGATCTTCAATCTTGGGAAGTGGATACTTGTTCTTGATTGTAACCTCATTGAGGGAACGGTAGTCAATGCATAAGCGGATGGTACCGTCCCTTTTTGCCACAAACAGAACAGGTGATCCCCAAGGGGAGGCACTTAAGCGGATAAATCCCTTCCTCAGCAGCTCTTCCAGTTGCTTCTTCAACTCGGCTAATTCTTCCGTCCCCATTCTATAAGGCTTCTTATAGATGGGTCCTGCCCCGGGCATGAGCTCGATGATGAACTCAATGTCACAGTCAGGGGGCATTCCCGATATCTCATCTGGAAAGACATCGGGATACTCGCAGACTATCAGTACTTGCTCCACTCCAACTTTAGACAGACAGTTGACTTGAGCGGTCTGAGCAGAAGAGGAGTTGGAAGCAAACTTAACCTCGACTCCTTGGTCATTGGTCACAGTGACAGTCCGATTGGCACAGTCTAATAAGCCTCGGTGCTTGCTGAGCCAATCCATCCCTAAGATCACATCCAAGCCTTGCGATCTTAGGATGATAAGGTCTGCTAGGAAGTCTACACCATTAATGACAACACTGACTCCTTTACAGCCTATCTTGGCTCTCATCTCTGCTCTAGGGATTTGTACCACCATGGGGTTATTCAGGGGTGTAGGGGTCATGCCACTTTTTAATGCAAATCTTTGAGTGACAAATGAATGCGTGGCTCCAGAATCAAACAAGACAGTTGCAGGTGCTAAGTTGACAAGGAACGTACCCAGCACGACGTCCGAGTCTTCTTGGGCTTCTTCAGCAGTGACGTGATTCACATGCCCCTTCCCATGGTTAGGCGGGTTGCGAGGAGCTTGGTTCCTTGGTGGCATCCCGCGGCCTTGTCCTAGGTTCTACGCATTGGGGCGCGGGGCATCAGGCTTCTTGTTGGGGCACACCCTTGATATGTGTCCTGACTAACCACATCCAAAGCAAGTGACTTGGTTTGGATTATTGGTCTTGTTGCCACCACTATTATTGGGGTTGAATGCTAGCCTTAGGTTGGCATACTGCTGAGGCTGATAGTTGATGCGAGGTGCAGGAGCTCTTGGCTGCTGGTAGGTTGGCTTGACCGGGGCTGGCTGCCATGGGCGAGGCTTCTCGTTGCTGGAACTTCCCTTGCTAACCATCTTACGCTTGCGAGTGTCTTCCAGAGCACGACGCTTGTCTTCAAGCATGAGTGCTTTGTTCACCAGGTCAGGGAAGGTTGGGCAGTCGCACACGACAAGCGAGTAATGCAGAGTCTGATTGAGGCCTTCCATGAAGCGCTCCCTTTTTGCAGCATCAGTGCTGACATCTTCAGGAGCATACCTTGATAGAACACTGAACTTCTGCATGTACTCCTTGACAGTGCCACTTCCTTGCTTCAGGGCTCGAAACTCATGCTTTTTGATAGCCATGATTCTGGAAGGAATATGGGCCTTGCGGAATTCTTCCTTGAAGTTGTCCCAAGTGATGTCTTGCCCAACATGCATGACCTTGAATCCATCCCACCAAGCTCTAACAGTCCCCCCGAGGCAGTGGGCAGCATAAGCCACCTTCTCGCGGTCTTTGGTGCATCCGACTAGTTCCAGCAAGTCCTCAATGGTGCGTACCCAGTCGTCTGCATCCAGGGGTTCAGCAGTCTCGATGAAAGTTGGCGGTGCATGCTTCTTGAACTCTGCCAACGTGGAACGTCCATTGCCATTCCCCGCCGGCTGGCGGTTGTTGGTGACAGCTTGAGCAATCATCTGAAGGGCTGCGGTGTTGGCTTGGCGTTCCTCTCGGAAAGCTTGGAGAAGCTGAGCCATGTCCATGTTCGGAGGAGGTGGTGGTGGAGCTTGGTTGTGGGTTTGGTCTTGGCCGGCCTCTGATTGGGCGGATGCTCCGGCTTCAGGCTGCTGGGTAGAGGTACCAGTACGAGTTACAATAGGCATCCTGTTGGAGCGGTAAAAGGTCTCATGATTTGGAAGAGGGAAAGCAACAAAGATGGGTGCCTAGTAAGGGGGAGGGTGTGACACTAATCAAACCATGCAAGGGCCGAAAGGGCCAAACACATTCATTAAAATCCAAATGGGTGATGCAGTCGTTTACATATTCTCGAAGGGAGAATACGATGTACATCCAAACACAACAAAAGCAAATACTATATGGCTTCATATGAACCATACAAGGACTCGACTTCGCATAGGGGTTACACGACCTATCCTACCGTAGAGGTCACGAACTGACATATCCGAGTTGCGAATAATGCCTAAGCGGTGGAATGCTCGGTCGCATATTCTCGCTCTTGTGGGTCTTCCTCCTTGTCTTCATCTGTCCGGGCCCCCTTATCACTTGAGGGCATGGGGGAGTGGAGGAGTTGGATACGACGGTGTTTTGTCGATGGCACAGGGAAAAGCTTGCAATATTCCCTTGCCGTCATACGGCGTCGTCGGGGTGGTTCTTCATCCTTGGAAAATACATCTCCTGAGGGACTTCCGCCTCGGTACGCGATAGCGGACTGTCTGGGAGGCGCACCTTCCTTCTTGATCCTATCTGTCTTCTCTTGTGCTCGACGAAGAAGTGCCTTGGTCTTGTGAAGTTCTTCTTGGAGCTTCATCGATTCCGAGGCCAAATCTTGTGCCAAGCTGTCGGCACATAGGCTGAAGTAGGTCAGGAATCAAAGTGGAAGTCCTTCCTTCAGTGGAGGGGCTTGCGCGCTGCTTTCATCTTCGCATTCCTTCCGGTAAGGCAAGAAGCGGGTTGTCATCTTGGCTGCCATCTCCGGAAGAAGCTCGCGGAGACGGGTTAGTGCCTTGAGTGCAGCAGCCTTGACAGCGAGGGGTAGTGTTGACATATAGGGTCCCTCGAAGAACCAACTTGTGGGAGGATCGTTTGCCTTCACGATCACTTCCACATGGTACTCCACCTCAGTGTCATTAACCCAATGCTCATGGTAGGTGAGGATGGGTGCTCGGTGGAACTGGCACTCCTGGAGGCTATCCTCGAGAAGCAAGGGGAACCCAGTGGTCAGGTGCTCTTCAGGCACAGCGAGCATCTACAAAGGTTGAATAGGAGGGGTTAATAAACCGATGATATCTCAGGTTTGGTAAGGTTTAGAAAAGAAGAGAGGTTCAGAAGGTTTTTGAAAAGGGTCTCATCTAACTGACGCCCATGCTAACTAAGGCTTCCTACAGTCAGGATGGCTCTGATACCAGCTCTGTGGGGACCCCGACTTAAGAGTCGAGATCACCGAATGCACGTGTACAGTGATCCCAGAGATCAATGCTCACTGAATACACAGAAGCTGAATAACAAGAGTCTTACATCCATACATACCGTCTTACACAAATTATGACCATTATGGCCAAGTCTTACATAGATAAAGCCTCAAGGGCTGAATAGCAAATAAACTCGAATAGCGAAAGTCTTCGTAGGTAAGTAGAACCCATGCCATCTGCCTTAACCCTACCGGCATTCTGACTGGGAAAGCGTCCTAGTTCGCATGTTCGTCTCCATAGAATTCCTCTTCAAATTCCTGCTCCTCCATGCCTGGCCAATTAAATAACCAGTGGCAAGCCAATGAGTACTTTGAATGTACTCGCAAGCAACCCATGATTTGGTTCAAGGTAAAAATGCAATTGTACAACAATGAGCAACCTAGCTACAAGCTAGATTAAATATTCTACCATCATGTAACATGCATCAATAAATTTGGGTAACCTCGAAGACAGGTTATAGATATCAACATGA
Organism: Secale cereale; assembly: GCA_902687465.1. Lineage (NCBI taxonomy): Eukaryota > Viridiplantae > Streptophyta > Magnoliopsida > Poales > Poaceae > Secale > Secale cereale. The sequence continues at coordinate 473,482,775 of LR738715.1, read as the reverse complement.
ATAGAGTTTAATTCTTTATCAACGAGTCAAGTCACCACCTTGACTCAACACACACACATACTTCCACCGAGATTGAGAAATTCTGGACATAGTTTAAGTAGCACCTCCAAACTGTCCATGACCATGGACAAGGCTATTCGAATAGTTTTACACTCTGTAGAGGTTGCGCACTTTACCCACAAGATCCGGGAAGCTTTCGTGTCACCCACGATCCCGCAGTACCTCAAGTACTCGAGGGAAGCACCCGGTCATTACCTTTCCCTAGACGAGAATAACATAGGGTCCACTCGCTGGTGCACAGCCCTCGTGTACAAACGGTAAATCATGGGACTTGCCCTCTTTACAATGTCACGCATACACGAAGGGACCAACGGTGTGTCCGGTTCCCTGTGAAAACAGTCATGGTCTCCTATCCAAGCACGACCCCGTCCCGGGAGAGACCTCAAGTCTTCCCTGTCACTAGTAATGTGGGCACCATGCTAGTATCGGCCTAAGTAATCAATAATGCCCCATCCCATAAAGGGTAGAGTGGTTGCACATGTTTGGTTGGGACGGTAGTCACACATAAATCTAATCCATCATTGCACCAACACACAAGATCTTTCTTGGCACACCACTTCTTCCTCAAGTGATGACCTAACTCAACATCACCCTCGGGCATTAGGGGCACCCGATGGGGTTTTCGAAAAGAATGCAACCACGAAGGTTTCATGGATCATATGCATTACTAAGCCTCACAACTAATCATTTGTCATTGTATCTAAGCGCATAGTAAGATCATGAGTAAGGCATGCATCATGTGGTGGCTTTTAACTAGTTCACCACCGTCACTCTTATCATCATGCATTCGGAAATAAAAGGGTTCCGAGGAACACAAGGATATCATGGTCAAAGGGCTACTTGACTGGATTGGCTTGGTCTTCAAAGTCTTCTAATCCTTCCCCTCCTTCTTCTTCAGCAACATCATCAAACACGGTATCTAATCGTCGCAATAAATAATGGGAAAATAAGACCATAATAAAAACAGAAAAACCAAAGTGCTCAGAAAAATGCCAACTTATTTTTATCAAATACTAGAAGGAAAACTAAGATGGCAAAAATTCTTAGTTTGAGATTTGGAGTGACAGAATGGGGTACATGAATTTTTGAACAAAAGGTTTAGTGTTCAAATATGGATTTAAATTTGAACAAAACAGAAAAGGTCCATGGATATGGGTGAAAGTGACATCATTAAATAGGTTGTATTTTTACAAGTTTTTAGGAACTGGAATTAATTCATTTGGATAAATATTTAATCATGTGGAATTATTTGAAAATCCCACAGAAAAGAAAAAGAAAAAGGTTCCTGTGCAACTGGCCAGAACAGCCACAATGCAGCATGCCCAGGGGAAATCAGCCCACCGCACGGGCGCCAGCGCGCGTGCCAGGTTTCAAACCTGACGGACGGGGCCCGGCGTCAGTGAGAGGAGAGAGAGACGAGGGCGAAGGGAGGCTGACAGGCGGGGCCCGCCTGTCATCCCTAACCCTCCGGCAGAGGGCCGACGTGCTCACCGGCGACGATTCGGGGCACGGTAGGGCGAGCTAAGGGCAGGGATGGAATCAGCGAGGTATCGCCGATCTGGTGGAGGGGGAGTTGGTCGCCGCATTGGCCTGGTTCACCGGCGGCGAGGTCACGCAGCAGAGGGGCGTCGGGTGAAGGTTGCTTCGGTCATTTCCGGCAGCTGCATAGAGGGAAAAGAGGGGGGGAAAGGATCAGTGGGGCTTCGTGGTGCTAGATCGAGCGAGAGGAGCGGCGGGGAGGGCCTGTACCGAGCGAACGACGGCGAGCCGCCGCGGCGGAGCTCGAGCTCGATCTCGAGCTCGGGCCTGTCTGGAGTGGAGTGAGTGGCGTAGGGGGGAGATTAGGTGGGTGATAGAGCGGTTGGTGAGGAGAGGAGGGGCGCTGGGGATCCTTTTATAGGCGAACGGCGAGGAGCCGTGCACCTGTGCGCCGGCGAGCATCTGCCCATTGCCACAGGGCTCGGGAGGAGCTGGGGTGGTGTCTATGGTGTTGCTGAATGTGGTCCAGAGCCGAGGAGAGGAAGAGAGAGCGGGGGAAGCTTCCAGAATAGCGCGCGTGCGAGGCCGAAGATTGGAGCTTGTGGGCGGTCGGCGCGCGTGCGAGGGCAGCCACAGGAGGGAGAAGGAGGAGGGGGACAGCGCCGGGGAGTGTTGCGTATGTCGAGGCACATCGAGTGGCGCGAGGGGTAGGCTCGAGGTGGTCGGGGGCTGCTGATTGGAGGAGGCTACAGTGCAGGTGTGCACTGTAGCGCGCTCTGGAGCACGCCTATTGCATGCCAGGGCATGCCTTTGGCTTGCTGGACGCGGCCACCTTGTCTGGGGGGTCAGGTGAGGAGTAAACAAGTGTGCTGTGGTCTTGGATGCCCTGGTTACCCAATGGAAGAGGAGGGAGGGTGAGGGAGAGTGAAAACTGGGCTGTCCAGCAGAGTAAAATGGAGTTTTCAACCCTCAATTATTGAGCTCTGGCCATGGGGAAGTTACTGGAGGCGCAAGGAACCTGGGGAAGCTATGGTAGAAAGTTGGGCTGAAGGAGAACAAGGGAAGAGGTAAAAATGGTAACTTTAGAAAATCATCAGAAGGTGTTTGATGTGGTTTTGAGCCATCAAATGATCTCCACTAGCCATGACACTTAACAAGATTAAATGTCATATGGAAATAGGGTGTTTCACCAAGTTTGGGCTTATTTGAAGAAACTTGCCAATGGAACTTTGGTGAACCCTAGAAATCAACAGAAATGGTTTCACCATGTTTGAGTCAAGCTAATCATCACCCCTTGATGCACCACTTGGTGTAATGTCATCATTTGGGGTTGTGATCATGCCCACAAAGTTTGAAGCCCCAAGTAAAAAGTTGGTAATGTAAAGTTGTTCAAATCTGAATTTGGAGACCAATGGTTTTGGGGTACTCTGATCAAGTTACCCTTCTCCAAAGCTTGTGCCATTTGGGCTAGGTGCCTTATTAGACCATTCTAGCATGTGTAGCAAGTTTGAGAGCATTTGAACAAGTTTGGCAATGTAAAGTTGCTCAAACTTCAAATATGGACATAATGGTTTTGAGGGGTTTTGATGATGTTTTCTTACTTCCCAAGGCATGGGGCTTGGCAAGATCATCAAATATGTCACATATGACATGGTAGAATTTCCCTGGATTTTTTAGAGAATATTTCCTTTGTAAATATTTCAAAAGCTTGAAATATCCAGAAAGGGTTTCTGAGGGATTTGACCAATATTTTGAACATGAACAAGTGTTGAAACTCTTATATATGGACAATATATGTCCTATGAGTCTCCCTGAATTTTGGCAAATATTTTTGAAATAATCAAATAATTTTTCCCTATTAAAGACCATTTCTGGGCTTAAGAAAAAGCCTTTAAATAAAATAGGAAAATAACTTTAAAAATTATATTTTTGTGGCTTATGGGAGTCCTATATCTACTAGGTTTCAAATATACTCTTTGAAATATTTTTCTCACCCTAAATCAAGCACTTGCAGTGCAAACCTCAATTCAGGGGGTTTTTGGAAAACTAACTTTTGAAAATACATTTTGGCCAAATTAATTTTATAAGAAAATACTATACTGCTATAAACAATTGGTATGATCATTAGGTAGAAGCTTTGGGTAAGGAGATGAAATCTACAAGAGGGAGTAGTTGACTTTAAAGAGCACTTAAAAAACAGAAGGAGAAAAACTTAATTCCAAATAAAAGCCAAATGACGGCAACAAAATTTGCTGGTCCAAATTTTCATTCTTTATTGATGCTAATGACTTGTTACAAAATGCAAGGTGTGACATTTCAGGGCCATCCAATCACCGTGGTCAGTTCAACCCCTCTAGGCTTTATATTCCAGAACAGAGAAGCGATGGGTCGGGTTGCAAAGTGGGCCATTGAACTTAGTCCTCACGGATAGAAGTATGTGCCTCGTACTGCTATCAAATCTGAAGCACTGGTAGACTTCATAAACGATTGGACAAAGTTGCAAGCACCGGAGGAAAAACCGGATCATATATACTGGACTATTCACTTTGATGGATCCAGGCAATTGGAGGGCTCGGGGGCTGGAGTCGTATTAACTTCCCCACGAGGTGGTAAGTTCTGTTACGTCCTCTGTTTAATGTTCCCTTGTACTAACAATGTAGCTGAATATGAAGCTCTCCTCCATGGTCTGCGAATGGCTAAGGAGATGAATTTAAGCCGGGTTAAATGTTTCGGCGATTCAGACCTGGTGGCACAACAGGTATCTGGTACGTGGGATTCCAAGGATCCACTTATGGCAGCGTATCGTCGAGAGGTAGACACTGTTGCTGGACACTTCAAGGGTTATCAAGTGGACCATGTGGACCAGCGAAAGAATGAAGCAGCCGACGCATTAAGCCGGCTGGGTTCTCAACGTAAACCGGTTCCACCCAACATCTTCCTCGATGTATTGCATAATCCGTCGGTGAAATTACCTTCAGAAGAGGACTTGGCTGTTCCTGATCCGGAGGCTCAATTGGTGGCGGCGCTTCATGTTATTCCAGATTGGACGGTACCGTACCTGGCGTACATGAACCGAGGTGAGTTGCCAGAAGATGAAGTCTTGGCTAGACAGATAGTCCGGCGGTCCAAATCAATGACTATTGTCAATGGAGAACTACATCATTGCAACGTCTCTAGGGCGTTTCAACGTTGTGTATCGCCAGACGAAGGCTGTGAACTTGTTGATGAAAACCCTAATGAGATCTATATACGGGATAAGGAAAGGACTTACCGGATCCGAGAAGTGCGGAGGCACGCCGACGATTCTCTGATCCGACCAGGTTGATGCAGCGGCCAAGCTTGACGAAGAGGCAAAGGTAGACGGGGGCGGTGGAGCTTGAGCACGAGCGGGTGAGAGGAAGAAGAAGAGGCAAAGGAGCAAGGGGGGAAAAGAGATGCCCCTCTGCCCTATTTATAAGCCGAAAAATGTAACGGCAAGCGCGGGAATCCAGGAGCTAGAAAAGTGGATATGGGACGATATTGTTGCCTCGATCTTCGGAACTTTTAATGAGTAAAAAATAAAATAGGTACAAGTATTAAATGGGCAGATGACGTCACGACGGTTTAATGTGATCCAGTAAGACGAGGTCACGGTGGTTTATGAAGCATTTGAAGCTACGAAAGGTGAAATCTTTACAAGACGTTGAAGATTGACATGAATAGGTTCAAATCAATCTGGTGCCTAATGTCAGGGATATTACTACTGGGTATAAACCGCCCAGGAGGGGCCGGTTTATGCCTATCAAGATTACTTCTATTGAAACCCAGCGGAACATGGAACATGACGCTTCATTCCAGAAGACTTAAGGCCCAAGAGGTGTTAGGGCCCATAAGTTGTAAACCGCCATACAACATGTAACTTGTGATGTAAGATAGGAGAGATAGAGACCGAGCAGCACACGTTTATGAGCTGGCCTCAGGACTCTGTAAACCGGACCGGGCATCACCTCGTGTATATAAAGGGACGACCCAGCGATGGTTCAGGAGAGAGAACAACAACTCAAGACAAAGGCAAAGTGTATTTGCTCCCTGGTCATCGAAACCCTAGGAATACCACCCCAAACTAGAAGTAGGCTTTTACCTTCATCGAAGGGGCCGAACTAGTATAAACCCTTGCTTCCTTGTCCGCTTTAACCCCTTTAACCTAACCCATAGTGATGGCTCCATGACTAAGTCCTTTTGCTACGACATCTGTCGTGACAAAATCATGACACTTTGTCTTCTTCTTTCTGACGCCCGAAGACCGACGTCCCAGAAGATTCCAGAAGATTCCAGATGTTCCGGGTTCTCCCGTGTGTTCTTTTTGCTTGTGTTATTTATTTTTGCATTGCATCCTGTCATCATGCCATCATGTCATTTTAATTTTTGCATCTCAACCTAAATAAATTGTGTGGACCTTCGGTCCATTTAAATCGAGGGAAGGATGTCTTCTCTTTATAACATATCCTCCCAATAATTAGGGAGCTATTATTAATAATATTCCATTTGTTGGAATTACCCAACACACTTGCAAATATTCCCCATGCCTCTTAATTCAAGTTTCTCCTTCAAAAACCTTGCCAATAATTCTTTCCGTTGTTTCGAGGTTCCTCCGAAAATTCGAACATTTTTGGACACTTAAATAATCAAGTCTTAGTTCAAACCCATTTGAATTAAATTCAAATATGTTTGAATTATTTTTCCGATCATGCCTTTTCTATTTTTCTCGTACTTTGCTCATTTTATGATGCTCGAGAAAAATAGTCCTTTGTGCTAGTTTTGCCTAACCCCCCTCCTCATTTTATTCTCTTCTCTTATTTTTTTGGGTTTCTGCAAAATCCTGAGAAGGGAGAGGCCCAAACTTCTTCTTCCTGGCCTCTAGGCCTCCCTGCGGCCCAAGTCCTCCCTCTGCCTCTTGGGTCCATTCCTCTGGCCCACTCCGGCCTCAGCCGATCTCTCCTTCTGGCCAGTTGAGGCCCGACCACTCCACCGAAACCCTAGCCGCATCGCTCTTCTTCCCTCGTCGCTCCTTTCCCTCACAGCGCCGCCACCCCTCGACCCCTCTCCCTCTCGCAGCCCGACCACACCCCCTCGATCTCTCCCTCTGCCCGATCTCTCCATCTTCTCCCGATCCCTCTCTCCCAGAGAGCACTGAGCCTCGTCCTCGTCAGGCCGGCCCGATCCTTCTCTCGAACCTTCGCCCGAGCCACCGCGACTCGCACCGGCCTCCGTCGCCAGGACCGCGTCCCCGAGCGACGAGCCTGCGGCTCCCTCCGTTCCAGCTCCTCGTCGGCCCTCCTCTCCAAACCCCGAGCTCGACCTCGCCCTTCCCTCCGCGCCAGAAGCCGCCGGCCGCCCGTCCTCCACGGCGCCCTCCATCTCCAGCATCAACGGCCCCAAGCACCCCGGTTTCCAGCGCTCGCGTCTCCCTCCGTCTTCCCCTGCTGCCTCCATCGCCAGGCGCAGCGGCCTCGGCCCCCAGGCCCCGAGCGCCGCACCCCAGCAGCCCGCGGCCACGAGCCCGGACCGCGCTAGAGCCCCGCGAGCTGGCAGCGCCCCTTCGGCCCTCAGGCCCTCCGCCGCAGGCCCCGACCGTCGTGGCCTCCCTCCGTTCGCGCCCGGCCCCTGTCTCCTCTTCGCCAAGTTGCCGCTGCCTCCTTCTGTCGGGAGCAGCCAAAGGAGCTGCAGCCACCTCGTCAAGTTGCCGCTGCCGAGCGCCTCCAAGACCGCCGCCTGCTTCGGCCTCGTGTTTGTTTATTTTGTCCAGCAAGTACCCACGGGACAACAAGTACCTCTACGCACAGTCTCGCCAAGTACCTCTACAACGAGCTTCGTGAACGACTACTCGGAGACCCCAAGTACCCCTACCGTCGCCCCGTGTACCTCTACGGAACGTGTACGACTCCGATACGAGAACGACTACACGTGACGACGAACGCCAAGTACCACGACGACCGACTCGACAAGTACCCCTACCGATGAACGAGAACAACTACTTCCCTCTACGGCATGTACCACTACCGTCGCCCGGAAAAGATGGATGCGTCAAGTACATCTACGAACTCGTCGCGAGAATGACTACCGTCGCCAAGTTCCACTACCGTCGCCCCGAAGATGTTGGGTTCATCAAGTCCCTCTCCGAAACGAACGTGTACCACTACTTCCGCTACCGTCGCCCGAGTACAACTACCGCCTCGAGAACGTCTACTTCGACTTCGTCCACTACGTCCCACGACGACTCGAACCCCTCCGAGAACGCACGCTTCGAAGGTATAACCCGAGACGATGACCCGTGGAATGCTTGTGATGTGGTTGTATGAAATGTTTCCTGTGTGTGCTCCGTGCCGTTTCGTCCATTTGTCATGTTCCTCGGTTGCCTCGTCACCGACTCGTGGGAACCCGGTAACGGGATCGCCCCACCTTTCATCTCGTTGACCCGCTCACGCCATCTTTCCTTTTGCACCGGACTCTCAACGAGTTACCGGCACCGATATGATGCCGTTGCATCATTTTCGGATCATTGCCGTGGCACCTCTTTCTTTCCACCATGGTGACAAGTGCTTCATATCTCTCTTGTCAACCTTTTAATAAAATTGCATAAACTTGATCATGTCATCCGCATCATGTTAACAACATTAATATGTTATAATGTGTGTTAGTTGGTTGTTTATAATTATTAAACATGCTCATGGGGATTTTCCGGATTGTTGTTGTTATTTTTCCGGCCTCATTTAAAATGTCTTAATAGTATAGTTTACTTTTGCTTCACCTCTTGCCATGTTAAAAACATTTAATCTTGTCTTGTAATAACGAGAGTCAACTAAATAAATAACATGTGGTGTTTCGTCAATATGCAACTCGTTGCATATTGATCTCCACTTAACTTGTAGTTTTGTTTGTGCACTTTGCCATGCCATGCATATTTAAACCGGACATGCATCATACTTGGATGTGCATCGTATGCCATGTTTATGATATGTGTGTTTACCGTGTTGTTTGCTTCTTTCCGGTTGCTTCTCTTGTTAGCTTCGGTTTCGTTCCGGAGTTGTGAGGATTCGCTCGACTGTTGCTCCGTCTACTTCATGGATCCGTTCTTCTCCCTTGCGGAATCCCAGGCAAGATGATCATACCCTTGCCATGCTTAGTTGTCTCGATGCTATCGTTACATGTCGCGCTAACCATCTTTTATGTCAGCCTCTCCTTGTTGCCATGAAACCTCTAACCTTGACACCTTCCTAGCAAAACCACTGTTTGGCTATGTTACCCGCTTGCTCAGCCCCGCTTGCTCAGCCCCTCTTATAGCGTTGTTAGTTGCAGGTGAAGATGAAGTTTGTTCCAGGAGGGAACTTGTTGTTGGAATATCACAATATCTATAATTATTATTAACACACCTATATACTGGGCATGGGTGGAAGGCTTGGCCTTTTGCTTTGTGTTTTGTTCCACTCATGCCACCTTAGGCGCCGATAAACCGACATTATGTTCCTTGATTTTGTGTTCTTTACATGATGGGTGGATGGGGACCCCTTGACAGTTCGACTTTGAATAAAACTCCTCCAGCAAGGCCCAACATTGGTTTTAATTTGCTCATAATAACAACTTAATTAATTAATTAAATTGCAAAGGGAGTTAGCGCTACCCGAGGATTCTTAATTCTACATAACAGGGGGGGGGCAGTGCTGATGGTGTTGCTCCCAAACTAGAGCCACTTGCGGATACCACCCAGTTCACTGGGATCTTCGGTATCTGTACGTACTGCTCATCCGGACGTGGCCTGAGACGAGATACGCGCGGCTACTATCAGGGTGTCGGCACGCCGGGAGGTCTTGCTGGACTTGTTTTACCATTGTCGAAATGACTTGTGCTACCGGGATGCCGAGCCTGATCGGATTTTCCCTAAGATAAGGGGTGATGATATTATATTTATCACTTCGGCTAATCGTGAGAGCTTGTGATGGCTAAGTTGGGACACCCCTGCAGGGTTATGATCTTTCGAAAGCTGTGCCCGCGGTTATGTGGTGGATTGGAATTTGTTAATGTCCGGTTGTAGAAAACTTGATAGAGGATCCGAAGTAAAACACACAACTGTGTGAGTAACCGTGACTGTCTCTTTTCACTTTGAGAAGAGAACACGGTGGGGTTATGTTTGACTCGTATGTAGTCAGGATCTTTAGCGATCACTACTTTTGCGACCGTTTGCGTAGATGCTCATCTTATTCTGGTACTCGTAAGTTAGCCACCATATTATGCTTAGCCGCTGCTGCAACCTCACCACTTTACCTCTTCCTACCCATAAAGCTTTGCTAGTCTTGATACCCATGGTTATGGGATTGCTGAGTCCTCGTGGCTCACAGATACTACAACACCAGATGCAGGTTCAGCCGAGAATGATGCAGGAGCTGGTTCAAGTACTTCACTGGGAGCTTGATGAAGAGTTTGGCCGTTTGCTTGTGACGTTTTCGACGATCAGTAGTGGTTTCTACTAGGATTCGATCCTGACCTGTGGTTTTATGTTGTTTTGGTATCTTTCTTTTGGTTCTTCGCCCGTAGTCGGGTTGTGATGTTTTGAATGAGGTTTTTGCTTATGTAATGTATTGTGTGAAGTGGCGAGTGTAAGCCAACTATCTCCTTTTGCAATTTAATCCCTCTTTTACATGAGTCGTGCAAAGATACCAAACTTGAGATCATTCTAGGATGGGCTTATACCTTTAAGTCGTGCCTCGACATGTAGGAGGTATAGTCCCATCCTGGGCATTACATTCTTGGGCTTCACAGACTCAGGAACATCTTCGGGTTCCGCGTCTTCAGCAACATCCTCCAAAGTCGCCCTTTGAGCAGCGATGTGAGAGAGCAATCCATCAAGGCCATTGAAAGGGCCAACACGATTTTCATTGGCTTCACGAGTTCCATCAGAACGAGGCCGAGATGGACCAGGATTAAAGTTGATGCCAAATTCCTTCTTGTTGTGGGTTGCAGAGTTCTTAGCAAACTTGTAGTTTTCTTCAAACAATTCAACATCTCGACACCATCGAAGACTAGATGGGTCTGCATTTGAAGGCATCGGTCCTCTGACCATGCAAGGATAGAAGATCTTGGCAATGGCTTGAGACATATTTTTGGGCTGGAGCTTCTTGTCAACGACATCACCTCATGGAGGGAGTCACGAAGCGGTATAGAAACCATTGTTCTGCCCAATATTCAGGAGTCCATTAGATTCGGGATTTGTGTTCTCCATATGTTTCTTCTGGATCAGACTTGTACATGGTGAATAGATCCGGAGGAAGATCTTTGGCAGTGTCGGTACGTCTCTACCTGCCACCTTTCTTGGACTGTTTCTCTGCAGCCATTGGACTCAGACAGAACGGCTTCATAAAGCTATTTGTCTTCCGACTACTGGTCAGACAGGAACTGGCTTCAGGAGATTCAATTCGACGCTGTAAGAATTCTGCAAATGAATGCAGACTATGAGAACCAAGGGATTCTCCCACGGACATGTACATGTGACAGCACTAGAGATGCGAGGGAAGGGGAAGAGGTCACATGCATTCTTAGAAAATTTATAAGATAAAATAGTTTGAAGACACTGACCTCATAGTGCGAAGACATTCACTTATATGGAGTGAGTTGGTTCCAGATTTGTATGAATCCAAGAATAGGTACAAGTGAGGAATCTAACTAGTAATGAGGCTTAAGTGAATATACTTGCATGATATGAGAGAAGGATACATAAAGAAACAAATTTCAAATGGAAAGAAACTACTTGTGGTGAAGTTACATGGTTTCGATGGATCAAAACAACGGTAAAAAGAGAGATATATTTACCGCACTGATGAACTGCTAGACGAGATGAGATGGATGCCGAGCAGATCGATCTTCTGTGCCCTAACTTGGCAGCAAAAGACACCTACAACGGCGGCGAAGAGACGAGGTCCGCTGCTGGCGGGAAGACGGCGGCGGAGAGACGAGGTCCGCTGAAGACGGCATCGAAGAAGTCGCGGCAGCTAAGCGCTTCGTCTCCAGCGTCGACTTGAGCTAGCGGAGGCAGTAGGGTTGAGCGAGATGGCGAGAGGTGGGAGAAGAAATTATGACCGCATGGGTGGAGTAGTTATAAGGAGAGAGGGCGGCGCAATGCAATTACACAGGTACCCCTGGCAGTTCACATCTGAACGACATGTGGCGATCATGCAACTTATGGATTGTTGAGCCATGACCCCACACACGCTTGGTTTATCGGATGGATGTTTCAGTTTTTCCAGTTTTCGGGCAAAAAGGATAAGGCATTGAAAATAGATTTAATTGCGCGTCTCTATATCTTCAGATGACAAGGATAAAGTGAAGACATTCGACACGTGTCAAGAGAATGCATATGAAGAGATAGAGAGAGTTGGAGAGATAATCGTAGAGAGGGTTAGGGTCCGATCACATTCACTTAAAAAAACCGAAGACATAGCTATAAGTGAATGCTGTAGAGGAGAGAACACCTATATAGATATATCAGAGAAGGCAAACAAATCAACATTGAAAAGATAAATCTTGAAGACAAACGATGTTGAAGACAAAACAAGTAAGAAGATAATGCATTCATGACGCCAAATGAAAATCTTCAAGAAAGTTTGGTGGTGGCGTTACCCACCGTATAGGAAGTATTAGACCAGGACACGACGCACACTTATCGTGGCGCTCCAGAGTCGAATTCCACATTAGTGAAGATATCTGCCAATTGCTCTTCGGTGTTGACATGTATAATTTCAATATCCTTCGTGATCACATGATCCATGAGAAAGTGCTAACGAATCTCAATGTGCTTTGTCTTCGAGTGCTAACGGAATTGTGAGCAATCTTGATGGCGCTTTCATTATCACAGAAGAGGGGCACCTTTACCATGTTGATGCCATAGTCCTTAAGAGTTTGCTTCATCTAGACAAGCTGAATGCAACAAGATCCAGCAGCAATGTATTCAGCTTCAGTGGTGGAGAGAGACACTAAGTTCTGCTTCTTTGAATACCAACACACAGGAGATCGTCCAAGAAAGTGACATGTTCCTGATGTGGAAATGCGATCAACCTTGTCACCAGCATAGTCAACATCAGAGAATCCAACAATATAAATTATAGAGCCCTTGGGTTGCCATAATCCTCGTGTTGGGGTGTGAGCCAAGTATCAAAGAATTCGGTTCATATCAAGGTGATGCGATTCCTTTAGTGCCGCTTGGAATCAGGCACACATACAAACGCTAAGCATTATATATGGCCTAGATGCACATAAGTAGGGTAAAGAGCCAATCATGGAGCGGTATACCTTTTGATCGAACTCTTTACCATTGTCGTCGGAGCCCAATTGACCTTTGGTTAGCATAGGCGTCGTGAACCCATTGCAATCTTGCAATCCAAACTTCTTTAGGCAATCTTTGAGGTATTTCTATTTTGATATGAATATGCCATTCTTCTGTTGACGAATTTGGAGTCCAAGGAAGAATTTCAGTTCACCCATCATGGACATCTAATATTGATCTTGCATCATGTATCCAAACTCATCACTGTATCTTTTGTCAGTGCATCCAAAGATAATGTCATCCACATAGATTTGGCATAGGAACAGTTCACCATCATATGTCTTCATGAAGAGTGTGGGATCTAGTGAACCAGGTTTGAAGCCTTTGCTTTTTAAGAAGTCTTTGTGTGTGTCATGCCACGCACGAGGTGCTTGTTTGAGGCCATATAGTGCCTTGTTGAGCTTGTAAACCATGTCAGGACGCTTTGAGTCTTGAAAGCCAGGAGGTTGTGCAACATACACTTCTTCTTCAATTTTGCCATTCAAAAAGGCACTCTTTACATCCATTTTATACAGAAATATGTTATGGTGGTTGGCATAGGCTAACAGTATGCGAATGGCTTCAAGCCTAGCCATACGAGAAAAGGTTTCATCGAAGTCAATTCCTTCCACTTGCGTATAACCTTGAGCAACGAGACGAGCCTTGTTTCTAACAACTTGACCATCATCATCTTGTTTGTTGCGATAGATCCATTTGGTTCCAATGATGTTATGCTTCCGTGAATCAGTACGCTTAAGAAGCTCCCATACATTATTCATCTCAGACTGTTGAAGCTCTTCTTGCATTGCTTGAATCCATTCAGGTTCCATAAAGGATTCATTAACTTTCTTAGGTTCAGATATTGAAACAAATGAAGAGAGTCCGCAAAAGATGGCTAGCTTAGTTGCTATTGAACGAGTAAGTAGACCAGTTGCATTGAGTCCGTCTAGAATCTTTTCCACTTGGACTTCATTAGCTACCTGAGGATGAACTGGGCGAAGAGTTTGCTCATGTTGTTGATCATCTTCTTGTTCAGGATTAGCTTCAGGCTGAGCATTGTCTTCAGATTGATTAGATGGAGAGATGATGATTTCCTCTTCAGTTGGTTCCTCGGTGGGTATAATTTCTCTTGTACCCATTTGCTTGATAGATTCACTGGGAGAGACTTCATCTAGCACATTTGACAGGTGCTCTTTTTGCGAGCCGTTAGTTTCATCGAACCGCACATCTATGATTTCAACCACTTTATAGTGAAGTAGGTGGAAGACACGATAGGTGTGTGAGTCCTTTCCGTAACCAAGCATAAAACCTTCATATGCTTTCGATGCAAATTTGGAAGTATGATGTGGATCTTTGATCCAGCACCTAGCACCAAAGACTTTGAAATTGCTGACGTTTGCTTCTTACAAGTCAGAAGTTCATATGAAGTTTTATTGAAGAACTTGTGAAGATAAACTCTGTTGATGATGTGGCATGCAGTATCAATGTCTTCGGGCCAGAAATTTCTAAGTGTCTTGTATTCGTCGAGCATAGTACGTGCCATCTCAATGAGAGTCCTGTTCTTGCGCTCAACGACGCCATTCTGCTGAGGTGTGTATGGATCCCAGAACTCATGCGTGATGCCCAATGTATCAAGATAAGTATCAAGCCATGTATTCTTGAACTTAGTTCCATTGTCAATTCTGATGTGTTTGATCTTGATGCCATAGTTGCTCATGGCTCGATTGGCGAAATGTCTGAAGACATCTTGCACTTCAGTCTTATAGAGGATTATATGCACCCAAGTATATCTAGAGTAGTCATCAATGATCACGGAGCCATTTAAACAAGAAGTAGTAGGGAGAGTAGAGTAGTGAGTAGGACCAAATAAGTCCATGTGAAGTAGCTCGAATGGACGAGATGTAGTCATGATTGTCTTCGAGGGATGCTTGGCCCTAGTCATCTTCCCAGCTTCAAAAGCGCCACACAGATGATCTTTCTTCAACTTAACGCCCTCGATTCCTATGACATGCTTCTACTTGGCGAGAGTATGCATGTACCTCATGCATGCATGACCTAGTCCTCGATGCCAAAGCCAGGACTCTAAAACTTTTGCGAGAAGACAAACGGCGAGCTGTGGTCCGACAGAGAAATCTACCATATACAGATCACCTTTTCGATGTCCTTTAAAGACTAGAGACTTGTCAGATTCCATAAGCACAAGGCAACTATATTTTCCAAATATCATAATCATGTTAAGATCACATAGCATAGAGACTGCCATTAAGTTGTATTCAAGGGATTCAACAAGCATCACTTTGTCCATGTGTTGGTCCTTGGAGATAGCAATTCTACCAAGACCCAATACCTTGCTTTTACCAGTATCTGATAATGTGATGTCGCTTTCGGGAGAAGGACGTAGAGTTGAGTCCATGAGAAGAGGTCGACCACCAGTCATGTGGTTGGTGCATCCACTGTCAATTATCCCTTCAGTGGCTTCCGAAGCAGTACCCTACAGATCAGTTAGCGACATAGTCTTCACAAAGAGAAGTGTGAAGCATATACATTTGACAAACAAGCATGCTATCAAAGTTAAGGTCCTTGTTAGGCATGATAGGAAGCTTTTCAAGAATCCATGGGACAAAATACATGGTTAGACCATTTGGACATTTAATCTTGCGTGC
Source organism: Secale cereale (assembly GCA_902687465.1). Taxonomy (NCBI): domain Eukaryota; kingdom Viridiplantae; phylum Streptophyta; class Magnoliopsida; order Poales; family Poaceae; genus Secale; species Secale cereale. The sequence continues at coordinate 473,467,244 of LR738715.1, read as the reverse complement.
CATAAGATGTTTTAGGTCCCTAGCATTGGCGTCTGAAGTTGATTTTCGGGTGGAGACCTTTCCCTGCAAAAGAAGTTAATTCTTCTTAACCACTTACATCTTTAGGGGTGGCTTAGAATCAATAAGTCTAAGTGCAGCATCTGAGAATTTTGGCTTGGGAGCCCTAGAAAATAGCCTTGCAGGAGGTGAATAATACTCATATGAATATCCAGAGAAGTTCTTTGTCTTATGAACAAAGCGGTTAGATGAAACATGCTCATATTCATGAGTCTGATGACAATCTTCCTGCAAAACATTTGTGTTAGAGTGACCCATTGTGGTCCTTTGTCTATATGAAGTCTTTGGACCATATGAAGCCTTTGGTCTGGGGTTGATCTTCTTTCCATGTGGTTTCATGATGACATTCAC
>LR738715.1:473441585-473462620 GCA_902687465.1 Secale cereale | reverse complement strand
CCCCCCCCCCCCCCGTGTTCGGTTGGTGAGGCTCATCTTCATCCTCGCTTTGAGGTCCTTTCCCCTTGTGTTCGGCATTTAATTTGCCGACCTTCTTGAAGATCCAACAATTTCTGTTGGTGTGGTTTGCAGGTTTGTCAGGGGTGCTGTCGTGGAAATAACACGGCAGATGTCCGGTTTAACGGACTTGATGATGGAACCATCGCACAGGTTAGCTTGAAGGGGTTAAAAGCACACAAAGGACACAGAGGGTTTATACTAGTTCGGCCCCTTCGATGAAGGTAAAAGTCTACGTCTAGTTTGGTTTGGTATTGCTTGGGCGTCGATGAACAGGGAGCGGATCGCTTGCCTGTGTCTCGACGGGTTGTTTCTTGCTTGTCCTGAACCGTCGCCGGGTGGTCCCTTTATATAGAGGTGACACCTGGTCCGGTTTACAGAGTCCCGAGGCCGGCTCATACTCGTGTCCGCCTCGGTCTCTGCTCTTTTCTTCCTTATCTCTCAAGTTACATCATCGGGCGGTTTACAAACCATAACTTTATACATGGGCCTAAGATCTCATGGGCCGTAGCCTCTACTAAATATTACAATCACACATATTTAATACAATCCGGTTTATACTAGCCGGTTCATACCTGCTAGTAATATCCCTGACATTAGGCCCCAGAATTATTTGAACTTGTTCACATCAATCTCCCCTGTCTTGCATTTTTCCTTCTTGTGTCTTCTCATTTTTGTAAACCGACCCTGACGTCATCCTCGAGAATCACTTAATCTGACTGTGACATCACTTCCGCATTTAACGCCGTGAGCTGTCCATCGGCTTTGTTTAAGGGTTGTCCCGAAAAGCGAGGAGACAGAGGATCTTTATCCAATCCTTTGCCTCCTCGAATCCCGCACTCGTCGTTTCGGATCTGCCTCTCTATAAATACCGCTGCCCCATTCTTTATCTTCCTCCGTTCATTCTTCTTCCTCCATCGCCCGAACTCAAGACTCTGTTGTCGCCCGAGCTCGAACCGCCGCCGTCGACCGCCGAATCCTAGTCCTCGCCGGCCGCTGCATCGACCTGAGCTTGACCAGAGAAAACTCCGCCGCCACTTCTTAGGTACTCCAGCTTCTTCCTCACTATAGATCCGTAACCTCTAGGGTTCTTTCGCATTTCCGCCATTAGAACCTCAGTGAAAGCTTTACCTTGTTCATCTTAGGCACCAAGTTCTCAGTAATAACCTTTAGATCTTTCCCTTTTAAAATTTACCTCTATTCCGCTACGGTATGCTTTAGATCTTCGCCATTCATATTCAACCTGTAGATTTATCCGCTCTGTATAGGACCCTTGTAGTTCTTCCCGTATATCCTTGTATTTGTTTTTCTTTTTCTTGCGCGCTCAGATCTGTTCCGCCTTAGCTGTCTGTGAAAACCTGTTTCTTCTCCTTTGTAGATCTGTTAAGTACACTCCGGTTTAAACTGTCATGTACAGGCTCTGTAAATTTTTTAAAGATAAACGCGACGGTTTAGCTCTTTCTCTATTGCTGTCATGAACCGGTAGTAACATAGCTCCCTGTTACTGCCGGGTTATCCGTATCATTAGTCCCTTGCTTAAACCGTTGCGTAATCCTTGCATATATCTTCCGGTTTACACCGCTGTACTCGAATAACCCGGTTTTACACTTTATCCTTTCAGCACTTGCTCTTATGCTGCCATGGCCAAACAATTTGTGTCTTGCAATTGGGTTCCTTCCGTTATTATGGAAGACGATTTAGCCAAAGCTGTGTCAATTGGCACTTTAGGCCCTCAATCCATTTTAAAGTGGCGAGCTCCAGGAGACGAGTGTCCTCCCACTCCCAAAGAGGGGGAGGTTATTGTCTTCTTTGACCATATTGCTCGGGGCTTTACTCCTCCCGGTTCGAAGTTTTTTCGGGACATACTTGCTACCTTCCAGCTTCATCCTCAGGACATAGGTCCCAACTCTGTTTCCATCATCTGTGATTTCCAAGTGTTTTCTGAGGTGTATTTGCAAGAAGAACCGTCAGTTGACTTGTTCCGAGCTTTCTTCCACCTAAACCGGCGGACTGAATTTACTAGTGGACCGCATCAAGAACTAGGTGGGGTCAGTATTCGGAAAAGAAAAGATGCAGTCTTTCCTCATGCCGCTCTCCACACACATCCCAAGGATTGGAATAAATCTTGGTTTTACTGTATTGACACTTCACCTGCGGGGAAAACCCATTGTCGGGTTATCGCGAGCACCGTCTTCCGGAGGATCACCCTCTGCCGCAGCGCCTCAGCTCCTTAGAGCGGCCCCGGTTTGCCTCTCAACTTTCCAAGTTAAAGGCCTTTATGGCTAACGGTTAAACCGGCGTGGATTTCATGCGCTGCTGGCTCTCTTGGAGTATCCTTCCTCTGAGCCCGCGCACAAGCTTGATGTGTCAATACTCTGGTAAACCGGATGACCCTCAACGTTTTACTAAGGAGAAACTTTCTGAGTCAGAAGTCACTGAGTCCGCCAAGAAAATGCTTAACATCACTTTAGAAGAATGTAGCCAAACCGGACTGGCTCCATACTACAAGAAAAATAAGATGCATGCGATATATCTTACTTTCTTTCTTATGCCTGTAATCCGTTCCTTTAAATGGTTCTTTCAATTTATCTTTTAACTTTTTGAACAGGCCAATGATCCTTTCTGGAAAAGGAAGCCTCAGGAAAAGGCCGGAAAACTGCTACGCCGGAAAACCTTTGCTTCCAAGAAGAGGAAAGCAGTCGGCGGCTCCAGTTCTCATGCCGAGGACGACGATCCGGACTCTGAGGCATGAATTGATCCGGCTTTAACTTGCTCACTTTTACCCATATCTGTATCTAATGATAACTTTTTACAGGAGTTGGCTGAAGGAGATAAACCGGCCGAAATTGAGGTAACTATCCTTTCTTCCGATTCGGAACCACTTCCTCAAAAAAGTCGTCGGACAATCCGGAAATATCAGTTTTCTCACCCGTATGCTCAATTGGATCCTAATTTTCTTTTGAAGAAACAGCAACATGAAGCTCTTCGCCGGACCACTCTCCACAGCGGCCTTGCTGTGGAATCATCTGGAATATCTCTTACTCCGGCCCGGAAGCGCCGCTCTGAGGTTATACTCTCTCCAACCCTTCTTCATCCCAAAGCCGGGCTTATACGCAAACCTCTTAAACCGTCTGACCCTGATTATCAGGAGACTCCGTTATCTTCTTCCGGTGAATCAACTGCCACACAGCTTCCACCCCTGAAAATTGTCCCAGGGTAAGTCTTTAAATTTATCCGGTTTATGATTGCACTTTGTCTTATAGCTCTAATTTGTTTTTCCAACTTCCTTCAGCAAGCCAAAGCCTAGCAAAAAACCAAAAGTCAACCAACCAACTGCTGAGACTGCCATTGATAATACGGCGGCTGATCCGGACTCAGCTATTCCTCCGGAAGGTGAACCTACAATTCCACTTGAAGATCCTGCCCCTGCCGATCACACTACTATGCCTGAGAATCCTAATGCTGAGGATGTTCGTGAACCGGCAAGTCCTGCCCGGGCCAATTCTCCTCAGACCAATCCGGCTCCTCCCAGTCCGGTTCGCACTGCAACCCCACAACCAACAACTGCTTCTCCAGAGGTGTAAATAACTCACACAGCTTATACCGCTCCTGCTGAGCCCACTGTCTTAGCCAAACATACGGCTAAAGCGGAGAAGCTGCACAAAGAAAAGGGTACATGGAGTACTGAATTGTCCAGCTTTGCTGACATGAGTGCCCAGGAGCTCTATTCCGGGTACTTGAACCGGCTCCACACTGGTCGAGATTATGAAGCAGGCTTGATTAACATGATGAAGGACAAGTATGAGGTAATCCCTTGCATCTTCTTTTGACTTTCAATGCCCTTCTGTCTATACCATATCAGCCCCCAAGTTCCGGTTTAGCTATGTTTAGAAGGTGAACCGGTACTTCCTGATGAATCAAATGATCTTACAGTAGCCCCCAAGTTCCAGGGGCATAACTCGATTTATGTGCCTGGGACTTGCCTGACTTTTCCCTCAATACTTCAATTATCCATTAGTCCCCAAGTGTCAAGTAGACAACTTGTTTTGTTTGCTTGAGACTTAGTCTTTGAATTACTATGGCTTATTGCTTCAACTGTCCATTAGCCCCCAAGTGTCAAGTAGACAACTTGTTTGCGTGCTTGAGACTTGTTTGATTTTTGCTGCTTACCACTTGATCTTCCTTGCAGGCTAATTTAAACCGGAAGGATGAAGAAATCAGTGAACTCCGGAACAGACTTGCTGAAACAGAGGCTGCTGCTTCTAAAGCCAAGAAAGATCTGAAGCTGAGTTTAAAGACTGCTGAACAGCTGAAGAAATTCTTTGAAGAAGAGCGGACCGCCTTTGAGGTTCAGAAGAAAGATCTGGAGAAAAGGGCCAAGGATGCTGAAGAAGCTCTTAATCCGGTGACTGAAGAATTATCCGGTTTAAAGCGGCAAATAGAGTTGATGACTTCTGCAGTCTTCGGTAAGTATTTAATTTGTATTCCTGCTTTCCTCCTTGCAATCTTCCATCTGTGCCGGTTTAATTGTGATAATCATATGCAGGGCGCCGTGTCACCCATCTTGGGGATGACTTACGGAAAAAAATCAAGGCATGTTATACTTTGGTCGAGCAGTTGTATTCCGGCGCTCAAAGGATCATAAGTGCAACACCATTCAATAAACCGGCCCCTACTACCATCCAAGGCACATTGCAAAAGCTGTCTGTCTTGCCGGTGCGTTTGGAGGAAGTTAAGAAGTCTGCCGCTCGAGCCGGTTCCCTCGTGGCGCTTACCAGAGCGAAGGCGTGGTTTCCGGACTTTGATCCGGAAGAAGCTTTGAATGGGTATCCAAATACCAAATAATACGGATCGGCTATTACCACAAAGGATCTCCATGCCTTCACAAAGGAGATGCGTCCTCTGGCCAGCAAACTTGCGGCCGAATCAGATTTATCCAGGTATCATCTAGGATATGACTTGCAAAACGAGCGGGTGGAGCGGCCGGTTTATGATACTGTCAATCTAATCCCACCAGTGCGCCCTCATACCTTCGCTCCAGATATCGATCCGTCTGAACTCATCAACGAAGAAATGTACTTTCGTACTTTAACAAAAATCGACTGGTGCGTCCCTGACTTCCAGCCGCTTCAAGAAGAGGAGGAGATTCTAGATCAAGTCGACACCCAACCGTCGCAGCAGGAGGGAGCGTAGCTCATAGCACATCTTTGCAATTGCAGCCTCATTTTGCCGAACAATTTTTAATCCACCAGGCTTGCTATGCCTTGTAATAGGATAGGTGAAAACATTTGTCCCCGTTGATCCGGATATTCCGACTTTTTGTTTTGATATTGCCAACTTGGTTTGACAGTTTATTATATATCATCTGTTCCTGCATAGATAATGAAGATATGTCCTAACGGTTTTACGGTTGGACCCATTAAATTGTTCTCACAACATATCAAACAAGTGTATATTTACATCAAAAATAACTTTATACCTGAGATCAAGCATGCTTGATACTCTTAATCCGGCAAATTTTGCCTCTTTGAAGGGAGTCTTTTGATAGACCCATTAATAATCCCGGGTCTTATAAAAGTTGCCGATTTAGATCATGATGATTGTTCTAGGTGATGATGAACACCGGATTGACTCTTGCTGGTGTTTTATAACCCAGACTTTTTACTCATATTGGTGCTCATGACCCAGATTTTTAACTTTGTAGATGTGTGGTCAATTTCTTGAATTGTCCTACTCCGGATTAAAGAACCATAACACATAAAGATCGGAAATGCAAATAAAACCGTGTAGTCGAGGCTTTTTACGAGCTGCCAGGCTCAAAGCAAGGTTCAGCCAATCAATGGAATGGGCTTACCATCCAGAAGGCCGGTCAATGGATGTGGCCGAATCATCCGTAGGAACCATAAGGAAATCTTTAGCCAATCACTGGGTGGCTGTCTCCTGTCCAGAGGGCCTCCATGGTTCCATGAAACCATGGGTAAAACTTTGAGCCAATCACTGGATGGCTGTCGCCTGTCCAGAGGGCCTCCATGGTTCCATGAAACCATGGGTAAATCTTAAGCCAATCACTGGATGGCTGTCGCCTGTCCAGAGGGCCTCCATGGTTCCATGAAACCATGGGTAAAACTTTAAGCCAATCACTGGATGGTTGTCGCCTGTCCAGAGGGCCTCCATGGTTCCATGAAACCATGGGTAAAACTTTAAGCCAATCACTGGATGGCTTTCGCCTGTCCAGAGGGCCTCCATGGTTCCATGAAACCATGGGTAAATCTTAAGCCAATCACTGGATGGTTGTCGCCTGTCCAGAGGGCCTTCATGTTTCCATGAAACCATGGGTAAAACTTTAAGCCAATCACTGGATGGCTGTCGCCTATCCAGAGGGCCTCCATGGTTCCATAGAACCATGGGTAAAACTTTAGCCAATCACTGGATGGCTGTCGCCTGTCCAGAGGGCCTCCATGAAGCGTCCTCTTTGAGCCGGATATGACTTTACGCTCTTCACGGAGTTTACTGCTTCTGAGTGCATATATTTTGCAAAATCAGTTTTAAACCGATCGATATGTTTGAAATATGACATATGATAATATTTGTATGGTTGTCCTCACAAAAAATATGTATTGGAAAAAAGGCTGAGCCCCCGGTTTACCGAGGGTGCCGGTTTATTCATTAATCATAATATATACATAGGATACAGTGGAGCTCATGGCTCAGGTATAATAGGGCCGTAAGAGGGCGATGTTCCACGGCTTCTTTGTCTCCTCTTCCGATGTCCGTGAGTCCTTGTGTTCTCGAACGTCCACCAGGTAGTATGAACCGTTGTGCAGATTCTTGCTGACCACAAAGGGCCCTTCCCAAGGTGGGGATAGCTTGTGCATATCTGTTTGGTCTTGGATGAGCCGGAGTACTAAGTCTCCCTCCTGGAATGTCCTGCTCTTGATCCGGCGGCTGTGATACCTGCGCAAGTCTTGTTGATAAATCGCAGACCGTGCTGCCGCTATATCACACTCTTCATCCAGCCGGTCTAGACTATCTTGTCTTGCCTGCTCGTTAGCCGCTTCAACATAGGTTGTCACCCTTGGTGAATCATGACGGATATCACTTGGAAGGACCGCTTCAGCACCATATACCATAAATAAAGGTGTATAACCTGTGGACCGGTTCGGCGTAGTGTTGATACTCCAAAGGACAGATGGTAACTCCTCATCCCAACATCCTGGGGTTCTTTGCAAGGGAGTCATAAGCCGGGGCTTGATACCTCGCAAAATTTCCTGGTTTGCTCTTTCAGCCTGACCATTGGTTTGAGGGTGGGCCACAGACGATACATCTAGACGAATATGTTCTCGTTGGCAAAACTCTTCCATCTCACCCTTAGATAAATTGGTGCCGTTGTCTGTGATGATGCTGTGTGGAAAGCCAAACCGGAAAAATTACCTTTTTGATGAATTTGACTGCTGTGGCTACATCACACTTGCTCACAGGCTCTGCCTCAATCCAATTTGTGAACTTATCCACCGCCACAAGTAGATGAGTTTTCTGATCTTGGGATCGCTTAAAGGGTCCAACCATATCAAGCCCCCAAGTCGCAAACGGCCAGGTTATTGGTATCATCCGGAGCTCCTGTGCCGGAACAAGAGCCCGTCGCGAAAACTTCTGACAAGCATCACACTTCCGAACTAGATCCGCCGCATCAGCATGAGCTGTTAACCAATAGAAACCATGTCGAAAAGCTTTAGCCACCAATGATTTTGAACCGGCATGATGACCACAATCTCCTTCATGGATCTCGCGAAGAATCTCACAACCTTCCTCAGCTGACACACATCGTTGAAATGCCCCAGAAACGCTACGATGATGAAGTTCCCCATTTGCAATTGTCATGGACTTAGAACGCCGTGCTATCTGTCGTGCCTCTATTTCATCATCCGGCAGCTCTCCTCGGCTCAGATACGCCAAGTAGGGCAGCGTCCAATCCGGAATAACATGAAGTGCCGCAACTAACTGTGCCTCTGGATCAGGGACAGCCAGGTCTTCCTCGGATGGTACTTGTACTGATGGACTGTGCAACTCATCCAAAAAAGTATTTGGTGGTACCGGTTTACGTTGAGAACCCAGCCGGCTTAAAGCATCAGCCGCTTCATTCTTCCGCCGGTCTATGTGGTCCACTTGATACCCTTTGAAATGTCCAGCCACTGCTTCCACTTCTCGTCTGTAAGCCGCCATGAGAGGATCACTTGAATCCCACTTGCCTGAAACTTGCTGTGCCACCAAATCTGAATCGCCGAAACACTTGACCCGGCTCAAGTTCATCTCCTTTGCCATCCGCAAGCCATGAAGTAACGCTTCATATTCCGCTGCATTATTAGTACAAGGAAACAATAAACGGAGGACGTAACAAAACTTATCACCTCGCAGGGAAGTTAAGACAACTCCAGCCCCCGAGCCTTCTAACTGTCTTGAACCGTCAAAGTGAATCGTCCAGTAAGTAAGATCCGGCTTCTCCTCGGGTGTTTGTAATTCCGTCCAATCATTGATGAAATCCACCAATGCCTGAGATTTTATAGCGGTGCGTGGCACATATTTCAACTCATGTGGGCTGAGCTCAATGGCCCACTTTGCCACTCTACCCGTAGCTTCTCTGTTCTGGATTATGTCCCCCAACGGTGCTGAACTAACCACGGTTATCGGATGACCCTGGAAATAGTGCTTCAACTTCCGGTTTGCCATGAACTCACCATACACCAGCTTCTGCCAATGTGGGTACCTCTGCTTAGACTCAATGAGTACCTCACTCACGTAATAAACCGGACGCTGAACCGGATATTCTTTCCCTGCTTCCTTGCGTTCCACCACAATCGCCACACTAACTGCTCGTGCGTTGGCGGCGACGTATAACAGCAAAGGTTCGTTATCAACAGGGGCAGCCAGGACCAGTGGCCTTGCCAGCTATCGCTTCAAATCCTCAAACGCAGCATTTGCCTCATCACTCCATATAAACCGATCCGTCTTTCTCAGCATCTGATAAAGCGGAATCGCCTTCTCCCCCAAACGGCTAATAAACCGGCTCAATGCTGTAATCCGGCCAGCGATACACTGAACATCATTAATGCAAACCGGTTTTGTTAAAGATATGATTGCCTTGATCTTCTCCGGATTAGCTTCTATTCCTCTGTTTGACACCAAAAACCCAAGGAGCTTGCCTGCCGGAACACTGAAAGCACACTTCTCCGGATTAAGCATCATCTTATAGGCCCGAAGATTGTCAAAGGTCTCCTTGAGGTCCTCTATCAGTGTCTCTTCCTTTCTTGACATCACCACGATATCATCCACATAGGCATGAACATTTCTTCCTATCTGCCCCTTAAGACAGTTCTGCACGCAACGCTGATAAGTTGCTTGGGCAGTCTTGAGCCCAAAAGGCATAGATACATAGCAAAAAGCACCAAAAGGAGTTATGAAAGCTGTCTTTTCCTGGTCCTTAACTGCCATCTTGATCTGGTGATATCCCGAGTGTGCATCCAAAAAACTTAGCCGCTCACATCCCGCTGTAGCATTGATGATCTGATCAATGCGAGGTAGAGCAAAAGGATCCGTTGGACAAGCTTTATTGAGGTCTGTGTAGTCCACACACATTCTCCATTTTCCATTCTTATTTAGCACCAGCACCGGATTAGCTAACCACTCAGGGTGAAAAACTTCCACTATGAACCCTGCAGCCAAAAGTCTGACCACCTCCTCTCCTATAGCCTTGCACCTCTCTTCGTTGAAGCGGCGCAGATACTGCTTGACCGGTTTAAACTTTGGATCAATATTAAGTCTATGCTCAGCGAGTTCCCTCGGTATACTTGGCATGTCAGAAGGTTTCCATGCAAAGATATCCCGGTTCTCACGGATGAACTTGATGAGCGCGCTTTCCTATTTGGGATCAAGGTTAGCGCTGATCGTGAACTGCTTGGATGAATCGCCCGGCACAAAATCAACTTGCTTGGTCTCCTCTGCCGATTTAAATTTCAGCACCGGATCGTGCTCTGTAGTTGGCTTCTTCAACGGGGTCATATCTACCGGATCAACATTATCCTTATAAAATTTTAACTCCTCGGTAGCACATACTGCCTCCGCGTAAGCAGCGTCTCCCTCTTCACACTCCAACGCAACCTTGCGACTTCCATGAACCGTGATTGTGCCCTTGTGACCCGGCATCTTGAGCTGCAGGTAAGCATAACACGGTCTGGCCATAAACTTGGCATAAACCGTCCTCCCAAACAGAGCGTGATAAGTGCTCCGGATCTTGACGACTTCGAAAGTTATCATCTCTCTCCTGGAATCATGCTCATCTCCAAAGGTAACTTCTAAGTCAATTTTCCCAACTGGATAAGCTGACTTACCTGGAACCACCCCGTGGAACACCGTGTTTGACTGCCTCAGCTTCTTATCCGTCAAGCCCATTCGACGGAAGGTCTCATAATACAAGATATTGATGCTACTGCCGCCGTCCATAAGAACTTTAGTGAACTTATAACCTCCCACCTGTGGTGCTACCACCAAGGCCAAGTGGCCCGGATTATCCACCCGCATCGGGTGATCCTCCCTGCTCCATACAATGGGCTGCTCTGACCAGCGCAGGAATTGCGGCGTCGCCGGTTCAACCGCGTGGACTGCCCGCTTTAAAACCTTCTGATCTCGTTTACACAGACTCGTGGTGAACACATGATATTGCCCGCTACTCAACTCCTTCGGATTACTTTGATACCCGGATTGCGGTTGTTGATGCTGACGCGGCTGGTTACCCTGGTTATTATGATTACCTTGGCCCTGCTGTTGGCTGCCTTGGTTATTGTAACCACCCTGGCCATGTGGCTGATTACTTTGGTTATTATAACCACCTTGACCATATTGATTATTAGCCCGGCCATGATAACCATTATTATTGCCCCGATATCCTGACCCGGAGCTGTTCCCCTGATGACCCGGACCATAGAACCCCGGGCCTGAACCACCATTCGGAGGCCTGTCATTAGAATTGAAGCGGCCCGCTATGGCTTCCATCAAGGGCCTGCATTCTCCTATAGTGTGTTTCGCTGGTCGTCCCCTTGTGCTATGTTTCGGACAAGGCTGACTTAACTCCTGGTCCCAACTAACATTTCCTCCGCTGGTTTGTGGGGGTGGTTTGCTCCTATTGCGCTGGAAACCCTCTTGAACTTGGGTATTGGCCACGAAATCAGAGCCACCCTCCGCCTTTCGCTTGCCCAAGAAGCTTGTTGTAGCCGGATTACCCTGCGCCGGTTTACCGGGTTTGTTAACTTTCCCTACTTTGTCTCCCTCCGCTTCTGGGTACTTAGTGGTGTCCGAGTCCCCATACTTCACCAGAGCACTCATGAGAGTTCCCATATCGTTACAATCTCGTTTAAGCCGTCCCAGTTTTAGCTTTAGAGACTCAAACCGGCAATTGTTCTCCAAAGTCACTATTGTCGTACTGGGATTGATATTATTTGAAGAATGCAAGGTCTCTGATACTCGCCGCACACATGCACTTGTAGATTCCTGCTCTCCTTGCACACATGCTGCTAGATCCACTATTGACATCGGCTGCTTGCATGTATCCTTGAAATTTTTGATAAACTGGCGACGTAGCTCTCCCCATGACCCGATGGAATTTGGGGGTAAACCCTTTAGCCAGGTCCGGGATGTACCTTCAAGCATCATAGTAAAGTACTTTGCACAAGCCGCTTCATCTACATCCAGCATCTCCATGGCCATCTCGTAACTGTCAACCCAAGCCTCAGGAGTCAAATCTGCGGTGTAATTAGGCACCTTACGTGGCCCTTTGAAATCCTTGGGCAGTTTCACGCTCCGTAAAGCAGGGATAAGACACTGTACCCCAAAGGAACTCGTTGTGACTCCTGTCTCCGCCGTGGTTGTGAGAACCGGCGTCGTCTGACGGATTTCCTCCCGGGCTACCGACCTAACCCGGTTTACATCCTGAGCTTGTGCAGCCGCGCCTGCCGGATTATCCTGTCTGTGCCGATGCCGCCTGCGTTCACTACTAGACACTTCTGGTTCCTCCCAATGCCTAGTGTAACTCCGGCTGGGACGTGGTGTTGAAGGTAACCTCTCCCTGCTATGATAATATGCTTGCTGTTGTATCAACGCCGTGTCGAGTAGATCCTTGACCCTGCGTGCCTCCAATGCCACCGGAGACGTCCCCTCAATAGGTAAAGCGGCCAAGCGTGAAGCAGCTGCAACGATATTGTCCAAAGGATTCGAGTAATGACCCGGAGGGGTAGGAACGTGAGGTGTAGATGTGATCCGTCGATCTTGCTCTGCAGTAGGCTGCTGAACCGGCTCGTCCCTTGCTGGGGGTGCCCTCCGGTTTAAAGCTGGATTATTGCTAGTCCTTTCCCCTGGCGTCCTGAACAGATCCGTCGCTTCATAAACCGGCGGTAGACGAGATTGGTACTTCCGACTCCTTACTCCCTGTGTAGAGGCCTACTCCATCCTTAGGTGAAAAGCCTGATCATTCAATTCCGCTTGCCTTATCGCTATTATAGCTTTCTCTGCTTTCAGATCATCCCTTGCTTGGTCAACCCGGCCCTTTAACTGAAGGAGCTCTGCATCATGTTGCGCCTTGTCTGCTGGAGCTACCTCTGCCATGGCTCGGGCTGTGAACTCCTCGACTAAGGTGGATAGAACGTCATCGGGTGAGAGGGCCTGGCCACTCCCCCCTACACCAGCTTCTGCTGTCGCCCCGATCACCGTGGACTGTGGCGTAGGTTGTGAACCGGCCATAAAGACAGCCACCCGGTTTGGCAGATCAAAGGGGTCCGGAATACTGTTTCCGTCGGACTCACCCTCACACCGGCCATCCTGCAACTGATACAAAGACTCAGTCTCTCCGGATGAAGACTCGTCGTCGGAGTAGACAATTGTTTCGCCACCGGATTCCGATCCGTCATCGGTTTGGACCCCGTGGACTGCTCCAACGAAGATGTGCTTCATGGCGGGCTGAATCCGGGCCGATCTCACACACTGAGCCGGCTTGACGATGTTGGGGAAGATGTCCGGCTCAGGTCCCGGTTCGCCGATCTTGCCGATGAAGATGTGGATGCCACCGAAGGGAACCCGGTACCCGTATTCGATTGAATCGGCCTCCGGTCCCCAACCCGCGTCGTCGATGTAGACCCGGCCGCGGCGACTCTTGGTCATCCGGCCGACCACGTAGCCCTTGAGCCCTTCGAAGCTGCCCTTCAAGAACTCAAAACCATCGTGCGGAGGCCCCACGATGGGCGCCAACTGTCGTGGAAATAACACGGCAGATGTCCGGTTTAACGGACTTGATGATGGAACCATCGCACAGGTTAGCTTGAAGGGGTTAAAAGCACACAAAGGACACAGAGGGTTTATACTAGTTCGGCCCCTTCGATGAAGGTAAAAGCCTACGTCTAGTTTGGTTTGGTATTGCTTGGGCGTCGATGAACAGGGAGCGGACCGCTTGCCTGTGTCTCGACGGGTTGTTTCTTGCTTGTCCTGAACCGTCGCCGAGTCGTCCCTTTAAATAGAGGTGACGCCTGGTCCGGTTTACAGAGTCCCGAGGCCGGCTCATACTCGTGTCCGCCTCGGTCTCTGCTCTTTTCTTCCTTATCTCTCAAGTTACATCATCGGGCGGTTTACAAACCATAACTTTATACATGGGCCTAAGATCTCATGGGCCATAGCCTGTACTAAATATTACAATCACACATATTTACTATAATCCGGTTTATATTAGCCGGTTCATACCTGCTAGTAATATCCCTGACAGGTGCTGTTAATCTGGCAAGGTCTCTCTAATATTTTGTCTAGGCTAGACGGAATGTCTCTGTTGCCCTTGAACGGACTCTTCCGTTGATCGAGTCTAGAGCCGCTGAATCCGACGTTCACTGTCGTTTCATTTGTTTCTACGGCATTGTTCTGACACTTGTTCTTTTTGCATCGTGGCTTGCCATTGCCATCCCTGACCTCGGAAGTGCGAGGATCGCTGGTAGTATTCCTTCTACAAGCTAGCCAGCTGTCTTCACCCATGCAAAAGTGGGTCATAAGTGTAGTAAGGGCTGCCATTGTCTTCGGCTTCTCTTGGCCGAGGTGTCTTGCAAGCCATTCATCCTGGACGCTGTGTTTGAATGTCGCTAAGGCTTCAGCATCCAGACAGTTGACAATTTGGTTCTTTTTAGTTAAGAACCGATTCCAAAGCTTGTGGGCTGACTCCCTGGGTTGCTGGATTATGTGACTTAGATCATTAATATTCAGAGGCCAGACATAAGTCCCCTGAAAGTTAGCCCAGAAATCATCCTCTAAATCTTCCCAGCTTCCATTGGATTTCTCTGGGAGGCTCTTCAACCAGTGCCGAGCTAACCCTTTCAGCTTCAGAGGTAAGTATTTAATGGCATGGAGGTCATCTCCACGAGCCATGTGGATGTGAAGAATAAAGTCTTTGATCCATACCACGGGGTCCGTCGTTCCATCATATGCCTCGATGTTGACAGGTTTAAACCCTTCCGGGAATTGGTGATCCATCACCTTATCAGTAAAGCACAGAGAGTGTGCAGCGCCCCTATATCATGCGACATCATGGCTTAGTTCGGACGACATTTGTGTTTGGTGCTCACCCCAAACTTGATTGTAGCTGGCATGCTTGGCTTGATAGCCATCGTCTGGTATGGGAGCACGTTCTCTTGATCCATATATTGATCTGGTCTGACTGGATTTTTATACAGGTCCTGACGTAAATCGTACTTATGGCCCTAAGCCGCTATATCCTTTCCTTTACGGTGGGAAGGTGCGGGCTGGTGTATGGCATTGCTAGCCGCTTTGTCCCATCCACGGGCTTGTCGGTCCGGTTGTCGGGCTGATCGTGCCTCGACGGAATCGGCGTAAGGGCCTCGTCGTCGAATTGGGGCAACAATTTGCGTTTGGGATAGCTCTTTGTTTGGCGCTCACGGCCGTATCTTTCTTCAGTGTCTAGCATTTCGTTCCATCTATCATTGAGCGTATCCTGCTCGGCCTTAAGCCGTTGTTGCTATTTTTTCAAGCTCCTTGTTGTGGCAATAAGCTATTGTTGAAAGCGTTTTTGTTCGAGGGGTTCCTCTGGGACTATGAATACCTCGTCTCCCAAGCTGACAACCTCCTTGGAGACTGGTAAATAATTACTGTCTTCAGAATCATTGTGATCGATGAGTTGTTCGGGACTGCATTGTCCATCCTCCCACTCGTCCTGATCCACTAGTGGCTCTATGGGGTCTTCGGCTTCCTCCGGATCTTCATTGTCTCCGGTGCCGGTGTTAATTTCCTTTCCTCGACGCGATCGTGAGCGGCGTTTTAGGCACCGACGTTTAGGAGGTTCATCGACGGGCTTATCCTGCTCTCAATCTTTATTGCCATCGTCATGTTTCTCAATAGGTGTGTCCACCATGTACACATCATAGGTAGAAGTGGTCGTCCTTCACCCGGTCATAGGCGGGTTTTTACCTGGATAAGCTTCGACGTTGTGGCCCATCCCATCGAAGTCTTCGGAAGCACTGTCCAGTATGTCGGTTAAGTCCTCGACCGTGGCTACCATGTGCGTGGTGGGTGGGAAGCAAAATTCCCTGACCTCAGCCCCAATTTTGACTGGGCATAGTTTGGCTGAGAATCCTCTGTTATGGTGAGAGATAGCAGCAAGTCCAGTGCCTCGTTCAAGAGCGAGGGCTGGATAGGAGTTTGGGGGTCTGTGGGGCCAGGCTAGGCGATGACCGCTCGATTGAGCCCGGAGAGTGAGGATCCCATAAGTCCCGAGCTCATAACCTGGGCCGAGTTCGGCTTAACAATGGCGGGGAGTATCCTTCTCAATTCTGGGTCCATGAGCGGCTCAAACGCCGCTAAGTCCAAGGTTTCCAGGGCAGGGTTTAGCCTCCCGTCCTTGGATAGAGCGGCCTACTCAGGATCTGGGACCAGAGTCGTCGCGGGTGTTGACCCTTGGATGGGTTCCGATGATAGCCAGGGAGCGGCAGCCGTGGGTGCGAATCCATCAAAGATCAAGTCTCCTTAGATGTCAGCAACATAATTCAAGCTTCCAAACCTGATCTGATGACCAGGGGTGTAGCTGTCAACCAGCTCGAGGTGGCCATCCGAGTTGGCATGTAGCACAAATCTACTGAACACGAAATGCTGTCTGTGGAGGAAAATCTCCCCGGGGTGGCGTCGTAATTGATGCCTAGGTGAGCCATCAATCCTTCCATCAACAACATTGTGGAACTCTCAATGAAATCACCAATTTCGGTGTCAAAACCGGCGGATCTCGGGTAGTGGGTCCCAAACTATGCGTCTGAGGATCGATGGTAATAGGGGACTGGGGACATAATGTTTACCTAGGTTCGGCCCCTCTCTATCGAGGTAATACCCTACTTCCTTCTTGATTGATATTGATGAATATAGGGCTACAAGAGTTGATCTACCTTGAAATCGCAATGACTAAACACTAGAAGTCTAGTCTATGAAGTTATGATTCTGTCTCGACGGACTAAACCCTCCAGTTTATATATGCACCGGAGGGACCTAGGGTTGTACACGATCATCTTGCAGAGGAAGGAAACATTACATCTGGACTCTAAACTTGCCATTCTACACACATAGGAGTCATATCCGTATACGGGGGATAATCTTCAGCGATAATCTTCACGGCCCACCAGTCTAGCCCATAACGAGTAATCTGGCCACCCTAGGAGCCCTTAATCCAGGACTCCCTCGATGGGAGGGGGCTGTCTGTGCACCCACCATTGAGCAACGTCTGCATGCCAATTTATTGCCACACAAGCCTCGTCTCTTCTGTTCTACATGTTCAGTACCATTATGTACAATAACTGACATGCATAGGAATAAAACATAGTGAGATTATGTAAGGAGTGCATGAAGAAATCCAGAGTGATGGTAGCTACTTATGAATAGACCCAAAACCAATGATAGAAGGCAAATAATAGCTTCAGTTAAAAAATACAGATACTAGCTCCTTTACTATTTGTTTCCCACCCAAAATGAAACACATAGTAGACACCCGAGATTGACCAGATAGTAGATAGATACTAATCGTTGCTGCCCCGATATGTACCCCAGAACCATTTAGAAACTCGATTTTTAGCATTAGTTTGGACTAGACTCGGAGTTTAAGAGGTGAATAGGATGATAAAGTAGATGGTTATATTAAGCGATTCATAACGTAAGCAAACACGAAAGAGTGTGACCTCTCTTGCGGACCCGTGTAGTCCTCGAGGTCCTATGCTCAGTTGATGATGGCAATGATGTTGTGGTGGTTGCCGGCGGTGGGGCAAAAGATCCGAGGTGGCGAAAGACAGTCTGGAGGGCGGATCCCTGCTGTGGTGGATACTTCCTGTCAGTCCCAAGATGCGATTCTATCCCGATCACATGACACTTACGTGATTGGGGCACAACCGCATTTCGGGCGCTTAGCAAGATGTATATCATTACATCGTACCATTACATACATACCTGGGGATACACCAATACATACAAGACACATGAATACAACAACATCAATACAAGGCATCCGACTACAGATGCAAACATAAAAAGGCACAACGACATCCATCTGCTATCCTAGGCTGCCGACCCGGAACCTAACACAAGACTTAAGAAGAAGAAGAAGAACTCCAACACAACGAACAATGATCTCAAGTCAAGTCATCGGAAACCTGCACCTGCAACTGTTGTTATAGTACCTGTGAGCCACGAGGACTCAGCAATCCCATAACCATGGGTAACAAGACTATCAAAGCTTAATAGGTAGGAAGAGGTAAAGTGGTGAGGTTGCAGCAGCGGCTAAGCAATATATGGTGGCTAACTTACGAGTACAAGAATAAGATGAGCATCTACGCAAACAGTCGCAAACTAGTAGTGATCGCTAAAGATCCTGAACTACCTACGAGTCAAACATAACCCCACCGTGTTCTCTTCTCAAAGTGAAAACAGACAGTCACGGTTACTCACACAGTTGTGTGTTTTACTTCGGATCCTCTGTCAAGTTTTCTACAACCGGACATTAACAAATTCCAATCTGCCACATAACTGTGGGCACGGCTTTCGAAAAAATCATAACCCTGCAGGGGTGTCCCAACTTAGCCCATCACAAGCTCTCACGATCAGCTGAAATAATAATAATTATTACCCCTTATCTTAGGGAAATCTGATCAGCCTCGATATCCCGGTGCACAAGACATTTTGACAATGGTAAAACAAGTCTAGCAAGACCTCCCGGCGTGCCGACACCCTGATAGTAGCCGCGTGTATCTCGTCTCAGGACACGACCGGATGGGCGATTATACGAGTAAAACCAGCCTCGGGTTTCCCCAAGGTGGCCCCGCATACTCCCCGTTTGGGACCAACACCATCAGCACTGGCCCCCCTGCTATGTAGAAAGAATCTCGAGGGCGCGACCCCCTATGCAAATTTAATTATTTAATTAAGTTGTTATTATGAGGCAAATTAAAACCAATGTTGGGCCTTGCTGGAGGAGTTTTATTCAAAGACGAAGTGTCAAGGGGTCCCCATATACCCAACCGTGTAAGGAACGCAAAATCAAGGAACATAATGCCGGTTTATCGGCGCCTAAGGTGGCATGAGTGGAAAAAAACACCGAGCAAAAGGCCAAGCCTTCCACCCATGCCCAGTATATAGGTGTGTTAATAATAATAATAGATATTGTGATATTCCAACAACAAGTTCCAACATGGAACGATCTTCATCTTCACCTGCAACTAACAGCGCTATAAGAGGGGCTTAGCAAGCGGGTAACATAGCCAAACAATGGTTTTGCTGGGAAGGTTTCAAAGGTTAGAGGTTTCATGGCAACAAGGAGAGGGGCTGACAATGAATGATGGGTAGCGCGACATGTAACGATAGCATCGAGAGAACTAAGCATGGCAATGATAGTAAAGGTATCCAAGGGTATGGTCATCTTGCCTGAGATCCCGCTAGGAAGAAGAATGAGTCCACGAAGAAGATGAAGAAGAAGCCTTGAAGACGAACCACGAGTAGACGAACGAATCCTCACGATCGCAACAGAACAAGCACTAACGAGAAGAAGCAAGCAACACGGTAAACACAGAACACAAGAACATGACAATATGCTCAACCAAGTATGATGCAAGACAAATCTATATAGGATGCATTACGTGGCAAGGTAGGAAGCACACAAGAACAGCACAAGCCAACAAGCTTAAATGAGGCCGAAATCAACACATAACAAATCCGGTAAGTCCTCATATGCATAATTTGAAATTAGTCCAGATCCGAAAAAACCTTAAGTTAAAGTTGTTAAACAGCAGGTTAACATGCACCATGATGATCTACACAAAATTCTAGTCAAGTTTCATATAAAGTTTGTTTACTTCAGAGCTACGGCCTAGAAGATATGAGCAAAACAAGTCAAACTTGGCAACGGTGCAAGATGCACCCAAACATCAAGCAAACTCACTCCAAACAAGAAAACAACATGATATTATGATTCTACATGAAAAATCACACCAGTTTTATATAGGGCACACTCAAAACGGAGCAACGGGCTAAAAGATACACATGAAACAAGATATAACAACAAGCTGAAGTTAACAGCCACATAGCAACTTCGGAGCAATGTAGATATATGCTACATCACTCAAACATGGCCACAAGAAGCATTGATGTAAAGTAGACATTATAATTAACAATTAGGAACTTAGAACACACCCAAAAGCTTGCTGGAACACACTTAACCAAGAATGGCAAGTTGCAATAAAATAATCCAGACTTAGCCAAAATCTGAGAAGGCAAAAACATCATCACGATGCTGCCTTCGGAGGCACAAAACAACAAGCATGTCAACTCTACTAAGCATATAAAGAGCATGGACATGTAGTAGACATATTATATAGCAAACAACTCCATTGGAGCAACTCCATAGGAGGCATGGATCAATAGCAACAAACTCCACCAAATTGAACATGCTGATAAAATCCTGACAGTTATAATTTATGGCAACTTGAGAGCAAGAAATAAATAAGCTACATCAGGCCAAATATGCAAGTAAGGGCATGAATGGATAGACAATAACATGGACAACAAGGCATGATCGTTGGCCACTCCAAAATAAGCATGGATTTGAGTAGGGCATCAAGCAAACATAGCGTCAGGTTATAACAGGTTCCAGACTTAGCAGTTTTTTCACTAAGTATAAAACAGCAGTAACAACATGGCATGTTTACAAGCATGTTTAAGTCACCTCAAGGCATATCATGGAAAGATGATTGCACCACAGCAAAGACCATGTTATTGTGCTTCTAAAACATCTAGACATGTGGCATTAGGACAAACACACCAATAGCAAAGAGCAATTGAAATCAGCATCTCATAACAAGTTTCAGCACATAACAGCCAAATGCACTTTTGCAACAGAGATTAACATGACAATATGAACTCAAACAAGCATGCTACATCAACCATCATGTAGTACACTTCACAATGAACATTTTGACATATCATACGCTCCATTTGGATAAACAGGCACCAAGTTATCATATCTCAAACATGGCAACAAAATAACAAGTAGCAGCAGTTTATAACAAGTAGCACTCTTGCAACAGAGATTAGAGCATCTAAATGAACTCAAACAAGCATGGCACAATGGAACAAAGTGTAGAGCATATCACCACGATCATTTTGACATATCATACACTCAATTTGGACATACACACGATTATTTACAGGCATGCAAAGATGCAACAAAATGCTGACAGAAAAAGGACTTAGAGAGAAAACCACCTCGGGGAAATGGACATGTCCAGACAGATTCGGACACGTCCGGGGCTGGGGGTCCACATGGCAGAGAGAAGGGGGCGGACATGTCCGTCGCCACCCGGACATGTCCGTCGGCGGTGGCGGTCGGGCCCGCCTGGCAGCGGCTCGAGGAGTCAACACGGGGG
>LR738715.1:473370502-473441513 GCA_902687465.1 Secale cereale | reverse complement strand
CGATCGGGCTCTGCCCGATGAGGACGACGGCAGCGGCGAGTGCCTGGACTCCGGTGAGGTGCGGAGGAGGCCGGGGGAGGCCGGATCCGGTCGCCGGCGGCCTGGATCTGGCTGGAAGACGGCGAAGGCGGCGGCGCAGGGTGCTCTAGTGAGATGCGGCGGTGGTCGGTGGGGCAGACAAGGAGGAGTCCGGTGGCGGGGATGCGAGGCGGTGACGGGGAGCGAGGGGCCGGCGGCGGAGGTCGACACGGAGGCGGCCGAGGTCGCCGACGAGGGAAGCTCGGCGGCGGGGCGAGCCGAGCGGCCTCGGGAGGGACAACGCGCAGCGGCGCGGAGGCGGCTCGGCCGGGGGCACGCGGGGCCCGGTCGGGTCCGGATCGGCTAGGCGCGGTCGGTTGCGGGCCTCTGCAGGCCGCCGCGGCTGGCAGCGAGACAGGTGGCGCGCCCAGGTTGGCCGGGGCGGCTGGTTTGGCGGCGGTGGCCAACCAGAGGCTGCCACTTAGCGCCTGTGAGGTAGTTGGCG
The DNA here is from genome assembly GCA_902687465.1 of Secale cereale. NCBI lineage: Eukaryota > Viridiplantae > Streptophyta > Magnoliopsida > Poales > Poaceae > Secale > Secale cereale. The sequence goes on along the minus strand of LR738715.1, from coordinate 473,440,990 downwards.
CTGAAAACAGCGGTGGAGGCGCGGATTTCAAGGAAGAGAGAGGCTAGAGGTTGGTGGTGACTAGGGAATGCCAAAAATGGCAAGATGGGGGTCTATAAATAGGCATGGGGCTAGGTTTAGGGGGGATTTGGGGGTGTTTCGGGCCCTCCGATCGCGATCCGACGGATCCGATCGTGAGGTGAGGTAGGACGGACCTAAGGGAGGTTAGTGGGCTGTGTTGGAGGGGTTGGGCTGCGAGGAGAGAAGAGAAAAGAGAGGCCCGCGGGGGTTTTCGGAGACCAAAAACGTCTGACGTTTTGACGGCGACTAGTGCCGCTATATATAACCATTGGGCTATCAAACGAGCTCCGAATGCGATGAAATTTGGCAGGCGGCCTGTCTACACTATAATAAGACCACACGCCAAGTTTCACCCGATTCCGAGAACATTTTTCGGCCACTCATAAAATAAATATTCGGAGGCACCGCGGGCGCGTGTGAGTGTGTCTAGGCTCAGAACGGACAACGGAAAGGACGAGGGGAACTCGGACGGATGCAAGTTTTGAAAACATGCTGATGCAACACACATGATGACAAGGCAACGACGACGAATAACCGGCTGACACCTGGCGCACTGGTCTCGGGGTGTCACAACAATCCCCTACTAACAAGAGATCTCGTCCCGAGATCTTAGGAACGAGACGAAAGAGAAAAGGAAGAACAAAGTTCTTCGAGGACAAAAGAGTGAAACAAGAATATCGAGAGTTTGATCCGCTCGAAAATAAGAATGCAACGGAGAAGAACGAAGTTGCAAGGACTTCGTTAAACAAGATGAGCAAGGAATACGACGGGAATCAAGGAGGTTGAAAGGCACGAAACACGAGCTGAAGGAACGAGAATGAATTCGAAACCACTCCGGTTAAAAGAGATAGGAAAGGAATTAGAACGAAGGAATTCGGGCATCACTCCGGCTGAAACTGAAAGAAATAGCACACCGGTTGAATATGAATGGAATGGAACAAGAACTTGAGAAGATAAAACGAAAAAAAGACGAAAAGAACAAGAAAACTTCCGGAAGAATTAAAGAAAGGAATGAGAAGAACGGAAATGAGGATGACTACTTTCACGACGAGTGAATTCAAAGCAGCCTTGCGAAGAAAGGATGAACAGAGTTGTTGAAAAAAATAACGAAAAGAATCAACTTGTTGTGGACTTACGATAATCATCTCAAAACTTGAGGTGAATTACCGCTGCAACGAAAAGATGGATTAGCTGAGGATGAAGAAATGCAAAACTTCACTTCAAAAGAATACGGAGAATTATTTGCACTCGAGAGGCAAAAGAATAAAGCTTGAGCTGCTCAAGAAGAAATTTGATGAATATTTGAAGAATGAATTAAATCATGAAGAACCACCACGAAGAACTCCGGTAATGAAAGGATGATGATATAGAAATGACGAACGACAAGAATAAGATTAAAGCCTTGCGATGATTTCGAAGGGGGGTACCGACGAGATAGCCGAGAACTTTGAACTCCGGAAAGAAAAGATGAAAGCACTTGGAACTAGAAATTATTCATCATGAATAAACTCCAAAGGAAGGAATTAAATCAACTTGATGAAAAGAAAAAAATTATGTCACGGTTATCCTCCATCAATTAAATTGATGAACAATGGATTCACATACTACTTATTCGCGTTGAAAAGATTAAAGAGAGATATATCGCGAACTTGCGAAACTCTTCATGAACACCGGTAGGCTTGAAAAGAGCGAAAGAATTGATAAGATAGCACCGGACGAAACTCTTGAGCGAACCACCGTTAGTAATTGAAACCTGGTGAAGAAAAGGGACGAACAACCGGGAAGAATTAAAATCGAGTGATGCAAGAGAATGACCACCGAGAAGAATAAAGTACTTGAGGAAATTTGAATGACGAGAACGAAGAGATCACGACTGATTAAGGAATACTTGAACGAAGCACCGGACAAATGTGAGATGAACGAAGAGGCATCAATGAAGAATATTTGGAGGACAAAGTTGAAAACTGGGAACGAAGAAATCTTCTGAAATGATGGCCTTCGGAGGAACACACAGAAAGAATTCAAGAACTACTCCGGATGAATGAAATGATGAAAGGTTGGACCAACGATGAAAATAATTAAAAGTGATTTTGGAGAAGGCATATGACTGATGGAATCCATATTTACGTCATACTTGAAAGAATTATAGGAATACTCTGCGAAAATATAAGAGTCAGGTAAGATCCTAGGAAAAGACCTATGGGTTATGAGCCCACCGAAGAGAAAACACCGTTGGAAAAATAACGAAAAGGAGATGACGCACCGGAACGATTGAGAAACTCGAATGAGGTGACAACCTCGGATTAATTGGAAGACAGACGAATCTCTGAGATTTCTTCGGAACACCGGAACAATTAAATGTCGAGAGGCAAACGAGCAAGGGGAATATCCTAGCCGAGGGAAAAGAATATGAACAAAACCGAATAGTTGAATTGAATCCACCGGAGAAGAAAAGAGATGAAGAATGAAGAACTAGAAGAGAATTCACGAGTTGAAACAATTGAGGAAGTGAAGCAAAGACTTCACACGAGTAGGATGGATACTCGATTAAGGACTCCGGCTCCGATAAGAAAAAGGGTGGGCGGGTGGGAAAAGAAAAACAACAACGGACGGGGAAACAACATTGGTTGGAAAGAACCGAGGACGAACTTGCAAAGAAGAAGAGGGTTGTATCCACTTGACGAGAGATGCACCAGATGAAAGAACTAACAACGCAACAAACAAAAACTAACCATGATCCTAAAAAAATTTGAAGGGGAAGAGAGGTTATTCAAAACACCTACGTCAAGATTCCTCACCAGAGAGACGAAGGGACTGAGGAGTAAAAAGAATTCCTACTCTCCGATATAACTAGACTCCGAAAAAGGTTTCTGCTAGACTCAACAATGGCCAAGCTACGATCAATCAAGGGGGCTCCTATGGTTGGTCGAGGCTCTGATACCAACTTGTAAGGCCCAAGATGTAATTCTATCCCGATGATGTGACACTTACGTGATTGGGGCACAACCGCATTTCGGGCGCTTAGCAAGATGGATATCATTGCATCGTACCATTACATACCTGGGGATACAACAATACATACAAGTCACATGAATACAACAACATCAATACAAGGCATCCGACTACGGATGCAAACATAAAAGGGCACAACGACATCCGTCTGCTATCCCAGGCTGCCGACCCGGAACCTAACCCAAGACTGAAGAAGAAGAAGAAGAACTCCAACACAACGAACAACGCTCTCACGTCAAGTCAGCGGAAACCTGCACCTGCAACTGTTGTTATAGTATCTGTGAGCCATGAGGACTCAACAATCCCATAACCATGGGTAACAAGACTATCAAAGCTTAATAGGTTGGAAGAGGTAAAGTGGTGAGGTTGCAGCAGCGGCTAAGCAATATATGGTGGCTAACTTACGAGTACAAGAATAAGATGAGCATCTACGCAAACGGTCGCAAACTAGTAGTGATCACTAAAGATCCTTAACTACCTACGAGACAAACATAACCCCACCGTGTTCTCTTCTCAAAGTGAAAAGAAACAGTCACGGTTACTCACACAGTTGTGTGTTTTACTTCGGATCCTCTGTCAAGTTTTCTACAACCGGACATTAACAAATTCCAATCTGCCACATAACCGCGGGCACGACTTTCGAAAAAATCATAACCCTGCAGGGGTGTCCCAACTTAGCCCATCACAAGCTCTCACGATCAGCTGAAGTAATAATAATTATTACCCCTTATCTTAGGGAAATCCGATCAGGCTCGGTATCCCGGTGCACAAGACATTTCGATAATGGTAAGACCTCCCGGCGTGCCGACACCCTGATAGTAGCCGCGCGTATCTCGTCTCAGGCCACGACCAGATGGGCGATTATACGAGTAAAACCGGCCCTCGGGTTTCCCCAAGGTGGCCCCGCATACGCCCCGTTTGGGACCAACACCATCAGGACTAGCCCCCCTGCTATGTAGAAAGAATCTCGAGGGCGCGACCCCCTATGCAAATTTAATTATTTAATCAAGTTGTTATTATGAGGCAAATTAAAACCAATGTTGGGCCTTGCTGGAGGAGTTTTATTCAAAGACGAAGTGTCAAGGGGTCCCCATATACCCAACCGTGTAAGGAACGCAAAATCAAGGAACATAATGCCGGTTTATCGGCGCCTAAGGTGGCATGAGTGGAACAAAACACCAAGCCTTCCACCCATGCCCAGTATATAGGTGTGTTAATAATAATAATAATATATATTGTGATATTCCAACAACAAGTTCCAACATGGAACGATCTTCATCTTCACCTGCAACTAACAGCGCTATAAGAGGGGCTGAGCAAGCGGGTAACATAGCCAAACAATGGTTTTGATGGGAAGGTTTCAAAGGTTAGAGGTTTCATGGCAACAAGGAGAGGGGCTGACAATGAATGATGGGTAGCGCGACATGTAACGATAGCATCGAGACAACTAAGCATGGCAATGATAGTAAAGGTATCCAAGGGTATGGTCATCTTGCTTGAGATCCCGCTAGGACGAAGAATGAGTCCACGAAGAAGACGAAGAAGAAGCCTTGAAGACGAACCACGAGTAGACGAACGAATCCTCACGATCGCAACAGAACAAGCACTAACGAGAAGAAGCAAGCAACACGGTAAACACAGAACACAAGAACATGACAATATGCTCAACCAAGTATGATGCAAGACAAATCTATATAGGATGCATTACGTGGCAAGGTAGGAAGCACACAAGAACAGCACAAGCCAACAAGCTTAAATGAGGCCGGAATTAACACATAACAAATCCGGAAAGTCCTCGTATGCATAATTTGAAATTAGTCCAGATATCAACAAACCTTAAGTTAAAGTAGTTAAACAGCAAGTTAACATGCACCATGATGATCTACACGAAATTCTAGTCAAGTTTCATATAAAGCTTGTTTAATTCGGAGCTACGGCCTAGAAGATATGAGCAAAACAAGTCAAACATGTCAACGGTGCAAGATGCACCCACACATCAAGCAAACTCACTCCAAACAATAAAACAGCATGATATTATGATTCTACATGCAAAATCACACAAGTTTCATATAGGGCACACTCAAAACGGAGCAACGGGCTAAAAGATACACATGAAACAAGATATAACAACAAGCTGAAGTTAACAGCCACATAGCAACTTCGGAGCAATGTAAATATATGCTACAACACTCAAACATGGCCACAAGAAGCATGGATGTGAAGTAGACATTATACTTAACAACTAGGAACTTAGAACACACCCAAAAGCTTCCTGGAACACATTTAACCAAGCATGGCAAGTTGCAATAAAATAATCCAGACTTAGCCAAAATCTGGGAAGGCAAAAACATCATCACGATGCTGCCTTCGGAGGAACAAAACAACAAGCATAGCAACTCTACTAAGAATATAAAGAGCATGAACATGTAGTAGACATAATATACAGCAAACAACTCCATTGGAGCAACTCCATAGGAGGCATGGATCAATAGCAACAAGCTCCACCAAATTGAACATGCTGATAAAATCCTGACAGTTATAATTTATGGCAACTTGAGAGGAAGAAATAAATAAGCTACAGCAGGCCAAATATGGAAGTAAGGGCATGAATGGATAGACAATAACATCGAAAACAAGGCATGATCATTGGCCACTCCAAAACAAGCATGGATTTGAATTGGGCATCAAGCAAACATAGCATCAGGTTATAACAGGTTCCAGACTTAGCAGTTTTTTCACTAAGTATAAAACAGCAATAACAACATGGCATGTTTACAAGCATGCTTAAGTCACCTCAAGGAATATCATGGAAAGATGATTGCACCACAGCAAGGACCATATTATTGTGCTTCTAAAACATCTAGACATGTGGCATTAGGACAAACACACCAATAGCAAAGAGCAATTGAAATCAGCATCTCATAACAAGTTTCAGCACATAACAGCCAAATGCACTTTTGCAACAGAGACTAACATGGCAATATGAACTCAAACAAGCGTGCTACAGCAACCATCATGTAGTACACTTCACAATGAACATTTTGACATATCATACGCTCCATTTGGATAAACATGCACCAAGTTATCATATCTCAAACATGGCAACAAAATAACAAGTAGCAGCAGTTTATAACAAGTAGCACTCTTGCAACAGAGATTAGAGCATCTAAATGAACTCAAACAAGCATGGCACAATGGAACAAAGTGTAGAGCATATCACCACGATCATTTTGACATATCATACACTCAATTTGGACATACACACGATTATTTACAGGCATGCAAAGATGCAACAAAATGCTGACAGAAAAAGGACTTAGAGAGAAAACCACCTCGGGGAAATGGACATGTCCAGACAGATTCGGACACGTCCGGGGCTGGGGGTCCACATGGCAGAGGGAAGGGGGCGGACATGTCCGTCGCCACCAGGACACGTCCGTCGGCGGCGGCGGCCGGGCCCGCCTGGCAGCGGCTCGAGGAGTCAACATGGGGGGGATTGGGCTCTGCCGGACGAGGACGACGGCAGCGGCGGGTGCCTGGACTCCGGCGAGGTGCGGAGGAGGCCGGGGAGGCCAGATCCGGTCGCCGGTGGCCTGGATCTGGCCGGAAGACGGCGAAGGCGGCGGCGCAGGGTGCTCCGGTGAGATGCGGCGGTGGTCGGTGGGGTAGACAAGGAGGTGTCCGGCGGTGGGGATGCGAGGCGGCGACGGGAGCGAGGGGCCGGTGGCGGAGGTCGACGCGGAGGCAGCCGAGGTCGCCGGCGAGGGAAGCTCGGCGGCTGTGCGAGCCGAGCGGCCTCGGTAGGAACGACGCGCAGCGGCGCGAGCCGAGCGGCCTCGGGAGGGACGACGCGCAGCGGCACGGAGGCGGCTCAGCCGGGGGCATGCGGGGCCCGGTCGGGCCCGGATCGGCCCGGCACGGTCGGTTGAGGGCCTCTGCGGGCCGCGGTGGCTGGCAGCGGGACAGGTGGCGCACCCGGGTTGGCCGAGGCGGCTGTTTTGGCGGCGGTGGCCAACCAGAGGCTGCCACTTGGCGCCTATGAGGTGGCTGGCGCTGAAAACGGCAGTGGATGCGCGGATTCCAAGGGAGGGAGAGGCTAGATGTCGGTGGAGACTAGGGAATGCCAAAAATGGCAAGAGGGGGTCTATAAATAGGCATGGGGCTAGGTTTAGGGGGGTTTGGGGGTGTTTCGGGCCCTCCGATCGCGATCCGACGGATCCGATCGCGAGGTGAGGTAGGATGGGCCTAGGGGAGGTTAGTGGGCTGTGTTGGAGGGGTTGGGCTCCGAGGAGAGAAGAGAAAAGAGAGGCCCGCGGGGGTTTTCGGAGACCAAAAACGTCCAACGTTTTGACCGGCGACTAGTGCCGCTATATATATCCGTTGGGCTATCAAACGAGCTCCGAATGCTATGAAATTTGGCAGGCTGCCTATCTACACTATAATAAGACCACACGCCAAGTTTCACCCCATTCCAAGAACATTTTTCGGCCACTTATAAAATAAATATTCGGAGGCACCGCGGGCGCGTGTGAGTGTGTCTGGGCTCAGAACGGACAACGGAAAGGACGAGGGGAACTCGGATGGATGCAAGTTTTGAAAACATGCTGATGCAACACACATGATGACAAGGCAACGATGACGAATAACCGGCTGACACCTGGCGCACTGGTCTCGGGGTGTCACACTTCCTTTGTTGGAGCAGGTGAGCCGGGGTGGACGATGGCACGGCAGGATCAGGATAAACCACACAAGGTTTTCTTTGACACCTATCTTTAACAGAAGTAAATCTGTAAGGGCTCCATCCAATTGGAGGATTGTAACAACACAAGGATAGGAAATACAGGAAGAGGGTAGGAATGCACATGCAAAATAAAGCATTTATAAACACAGGATTTCTATCAATCTAGGTGTTTCGTTCACAGGAATTGGAAGATCACATGAATGCAAAGAAGCATGCTCAAATTAAGTCGGACTGCAAGAAAATGTATAGTTATAATGCTATTATGCTACTATCACTTAGTCTTGTTCTTCATGAATAGGAATTCGAAAAGTAGGGCCAAGTGGATATGGAAATTCCTATGGTTATTCTTTGAAAGAAACACTAAAGGAAAAATTCCTATAATTTTTCTTTCATCCATTCCTTTAAACCAAATGCATGAGAATACTTCTACCATAGGTAACTTTCCAATTCCTATCTTTTTCCTTCGTTTTCCTTTCAACTAGTGGCAATTCTAGTAGGCAGGCTTGATCAGGCAATAGCCTGCAGAAATGTTTTTGTACTACTACTACTTTGGACCCAGGCCACTGCCCTACTAGCTCAACTCCCAGGGCCATCTACACATGCACATCTCCAATGCCCAAAAATAAATAATGATGGCTTTCGAGGGAGTCCAACACGGATAGCTAACTTCATAGTACCTCACTACTTGTCATATAGGAGAAACTATTTGTATTTCGAATTACTACGTGTGCTCAGTGGACAATATATATTACATGTAGAGTCAAAAGTTATGCGACAAGTGGAGAACCTCTTAGGGGAAGCCATGTTGATCTGAGTATCATTGGGTGGGTCGCTGAGGATGCATCGGCTGATGTGGGTGTCCGAGGCAGTGAAGGAGTTCTTAGGCGTCTAAAGATGGCACCAAGGGTATTGCTCCGTTGTGATGGACGACTTTGTTATTGAAGCAGCTCCGGTGAAGTGTACGACTGCGGTGCTGAAGCAGGACATGAGAGAAAGCATTAACCTTAAGTGGGATTATAATAGTCTCCAATAGATGATGTAAAATACATCACCAAAAAGTGCTAGATTTAAAATACATCATCCGCTCGTCTCTGAACTAAACTAGAAAAACTGAATTTAACTGCCGAAACTGAATTTAACCATCGAAATTGAATTTTACTTTGGAAACTGAATGCGCTAGTAGAAGAAAAGTACTAGTAGAAGCACCCGGAGCAGGAGCGTGCGAGATCCAGGGTAGCTAGCTGTGTAGCAACATCTCGGGTAGTAGTTGCAGGGGCTCGAGCGAGAGCAGGATCTGCTGCTCGTGCAGCAGTAGCGCGAGCAAGACTAGAGCAGCAGCGCAAGCAAGAGCAAGGGCAAGAGCAGACCAGGCAGGGGACCTGTCACATCCCTAGTTAGCACTTGCATTAGGACTAGCTAGAGTGTGCATCATGTCTACTTATCAAAGAAACTTGAAATGGGAATGACAGAAACCCCAGCACCCCTCTCCTAACAACTAGGGTTTGATAAAATCTTTTCCAATGTACCCAAAATGCCCTTCAAAAATGTTCATCATTTCTGCCTTGGTCTCAAACCTTTGTCAAAAATGGTGCACAATTTTCTAGGACCTATAAGGTCTTTGGATTAAATCATATGGTATTTGTATTTGGGCATTTAAATGCTATAAAATATTTTAAATGCTCAAATAATCATAAACTATAATGTTCCATACTGTTCATATTATATACAGTGGGCATGACTAGTTTTATGAGTTATAAAAATGTTCTGGCATTTTTATTAATTAAAAAAAGTTGCAAAAGAAATGAAACAGAAAAGAAATAGGAAAAAAGAAAGAGAGAAATAACTTACCTTGAGCCCAGCACTGTTGCAGGCCGGCCCAGCCCACCAGCGCCGCTCCTGTCGCCTTCCACCTCGCGCCAGTAGGCAGCGCGCGTGGCCACCGCGCGCCGGCACGCGCCCGGCCACCTCCAGCCTGCTTGCCTGCATCCCCGACGGCCTGGACGCCTCCATGCGTCGCCATGCAGCTGCCCCGACCTCTCTCTCACTTCCCCTCGTCCTCATCTCCTTCCCCTGGCTCTCTCCCTCTCATCACCGAGGCCGCCCGTCGCCGCCGTTCGCCGTTGCCGCACTTAGAGCCTCTCCCTCGTCCCGTGAGAGTGTCCAGAAGGATCGCCGCGACGCCCACTTCCTCCTCGCTGAGCCACGGATCGCCGGGAGCCCTGCAACGCCTTCACGCCGTCGTCCCCCTCCTCGGATCGCTGGAGATCCTCGCCGTCGATTAAGGAGCTGCAGAGCGTCCCCGACCTCTCCGCCGAGCTCGCTAGCACCGCTGTGAGCCCCTACGCCGAATCCCTCCCTCCTCCGCTTCGTTTGCGCCGCGTAGCTGCTGCTCCGCTGATCACCGAAACCCGCCGCCGCCGTGCTTGCCGCCGGTGATGCTCCGGTGACCATTTGGTCACGGACGCACGTCCATCTCGCTCACCGCAGCACGTAGATGAGCTAGGTGCCACGCACGCATCACCTAGGCCACCGCAGCCGCGTCTCCACACACGCCCGAACGCTGGCCGCCGCTGCCGAACTCGTAGCCGTTGCCTTCGGCCACCACAGGCCCGGCGACCACCACCATTCGACGCGCATCGGCGAGGGCACTCCAACGCACCCAACCGCGGCTCGAACCATTCCCTATAGGCGATTTCCGAAGCTCGCCGCCGTGTTTGGCCTCGCCGACGTCACATCGCCGGCGAGTTTGACTCGTTTGACCGGGGGTTGACCACCCCTGGGTCACTGACGTGTGGGCCACCCCACCCCTAACTAGCTAGTTTAATTAAGTAAATGCTAATTAAATCAGTTAGATAGTTTAGTCACTGACCCGTGGGCCCAGACCCCACTGACAGCTAATTAGTCTTTAGCTTAACACTAATCAACTTTGTTAATTAGCTATGACACTGAGATGTCGGGCCCACATGTCATGTTTGACCTGGACCAGCGCCCTGTTGACTGACTGACGTCAGCATGATGTCATGCTGTCGCAGTAAAGGATTTTATGGGATTTTTAGATTTAAAAATAATTCAGGAAATTCCAGAAAATGCCTAAACTTCAAAAAATCATATAAATTCAACAGTAGCTCAGATGAAAATAATTTATATATGAAAAATGATCAGAAAAATCCAATCTTTCCAATGGCACTGTTTTCATGCATGTTTGAGCAAGGTAACCTTGCTGTATACTTTAAAACATGATAATGCACTTAATTAAATAATAGCTAAAGTGCCAATTTGAATCTTTGATTCAAATAGGCTCAAACCCTTCTGGTTATAGTTGCATTAGCCCAAAACACATGCATCTTGCCATGTCATGAGCATGCATCATATTGTTGCATTTGTTTGTTTAATGATTGTATCGCCGGTATTCTCCGTGTTAGGTCCTGCTTCCGAGGATACTCCTGCGTATCCAGCTGAAGAGCAGTACCCGACAACCACTTTGTCAGGCAAGCAATCATTGATCATTCCGATACAAACCCATCTTCTTGCTCCTGCTCTCTTTTACTGCATTAAGGCAACAGCGTGTGAACTGCTACTTGCTGCGGTAGTTGAACCCTATTCCCTTACATGACCTGTCATTGCCACAGTAAATAGTTGAAACCCACTAGCATGTGTAGGAGTTGATTGAGCCATGTGATGTGTGATCCACCATGCTATTTGCTTATATTGCCTGCTATGCTTAGAGTCGTGTCTGGTCTGGTTCATTTGGGTGATGGATCAGAGTGAAATGATCATACCAATAAGGAGAAGGAAGTGTGGAATATGCTTGGTAAAGGTATCGATGAAAGGCCATGTAGGAGTACGTGGTGGGTTGTTTCAATGGAATCGTCCATAGGACCCGAGATCTGTGTGTGTGATTCAAGTTACAGTTACTACCACACATTGGGCCCTGAAATATGACCCCGCTCGACTTATCGACTGCCATGTTCTCTCTCCAGGAGTTGCAACTACTTTCTGGTGTTTGTAGTTTACTGGTGGTCGTGCACAGCGCTGACCCTCAGGTGGGCTGTGATGCGACAGGTACGTGGCACGGTGTACCGGTTGCCCGTTTGGTGACTCGGGAACCCTGTACACATCGTTTGGGTCCGTGAGCGACACCCCGGCCGGATCTCCCCACGGATGGAACCAAAATAGGCAATAAACCTAGACGAGAGACTTGAGTGGTTGGTTAGGTCGTGGTCTACACCCACGTCGGCTTTCGCTTGAAGTCTGCCGAGCACATGTCGTGTGCAGACGCTAAGTGGTGAAAACATGTGTGAAGAACTACACCCCTGCAGGGTTATCAATCTATTCGAATAGCCGTTGTTCGCGGTACGGACTACTTGGTTACTCTTACAGTTCATAGAAAAGTTGATGGATACTACTAAAAGCCTCAAGATAAGTGTGAGTGCCGTGGATGGCCCTTCCGTAGGATGACGGAAGAGGATCCTCGGTAGTGTATTGTTGTGGTGAGTAGAGGACTCGTGTTCGTAATAACATCTTGCAACCCGTTGAGAGTAGTAGTATAGGTTAGCCAAGAGTCAAAGCTGGCTTTCTGCTATGAACTCCACTACCCCCTTTGATAATGTTGCATGTATGATAGGTTCTGTGGTAAGACTTGCTGAGTACCTTTGTACTCATGTTGGCTTAATAACTGTTGTAGAGGAGAACCCTGCCCCTGCTGATGGGTTCTACATAGACGTTGACGTCGACGAGTAGCTTGACACCCAGACGGAGATCTGGAGCTTGTGAAGGGCCTTGTAGATAGTCAGGCTACACCAAGCCTATTTTATTTTCTAAGTTGTCTGTACTCAGACATGTAGCTTCCGCTTGTGCTTGTATGACTGTATGACTTGAGTGTTGGGTCATGTGACCCCTACCTGTATGGATATGTTATGTATGGCTCTTGGAGCCTCTTAAATAAAGTACTTTGAGTCATAGAGTTCTGTTGTGATGCAATGTTGTACTTGCACATATTGAGCATATTGTGTGTATGGTTGAAATGCTTGGTATGTGTGGGATCCGACACCTAGTTGTTTTCCTTTGGTAGCCTACCTTACAGGGAAATGCCTCCTAGTGATTCCAATGAGCCTTGGTAGCTTGCTACTGCTCGGAACACGTAGGCTGGCCGGCATGTGTCCTTCTTCGTTCCTGTGTCTGTCCCTTAGGGGAAATGTCACGTGTTGCTCCTTTAAGTCCATGTAGCTTGCTACGACTTGGGTTCATACGTTGATGACCGACACGTTCGTTGCTGGGTCATGGATGCCTGTCTCTGTAATTTAGTGCCACTTTTGGTTTATAACTAGCCATGTCGGCCCGGGTTCTCTGTCATATGGATGCTAGCAACACTGTCATATATATGTGCCAAAATGCGCAAACAGTCCCGGGCCAGGTAAGGTGGCACCCGTGGGGTTACCGTGCGTGAGGCCGCAAAGTGATATGACGTGTTACAGCTAGATCGGTGTGACTTAGGATCGGGGTCCTGACAGCGTTGGCATCAGAGCTGGACTGCCTTTAGGTTTCTCAAGCCAAACTGGTCGATGTTGAGTATAGAAAAATTCTTAGTTATATGTAGGGGAATTGATTGTGGAAGGGAACGTAAGGCTCTTTTTACTCATTTACCTTATGCCCTTCTGATCTGAGTCAGTCTATTCTTTCTACGGGGATTTAGGACTAGGCCTCTTATCCTTGCTAGGTTCACGTGTTACTAATCCGTAGACTCTTAGGATTGTTGGTTTCAAGCCTCAGTTCAGTTTCTATCCTTTTAGTATGATGATTGTTGGACCCGGAACCTTGATATGGAATTGTTGAGTGGCTATGCTATCATTGTATGATGTCTCAAATCTTTGTTTGAGCATTTACAGTTGTTATGTTGCCCGATTTCTTCCAGAAACACTAATGCCTTTGCATTACCCCATGTTTCAGATGTCTGGCCGCACCCCTCACCAAGTGGTTCGTTTGACGCGGTGCATTAATGTTCCCGGACACACGGCCATGCTAGTCCGTGTGCTGACTGAGACCGGTTATCGCTGGTATCCTGAGTACACCGTGGAGGAACAATACCGGGATTTCAATCAGAGTCAGTATTTCTGCACAGTCCGGATATACCCCTCATATCCCGGAGCTAACGACCCCATCCATTGGTCTTATGGACTCGGGGTTACCATCGAGATGGCAGTACAGGATGCCGCCTATTCGATGATGACCATTCTCTGGGCTAGGCATGCCCTGTTGCTGAACACTGAGTTCTGTTACATGCCAGCCTCACTTCCCGGAGAGGAAGGCTTCTACACTGGTCTGTATACTGATGCTGCTCATGAAGAGCCACTGCTTCAGACTACTGTTCAGATGCTGGAGGATAGGGACCGTGAGGTACGTGCCCTCTGAATGGAGCTGTATAACACTCGAGCCGCCCATTGGACTACTTTGACACGGCTTGCACCTGCTGTGCACGCCGGATATCTGGACATGCGGGATTTGTACCCCGTGCGGACTCGTCTGCCTGATCGCATGGATTGGCATGACGTTGGGGGTATTACACCTCCACGTGGCCGTCGGTTACCACCAGCATCGGGACCGAGGCCACATCCATGTCCCTATGGTCCACAGCCTTCGAGCGCTTGCGAGTTTCAAGATCCGTCTGTTCCACTTCCAGGCTATGGTGGTAATCTTTACGTAGATTACTATGGGAATGTCTGAGCTAGACCGTGGTAGTAGTAGTATTGTAGTAGTTGTATTCCCACAGTCCTGCGCGTCTGGTGGAATATGACTTAGTGTGTACTGAGTTCCGGAGGTGTAGTTAAATAATGTATAGGAGCTTGGAATGCCTCTGATGGGATGTATCGTCTTTCACCGTAGTTGTACTTTAGCCTTGGCTTGTTCTAAACTACGTATGGTGTGTATGACCACTGGTGTATATATAGCAGTTTCTATATTACCATGTCGTATGGATGAACATCTCTACATTCCGTGCCATCCATTACATTCTGCACTCCTATGTCAAATTTTGCCATCCTTGTCTAAACCGTTGTTTTGCTTCTTTAGGATGGTCAACACTCGCAACACTCCTGCTGCTTAGGAGCAGGGTGAGGCTAGCGGGGCTAGAGATGGGAATCTGTCCCAGCCACCCTCCTTGGCGGAAGGTATGCTCGAGGCAGAACGGAACAAGAGAGAAACCAACCGTCTGCTGGAACGCATAGAGCAGGACACCGGGTTCCGCCAGAGGAATGACGTGGTGTCAATCAGTGACTTTATCAAGATGTGCCCACCGAAGTTCCATCACTCCACTAAACCCCTGGACGCGGATGATGGGCTACGTAGTATCACCCATAAGCTACACTCTACCCGTGTGGCCGAAGCTGACAAGATTACCTACGCCGCCTACCATCTTGAGGGCCCTGCCAGTCTTTGGTGGGAGAACTTTGAAGCTATGCGTCCTGCTGACCAAATCACTACTTGGGTTGAGTTCAGTGAGGCATTCCGTGAACATCACATTCCGGAAGGTCTCATGGATCGCAAGCGGGAGGAATTTTGCAATTTCACCCAGGGTCGGTTAACTATGGATGGCTATAGTCGCGAGTTTGGCAACTTGGCACGCTATGCACCTCAGGAAGTATCCACCGATGCCAAGAAGCAGGCAAGGTTCCGCAAGGGACTCAGCCCTGAACTCCGCCGAGATCTACGTCTGCACGAGTGCACTTCCGTCCAGAAGTTGGTAAACAAGGCTATCAGTGCTGAAACGGGCCAGACCGAGTTCAAGGCCACACGCAAGCATACTCGAGACTTTGGTTCCTCATCCGGCTTTGGCTCTCACAAGCGCCGTGTGTGGGTTCCTAACACTGCTCTACCACCCAAGTACACACCGAGGCCATCCTATGAGGCGCCTCGCCCAACTCAACAGTATGCACCTGCTAAGGCCTATGGAGGACCACCTTCCAACTTTTCTCCACGCACTAGCACTGTGACTTGCTTCAAGTGTGGAGAACCGGGACACTACATGCGTGAGTGTCCCCAGAACCAACCAGGAAAACCCGTTGGCCATGGTAAGCCAACCAACAAGGTGAATTATGTCAAGCCAATCCCCACTGCACGTGGTCATGTCAACTATGTCTCTGCTGAGGAAGCTTATGAGGATCCTAACGTCGTCCTTGGTACGCTTCTCGTTAACTGCCATCCGGCATCTGTTCTTTTCGATACTGGAGCATCCCATTCGTTCATATCTGAGAGCTATGCTCGAATTCACAACATGACTTTTTGTGACATGCCTACTTCCATGGTTATTCAAACTCCTGGTTCAAAGTGGCAAACCTCTAGGGTAAGCCATGGAAATGAAATCCTTGTCGATAGACTTGTTTTCCTAGCATCTCTAATCGCTCTCAAGTCCTCGGACATAAACGTCATTTTGGGTATGGATTGGATGACAACTCATTACGCCAAGATTGATTGCTATACTAGGACCGTTCAACTTACACACCCATCCGGCAAGATAGTCAATGTCTTGACCCGAATGGCTGAGCGTCAGCTCTACTCTCTTAATGCCAGCCCTCTACCAGAACTCGAAGATATTCCGGTAGTCCGTGACTTTCTGGATGTTTTTCCAGAAGAACTGCCAGGAATTCCACCTGACAGAGATGTCGAGTTCGTGATAGATCTTATTCCAGGAACTGTCCCAATCTCTAGGAGACCTTATAAGATGGCACCCCTAGAATTAGCTGAGCTTAAGAAACAACTCGATGAGTCCTTGCAAAAAGGTTTCATCCGTCCTCGTTCTTCCCCGTGGGCTTGTCCCGTCCTCTTCGTCAAGAAGAAGGATGGAACGGAGCGGATGGTTGTAGATTACCGACCTGTCAATCTGGTCACCATAAAGAACAAGTATCCGCTCCCCAAGATCAACGACCTGTATGATCAGCTCGCTGGATCCTTAGTCTTCTCTAAGATGGATTTGAGGTTGGGTTACCATCAAATCAAAATCAAGAACGGGGACATTCCTAAAACGGCTTTTGTTACTCGTTATGGTCAATATGAGTACACCGTCATGTCCTTCGGGTTAACCAATGCCCCATCCACCTTCTCCCGGCTCATGAATTCTATATTGATGGAGTACTTGGATAAATTCGGCGTGGTATGCCTCGATGATATACTCATCTATTCCAAGAACAAGGAAGATCACGCCGAGCATTTAAGGCTGGTATTGACGAAACTTCGAGAGCACCGCCTTTATGCCAAATTCTCTAAATGTGAATTTTGGTTGCCGGAAGTGACCTATCTAGGTCATGTGATTTCTGGCAAGGGTATTGCTGTCAATCCCGAGCGAGTTCAAGCCATCCTTGATTGGACTCCCCCTGAATGGGTCAAGCAGGTTAGAAGTTTTCTTGGCTTAGCGAGCTATTGCCGATGCTTCGTCGAGAATTTCTCCAAGGTTGCTAAACCTCTAACTGAACTCCTCAAGAAAGATAAAAAGTTTGAGTGGACCCCACAGTGCGAGTCTAGTTTTCAGGAACTGAAAAGACGCCTGACATCTGCACCTGTAGTGGTACCACCAGACTTCTCCAAGGAATTTATTATCTACTGCGACGCCTCGCGACAAGGACTAGGTTGCATACTCATGCAAGATCGTCAAGTGATTGCTTACGCATCCCGACAGTTGCGTCCACATGAGGATAACTATCCTACTCATGATCTAGAGCTTGCAGCTGTAGTCCATGCACTCAAAACATGGCGACCTTACCTCCTTGGTAATCGCTGTGAAATCTTCACTGATCATCAAAGTTTGAAGTACATCTTCACCCAACCGGATCTAAATCTCAGGCAAAGACGTTGGGTTGAGTTGCTCACAGATTACGATTTAGGAATCACTTACACCCCTGGGAAGGCCAATGTCATGGCTGATGCACTAAGCCGTAAATCTTTTTGTAACAACTTGATGTTACAACAAGGACAACCACTTCTCCACGAGGAATTTCGTAAGCTTAACCTTCACATTGTTCCTCGAGGATTCCTTTCCACCTTGGTGGCGAGACCTACCCTTATGGATCAAATTATAGCTGCCCAGAAGCGTGATAAAGGTATATCCCGACTCCAAGAGAGCATTGCTAGCGGACTCGCTAAAAGCTTCTCTATGGATGATCGAGGTGTTGTTTTCTTTGAGAACCGTGTAGTGGTTCCCAAGAACCACCATCTACGACAGTTAATCCTTAAGGATGCTCATGAATCTCCTCTCACAATTCATCCCGGTAGTACCAAAATGTATCAGGACCTACGTCAGAGATTCTGGTGGACTAGGATGAAGAGAGAAATCGCTCAATTCATTGCTAACTGCGACATTTGTCGTCGAGTCAAAGCAGAGCATCAACGGCCTGCTGGCACCCTTCAACCTTTAGCTATTCCTGAATGGAAATGGGACAAAGTCGGTATGGACTTCATTACCGGGTTTCCCAGGACCAGGAAAGGGAATAATGCTATCTTCGTCGTTATCGACCGCCTCTCTAAAGTAGCTCATTTCCTGCCTGTTCGAGAGAGTATTACCGCTAGCCAGCTAGCAGACTTGTATGTCCCTCGGATAGTATCACTTCATGGTGTGCCGTTGGAGATTAACTCAGACCGTGGAAGTCATTTCACTTCACGATTTTGGGAAAGTTTCCAGAATGCTATGGGAACTCGTCTCTCCTTCAGTAATGCCTTCCATCCCCAGTCAAGTGGTCAAGTGGAACGAGTCAATCAAATTCTGGAAGACATGCTTCGAGCTTCTGTCATTTCTTTCGGTATGGAATGGGAAAAGTGTCTTCCATTTGCCGAATTCTCTTATAACAATAGTTATCAAGCCAGCTTGGGCAAAGCTCCCTTCGAAGTTCTATATGGACGAAGGTGTCGAACACCTCTTAACTGGTCAGAAACCGGGGAAAGACAATTCTTTGGCCCGGGTAGGATCCAGGAAGCAGAAGAGCAAGTTCGCATCGTTCGTGAGAAATTGAAAACAGCCCAGTCTCGCCAGAAGAGCCAATATGATAGTCATCATAAGGCTGTGACTTTTGAAGTCGGCGATAAGGCTTACCTTCGGGTTACTACTCTTAAGGGAACCCATCGCTTCGGTATCAAAGGCAAATTGGCCCCTCGTTACATCGGTCCTTTTTGCATTCTTGCCAAACGAGGAGAAGTTGCCTACCAATTGGAACTACCTCCGCACCTATCCAGAGTTCATGAGGTGTTCCACGTTTCTCAACTCAGGCGTTGCTTCTCGGATCCTATCCGCGGAGTGGACCACGAAACGCTTGATCTCTAGGACAATCTCACATATCGAGAATACCCCGTTCGTATTCTTGATCAAACCGAGCGCACCACTCGACGCCACAATATCAAGTTTCTCAAGGTTCAATGGTCACATCATTCCGAGAGTGAAGCTACTTCGGAAAGGGAGGATCGTCTTCGACTTGAGTACCCCACCCTCTTTCCAGAGGAACCCGAATCTCGGGACGCGATTCTTTTAAGTGGGGGTGAGTTGTCGCATCCCTAGTTAGAACTTGCATTAGGACTAGCTAGAGTGTGCATCATGTCTACTTATCAAAGAAACTTGAAATGGGAATGACAAAAACCCCAGCACCCCTCTCCTAACAACTAGGGTTTGATAAAATCTTTTCCAATGTACCCAAAATGCCCTTTAAAAATGTTCATCATTTCTGCCTTGGTCTCAAAACTTTGTCAAAAATGGTGCACAATTTTCTAGGACCTATACGGTCTTTGGATTAAATCATATGGTATTTGTATTTGGGCATTTAAATGCTATAAAATATTTTAAATGCTCAGATAATCATAAACTATAATGTTCCATACTGTTCATATTATATACAGTGGGCATGACTAGTTTTATGAGTTATAAAAATGTTCTGGCATTTTTATTAATTAAACAAAGTTGCAAAAGAAATGAAACAGAAAAGAAATAGGAAAAAGAAAGAGAGAAAGAACTTACCTTGAGCCCAGCACTGTTGCAGGCCGGCCCAGCCCACCGGCGCCGCTCCTGTCGCCTTCCACCTCGCGCTAGTAGGCAGCGCGCGTGGCCACCGCGCGCCGGCACGTGCCCGGCCACCTCCAGCCTGCTTGCCTGCATCCCCGACGGCCTGGATACCTCCATGCGTCGCCACGCAGCTGCCCCGACCTCTCTCTCACTTCCCCTCGCCCTCATCTCCTTCCCCTGGCTCTCTCCCTCTCATCAGCGAGGCCGCCCGTCGCCGCCGTTCGCCGTTGCCGCACTTAGAGCCTCCCCCTCGTCCCGTGAGAGTGTCCAGAAGGATCGCCGCGACGCCCTCTTCCTCCTCGCTGAGCCACGGATCGCTGGGAGCCCTGCAACGCCTTCACGCCGTCGTCCCCCTCCTCGGATCGACGGAGCTCCTCGCTGTCTATTAAGGAGCTGCAGAGCATCCTCAACCTCTCCGTCGAGCTCGCTAGCACCGCTGTGAGCCCCTACGCCGAATCCCTACCTCCTCCGCTTCGTTTGCGCCGCGTAGCTGCTGCTCCGCTGATCACCGAAACCCGCCGCCGCCGTGCTTGCCGCCGGTGATGCTCCGGTGACCATTTGGTCACGGACGCACGTCCATCTCGCTCGCCGCAGCAAGTAGATGAGCTAGGTGCCACGCACGCATCGCCTAGGCCACCGCAGCCGCGTCTCCACACACGCCCGAACGCCGGCCTCCGCTGCCGAGCTCGTAGCCGTCGCCTCCGGCCACCACAGGCCCGGCGACCACCACCATTCGACGCGCATCGGCGAGGGCACTCCAACGCGCCCAACCGCGGCTCGAACCATGCCCTGTAGGCGATTTCCGAAGCTCGCCGCCGTGTTTGGCCTCGCCGGCGTCACATCGCCGGCGAGTTTGACTCGTTTGACCGGGGGGTTGACCACCCCTGGGTCACTGACGTGTGGGCCACCCCACCCCTAATTAGCTAGTTTAATTAAGTAAATGCTAATTAAATCAGTTAGTTAGTTTAGTCACTGACCCGTGGGCCCGAACCCCACTGACAGCTAATTAGTCTTTAGCTTAACACTAATCAACTTTGTTAATTAGCTATGACACTGACATGTCGGGCCCACATGTCATGTTTGACCTGGACCAGCGCCCTGTTGACTGACTGACGTCAGCATGATGTCATGCTGATGCAGTAAAGGATTTTATGGGATTTTTAGATTTAAAAATAATTCAGGAAATTCCAGAAAATGCCTAAACTTCAAAAAATCATATAAATTCAACAGTAGCTCAGATGAAAATAATTTATATATGAAAAATGATCAGAAAAATCCAATCTTTCCAATGGCACTGTTTTCATGCATGTTTGAGCAAGTTAACCTTGCTGTATACTTTAAAACATGATAATGCACTTAATTCAATAATAGCTAAAGTGCCAATTTGAATCTTTGATTCAAATAGGCTCAAACCCTTCTGGTTATAGTTGCATTAGCCCAAAAAACATGCTTCTTGCCATGTCATGAGCATGCATCATATTGTTGCATTTGTTTGTTTAATGATTGTATCGCCGGTATTCTCCGTGTTAGGACCTGCTTCCGAGGATACTCCTGCGTATCCAGCTGAAGAGCAGTACCCGACAACCACTTTGTCAGGCAAGCAATCATTGATCATTCCGATACAAACCCATCATCTCGCTCCTGCTCTCTTTTACTGCATTAAGGCAACAGCGTGTGAACTGCTAATTGCTGCGGTAGTTGAACCCTATTCCCTTGCATGACCTGTCATTGCCACAGTAAATAGTTGAAACCCACTAGCATGTGTAGGAGTTGATTGAGCCATGTGATGTGTGATCCACGATGCTATTTGCTTATGTTGCCTGCTATGCTTAGAGTTGTGTCTGGTCTGGTTCATCTGGGTGATGGATCAGAGTGAAATGATCATACCGATAAAGAGAAGGAAGTGTGGAATATGCTTGGTAAAGGTATCGATGAAAGGCCATGTAGGAGTATGTGGTGGGTTGTTTCATTGGAATCGTCCATAGGACCCGAGATCTGTGTGTGTGATTCAAGTTACAGTTACTACCACACATTGGGCCCTGAAATATGACCCCGCTCGACTTACCGATTGCCATGTTCTCTGTCTAGGAGTTGCAACTAGTTTTTGGTGTTTGTAGTTTCCTGGTGGTCGTGCACAGCGCTGACCCTCGGGGTGGGCTGTGATGCGACAGGTACGTGGCACGGTGTACCGGTTGCCCGTTTGGTGACTCGGGAACCCTGTACACATCGTTTGGGGCCGTGAGCGACACCCTGGCCGGATCTCCCCACGAATGGAACCCAAATAGGCGATAAAACTGGACGAGAGACTTGAGTGGTTGGTTAGGTCGTGGTCTACACCCACGTCGGCTTTCGCTTGAAGTCTGCCGAGCACATGTCGTGTGCAGACGCTAAGTGGTGAAAACATGTGTGAAGAAGTACACCCCTGCAGGGTTATCAATCTATTCGAATAGCCATTGTTCGCGGTACGGACTACTTGGTTACTCTTACAGTTCATAGAGAAGTTGATGGATACTACTAAAAGCCTCAAGATAAGTGTGAGTGCCGTGGATGGCCCTTCCGTAGGATGACGGAAGAGGATCCTCGGTAGTGTATTGTTGTGGTGAGTAGAGGACTCGTGTTCGTAATAACATCTTGCAATCCGTTGAGAGTAGTAGTATAGGTTAGCCAAGAGTCAAAGCTGGCTTTCTGCTATGAACTCCACTACCCCCTTTGATAATGTTGCATGTATGATAGGTTCTATGGTAAGACTTGCTAAGTACCTTTGTACTCATGTTTGCTTAATAACTGTTGCAGAGGAGAACCCTGCCCCTGCTGATGGGTTCTACATAGACGTTGACGTCGACGAGTAGCTTGACACCCAGACGGAGATCTGGAGCTTGTGAAGGGCCTTGTAGATAGTCAGGCTACACCAAGCCTATTTTATTTTCTAAGTTGTCTGTACTCAGACATGTAGCTTCCGCTTGTGCTTGTATGACTGTATGACTTGAGTGTTGGGTCATGTGACCCCTACCTATATGGATATGTTATGTATGGCTCTTGGAGCCTCTTAAATAAAGTACTTTGAGTCATAGAGTTCTGTTGTGATGCAATGTTGTATTTGCACATATTGAGCATATTGTGTGTATGGTTGAAATGCTTGGTATGTGTGGGATCCGACACCTAGTTGTTTTCCTTTGGTAGCCTACCTTACAGGGAAATGCCTCCTAGTGATTCCAATGAGCCTTGGTAGCTTGCTACTGCTCGTAACACGTAGGCTGGCCGGCATGTGTCCTTCTTCGTTCCTGTGTCTGTCCCTTAGGGGAAATGTCACGCGTTGCTCCTTTAAGTCCATGTAGCTTGCTACGACTTGGGTTCATACGTTGATGACCGACACGTTCGTTGCTGGGTCATGGATGCCTGTCTCTGTAATTTAGTGCCACTTTTGGTTTATAACTAGCCATGTCGGCCCGGGTTCTCTGTCATATGGATGCTAGCGACACTGTCATATACGTGTGCCAAAATGCGCAAACGGTCCCGGGCAGGTAAGGTGGCACCCGTGGGGTTACCGTGCGTGAGGCCGCAAAGTGATATGACGTGTTACAGCTAGATCGGTGTGACTTAGGATCGGGGTCCTAACAGGACCGTAGAGCAAGAGCAGAGCAGCAACGCGAGCGATAGCCAAAGCAGAAGCAACTCCGACTATTGTGGACTTCGCCGCCGAGGGGGTGACGCCAGAGCAACGCCAGGGCGGCTCGAGACCGAGCGCCTGCAGCACCATGAGATCTAAGCAAGAAGAAAATGTAGCGATTACTGTAGAACCTCTTTGGTGGCGCCGATTTGGCCTCAGCTTCATCCAAGTAATCGGTGATGATGATGCTCTTCCGGTGGTACAGGTGAAGACGGCGGTGTGGGAATGGAGGTGGTGTGGAAGACGAGGGGAATGTCGAGGCAGCCCCTTGGGGGTGGATGAACCGGCGGGACAACGAGATCGACAACGGATGCTCATCCGTTGCGGTGGATGAGGGAGGTCGAGGTGTTGCGGTGGACCACGTCGTCAGGGAAGAGGTTCCAGCTGGGTGGCGAACAGAGGAGGCTACGGGACTTGGCGGGTTTTTCGTTGCCTCGGTGTTCGAATTGGGGCAATGGAGGGGATGGGTGGGGGCAACCATGGCTTAGTGATGCGCTTGTCCGAAATGTGGGTTAAGTTACAAAAATACCCCCACCGAATTGAACTAGGTGGTTCTTTTGGTTCAGGTGGTATCACAGGAATTTCGCTTGTCGGGATTTCGTAGGAGGTGGGAGTTTTCGCGCGCGTTGTAATTTTGGGATGGCAATGCGCGTGTCGAGATGGAGGAAGTTTTCCGAGCACAACGAGATAAAGAGATAGCTTTAAAATTTGGGATAACAAGGCGTCTGTTAATTTTCAGGAGAACGGTACGCTACCAAATCAATTCGCACTACACAAGAGAGTGTCTTGTCCTGTTTTGTTGTATGAATTACTACAAATGCCATTTATTTCTTTGAATCCATGTTATGTTTGTATAATGCATGTAACCTACTTGAATGAACATTTTAGGGCATTCCAAATGTATACTTCCGGCTGCAATATGAACGAAATTTGAATTCGTTTCTCTATTTGAATAATAATCTACAATTACGTTTTTTGTCAAGTTAAACCATCATTTGTATATTATTTTGGCAACACACAACATGGTTATTGTTAGGTTAGATATCAACTACTTGTACCATTAAACTTGAATTCAATATTTTTAATCCGCTTTATAATGATTTCAAATAATAGTACATTTCAGGCTCTAGCTAGATCTTCATAATCTAAAACATGTTTCATATGCATAGTGTGTTTATGACACAATTTATGCATGGTGCCCCCCCACAACTACAAGTATTTAGATGTGAGCTACAAAAGCCACACATTGTCACAAATTCGAAACGTGGTGTGCATGGATCATTTGAAATTCAAATACCGATGGCAGGCATCGTGTGACCACATTGCATCCATGCTATTATTTTGGGATGGCAATGCGTGTGGTTTTGAATATATATATATATATATATATATATATATATATATATATATATATATATATATATATATATATATATATATAGTATAGCATGTTCAAAACCACACCACGCGTATCACTAATACATTCACGTGTGCATGGGTTTAAAACACCATGGTCTATTATTCAAATATTTGAATCCACTTTTACAAGGTATGATCTCATTTAGTCATGTACACCCATACACTCCTCTTCTTTATATAGCGACCACTTAGTTTCTAGTGCATGCACACACCCCACCTCACCCCCTCCCCTCCCTCAACATTCTATAGATTGCAACCATTCGTTAATTATTCCTTAGGTGGTTCTCCCACAGTATTTATAGGTGTCTTTGGGTACTTCTTTCGACACACATCGATCGGCATACCTCTCTGGTCAGGCCTGTCTACCACATACACAATTTCCCTCTTGTCCTCTCACTCGCCTTGCCCCCTAGCTACCTCTCACACGCTCACACGCAAATGCAGACTCTCGTTGTAATGGTACTAAGTCTGACAGTAAGAGTAGGGGGTACGTATGAGGAGGCAAGATCCTAACTACGGCGAGGTTGTACACGAGTTTATGAGTTCAAGCCCCTCTCGGAGGAGGTAAAGACCCTACGTCTCGGTGCCCTGAGGCGGTCAACTGGAATATGAGGGTGTGCGTTACAGGGATGCAAACCCTTGTACCAGAGGAGGGGGTGGCTTATATAGAGTGCGCCAGGACCGTAGCCATCCCCCGTTACACATGGTTCAATGTACATTAAGACAGGGTGTTACTGATAATGCCAGCAAGAGTTATAAATGACCTTTAAGACTACAAAGTGAATGCCCGACCATTGCCCTCCTGTGTGACTTTAGATCTTTTGTACTCCGAGGGGTTTCTTGTATGGTCAAGTGACTTCACCCTGGTCAAATGGAATTGGGGTATCCAAGTGAGATAAATGGTCGAGTGGATTGCACTCCGAGGTTACTTTAGTTGGTATCCATTGTTATGCTTTGAATGTTCTTGATTCTAGGGTAGTGACCTTGGATAGGTTGTGTGGGTCAGTCCTATGACCTTACCGTAGGTCCATCGTCATTAACCCCCGAATGGATTGACGCCAGAGTGAAAAGAGAGTTGAAGTTGATCCTGACCTGATGCTTATGCTTCGGAGGCATTTTTCTTGAGTCTGGGAATCAGGCTGAACCATCAGCTTTATTTAGTCACCTTGATCGATTCAGAAGTCACCGAGTGAACTCTGCAGGTAATCTTCGAGTGTCGATATGGTACGAATTTTTGGCGCGATTGATTACTCTGCGGTTTTCGGATCTCGCGGGATTCAAAATATTGGGGGAGCACGAGGGATGGAGCACGCCGCAGTAAATGGAGTGGATAGATAGGGGCGCCTCGATTCTCATGCCACCTTTTTCACCATGTATCGGGTGTGTGACTGTTACGGGATTTGATAAGATCACTTGGGTCCACGAGTTAGTCACTCAAAAACAGGCCTATAAAAGGTGTTGAGGCCGATGTGTTTGCACAGTGAGCCTTATTCTCCTTCTTCTTCCTCTACTTCTCCACCACATTCCCCTCTGCTCTCTACGCCGCTCCTTTGCCCGTACGCCATCCATCGCAAAGGTAAAAGACAAGACGGCGGCCCTGGAGCGCGTGAACACGGCGGCCGCAACGGCAAAGGGCAAGAAGACGAGTCGAGGATCGTCGTCGAGGTTCGGTCTGCCGCCAGGTTGGATTCAGGGAGACTGGATTCGATCTACGATCTAGAAGGAAGATGGAAGACTTGGCCGCCGTGGGCTTTATTGTCCACGGATCTTGGAGGTTGCCGGGGAGCGAGACCGAGCCTCAACCATAGGAGGGTAAGTGTGTCCTCCTCACAACTCATGTCGACCGTAATTTTACTCTGCCTCCGCACCCATTTTTCCATTGTTTCTTGAACTTTTTTGGTGCCCAACTTCATCATTTCTCTCCCAACACAATCACGTACCTCGCCGCGTATGTCTCTCTGTGTGAAAACTTCTTGGGTTGTCGACTGCACTTGGGTTTATTCAAGCACATCTTTACCTGCCGTTCTCAAACTATGAAGAAGGCAAATCCGACTAACAAAAAGACGCACGTGATCCAAATGTGCGGGGGTATAGGGATCTAGACGAGGGGTAGGAGTTCTTTCCCTCCTATGACTCTTCCTGAGTCGGTTAGGGGGTGATAGTCGACCTGGTTGTACTGCAAAGATGTTCCGACTTTGGGTCAGACGACTGGTTTCCCCCTTCACCATGGATCGAGTCCACTAGCCTTCTTCATTAATTGTGACCCCAGCAAAGAAAGGAGAGGTGTCGACATTAGTCGACCGGGTAGTCCAATTAGTCTGTGATGGTGTGACTGGCATGGATTTGTTAGAGGTGTTTCTCAGTCGACGCAAACAACCTCTACAGGCCCGCGATCATCTGATCTGGATGTACTCAGGCGCTGGTGACACCGCTCGGGTCCACCCAGAGGAGGTCACTGAAAAGACGGTGGCACACTCGCTGAGGAGTATTACTGGAAACAAAAACAACTCCACGGGGTCTAGAAGAGTTGCCCCATTCGACGCCGACAACGAGCCTGACAAGGTCTGACCTTTGTTACCGAGTGCCTTTTCATTCTGATTTGCAACTGTCGTTGAATCTGAGTGATGCTTATTTAACTCTTTTCCTTGCATATTTCTACTGAGATGTACTCAATGCCAAACGGGGAGCAAGCCTAGGAGGGAACGAAGAGTGCAGATGAATGTGGAGCAATCTCCTGACGGCAATGAAGATAATAGTGATGACTCGAATGACAGTGAGGAGGTCGACTCACCACCTCACTCAGAACGGTGATCGAAAGAGTCTCAAGACACTGCAGACGGTCGTGGCAAGGTAGCTCCTCCAAGCACACAAGTGCAAAAATGCACTCGGACTATGACTCCTGAACTGGCTAAAAAGGCCGCCAAGCTACCCAAGATCACCCCTTCAAAGCATCGGACGGCCTTGCCCAAGATCAAGGTGGATGTTCCCGTCGCTTCTGCGTAAGTGTTTTACTTTTCTTCTTTGCTTAGGAACTTCTATGTTTGTTGTCGACTCATTTGCTTGTCTCACCGAGTGAATTCTGAAACTTTCAGTGCTGCTACTTCTGGGACTTCCATGGATGTTTATATGGATCAAAACGATGAGGAAACTGAAGACGCGTCCACCTCCAAAGCGGGTACAACTCCACAGTCTTGCCCTCACTTTTTCCATTAATCTGTTGGTTGGTCAAACTCTTAAGGTCAAGTCTTTTGCAGCGCTGCAAAATGTCATTGAACTTCAAGACGACGATGAAAGTGAGCCCCAAAAGACCATGGGTAGAAAGTTAAGGACTTCGAGCAGGAGGGTGCCTGCCAGGAAGGTACCTCAGCCGACATGAGCGCCAGAAGCAATGATCCAGCAATCTGGAGATCCAATTCGAGTTTCTATTTCTTTTGCCAACCCTGTGTCGACTGATCTTCCTTCGGCATCGACCGCCCAAGTCCTTGCTCCGTCCGTGCAACTCCATGCTTCAGATCCTCCGGCTGCTTCGACTGTTCCACCAACTTCGCTCTTTGTTAACCATCGTGTCCCAGAGGACCCAGTGAGTGCTGCTAAGGAAGCTTTACAGCAAGCAGGCTTGATGATGGAACAAACGAAGGTGGTGCATGAAGCTAGCAAGGCTGTCTACAATGCCAGCTCTGCTCTTCAAATCAATGTCCAGGTGAGTTATTTTCCGACTGATTTTCCAGCTTGATCTTTCCTCTTCTAGGATATTGTACTTGAAAACTACTGCTTTATTATTCGCAAGGTGTCCGTGGATGAGCATTTGAAACCTTTAATGTGCATCTATTGTGAGTCTGCACCTTGCAACCGTTCACCCACTCGGTGCCTTAACTTTAGATGTATTTTTCTTGCACTTGAGTCGACTAGGTCGCGTCGAATGTATCCTTGAACCAGTGGGGGCACGCAGAGTTCACCCACTGGGTGTAGTCCTCGAGATCGTTGTCGAATGTTTTGATTCGGCGGGGGTCTTTGTCAAATGCTCTCTTTATATTTCTTCCACTCGGTCCAGACAAGTCATGCCGAGTGGGATTTGGACCAGTTGGGGCACGCCAAGTGCACCCGCTTGGTGTAGTCCGCGAGACCGCGGTTGACTACGAGCAGTTGGCGGTGGTCTGAGAAGAAGAGCTGCCATTTTTTTCGACTGGGCGGACCATGTCGAGTGTACAGTCGAACAAGTGGGGGCACGCAGAGTGCACCCACTGGTATAGTCCCCGAGACTACTATTGAATGTTTGATTTGGCTGTCATCTTACACCTATTTTTGTCGCAATAAATTGAACTTTTATCTCATTACTCGGAAGTAATCAATCTTCGTTTCTATCGACTGACATGTCTTATTTGTTGACTTCAAAAATCTTGTGAGTTCGGGGGCCAGTTTGCCGAAATGTAGAACAAACAGGTCCAGCTCAATCTCGACCTGGAGCTGGCCAAGAAGAACTTGCCGAAGGCTAAGGATGAAGCAGCTGCCATGGGAGGTAATAACTGATTGACTTTTTGCCTTGTCATGTTTTTCTTTTCGTCTTTTGAACCAAGTTACTCCACTAGAACAGTTGTGCGTAGTGAAAACGGACAACTCCAAGCTCGTCTGAAGAATATTATGACAAAATGAAGCAGGCTCTGGAGTAGAAGGACCTTGATCTTGCAGCACCGCAGAAGACGACGCGAGAGAAAGCTAAACTTCCTGACCAGAAGCTGGCTTCAGTCAGCAAGTTAGAAGAACAAAACACCAAGCTGAAGACTGCCATTGATGAGGCCAACAAGGAAGTCGTGTAGCTAAAGAAGGATAAGGTGGACCTGACCGACAAAGTTGGAGATCTCACACGGAAGAGGGACGAACTGGAGACTTGTCTCGGAGGTCTCGCCAAGAAGATGTTACTTATGGTTGAAGGTACTTCCCCTTGTCTGACTGGTTTGCAACTTCCGACTCATCATATCACTGTTGATTCATCAGTTTCCGTGTGTGGAGAATTATGTCGTAACTTCGAGGAAGACACTGGGCGGATTGAGACGAACCTGGATCCCATTAACTCCCTTGTCAAGGATGAAGCTCCAATGAACGTGATGCGACTGGAATCACACTTTGCCAGCGTCATGGACTATCTTACATGACTGAAGGTGATGGTGATGCAGATTGACACGGAGCTCTGGCCAAGTGTGACGTTCCAGAATGACCTTTAGTCACTGATGACTGGACTCTATGAAATCCCCGGTCGAGTGCAAGAGTGGAAGAAGTTGTCTGCTCGCTGTGGAGCTAATGTAGCCCTATCCCTGGTCCGAGTCCATTGCAAGGAGGTCAGAGAAGAGAAGCTGGTGCCTCTCAAGGTCGTCAATACAAAGAAGCCTCACTTCCAATCCTTCATGGAGACCTTCATCGACACATCTACTCGCATAGGAGATGGTACCGACTTGGACAGTTTCGTCGAGCCAGCAAGCCCTACTCCTGCCGAGTGAACAGACTTGATCGCTCACTTTTATTTGCCTCGGAATGCCGAGTGATTTTGTAACCATTAAACTCGTTTGGTCCTGATGCCCGAGTACTTCTGTTCGTGGTTCTAAACTTTGCTAGATTTATTCGAACTTGGTTTTCCTTAGAATATGATTGCTTTGTTGTCACAACTTTCGGATCTCATAACTCCGAGTGAAGCTTGGATCTTCACTCGGAACAAACGTTGTACTTGTGACATAGCTCCGACGAGAAGACAACGGACATGAGCGGCACCTCGTCGTCCTTACAGATCGGGATGGAGCGAACGTTGTACCTGTGATGTAGCTCCGACGAGAGGGCCGTGGGTACGAGCACTAGATGGCATACACGACATGCACCTCGTTACCCTTGCGGATCTGGATGGAGCGGACGTTGTACTTGTGGTGCAGCTCCGACGAGACGGTAGCGGACATCAGCCGCACCTCGTCATCCTTGCGGATCGGGATGGAGCGAACGTTGTACTTGTGATGCAGCTCCGACAAGAGGGTCGTGGGTACGAGCACTTGATGTCGTACATGACCTGCACCTCGTCGTACTTGCGGGTCAGGATGGAGCGGACGTTGTACTTGTGACGAGGCTCGGAGTATTTTTGTAACTTAGGCGACTACAGGGTCACAGCTAAGCCCCCGAGTGAGAGGGTTGCTCTTCACTCGTATTGTTTTTGAAACATAGGTGAGTACGGGGTCGCAGATAAGCACCTGAGTGAGAGGTTTGCTCTTCACTCAGAGTGTTTTTGAAACTTAGGCGAGTACGGGGTCGCAGCTAAGCCCCGAGTGAGAGGCTTGCTCTTCACTCGGAGTGTTTTTCAAACTTAGGCGAATCAAATTGGCGGCTAAGCCCCCGAGTGAGAGGGTTGCTCTTCACTCGGAGCGTTTTTGTAACTTAGGCGAGTACGGGGTCACAGCTAAGCCCTGGAGTAAGAGGGTTGCTCTTCATTCAGAGTGTTTTTCAAACTTAGGCAAATCCGATTCGTGGCTAAGCCCCCGAGTGCGAGGGTTGCTCTTCACTCGGAGTGTTTTTGAAACTTAGGCGAATCAGATTTGTGGCTAAGCCCCTGAGTGAGAGGGTTGCTCTTCACTCGGAGTGTTTTTGGAACTTAGGCGAGTACGGAGCCGCAGCTAAGCCCCCGAGTGAGAGGGTTTCTCTTCACTCGGAGTGTTTTTGAAACATAGGTGAATTGTATTCGCGGCTAAGCCCCCTAAGTGAGATGGTTTCTCTTCACTCGGAGTGTTTTTGAAACTTAGGCGAATTGGATTCGTGGCTAAGTCCTCGAGTGGGAGGATTTCTCTTCACTCGGAGTGTTTTTGAAACTTAGGGAAATGGGATTCACGGCTAAGCCACGCACTGGGGGATTTGAACACATGTGTTTTCGGGATAACAATCATTAAGATACTGCAAAATTATTGTCTTTGATAACAAAACTGAAGGATTCTTATTACAACTCGTCAATCCGAGTGTTTAGGTATAGAAACGACAGAGCAGCTCCGCATTCCACGAGCGTGGCTCGTCTTGTTTCTTGGCTACATTGTAGAGGTGATTTGCCCCGTTGTGGAGCACCTTGGTGATGATGAAGGGAACTTCCCATGCCGAAGCGAGCTTTTGAGATCATTCCTGATGTACTCAGAGCACAAGGTCTCCTTCTTGGAATGCTCGACCTCTGACATTTCGGGCATGGAATCGACACATGTCTTGTTAATATATAGTCGACCGGATCAGAGCCATCTCACATTCTTCCTCCAGGAGATCAACTGCATATTCGTGTGCTTGTTCTACCTCAGCTTCTCAGAAGAGTTCCACTCGGGCAGCATTGTGTAGCATGTCACTTGGAAGCACAACCTCAGCGCCATATACCATGAAGAAAGGAGTTCGGTCAGTCGACCGGTTTGGAGTTGTTCTCAGTCCCCATAAGACAGATGGCAATTCAGTCACGCAAGCTCCAGCAGCATGCTTGAGATCACACATGAGTTGTGGTTTCAGCCCTTGAAGGATCAAACCATTCGCCCTTTCCGCCTGCCCATTCGACTGTGGGTGCGCAACAGATGCGTAATCGACCCAAGTGCCCTGAGAAGCACAGAATGCCCCGAACTCGTAAGAATCAAAGTTGGTGTCGTTATTTGTGATAATACTGTGAGGGACTCCATATCTAAATATCAGCTCTCTGATGAAACTGATGGCAGTGCTCGAATCAAGATTCTTGATAGGCTTGGCTTCGATCCATTTGGTGAATTTGTCGACTGCCACAAGCAATTGAGTGAAACCAGTTCTGCCAGTCTTGAAGGGTCCAACCATATCCAACCCCCAAATAGCAAACGACCAGAACAGTGGAATAGTCTTCAAGGCAGACACAGGCTTGTGAGACATGTTTGAGTAGAACTGACAGCCTTCGCACTTGTCGACTATATCTTTTGCCATCTCATTTGCTCGCGACTAGTAGAATCTGGCTCGGTATGCTTTGGCCACGATGGTCCGAGAGGATGCATGGTGACCACAGGTCCCCGAGTGGATCTCATGTTGGATCATTCGACCTTCTTCTTGGGAGATGTAACGCTGAGCAGCTCTAGTAAGACTCTCTCTGTAAAGCTGTCCACCTATCACTATGAAGGCTTTCGATCGACAAACAATTTGGCGGGCCTCATCTTCATACTCTGGAAGCTCCTTCCTGAGCAGGTACGCAATATATGGTACCGTCCAATCGGGGGTGATTACCAAAACTTCAATGATTTGGTCGACTACAACCGGGACTTCGATTTCAGTCGGATTGGTTGATCTTATCGGTTGTGGGGGATCTTCTATGAAAGGATCTTCTTGGACTGACGGGGTATGAAGATGCTCCAAGAACACATTGCTGGGTATAGGATTGCGAGTGGAACCTAACTTTGGCAGGTCATCAGCAGCTTGATTCTTGATTCGGGGTATGTGGTGGAGCTCTAACCCCACAAACTTCTTCCCTAGTTTTCTTACTGCATTGCAATAACCAGTCATTGCTGGGCTCCTGATATCCCATTCCTTCATCACTTGATTGACCACCATGTCTGAGTTGCCGTATACCATCAGGTGACGAACACCGAGTGAGATGGACTTACGCAACCCATTCAAAAGTGCCTCATACTCAGGTTCATTGTTTGAAGAATCAAAGTGAATTTGGAGGACATAGCTGAGCTTGTCAACTCTGGGGGATACCAAAACCACACCTCCACCAGACCCATTCAGTATCTTGGATCCATCAAAGAACATAGTCCAATGTTCCGAGTGAATCTGAGTCGGTTGCTGCTGTTCAAAGCACTCGGCGAGGAAATCTGCTATTGCTTGGGACTTGATTGCTTTCTTTGCCTCAAACTTGATATCCAACGGAAGGAGTTAAATCGCCCACTTTGCCACTCGACCAGTTGCATCCCTATTGTTCAAAATTCTCATAGTGGAGTGTCGCTGATGACTGAGTGGTGTGAGAAGTAGTGTGCAACTTTCTTCGTGGTCAAGTAAATTCCATAAACGTGATTCTGATAATATGGATATCTCTACTTGGACGGAGTTAAGACTTCAGAAATATAATATATCAGGTGCTGAACCTTGTAAGCTTTGCCTTCTTCTTCCCGCTCGACCGTGAGGACTGTGCTGACAACTTGTCCAATGGCTGCAATGTACAGTAGTAGAGGCTCTTTGCTGATTGGGGCATCAAGCACTGGTTAGGTGGAAAGCAGGGCTTTGAGCTGTACAAACGCTGCTTCGGCTGCAGGAGTCCACTCGAACTTATCAGACTTTTTCATCAGTCGGTAAAGAGGCAATGCCTTTTCACCGAGACGAGAGATGAATTGGCTCAATGCAGCCAAACAACCAATAAGCTTCTGAACGTCGTGCACACGCTCGGGGCGTTTCATTCGGATAATTGCTCCAACTTTTTTCGGGTTCGCGTCGATACCTTGTTCGGAAACGAGGAAATCGAGTAACTTTCCACCTGGGACTCTGAATGTGCACTTGGACGGGTTAAGCTTGATATCATATCTTCTCAATTTGGCAAAGGTTTCAGCGAGATCAGTCAATAGGTTAGAATCTTTACGTGACTTGAGCATAATGTCATCCATGTATGCTTCCACATTTCGACTGATTTGTTTGAGCAGGCACTTCTAAATCATGCGCATGAATGTGGCGCCAGCATTCTTGAGGCCAAGATGCATGGTAACATAGCAAAAACACCCGAATGGGGTGATGAAGGTTGTTTTTATTTCATTAGGCCCATACAGTCGGATCCGATGGTACCCGGAATATGTGTCCAAAAAGGACAAACACTCACATCCCGCAGTTGAGTCAACAATTTGATCGATGCCGGTGAGAGGGAAATGATCTTTCGGGCAGGCCCGA
The DNA here is from genome assembly GCA_902687465.1 of Secale cereale. NCBI lineage: Eukaryota > Viridiplantae > Streptophyta > Magnoliopsida > Poales > Poaceae > Secale > Secale cereale. The sequence goes on along the minus strand of LR738715.1, from coordinate 473,406,181 downwards.
TTGATGTGTTTGAAATCGATGCACATACGAAGCGAATCATCTTTCTTGGGGACCAATGCAACGTTGGCGAGCCACTCGGAGTGGTATATCTCGCGGCTGAACTCAGCTGTCAGAAGCCGAGCCACCTCCTCACCAATTGCCTTCCTCTTCTCTACGGCGGACCGACGGAGATGCTCTTTAACGGGTTTTGCTTTTGGGTCGACTCACAAACGGTGCTCAGCCATTCCCATGGGTACACCCAGCATGTCAGATGGTTTCCATGCGAAGATGTCCCAGTTCTCAAGGAGGAACTGGATGAGCGCTTCTTCCTATTTGCTGTTGAGTGTCGTTGAGATGTGAGATGGAGCAGCATTGGGATCAGTCGGGTGAATATGCACAGGCTTTGTCTCTCCGGCTGACTGAAACACGGACTCTGAAGCAGGTTTCTTGGCTCGCAACAAATCACTCGGATCTGCATTCTTCTGATATTCTTTCATTTCCATTACCGCCATATGTTCATCGGCAAGCTTTGAGCCCTTCTAGAAGCACTCTTCTACTTTCTGCCGATCTCCAGTGACTGTGATCACGCCTTTGGGGCCAGGCATCTTCAACTTGAGATACACGTAACATGGTCGAGCCATAAAATGGGCATATGCAGGCCTGCCAAAAATAGCATGGTAGGCACTGTGAAAATCTACCACGTCAAACGTCAATTTTTCCATGCGGTAAATCTTTAAATTACCAAAAACCCCATCAAGAGTGATCTGGTCGACTGAATCGCCTTTCTTCCCAGGGATGATACCGTGGAATTGCACGTTGCTCTCAAGGAGCTTGGACATCGGAATGCCCATGCCTCGAAGGGTCTCAACGTACAAGATGTTCAAACCAATGACACCGTCCATAAAAACCTTGGTCAGTGAGTGCCCTCAACAATTAGGTCGACAACCAACGCTTGCCGCCCGGGGGTAGCAACGCACGCTGGATGGTCAGACTGGTCGAATGTAATGGGAGACTTTGACCACTTCAAATACGTAGTCGTTGCCGTAGCAACCACGTTCACTTCCCCGTTGATCACTTTCAGTCGACTTTTGCTCTCGATGTCAGCAAAAATCACTAAAGTGGTATTAATATTGGGGTAACCATCATCCTCTTCTTTGTCCTCGTCCTTATCAGATTCCTTTTGTTTCTCACTAGGCTGACCCTCTCGGAAGCTCTGAATCAGGAGTCGACAGTGTCGGGTGGTATGCTTGGGGTAAATCAGGTTTCCCTCTTCATCTTTCTTGGTGTGTATATGACATGGTAAATCAAGGACATCATTTCCCGCTTGATCTTTCACTTTCTTGGGGATCCAAGGACCCTTAGGCTTTCCTTTGAACTTCCCTTGGTTCACAACTACAGCTTCACCAAGACCTATGGGTTCAGCTTTGCGCTTCTGCATCTGACTGGAATTCCCTCCTTTGTCTTCCTAGGCGATTGGTTTGTTCTTGCCATTGTGGAGTCGGTTTGCTTCCTCACCGTTAGCGAACTGAGTGGCTATTTCCATCATCTGAGCAACAGACATTTCCGCTATCCGCCCGAATTTCATGTTAAGCTCTCTGTACCGGACGCCCTCCTTAAAAGCGCAAACTTCTTGATGTTCTGACACATTCTCCATGGTATGATGAAGAGTGGTCCACATATGGATGTAATCTCTAAAAGTTTCATTCTGTTTCTGGACACAATGTTGTAACTCAGCCAGCCATGCAGGTCATTTGCAAGTTCCTTCAAAGGTCCTGACAAACACTCGGGCTAATTCTTCCCAACTGAATATGCTACCAGGAGCCAACTGATTCAACCAAGCTCTGGCTGAGCCCTCCAACGATAGGGGGAGGTGCTTCATGGCTATATCATCATTGCCGCCACCAATCTGCACATCCACTCAGTAATCTTCTAGCCACGTGTCTGGCTTCGATTTGTCGGTGAATTTGCCTACTCCCGTCGCCAACCTGAAGTTGGGAGGGATCTCTGTAGCTCGGATGGCTCTGCTGAAACATTCAGGCCCAGAAACATGCACTCTGCTGCCAATTGGACGATCTCTGTCATGTCCTTCCCTGTGTGGCGTGTTCATGTCGACCAAACCCAGCACAAGAATTGATCTCGCATCAAACTCAGGCTCTCTATGGTCGACGTGATCCTTCTCTCTTCGCCATACGGGGCCTGTCATCATACTATCGGGGCACATACGATCCGCCCCTCGGAGGTGGCATAGGCACTCGACGGTGGTCATTATGGTTGACTCGATGATCATATTGCTTGTAGTTCTGACACCGATACTTCTCTTGGCGGTGTCCACGACTCTCACGCTGCGGAGACGATCTTGGGCTGTGAGCCGACTGGACTGTGTCTGCCACCACGAACCTGCTGTGGATCCTGTTGCGCGAGTGAGAAACAATTGTGTTTTTCTCACCTGCTGCTCAGAGCAGCGCTCAAATCTGTATCAAACCTCTTCTAGCCTCTGATTGGAATGGCTTAATCGACTCTGCTATATGGGCTGCAGCTGTAAGATTTTGGATCCGAGTGCCGTATACCTAGGGCGCAAGCGGAAACAACTATCGTTGCCGTCAGCTGGATTTGGGGATCAATCGACGGGCATGCTCATCATGACCATACGATCGACGGTCACCACCGCCGCCACCGCCGCAAGGGTACCCAGGTGGGCTGCGACGAGAATCGACCATAAGGACCTCCACCACAGGGTCGCTGCTTCCGCACTCGGAAAAAGTTTCTACGGAGCCAGTCGACTGGACCATAGAAAGATTCTCGGGCTCAATTGCCGCAACTTGGGGGTGGTAGACTGATGGGCCATCATGTGTTTCACCCATCGCTGAAGCCGCGACCAACCGGACCGCTTGCAACAGCATAAAGTGGGGAGAGTGGATGATGAAGGAGCCGACCGATAATGGGTCGATGGCCGTCGCAGGAGGACGCCACAGGCACTCGCGCGAAAGTGCACTGCCTCGCGGACGGGATGGGCCTCGACGTGGAGGGGGGCCTCCTGGAGCCAGACGGAGTCATCAGCGATGAAGACGAGCGCACCGAGTCGGATCTCATGGCCCAAAGCTAGACCACCGCAAGAAACCATGTTGATAAAGATCAGGAAAATTGCAACCTCGTCGGAAGTCGCTAAGACACCTACCCCTTGGTGGGCGCCAACTGTCATGGTACTAAGTCTGACAGTAAGTGTAGAGGGTACGTATGAGGAGGCAAGATCCTAACTACGATGAGGTTGTGCAAACGAGTTTACAAGTTGAGGCCCCTCTCGAAGGAGGTAAAGACCCTACGTCTCGGCGCCCTTAGGCGGTCGACTGGATTATGAGGGTGTGTGTTATAGGGGTGCAAACCCTTGTACCGGAGGAGGTTGTGGCTTATATAGAATGCCCTAGGACCCCAGCCATACCCCGTTACACAAGGTTCAATGTACATTAAGATAGGGCGTTACTGATAATGCCAGCTATAAAGAGCTATAAATGACCTTTATGACTATAGAGTGAATGCCCGACCGTTGCCCGCCTGAATGACTTTAGATCTTCTGTACTCCAAGTGGTTTCTTGTATGGCCGAGTGACTTCATCCTAGTCGAATGGAATTGGGGTATCCGAGTGAGATAAATGGTCCAGTGGATTGCACTCCGGGGTTACTTTAGTCGGTATCCTTTGTTACACTTTGAATGTTCTTGATTCTAGGGTAGTGACCTTGGGTAGGGTGTCTGGGTCAGGCCTATGACCCTACTCTAGGTCCATGGCATCGTCACCCGTCCCTCTTTTCATCTGTTTCGCACTCACACAGTCCTCCCTTCTCTCTATATGGTACGCCTCTCGCACCACATCATCCTAGCTGCATCCCTTTATCTCTATCTGTCTATCCGGCCTTATTTGCCTCTAACGCATGCATGCCTATACCAATCGACCTCCATCTATACATATATCTAGGTCAATTATCCCTCATTTTCCAGACACATCGATCGATCTACCTCAAATGTTATATCTCGATCTCCCTTTCCCCGACACAACGATTTATATACCTATCTAGATAGGCCTGCTAGTGACACACATATATCGCCCCCTCAGCATCCACGCATGCCTCCTGCCCCGTCTCTCACCTGCACGCATTCGCACACAAGCACGCGCGCGCCCACACACACACACACCTCTCTTATTGATTGCAGTTGGACCCTCTGTTTATCTACTAGCTAGGCCTCTCGCACCATCGTCTCCGAGAAGCAACTCCACCAACCCCCTTCTAGCAACCTAGATCAGTCTCTCTCCCAACCATATTCCTCTCCAACACATGTATGGAAGCCCATCCATCTCCCTCGATACGTGCTAGGTCTCTTCTTCTACACACATGTACCAGTCGATCTACCACTCTACTTAGCCCCCCCCCTCCAAGATGACACGCGTGATATATCGAATGCTATAGTCAGTTCCCCCTCGCACGCACAAAATGCGCTTTCCCCTCTCATGTTCCTGTAGGCCGGGCATCCTATATCTTTGACGTGCGCACACGCAATTTCGCAACCTCTGTTTATCGATCTCGCACCCATACACTCCACCCCTCTCTTCGTTTCTATCGACACCACATGCCAATGATCCCTCCCCTCTCTTCTCATGGATCGCGTCATGTGTATAATATATCTAGCTAGGCCTCAGTTTCACAAACATTGCATATGTTCCATTTTTTGGTTTTAGATATTATCCACACATATTCCTATCCGTGTCTCCCGCACAAAAATACACTCATGAAATCACCCGCATAAAACACACTCACAAATGCACACACCATCTTTCTCACAAATCCCCACATAGGTGGGGTTCGTCCAGGAATAGAAGAGGTGCAGGCATCGACGCATGTACTCCTATCTCTGGCCCAACCACACCCCCGCGGGTACACCTTGGAGCTCATTTCTGTACGGAAAAGGCAGCCCACATTCTAAAAAATTGACGCATGTAGTGCTTGTCCACTTGATGGAGGGTCGTGTACCACGTGTGAATGAAAGAAAGTGTGACATTTTTTATTTATAAAACGGCTGCACTATATATAATATAGGTAGGATCCGATGCTCTTCCTGCTGGGGTTAGTCTCTTCACAGTTCATACTCTCTCACACAAAATGGTGGTGGACACTCTCTCTCTCACCGCTGCTCATTGATCCGTCTGTATCCCGTCCGCCGGTGGAAAGGGAGGATGTACAAAGTATCTCTAGTCGCTGGCGCCGAGGGAGGAAACCAACTGCCTGTGCGTCCCGATCTGAGGTACATGCCATTCTCTCGAACGACCAGAGCGGTAGGGCCGTTGCCCCTTGCTCACTGCCGCATCATATCCCGCCCAGTGCCACCCTCCGCATTACACCCCGACCACCCTTAGGTATGGCTTCCTCTGATACTAGCCTTGCTCCACTGCCCAACTTCCCACGTCGCTACCTCTGGATCTTCCACAATTCTTTTCCTAAAATGTAGCTCGGCCAGCGCACTTTCCATGTTGCAATCTCCTTCTCACGCCATTTTAGATAAAGAACCGTGATGCTATCTTCACTTAGGCCAAGGAATTTGATTCTTTTTTGTCGTCGTATGTGTCATCAACTATCATTGGCCAGTACTTGTTTCCTTTCAACCTCCTTTTTGCAAACAGGGTCATCCATTCTACCTCGTTGCTATTGCGACCTTTTGGTGAACTGCACAAATCACTTTTTTCTTTTAGAGTGTCTTGTGTTATTCCACTTAAGTGTCACATGTGCATCATCTCTACATTGCAGTGCGACTGCACAAAGGGAGATCAGTTTTGCTATCCTCATCCAACTCCGAGCCTAATCTTCTCAAAGTGGTTAATTTTATGAGTGATTGCAAAGGTGACCAGCTTCTACTATTGGAATTATGCCATAGAGGCAATAATAACATGGTTATTATTATATTTTCTTGTTCATGATAATTGTCTATTGTTCATGCTATAATTGTATTAACCAGAAACTGTAATACATGTGTGAATACATAGACCACACCATGTACCTAGTGAGCCTCTAGTTGACTAGATCGTTGATCAATAGATGGTTGTGGTTTCTTGACCATGGACATTGGATGTCGTTGATAACGGATTCACATCATTAGGAGAATGATGCGATGGACAAGACCCAATACTAAGCACATCACAAGATCATGGAGTTCGTTTGCTAGAGCTTTTCTGATGTCAAGTATCATTTCCTTAGACCATGAGATTTTGCAACTCCCGGATACCGTAGGAATGCTTTGGGTATATCGAGCATCACAACATAACTGGCTGACTATAAAGGTGCACAATAGGTATCTCCGAAAGTATTTGTTGGGTTAGCATGAATCGAGACTGGGATTTGTCACTCCGTATTACGGAGACGTATCTTTGGGCCCACTCGGTAATGCATCATCATAATGAGGTCAATGTGACTAAGGAGTTAGTCACGGGATCATGTGTTACAGAACGAGTAAAGAGACTTGCCGGTAAGGATATTGAACAGGGTATGGGGATACCGACGATTGAATCTCAGGCAAGTAACATACCGATGGACAAAGGGAATTGTATATGGGTTTGATTGAATCTCTGACATCGTGGTTCATCCGATGAGATCATCGTGGAACATGTGGGAGCCAGTATGGGTATCCATATCACGCTATTGGTTGTTGGTCGGAGAGGTGTCTCCGTCATGTCTGCATGTTTCCTGAACCCGTAGGGTCTACACACTTAAGGTTCGGTGATGCTAGTGTTGTAATGGGAATTGTATGTGGTTGCTGAAAGTTGTTCGGAGTCACGGGTGAGACCCCGGACGTCACGAGGAGTTCTAGAATGGTCCAGAGGTGAAGATTTATATATGCGAAGTCCAGTTTCAGTCACCGGAAAAGTTTGGTGTTATCTATATTGTACCGGGACCACCGAAAGGGTTCTGGGGGACCACCGGGAGGGTCCACCTGCCCCGGGGACCAAGTGGGCTGAATATGGGTGGGAACCATCCCCCTAGTGGGCTGGTGCGCCCCCCATGGGGCCCAAGGTGCCTAGGGTTAAAACCCTAGGGGTGGGGGCGCCCCCCACCAACTTGGGGGGCAAGCACCCCCCTTGGCCACCCCCCTCTAGATGCATCTAGGGGAGCCGGCCCCCTCTCCCCTTCACCCTATAAATAGAGGGGGTGGGAGGGCAGCCATACCTTAGCCCCTGGGTTCTCCATCAACTCCCCCCTTGCTGGATCAAGAAGAAGGAGATGTCCCCGGGCTGTACGTGTGTTGAACGTGGAGGCTCCGTCCGTTTGGTGCTAGATTGGATCTTTGGCGATTTGAATCGCTGCGTGTACGACTCCATCAACCACGTTCTTCGCAACGCTTCCACTTATCTACCTTCAAGGGTTTGAAGATGCACTCCCTCTATATTGTTCCTATCATCTCTTGGATTGATCTTGGTGACATGTAGGATTTTTTTGAATTGGTACTACGTTACCCGACGGTGGCATCATGAGGTAGGTCTATGCATAGATTCTATGCCCGAGTAGAACACAAGTAGTTGTGGGCGATGATTTGGTCAATTTGCTTGTTGTTACTAGTCCTATCTTGATTCGGCGGCGTTGTGGGATGAAGCGGCCCGGACCGACTTTACACGTACGCTTACGTGAGACTGGTTCCACCGCCTGACATGTAATTGGTGCATAAGTTGTCTAGCGGGTGTCCATCTCTCCCACTTTAGTCGGATTGGATTTGATGAAGAGGGTCCTTATAAAGGGTAGATAGAAATTGGCATATCACCGTTGCGGCTTTCGCGTAGCTAAGAAACATTCTTGCTGGAAACCCATAGTAGCCACGTAAAACATGCAACAACAATTAGAGGACGTCTAACTTGTTTTTGCAGGGTATGCTATGTGATGTGATATGGCTGAAAGGATGTGATGAATTATATATCATGTCGATGAGTATGACAACCGGCAGGTCCCATAGGAGTTGTTTTAATTTATTGTATGACCTGCGAGTCAATAAAAAACACCATTTAATTACTTTACTTGACTGCTAAATGTTTGCCGTAGTAGTAGTAGAAGCAATAGTTGGTGAGAGAACTTCATGAAGACACGATGATGGAGATCATGGTGTCATGCCAATGACGATAGTGATCATGCCACGCCTCGAAGATGGAGATCAAAGGCCCAAGATAATATTCGTCATATCATTTAATGATTTGCAGGTGATGTTTATCATGTTTACATATTTTTTGCTTAGAACGATAGTATCATAAATCAGATGATCCCTCACTAAAATTTCAAGAAATGTGTTCCCCCTAAGTGTGCACCATTGCAAAGGTTTGTTGTGTCGAAGCACCACGTGATGATCTAGTGTGATAGATTCTAACGTTCACATACAATGGGTGTAAGCCAGGTTTACACATGCGAAACACTTAGGTTGACTTGACGAGCCTAGCATGTACAGACATGGCCTCGAAACACGAGAGATCGAAAGGTCGAACATGAGTCATATAGTAGACGCGATCAACATGGAGATGTTCACTGTTGATGACTAGCCCGTCTCACGTGATGATCGGACACTGCCTAGTCGATTTGGATTATGTATCACTTAGATGACTAGAGGGATGTCTATCTGAGCGGGAGTTCATTAAATAAATTGATTAGATGAACTTAATTATCATGAACTTACTCTAAAATTGTTTTTACAATCTATTTTGTAGATCCAATGGCCCACCCTAATGTTACCCTCAACTTCAACGCGTTCCTAGAGAAAACTAAGCTGAAAGACGATGGAAGCAACTATATGGACTGGGTCCGTAACTTGAGGATCGTCCTCATAGCTTCCAAGAAAGCATATTTCCTTGAAGCACCGCTAGGTGATGCACCCATTATCCCAGCAACTCAAGACGTTATGAATGCCTGGCAGTCGCGTAGTGATGATTATTCCCTAGTTCAGTGCGGCATGCTTTACAACTTAGAATGGGGGCTCCAAAAGCGTGTGCAACACAGAGCATATGAGATGTTCCAAGAGCTTATAATGGTTTTCCAAGCTCATGCCCACGTCGCGAGATATGAAGTCCTCGACAAGTTCTTCATTTGTAAGATGGAGGAAAACAATTCTGTCAGAGAGCATATACTCAAAATGTTTGGGTTGCACAACTGCTTGTCTCAGCTTGGAGTTAATCTTCCAGATGACTCGGTCATTGACAAAATCCTCCAGTCGCTTCCACCTAGCTACAAGAGCTTTGTGATGAACTTAAATATGCAAGTGATCGAGAAGTTCCTTGCTGAGTTATATTCGATGCTAAAATCAGTGGAGGTGGAGATCAAAAAGGAACATCAAGTTTTCATGGTGAATAAGACCACTAAGTTCAAGAAAGGAAAGGCTAAGAAGAACTTCAAGAAGGATGGCAAGGGAGTTGTCGCGCCCGTTAAGTCAGTTGCCGGGAAGAAGCCAAAGAATGGACCCAAGCCTGAGATTGAGTGCTTTTATTGCAAGGGAAATGGTCGCTAGACGCGGAACTGCCACAAGTACTTAGCGGATAAGAAGGCCGACAATGTCAAAGGTATATATGATATACATATTATAGATGTGTACCTTACCAGCGCTCGTGGTAGCTCCTGGGTATTTGATACTGGTGCGGTTAATCACATTTGTAACTCAAAACAAGAGTTGCGGAATAAGTGGAGACTGGCGAAGGACGAGGTGATCGCCGTCGGCATGCTACCTCTACATCTACCTTCGGGATTAGTTTTAAACCTCAATAATTGTTATTTAGTACTAGCTTTGAGCATGAACATTGTATCTGGATCTCGTTTGATGTGAGATGGCTACTCATTTAAATCCGAGAATAATGGTTGGTCTATTTATATGAGAGATATGTTTTATGGTCATGCCCCGCTTGGCAATGGTTTTTTATTGAATCTCAAACATGATGTTACACATATCCATAGTGTGAATGCAAAAAGATGTATGGTTGATAATAATAGTCCCAGATACTTCTCGCACTACCGCCTTGGTCATATTGGTGTCTGATACGTCTCCAACGTATCTGTAATTTTTTATTGTTCCATGCTTTTATATATTCTGTTTTGGATATTTAATGGGCTTTATTATACACTTCTATATTATTTTTGGGACTAACCTACTAACCCAAGGCCCAGTGCAAATTGCTGTTTTTTGCCTATTTCATTCTTTCACAGAAAAGGAATATCAAACGGAGTCCAAACAGAATGAAACCTTCGGGAGAGTTATTTTTGGAACCATATATTCACGAGAGACTTGCAATACAAGTCAGAGAAGAAACGAGGTGCCCACGACGGGGCAGGGCGCGCCCCACACCCTCATGGGCCCCATGTTGCTCCACGGACGTACTTTTTCCTCTTATATATACCCATATATCCAGAAAACATCAAGTAGCACGAAGGAACCCTAATTCCACCACCGTAACCTTCTGTTCCCGTGAGATCCCATCTTGGGGCCTGTTCCGGCGCTTCGTTGGAGGGGCATCGATCACGGAGGGCTTCTACATCAACACCATAGCCCCTCCGATGAGTTGTGAGTAGTTTACCACAGACCTTCGGGTCCATATTTATTAGCTAGATGGCTTCTTCTCTCTCTTTGGATCTCAATACAAAGTTCTCCTCGATATTCGAGGAGATCTAGTCGATGTAATCTTTTTTGCGGTGTGTTTGTCGAGATCCGATGAATTGTGGGTTTATGATCAAGATTATCTATGAACAATATTGGATTCTTTTCTGAAATCTTTTATGTATGATTATAATATCCTTGCAAGTCTCTTCGAATTATTGGTTTGGTTTGGCCTACTAGATCTATAGTTCTTGCAATGGGAGAAGTTCTTGGCTTTGGGTTCAATCTTGCGGTGTCCTTTTCCAATGACAATAGGGGCAGCAAGGCACGTATAGTATTGTTGCCATCGAGGATAAAAAGATGGGGTTTATATCATATTGCTTGAGTTTATCCCTCTACATCATGTCATCTTGCTTAAGGCGTTACTCTGTTCTTATGAACTTAATACTCTAGATGCATGCTGGATAGCGGTCGATGTGTCGAGTAATAGTAGTAGATGCAGAATCGTTTCGGTCTACTTGTCACGGACGTGATGCCTATATAAAGTGATCATGCCTAGATATTATCATAACTATGCGCTTTTCTTTAAATTGCTCGACAGTAATTTGTTCACCCATCGTAGAATTCTGCTATCATGAGAGAAGCCACTAGTGAAACCTATGGCCCCCGGGTCTATTCTCATCATATTAATCTTCCATATACTTTAATTTGCTTTCTTTACTTTTTCTTTCTATACCAAAAATACCAAAAATATCATCCCATCCTATCTATTAGATCTCACTCTCGTAAGTGACCGTGAAGGGATTGAAAAACCCTTATCGCGTTGGCTGCGAGGTTCTTATTTGTTTGTGTAGGTGCGAGGGACTCGCGCGTGGTCTCCTACTGGATTGATACCTTGGTTCTCAAAAATTGAGGCAAATACTTACGCTACTGTGCTGCATCACCCTTTCCTCTTCGAGGGAATATAATGCAACCTCGAGAAGTAGCAAGAAGAATATCTGGCGCCGTGGCCAGGGAGATCTACGCAAAAGTCATATACCAAGTACCAATCACAAACCCTTATCCCTCGTATTACATTATTTGCCTCTCGTTTTCCTCTCCCCCACTTCACCCTTGCCGTTTTATTCTCCCTTTTTCCGTTCGCCTTTTTGTTTGCTTGTGTTGCCATGTGCCTTCTATTTGCTTGCATCTTTGCTTGTTAAAAATCTATTGATACGGATCCACTTAAAGTGTTCTACTTGGATCATCTTCGATCCTTATGCGCTCGTGCTGAAACCCCAACTAGCCTAGTTGATGGGAGATCTTTAGATGAGCATGCTCATTTTGTGCGTCACTGTTTGTCTGAAAAAGGGAGACACTTATGGGATCAAATAAAAAGATTGCTATCTTATGCTTGGAATCTTTGTGAAATTTATGATTTTACTTGTTGCTCTAAGAACCCTAAAAAACACCTCCCCTACCTATGTGAGTTTAATGATAATGAAATCTTATCTTCTTATGCAAAGCGTGTTTATAGTTACTATGATATCGAACAAATTGAAGAATTTGTTGCTTTTAACGGTGCTTATGAAGTTGCTTCTTTGATTGAAAAGTATGATATTACTCTCCACGAATTGGAAAATTTTGACATACCTAAATATTTCTTTGAAAACTATGCTCATAATGTATATGTCAAAGAATTTATTGAAAGAATGACCGGTGCTTTGGAAGAAAATAATGATATGCATGAATCTATAGATAATTATGATTCCGATGATTTGATTGAAATATCTCTTGATGAACATGACACTTGCTATTCTTGTGGCCATGCTGCCAATATTTACGAAGATGAATTTGCTATAGTTCCTTATGTTAAACTTGAGATCATTGCTATTGCATCCATACTTGATAGTTCCTTCGATGAAAAGCATGATTGCAATGATGTTATTATAAATCCTATTAATGTCAATTGTGTTAATGATATACAAAACCCTAAGCTTGGGGATGCTAGTTTTGCTATGACTACAATTTGTTGCAATGATCATGATTGGGGTGATTCTTCTTATGAATCTTGAAAATTCATTTAAGCCCCATGATGAATATGAGATTGATAATAGTGTATGCAATAATATTGAAAGTGGGTTTGGAAGAGTGTCAACTTTAGATCCAGCATATTTGGAGAATGTTCAATCTCATGAAATTTTTGATAAAAGTGGGCTTGGAGAGGTCATGACTTCGCATGCATGTGGATCATGTTTGGAATATGTTTTGTGATAGCTATATTGTTGAACTTTCTTATGATCCTACGTTCAATTACTATGAGAGAGGAAAATATGGTTGTATAAATCTTCATGTTACTAAATTACCTCTCGTCATGTTGAGATTGCTATTGTTTCTTTCTTCTTCCTTGCATATGCTAGATATTGCTTGTTTTGATTTGTTTTACTATAAAATGCCTATGCACAGGAAACATGGTAGAATTAGATGTGTTTTTCACATGTTCTATGATGCTATTTAATTTGTGCTTCATGTCTTGTCTTTCAAGTGAGCATCATTAAAATTATCATGCCTAGCTAGGGGTGTTAAACGACAGCGCTTGTTCGGGAGGCAACTCAATTTTATTTTCTTTGCTTTTGCTTCTGTTTAGGAATAAATATTGCATCTAGCTTCTGTTTAGATGTGGTTTTGTGTCTTATTTAGTGTTTGTGCTAAGTAGAACCTTTGGGAAGACTTGTGTGAAGTTTATGCGATCATGCTATAAAAAACATAAACTTTAGCGCCCATGAGATTAGCTACCATTTTTTAATGGAGAGTGATTTTTAGTTGATCATTTTTTCATATGATTAACAGATAAATTCCTTACGTCCACCAATTTTTTTCAAATTTTTTAAAGTTACAGAAGTATTCGAAAGTTACACATTACTACAAACTGTTCTATTTTTGACAGATTCTGTTTTTCGTGTGTTGTTTGCTTATTTTGATGAATCTATGAGTAGTATCGGGTGGTATGAATCATATAGAAGTTGTAATATAGTATGTTTAACACCACTATAAACAAAGAACGAGTTCATTACAGTACCTTTGAGTGGTAGTTTGTTTTCTTATACTAACGGAACTCACGAGAATTTTGGCTAAGTTTTGTGTTGAGAAGTTTGTAAGTTTTGAGTATGAATTTGGTGGACAATGGAATAAAGAGTGGCAAAAGCCTAAGCTTGGGGATGCCCAAGTCACCCCAAGGTAAAATTCAAGGAAAACCAAAAGCATAAGCATGGGGATGACCAGGGAAGGCATCCCCTCTTTCGTCTTCATCTATCGGTAAATTTACTTGAGACTATATTTTTATTCACCACATGATATGTGTTTTGCTAGGAGCGCCATGTATGATTTGTGTCTTTGCTTTTTATTTTTCCACAATCATCCTTCCTGAACACACCATTTGAGTGAGATAAATATGATTTAGAATTTCTTAGAATACTCTATGTGCTTCACTTATATCTTTTGAGCTAGATAGTTTTGCTCTAGTGCTTCACTTATATCTTTTAGAGCACGGTGGTGGTTAATTTTGTAGAAATTATTGATCTCTCATGCTTCACTTATATCTATTTGAGAGTATCTTAGAACATCATGGTAATGTGCTTTGGTTATAAAACTTGTCCTAATATGATAGGCATCCAAGATGAGTATAGTAAAAACATTCATATGAAGTGCATTGAATACTATGACAATTTTGATACTTGATGATTGTTTTGAGATATGTGGATGGTGATATTAGAGTCATGCTAGTAGAGTAGTTGTGAATTTGATAAATACTTGTGTTAAGGTTTGCATGTCCCGTAGCATGCACGTATGGTAACCGTTGTGTGCAAATTTGAAGCATGAGGTATTTCATTGAGTGTCATCCTTTGTGTGGAGGTCGGGATCACGCGATGGTTAACTCCTACTAACCCTTCCCCTAGGAGCATGCGTGTAGTACTTTGTTTTGATGACTTGTAGATTTTTGCAATAAGTATGTTAGTTCTTTATGACTAATGTTGAGTCCATGGATTATACGCACTCTCACCCATCCACCATTGCTAGCCTCTCTTGTACCGCACAACTCTCACCGGTACCATACACCCACCTTATACCTTCCTCAAAACAGCCACCATACCTGCCTATCATGGCATTTCCATAGCCATTCCGAGATATATTGTCATGCAACTTTCCACCGTTCCGTTTGCCATGACACGCTTCATCATTGTCATATTGCCATGCATGATCATGTAGTTGACATCGTATTTGTGGCTAGGCCACCATGCAAAAATTTTCATACATGTCACTCTTGATTCATTGCACATCCCGGTACACCGCCGGAGGCATTCATATAGAGTCATACTTTGTTCTAGTATCGAGTTGTAATATCGAGATGTAAATCAATATAAGTGTGATGATCATGATTATTAGAGCATTGTCCCAAAGGAAAAAAAAGAAAAAGAAAAAAAGAGAAGGAAAGGCCAAAGAAAAAAGAAAGGCCCAAAAAAAGGAAGAAAAAAAGGAAAAATAATAGAAAAGAAAAGAAAAGGGACAATGCTACTATCTTTTTCCACACTTGTGCTTCAAAGTAGCACCATGATCTTCATTATAGAGAGTCTCTTTGTTTTGTCACTCTCATATACTAGTGGGAATTTTCATTATAGAACTTGGCTTGTATATTCCAATGATGGGCTTCCACAAATGCCCTAGGTCTTCGTGAGCAAGCAAGTTGGATGCACACCCACTTTGTTTCCTTTGTTGAGCTTTCATACATTTATAGCTCTAGTGCATCCGTTGGATGGCAATCCCTACTAACTCACATTGATATCTATTGATGGGCATCTCCATAGCCCATTGATACGCCTAGTTGATGTGAGACCATTTTCCCCTTTGTCTTCTCCACAACCACCACTCTATTCCACATAGTGCCATGTCCATGGCTCACGCTCATGTATTGCGTGAAAGTTGAAAAAGTTCGAAAAAATTAAAGTATGAAACAAGTGCTTGGCTGAAACCGGGGTTGTGCATGATTTGAGGATTTTATGTGACGAAGATGGAGCATAGCCTAACTATATGATTTTGTAGGGATGAACTTTCTTTGGCCATGTTATTTTGAGAAGACATGATTGCTTTGTTAGTATGGTTGAAGTATTATTACTCTTATGTCAACATAGACTTTTGTCTTGAATCTTTTAGATCTGAACATTCATGCCACAATAAAGAGAATTGCATTAAGAATTATGTTGGTTAGCATTCCACATCAAAAATTATGTTTTTATCATTTACCTACTCGAGGACGAGCATGAATTAATCTTGGGGATACTTGAAACGTCTCCAACGTATCTATAATATTGTACCGTTCCATGCTATTATATATTCTGTTTTGGATGTTTAATGGGATTTATACTTTTATATTATTTTTGGGATTGACCTACTAACTCTAAGCACAGTGCAAATTGTTGTTTTTGCCTATTTCAGTGTTTCGTAGAAAAGGAATATCAAACTGAGTCCAAACGGAATGAAACCTTCAGGAGAGTTATATTTTGAACGATATCTTCACGACAGACTTGGAGTACAAGTCAGAGAAGAAACGAAGTGCCCACAAGGGGGCAGGGCGCGCCCAGGGGGGTAGGTGTGCCCCCCACCCTTGTGGGCCCCACGTTGCTCCACCGGCGTACTTTTTCCTCCTATATATACCCATATACTGTGAAAACATCGAGTAGCACGAAGTAACCCTAATTCCATCGCCGTAACCTTCTGTTCCCATGAGATCCAATCTTGGGGCCTATTCCGGAGCTCCGCCGGTGGGGGCATCGATCACGGAGGGCTTCTACATCAACACCATAGCCCCTCCGATGAGTTGTGAGTAGTTTACCATAGACCTTCAGGTCCATAGATATTAGCTAGATGGCTTCTTCTCTCTCTTTGGATCTCAATAAAAAGTTCTCCTCGATCTTCGAGGAGATCTATTCGATGCAATCTTTTTGCGGTGTGTTTGTCGAGATCCGATGAATTGTGGGTGTATGAACAATATTATCTATGAACAATATTGGATTCTTTTCTGAAATCTTTTGTGTATGATTATAATATCCTTGCAAGTCTCTTCGAATTATTGGTTTGGTTTGGCCTACTAGATCTATAGTTCTCGTAATGGGAGAAGTGCTTGGCTTTGGGTTCAATCTGGTTGTGTCCTTTTCCCGGTGACGGTAGGGGCAACAAGGAACGTATAGTATTGTTGCCATCGAGGATAAAAGATGGGGTTTATATCATATTTCTTGAGTTTATCCCTCTACATCTTGTCATCTTGCTTAAGGCGGTACTCTGTTCTTAGGAACTTAATACTCTAGATGCATGCTGGATAGCGGTCGATGTGTGGAGTACTAGTAGTAGATGCAGAATCGTTTCGGTCTACTTGTCACGGACGTGATGCCTATATACAATGATCATGCCTATGCACTTTGCTATCAATTGATTGATAGTAATTTGTTCACCCATCATAGAATTCTGCTATCATGAGAGAAGCCACTAGTGAAACCTATGGCCCCCGGGTCTATTCTCATCATATTAATCTTCCATCTACTTTACTTCGCTTTATTTACTTTATGTTTCTATACCAAAAATACCAAACATATTATCCTATCCTATCTATCAGAACTCACTCTCGTAAGTGACTGTGAAGGGATTGACAACCCCTTATTGCGTTGGCTACGAGGTTATTATTTGTTGGTGTAGGTGCGAGGGACACGCACATGATCTCCTACTGGATTGATACCTTGGTTCTCAAAAACTGTGGGAAATACTTACGCTACTATGCTGCATCACCCTTTCCTCTTCAAGGGAATACAACGCAAGCTCGAGAAGTAGCAGTGTCAAACGCATGAGGAAACTCCATGCAGATGGAATTTTGGAGTCTCTTAATTATGAATCATTTGACATGTGCGAACCATGCCTCTTGGGCAAGATGATCAAGACTCCGTTCTTTGGAACAATGGAGTGAGCAACCAATTTGTCGAAAATAGTACATACTGATGTATGCGGTCGAATGAGCGTTGAGGTTCGCGGTGGCTATCGTTATGTTCTCACCCTCACTGATCACTTAAGTAGATATGGGTTTGTCTTCTTAATGAAACACAAGTCTGAGACCTTTGAAAAGTTCCAGGAATTTCAGAGCGAGGTAGAGAATCAACATGACAGGAAAATAAAGTTCTTACGATCTTATCATGGAGGAGAATATTTGAGTCACGAGTTTGGCACGCACTTAAGGAAATGTGGAATAGTTTCACAACTCATGCCGCCGGGAACACCTCAGCGTAATGGTGTGTCTGAATGTGTAATTACACTCTATTGGATATGGTGTGATCTATAATGTCGCTTACCAATCTACCGCTATCATTTTGGGGTTATGCTTTAGAGACTGCCGTATTCACTTTAAATAGGGCACAGTCTATATCCGTTGAGACGTCACTGTATGAATTATGGTTTGGGAAGAAACCTAAGTTGTCGTTTCTGAAAGTTCGGGGATGCGATGCTTATGTCAAGAAACTTCAACCTGAAAAGCTCGAACCCAAATCGGAAAAGTGCGTCTTCGTAAGATACACTAAGGAAACTATTGGGTATACCTTCTACCTCAGATCCGAAAGAAAGATCTTTGTGGCCAAGAATGGATCCATTCTGGAGAAAGAGTTTCTCTCGAAAGAAGTAAGTGGGAGGAAAGTAGAACTTGATAAGGTAAATGTACCCCCGATGTCGGTGTATTGGGAATGACACCTATGGGATCACAAGAATCCCTACTACGGTTGCGGGGCGCGGGGTTGAGAGAAGAGCGGATCAAACAAATAGCACACGGTTCGTTTAGCCAGGTTCGGGCCGCGAGGATGCGGAAGACCCTACTCCTACTTTGGTAGATTGTATGTTCGTGTTCTTCAGCTAGTTATGGGGCGTGAGGAGCTCCAAAAAGTCGAATCCTCCTCCTGGTCGCCTCGGGCCTCCTTTTATAGGGAAAAGGGGTTGCCACAATGGCACACAGGAGGTGGAAAGGGTACAGTGATGCGAGGTTATCCCTCGCATTACATGACAAGGCACATTTAATGCGTCTTGCTTAGGTGTCCTCGCTTTATCGGGGACGGGGGAGATATATGTCTTGTCCGTCGCCGCTCCTTCTTGTATCGACACGCGCCCTGGCAGGCGATGCCTGAGATGCCATGTAGGTAGGCAGGCAGCTGAGGTGGTGCTATGGTGGGTCTTCAGGAAGATCTGCATGTTGCCACGCAGGTGCCTGCCGAGCTGGTTGGGTCGGCAGTTGCATAAGGCGGTGGGAGTGTAGTCGGCGTGGGCCTGATGGTGGCCCTGCGGATGTCCTCGGCAAGGGACTTGCCGGGGCCCCGGCAAGGGTCTTGCCGAGGCGCCCTCTACCATCCCCGACAAGGTGCTTGCCAGAGGTCTTGTGGTCTTCCTTGGCTGGGATCCCGCCAAGCGTCGTTGTCTTCTTAGTGCGTGTCTGATCTTGAATGTCTTCACAAAGATTTGCATGCCACTACGGGGATGTCTCCCGAATCCTTGTCCCATGGGGGCAGTGGACTCAAGGGTGATTCGCTCCGTAGGCGTGGGGCGAGTTGCCGCGGCAAGGGTCTTGCCGGGGCTGCTAAAGCGGGCTCCCGGCAAGGATCTTGTCGGGGGAACCTGCTTCATCGCTTTGCTCTTTGTGGTCTTGCTCTTTGGTGCTGCTACAGTTCCATCGAGCTTCGGTCTCACCCTGGCTCACCTCCCTTGCCTTGCTTGGTGCGGCGGTGCCCGTGGCTCAGACTGCCCGTGCACAGTCATAGGGGAACAAAAAGTGTACCCCCCTTTTTGTACACCGACAGGAGCCCCCGTGCCTGGGCCACACATAAGCGCGACGCGTTGTTGGGCTAGGCCTAGAATGGTGCGAGGTCAGGCGGGACGGTTTTTACCGTGGTAAGATTTTCCACGCGTTGCGCCTCCCACGATCCGCGCGTGTGGCGTGGTGCGGAGGGACGTGCGTGACGTGGGTGGCATGCGTGGCGCGGTTCCCGCATGCATGCGTCACATCATAGTAAAGAGGCGGCTTCGCGCCTTCCCCATAAACGGGGGGAGGCATGGAGGCGCGACCCATTTACTGAATGGGGCCAAGGCACGGTCCTCAAGGCGTCCAATCCCCACGATCACGGGCTGGGGAGAGGTCGCCTCACCCATCTCCTCGGTTGTGCATGTTTGCCACGTGTCTCCCATGCGCTTGTGGTGGCAAACGGTGGAGGCGGGAAACCGAGCCGTCACTGGTTGGGGCGGCGGGTCGGTCCTGGCTCCCTGCGCCTTCCGTGTCTTGATTGGACGAGCGGGGCGGTCGAGCCCCAACCCCGTTCCTTTATAAAGAGCGGGGGGGAGGGACGGTGTCTCACACTCTTCCATCTTCTTCCTCCTTCAGCTTCCGCTCCTCTCTTCCATTTGTCATGGAGAGAGGAAATCCCGGCCCTTCAACGGTGGCGGCTAGGGTCGCCGCTCGACAACGCGTCCCTCCTTCTCCTGCACCTGCGGTGGCAGAGCCGGCCGCGAGGGGAAGGGGGAGGGGGCGAGGCTGGGGCACTCGGGGAAGAGGAGGACGGGGAGGCCCTCCGGCCTCGCCCCCGCCAACAGCTCCTCCTCCAGTGGAGGGCCATGTTGGGGATGAGCCTTGTGAGTTCTTCACCAGGTTGCGCCGGCTGCCGCGCCGTCGCCTTCGTCTCCCGACTCCTTTCGCGCCGGAGATGGAGCTGGATCCGCCGGAGTCGTCGTGGCTGCACATGAGGGGCTGCGGGATCAGTGGCACGCGGGTCCGCGTCGACTTCCCTGCTCCTCATGTGATGTATCTTCGTCAGGAATGGAAGACGTTTGCTCGTATCCACAGCTTCACGGATGGGCTCACTCTCCATTTTAAGTTGATGGAGGGTGGCCTTCTTTCCGTCAAGGTCTTCGGGCACTTCGGGACTCGCGCAACGTGCTGCGTGGAGAGCTCTTCTAATGACGAAGACTCCTCCTCGAGCGAGAATGACGAGGAGGACAGCGGCAGCGACAACGAGGGCGGTAGGCGGCAGGATGATGGGTCCGACTAGGTGTCGGGCGCCGCTCTTGGTGGCACCGGCGACCCCATCATCCGTGTCGCCGGCTCCTTGATCTTCTAGGGGCCATCCCCTTGGCGGCTGGCGTTGGGAGGCTGCGGAAGAGGAAGAGGGCGGGCGGCAAGGTCGTCATGTCGGAGTACGGGGGCACTGACGCCTTCGACGCGTACTGACGTCCTGCCGCCTCGTCTTCGAGCTCTGCTTCCGGCGCCGCCATTACCATCCAGCCTTTGGGCAGCCACCAAGATGTTCTCTTGGTGTCTTCTGCCACCCGTAGCTCGCCTGGGCGCTCCTTTTGCCCTTCTCGCCTCCTTGACCTGCCTCCTGAGGAGAGGGACAAGAAAGGCATTACGGGCATCTTATCTCTTTTTAGTTTGTAAGCCTTCGGGCATCTGTTAAATTTAAAACTTGTAATCCCCTTGTTCATGATTTTCATTCCCTTTGGACTGTACCTGAGTGGAATGTTTTTAATGAAAAAGGGATGCTTGTCGGGTCATTTGTTCGTAGGTAGAACCCACAACAGGGAACAAATTCCTGATATCTCTAAGATAAACATTTTCTCACCCGGCAACAGGCTTCGCCACCCCCCCACTTCGCTCGACCTTTCTCACGCCTTTGGCGGAGGGAGGGATGAAGTGGGTTTAGTCTCCTTGTTTCATCCTTTCGCTACCGCGACTACGACCAAACTTGCTCCCAGGAACGAGCCCTAGGGCCTAGAGTTATGGGAGCACGGTAGTTTTAAGGAAAGAAACGAGGTTTCACATACCTCAGTCCATAATGGAATGCATGATAAGGGATGAAGAACTTATCTGAAGCTGCAGCCCCCGGCAACCCTGGTTTGCCATGGGTGAATCTTTGCTCTTGCAGCCCCCTGCAACACTGGCTTGCCGGGGACTTGATGTTGAGCTGTTCCTTTTTTTTCTCCCCAAGTGGTTTCGGCAAGGATATATGTGCGTCCTATGAACCAAAGGAGATAAAAGAAAGACAAAGAGATGCAAACTCGAGCTCTAAGCTAGGGGTTAGCCGCCGCTAAGCACTATCAACCCTAACCAAGGACGAGACTCGACCTAGCATGCATGCTATGACTTAGGGCGCCAGCGCTTCATTTATTTATGCTCAGGGTCTGCGCCTAGCTTTGTACAAAGGGTTACATGCCTTGACGTCAAGGCTCGTACAAAAGGTGGCTTGCCGGGGGGCCCGGCAAGCCGTGCCTTATGGGTAAAACTTGCGAAGATGCTCAATGTTCCAGGAGTTGCTCACCGGAATGGCATTTTCGGTCTCCAGGTGGACTGCGCCTGGCCTGGTGACTCGTATTACCCGATAAAGGCCTTCCCACTTCGGCGTCAACTTGTTTGTATTCTTGGCCGATTGAACGCGCCGAAGAACAAGGTCGCCTTCCTCAAAGCTTCGGGCACGGACCTTGCGGATATGGTTGCGGCACAAGGCTTGCTGGTAGCGTGCTGCGCTCACAGCCTCCCGAAGACGATCTTCCTCAAGGAGCGTTGCGTCATCTTGCCACAGTGCTCTTGCTCAAGCTCATCATAAGCGAGAACTCGAGATGACCCGTATATGAGTTCAGTGGGGAGAACTGCTTCTGCCCCGTATACTAGGGCAAAGGGTGTCTGGCCGGTGGCTCGATTTGGCATCGTTCTGATCGACCAAAGAACTGTCGGCAACTCATCAATCCAGCGCCTTCCACTCTTGCACACCCTGTCAAAGGTCTTTGTCCTTAGGCCTCGCAGCACTTCAGCGTTTGCTCTCTCACCTTGACCATTGCTTCGTGGGTGAGCAACAGAAGCGAAACAGACTTTGCTGCCATGGTCTTGGGTATATTGCATGAAGGTGCGGCTTGTGAAGTGTGTGCCATTATCGGTGATGACCCTGTTGGGTACACCAAAACGGCACACTAGTCACTTGAAGAACTTGACGGCTGACTGAGCTGTGACCTTCCTCACTACCTCCACCTCTGGCCACTTTGCGAACTTGTCGATTGCGACGTACAAGTACTCAAAGCCCCCGACTGCGCGGGGGAAAGGGCCCAGTATGTCGAGCCCCCAGACCGAGAAGGGCCAGGAGAGAGGAATGGTTTGAAGGGCTTGAGCTGGTTAATGAAGTTTCTTTGAATGGAACTGACACGCCTCACACCTGGTGACCAGTGTCGTCGCATCCTGGAGGGTAGTGGGCCAGAAGAAGCCTTGCCAAAATGCCTTGCCAGCAAGGGCTCTTGACCCTATGTGGGATCCACATATGCCTCCATGTATCTCTGCCAATAGCCCTAGTCCTTCCTCTCAAGGGATACACTTCAATTTCACGTTGTTCGGTCTCTTTCTGTACAGGACGTCATCGACGAACTGGTACATAGCAGACCGACGGGCTACTTTTTCCGCTTCTTCCTGCTCCTCACGAAGTTCACCAGTTTGGAGGAATCAGACGGTATGTTGTGCCCACGCTGGAGCCTGGGGCTCGACGGCGAGGACGAAAGGCATTTCCTCCGCTATAGGTGTCATAGCCCTAGAATTCTGCTTTGTAACTAGTTGCATTAGTGAGTGGCACCCATGCATCATGTTTAATTTCCATTTAAATTTGAAGTGGGGAAAGTGGAAAGCCTCAGAGATCCTTTCTAAAAATGATCAACATCAAAAATTGCTTCAAATAAACCCAAGAAAATGTTCCTGTTAAGCTATAAAAATATTGGAAAGAGTTAAAATTCAAACCAATATTTTTGGAGTCTCAGGGATATATATTTTGGGCCTTTGGGTTTAAATCAATAAGTATTTGACTTTTGGATAATATTCATTTATATAGAATATATTTCAAAAGGCCCTGAAATTATTTTTGTGACTTTGGAAAGTCCAGAATGGCAACATACAAGTTTTCAGAAGGTTTTGCACTGCTTTGATTTACTTTTAAATTTGAATCAGTGGCAAAATGTTTAAACAAAAGAAAACAACACAGAAAATAAAACAGAGCACAGGCTTACCTGTAGCTTACCAGTGCGGCCCAGGAGCTGACCCAGCCCACCAGCCGCCGCACCGTCTTCAACCTCCTGCCAGTAGGCAGGAGGGCGTGTGACCGACGCGCGCAGCGCCACCTCCACCCTTCCTGCTAGCCCTGGCCTTCCCCGACGACGCCACGCAGACGCCCAAAGACTTCTCTTCCCTCCCCCTCACTCGCTGCTCTCTCTCCCTCCCCTCTGTTCTCTCGCACGCAGCCACCGAGCGGAGCTCGTCGCCGCCGCCCTAAACCACCGCGGCCACCGGCCACCACACGCCTCGCCAACGCGCCCAGACGCTCCGCCACGTCTCCATCGTCCTCTCCACCGAGCTACGCGACGCCGGAGGCCTTGCAACACCGTCGCCATCACCGTCTTCAACCTCGGCCGCCTGAGATCGCCGGCGATTGCCTGCCTCCTTCGACGCCTCCCCCGAGCCGCAGAGCACCCCCATGACACCGTTGTGTGCTCCTTCGATGTTCCCCTCCCCCTCGTGGTCTCTGCTGTGCCGTAGCCCTGCTAGCCGTCACGCCCGCGAGCATCCCGCTGCCGGCCATGTCGCCGCCGTGGCCACAGACCCCGCGCCTCGCAGCCGGGCATACCACTGTGCTCAGCACTTTCCCAGCAACACAAAACGATGATCCACACCCCGTTTAATGCACTGCAGTCGTCGTTGCCTCGAGCTCGTGGCTCTGTCGCCGCCAAATCTTGTCGCCGGCAAGATTCTGGCCGCCCCGCGACCCCCTGCCTGGCCCATCGGATGCGCACGAGCAAGGGCTCCTCCCTGGTGCCAGGAGCGCGACGAACGGCCGTCCCTAACGCAAATCCGGCGAGCTTCCTCCGCAGTTTTGGTCGCCGCCGGCCGAACTCCGGTGACCGCCGACGTGGCACTTAGTTAGGGACTAATCACCATTAGTTACACCCTCACAGCCACTGACAGTGGGCCCTAGCCCTGGTCAAACCCCAGTCAGCACTGGTTTTGACCGGATTTAGTCCATGTGTCACTGACGTGTGGACCCCACACCTCAGGTTTGACTCTGGCCGGTCAGTTGACCTGCTGACCTCAGCCTGACGCAGTGCTGACGCATTAAAGCCTCTCTGGAATTAAAATAAATCAGAAAAGGTTTAGAAATTCCAGAAATTGCCTTAAACTTCTAAAAATCATATAAAATCAACCGTAGCTCAGATGAAAATAATTTATATATGAAAAATGATCAGAAAAATCCAAGGAATCTGTTTATGGCATTTTCATGCATGTTTGAACAAGTTAAACCTGCTGATCAGGTCAAATCAATTAAATGGCATTTAAATAATCACATATGGAGTTTGAATTTGAATCTTGGGTTCAAACCAACTTCATTTAATTGTGTTGCTAGTTGCATTAGCTCAATCCACAGCATGTTGACATGTCATGTTCATGCATCATATTGTTGCATTGCATTGATTGTGTTCTTTCTCTGTTTGTCGGTTTTGTCCCCTCTCAGTAGACGACGTTCCGACGATGAGTTCGATGACACCGATGAAGAGCTATTAATATCTTCAGAAGTGCCAGGCAAGCAAACCCCATTGAACATTCCGATACAATCCCACTCTCTCGAGCTTGCTCTCTTTTACTGCATTAGGACAACAACGCTTCAACTGTTACCTGCTGCGGTAGTTGAACCCTTTTCCACTGCATGACCTGTCATTGCCACCGTAAATAGTTGAAACCCACTAGTATGAGTAGGAGTTGTTTGAGCCATGTTGTGCCTACTCATTCATGCTTTCTGGTTATGCCTGCTATTGCTTAGAGTTATGTCAGGTCTGATTCATCGGGGATGAATTGGAAGGGTGATGAACATGTCTTGCTGTGTGAGCTAAGTGTGTGAACACGATTTGGTAAAGGTAGCGATGAGAGGCCATGTAGGAGTACATGGTGGCTTATCTCATTGCAGCCGTCCTTAGGAACTGAGTTCTGTGTTGGTTGATCCATGACAAGTTACTACCATGCATTGGGCCCGAAACCAATGGACCCTCTCGACTTATTAACTGCCCTTGTTCTCTGTCCAGGAGTTGCAACTAGTTTCTGGTGTTTGTAGTTTACTGGTGGTCGTGCGCAGCGTTGACCCTCGGGGTGGGCTGTGACGCGGCACGTACGTGGCACGTTGTACCGATCGCCCGTTTGGTGATGCGGGAACCCTGTACACATCGTTTGGGGCCGCGAGCAACACCCCGGCCGGATCTCCCCACGGATGGAACCCAAATAGGCGATAAACCTGGACTAGAGACTTGTGTGGTTAGTCAGGTCGTGGCCGACACCCTCGTTGGGCCTCCGCTTGAAGGTTGCCGAGTACATGTCGTGTAAACGGCGATAAGTGGTGAGAGCGTGTGTGAAGAAGTACACCCCTGTAGGGTTATATATAATCTATTCGAATAGCAGTGTCCGCGGAAATGGACTTCTGGGTTGCCTATTACAGTTCATAGACAAGTGAAAGTGGATACTCTAAAACACGCAAGATAAGCGTGAGTGCTATGGATGGCCTTCTCGTAGGGAGACGGGAGCGGATCCATAGTGGTGTATTGATTGGTGAACATGTGGACTCGTGTGCGCCACCTCAAAAGAGTTACTTGCAGTCATAGTTTAGGATAGCCACCGAGTCAGAGCTGGCTTGCTGCAGTCAAACTCCACCATCCCCTTTGTGATACTGATGCATATGTAGTTAGTTCTGATGTAAGTCTTGCTGAGTACCTTTGTACTCACGTTTGCTTAATTTATGTTTTTGCAGAGAGACTTCAGTCTCGCTAGTGGTTCCGTGTGGACTTCGACGTTTAGCCTGTTACCTCAGCTAAGATCTTGTACCCTTGTAGGATCTTGTAGATAGCCAGGCTTTCTCAGCCTTCTTCATTTGTAGTTGTCTGTACTCAGACATGTTATGCTTCTGTTGCCTGTATGCTCTGTATGTTGGGTCATGTGACCTCTGTTTGTAATAAATGCAATGATGGCTCTTCTGGGCCTTTATCTATATGAGTTGTTGAGTTGTGTTGTGATGCCATGTTATACAGCAAATACTTGCATGTTATGCGTACGTGTAATGTGTATTGCTATGTGTGGGATCCGACACCTAGTTGTTTACCTTTGGTAGCCTATCTTACAGAGAAATGTCTCCTAGTGCTTCCACTGAGCCTTGGTAGCTTGCTACTGCTCCGGAACACTTAGGCTGGTCGGCATGTGTCCTTCTTCGTTCCTGTGTCTGTCCCTTAGGGGAAATGTCACGCGTTGTTCCTTTAAGTCCTTGTAGCTTGCTACGACTTGGGTTCATACGTTGATGACCGACACGTTCGTTGCTGGGTCATGTATGCCTGTCTTTGTAATTTAGTGCCACTTTTGGTTTATAACTAGTCATGTCGGCTCGGGTTCTCCGTCATACGGATGCTAGCAACACTATCATATATGTGTGCCAAAGTGCGCAAATGGTCCCGGGCCAGGTAACGTGGCACCCGTGGGGATATCGTGCGTGAGGCCGCAAAGTGATATGATGTGTTACAGGCTAGACCTGTGTGACTTAGGATCGTGGTCCTGACAATAGGAGCGGCAATCTCGACGGCAAGAGCTTGACGCTCCGCCGGAGCTAGCCGTCCTGTGGCGGGCTCAGTGTCCCTGGCAACATCCTTGCCGGCGGCTTTGGGGAGCTCGGCGGGAGCGTACTTGTCGGGCCCTAATTTCCTCCTCTTGTTTTGCTCTGTTGATGAATCAACGGATGGCTGAGAAAGCTGAAGCACAAAGGTACCTGGTTCCACGGGTAACTTGAGGGCAGCGCGCTTTGACAGGTAATTGGCGATGTCGTTCTCTGCTCGGGGAACGTGCTCCGCCTGTATACCATCAAAGCGTTCTTCCAGCTTTCGCACTTCATCGACGTAGGCCTTCATCAATGGGCTCTGGTAATCTTTGTTGACTTGTTTGACGACAAGCTGCGAATCGCCCCTGACAATGAGTTTCTTGATTCCGAGGTCTACCGCGATCCTAAGACGAGGAAGCAGCCCCTCATATTCGGGAGTGTTGTTCGTCGACACCTCCCTGGGGAAGTTCATCTGGACCACGTACTTGAGGTGCTCTCTGGTGGGCGCGACAAGTAGTACGCCAGCCCCAGCGCCCTGTAAGGAGAAAGCTCCATCAAAGTACATGATCCAGTCGCAACTCGCGTCTTTGTCGGGGAGAGCAGTTTCCTGGGCTTCTTCATCAGACATCGCGGTCCATTCTGCAACGAACTCCGCCAGGACTCGGCTTTGAATCGTCGAGGTACTTTCAAACTTGATGCCAAAGCTGGACAGCTCCAGTGCCCACTCTACAATTCTTCCCGATGCATCTCGATTGTGCAATATCTGTTGTAGAGGGAGGCGAGTGACTACAGTGATCTCGTGCACCTAGAAGTAGTGACGCATCTTCCTCGAGGCCATAAGAAGGCCGAAGATCAATTTCTGCACACCGGAGTACCTTGATCTAGCCCCCTGCAAGAGGGAGCTAACAAAGTATACCGGGTGCTGCATCATTTTGTTCCTTGGCGGCACTCCAACTGGCCGTGTGACACAAAGAACCCGAGAAGCTTGCCGGACGGGACGCCGAAGACGCACTTCTCACGGTTCAGGTTGAGATTGATCTTGCATAGGTTTACACATGTTTCTTGTAAATCCGGTATAAGGGTTGCCCTATTCTTGGTTTTGACCACTATATCATCCATATAAGCCTCCATATTTCTATGGAGCTGGGGTTCAAAACCAATCTGGACTGCCCTTGCAAACGTTGAGCTAGCACTCTTCAACCCGAAAGGCATTCGTATGAAACAATACGTACCACATGGGGTGATGAATGTTGTCTTCTCTTCGTCTTCTCTTGTCATGAAGATCTGATGGTAGCCAGAGTAGGAATCGAGGAATGACAACAGGTCACACTCAGCCGTGGAGTCAACAATCTGGTCGATGCGCGACAACGGGAAGGGGTCCTTGGGACAAGCCTTATTGATATCTGTGTAATCAATCCACAGCCTCCACTTCCCATTTTCCTTGCGCACTACCAATGGATTCGCTCCTCCACTTCCCATTTTCCTTGAGCACTCCTCTTACCAAACCCGCTGCTTCCAGTTTCGGGATCTCCTCTGTGATGAACTCTTGTTGTTCCAAAGCTTGCTTCCTGACCTTCTGCTGGACGGGCCGCGCATGAGGACAGAAAGCAAGGTGGTGCTCAATCGCCTCCCTGGGAACGTCGGGGATGTCGGATGCTTGCCATGCAAACACATCGACATTCGCCCGCAGGAAGGTGACGAGCACGTCTTCCTATTTGTCGTCAAGGGTGGAGCTTATGGTGAAAGCCCCTCCCGTGTCGTCCTCCTTGACAGAAACCTTCTTGGTTCCCGGTGATGTGGCCTGGACTTCTTGTTTCTGCCGGTGGAGCTCTCTGGCACGTCCTCGACGGGAGCACTACACTCCGAAGAGGTGCGCTTGCCGTAGTGGGTCTCCGAGGTCTCACCGGTCTTCTTCTTCTTCCCGGTGGAGCTCTCTGGCACGTCCTCGACGGGAGCACTACACTCCAAAGAGGTGCGCTTGCTGGAGTGGGTGCCCGAGGTCTCACCGGTCTTCTTCTTCTTCTTCCCTCCCGGGGCTCCAATGGCAGGAGCAAGTGCCCTCGTGGCGGCAGCTGCTGCAACCGCTTGCTGGTATAGTTGGTCAGCGCAAATCAGCGCATCTTTCTTATCGGAGGGGATAGTGATGATCGTCACAGGTCCTAGCATCTTCAGGGTGTTGTAGGCATAGTGTGACGCCGACATGAACTTGGCCAGCGCTGGGCGGCCAAGGATCCCGTTGTAGGGCAAGGGGATCTTGGCGACAACGAACACGATCCTTTCTGTCCTGTAGTTCAGATCACTTCCAAAAGTCACGGGAAGCGTGACCTTCCCCTTTGGTTGAATTCTCCCCGGGTTGACCCCCTGAAACGTGCCCGTCTCTTCAAGGTCTCCGTCAGGAATCTGCAGCTTCTTGATCACGGTGGGCGAGAGCAAGTTCAGACCGGCCCCGCCATCGACTAGCATCTTTGTCACCTTGAGGTTGCGTATTGTCGGTGAAACCAACAATGGCAAGCACCCGACCGCAGTAGTGCGATCAGGGGGATCCTCAGTGTCAAAAATGATAGGCGTGCTGGATCATTTCAGCGGCGTTTGGGCACCGGACGACGGCTCCGCCGCTGTAATCTCACGCGCCCTGTTTAAGTATGCGGTGAGACCCCCTCTTGAACCGGAGAGTAGCACAACACACGAAGATGTTTCTCTGGTGCCTGCACCGATTGATAGGAAGTTAATGATGATAATCAAGAAACTTTGGATCAAGTTGCTAGTGAACTTCGTAGGTGCACGAGGACACATCCTCCACCAGAGTGGTACGGCAACCTTGTCCTGGAAATCATGTTGTTAGACAACGGTGAAGCTTTGAACTTTGAAAAAGTGATGGCAGGCTCGGATTCCAACAAATGGCTTGAACCAGTGAAACTCGAGATAGGATCCATGTAAGAGAACAAAGTATGGACTTTGGTAGACTTGCCCGATGATCGGCAAGCCATAGAGAATAAGTGGATATTTAAGAAGAAGACTGACGCGGATGGTAATGTGACCGTATATAAGGCTCGGCTTGTCGCTAAGGGTTATTGACAAGTTCAATGAGTTGACTACGATGAGACTTTCTCACCCGTAGCGATGCTGAAGTCCATCCGAAGCATGTTAGTAATTGCCGTATTTTATGATTATGAGATATGGCAAATGGACGTCCAAACGGCATTCCTTAATGGTTTCCTTAAGGAAGAATTGTATATGATGTAGCCGGAAGGTTTTGTCGATCCTAAGAATGCTTACAACGTATGCATGCTCCAGCGCTCAATATATGGGTTGGTGCAAGCATCTTGGAGTTGGAACTTTTGCTTTGATGAAGTGATCAAAGAGTTTGGGTTTAAACAGACTTATGGAGAATCCAGTATTTATAAGAAAGTGAGTGGGAGCTCTGTAGAATTTCTCGTATTATATGTGGATGACATATTGTTGATGGGAAATGATATAGAACTTTTGGAAAGCATAAAGGCCTACTTGAGTTTTTCAGTGAAGGACCTTGGAGAAGCTGCTTACATATTAGGCATCAAGATCTATAGAGATAGATCGAGACGCCTCATTGGTCTTTCACAAAGCATAAACCTTGACATGATACTGAAGAAGTTCATTAGGGATCAGTCCCAAAAGGGTTTCTTTCCTGTATTGCGAGGTGTGATATTGAGCGCAGCTCAATGCCCAACCTCAACAGAAGATAGAGAAAAGATGAGTCTCATCCCCTATGCGTCAGCCATAGGCTGTATTATGTATGACATGCAGTGTAACAGATGTGGCACCCCAGCTCAGAGAAACCAGAACGCCCCATATTCCAGCCCAGAGATCGAGGAGAAGTCTTCTGGAATATGACACTACTTGACATAGAACAAATCAGCTCTTATTACAAAGGATAATAAATACAGGGGTCTGATGTTACAACATATCACATCAGCACAGTGACACTACGCCTGCGATACTACACTTGCTCTATGCCAGCAGCGGAACAACGACGAAGGTGGTGAACACCACTCCGCAGGGACTCTGGCTAGTACATGATCTAGCTCCCATGAACGGGAACCATGAAAAGCAATCAATCAATCACGACATCACCTGCAAATCTGGCATGACACGCCAGGTCAATACATTGAGTGTACTTGCAAGCTCACAACAACCAAAAGTATCAAGGCAAAACAACAACATAGGATTTAACAGGTTAATTAAATTAACAGCTACCATGATGTGAAAGCAACTTATAAGCATGATATGAAACTACTACAATGCTAATAAACCAACAGCTCAAATCCCAATAGCCATCTCACTCTTGGCTATCCGGCCAAGTCATATACCATATCGATCACCTCGTGATCCAGGTGATCACCTCATGATCAAAACATCCACATGATCACCTCGTGGCCACAACATAAACTAAATGATCATCCTCGAGATCATCTCAACATCATCATCAACATCCTGCCAAAATATTACTACTCACAATATCAACATATACATTACATATAAGCCATTCCGGCATGTTAGTGTTGATCGAACGGTGTGACCTAATATGAACTTGTGCCCATGACCGAGGACGCGACTATCGATAGATTAAACACACACTCTGCATAGGTTAGTACAATGTACCCACATCACGGAAACCATGGCCTCGCACTCCCATTCTGGTTTACCAATAGCATTCCAACAAAACTGATCTATTACCATCACATTCTCCCAGCCACTCCAAAATACTCCCCTAAGGACTAAGTCCTGGGTGGCTGCGATGTCAACCCGTGACATCCCCGATGTCAAACTGTGACATCCAATGGCCACCACCATGGCAAAACATATACGATCCCAAACGGAGACAGCAGATCTCAATACCAACCACGGGCACACAAGGTTATGTATGCTTACAGGGCCAGGGTACGGCACGCCCATAACCTTCCCTCGTTGGAGGCACAGGCGAGAGGCATGACAATAGACCGCAATAGGGCCTTACCATAACGACAAATGTGGTTGCACTGGAAAAGCCCGGTTCGGTGGCACGTGACCAATTAATGACGGAATCTATCCCCAATGTATAAGTAGTATTCCAATGTCACATATCCGCCTATAATCCATGTTATAGCAATATCTAACAAATAATCTGAAACATACTATCATCATAACCAAATACTCCGAGGGCAACATATTACTACCATGATGAATCCAAGCAACATGATACTGCTAATCCAATCACAAAAGTAAACTAGCTAACCATAAACCAGCATGATGGCATCATATCCAAAGTAATACTCCAAAGCATAATATCAACTACCATCAAGAAAATAATATAAGCCACTAATAATCCAATGGCAAAGCTAAGATCCTCATACAACATCAAATCCAATATAATACTCCAAAGCATAACATCATTTATCATCATGAAAATTATCATAATATCCACTAATAGTCTAAAGGCAACAAGGCATCCTCATAAGCACCAAAATATTGATCCTAGAACTCCAAGCAACATCATTGCAATAGCAAGATCAAAACTAACTCCGAAACATGCCATGAACAAGTCATACATAGATAATGCAACATTTAAAAAAAGTTTAAATAAGTAAACCATGTCAGTCCATTGCAATCATGTAAATGGAGGGTGTGGCTTGCCTGGGGGAAACTGGATTCACCGGAAAAGAAATGCGAGATGCTCATGGAAAGAATCGCTGGAAACAGTTCTCTCTCGGAGGGGGCTGATTAAGGGCAAGGGCAAAATGGTCATTTTCAGAATGTGACAACATCATGAAAATGATACCAACAGAACGTGCTCGATGATACGAAGAAGTGGGCTTTGGCATCACCTGAATCGGAGTTACGAGCAAAAAGATACGATTGTTTTTCCGCCAAGGACCTATCTGTAATAAAATCATCACAACCAGGCCCTTAACAGGAAAAACAGAACACACCTTTTTTGAAAATACATTTTGCAGAAGGGAAAATACCTTTTGGCCCGAGGAAGAAGCAGAATGCACTTTTGATAAGTGAAGGCGTACTTCCAGGAGTACGTCTCCACTTACCTGACATGGTGGTGGCGGGACCGGGGCTTGGATCGATGACGCATGGGGCCCACTGCATCTTCTCTCTCCTCCAACGTCTTCTTCTTGTTTCCCCGCGTTTGCTCCTCCTCTCCTTGATAGACAGCAGGGCAGGAGCTCTCCCGTCGCCTGGCACGGCGGATCCGGCCATCTCTGGCCAGGGGTAGGGCACTTGTGGCCTTGAGACAGAGGCCCGCGCCCATCCAGGGGCTGCACGCACGCCGGGGAGTGCTGTAGTGGCGGCAACAGAGAGCACCAGTGGGTGTGGTCTTTGGCCAAGATGGGGCACGCGGCGATGAGAGCTCTGGCGACGAACAGAGTAGATGGGGAGAATCGCCGGGGAATAGGTGGTGCTCTGGTTGTGGCTACGAGGAGAGGAAGGACTCAGCTCGAGCAAATTTAGGTAGAGGAGGGCGACGGCCATGGCGGCAATGACAACCACAGAGAGCTCCTCTGGCGCGAGGGAGGGGCTAGGCGAGGCTCTGGGAGTGAGGGAGGGCTGATGGTGAAGCACAACGGGACCGCGGAGGCCTTAAATAGGCGAGGGGGCGAGGTGGCCGAGCTGTCGTTGCCGCGGACGTGTGGCCGGCGCCGCGGATGCGTGTGCATGCAATAGTAGGCGACGGCGCAGGAACAGGGGAGGCTCACGGAGAGGTAGCCGACGCCATGAAGCACGGGGAGGAGGCGACGAACGCATTAAAATCATGTCGGGGCACTGTGCTCCAACGGAGGGGGAGAGGGGTCCAGAGAGGTGGCGACGACGAGGTGAAGACGCCAAACATGCTCACGCGCGCGAAGACGACGAGAGGAGAAGGGGCCGAAGCGCAAACGACGTCTGGGACATGCCGCATCTCATAAAGCACGTGAGATGGCATGCCAGCTATGCGGTCACCACGGGACAATGCACAGGGAGGGTACGAGGGGATTGCAATATTTGTCCAGGGTGTTGTCTCTCCACTATAGATCATTATTGTGGTCGTGGCTTGATTTGGGGCTCTGAGAGTAGAAAGAAACAAGCTCCACAAGTTTCCTGCATCAACCTTGGCTGCGCACTAGTGAGCAATAGGAAAGAGCTATGAGCCAAATAAGTTGTGTGGGGTGATTAACTAAGGAAGTACTACAATCCCGGGGAGTTTGAGGTGAAATAGACCAAGGCTTAATATAGTTGCTTTGCAACTGACCAAAATGGTCCAGAAGAGAGATCAAGATGATCCACTCAAATGAAGTACAACTTGAGCTCAAATTTGGCAAAGCAGGGTTATTTGGACATATAGAGATGCTGTAAGTATTTCATACCGAATAGACAAGCCAAAATGGTACTTCCTTCACAAACATCCTCTCTGTCCAAAACATTGGGAAAATTCTAGAGAAATATGCGCTTGATGAATTGATCCCAAAATTGGTGGAGAGAGGTTTTATGGTCATGAGAATGCTCTGATAAATTGTCAGCCAAAATGAAGCGGTATAAAATATACTTGCTTCACAACATAAAAATATTGACATAAGCAAAGATTTGAAGTTGCATTCCCATGGATGATTGGACGGATCTGAAAATTGGAGGAGGTTAATTACACGAGGACATAAAGAGGCATGCAAAATTTCAACTCATTTCGATACTCCTAGCTAGTACTTCCTTCACAAAGCTTCTATTAGGACAAAAAAATTGAGAAATGACTGAGAAATATTGGCTAAGCAAATGAACTTGAATTTTGGCATGTGGCAATTATTTGGCATGAAAGAATGCCCAAAAAGTTTGGGAACAAACAAGGTAAGATAAATGACACTTCCTTTCACAAAGTGCCACCTTGGACATGAAGAAATAATATTGGGGAATTGTTTTTGAACTGGAAAAGGAAAAGTTTGGGCATATTTGAGCAACATATGACCCAAGGGTATTATGAGAATTATTTGGTAATTTTGGGAGGGGCGGAGATATAGGTTACTTCACAACCTAGGGAAAACAATATTATTCCTTTAATAGAAAAAGGAATGTTCCTTAGAAAGGAATTTTAGGGTTGGGCTAATGGAAATGACATGATCTAGGGAAATATTTGAGGATGATGAGCCCCTTCGGAAAAGAAATGATGATGATCTCCCAGGTTTCAAGGCCACAGAACCACTCAAAAAATGAAATCCGAGCAAAAAAATGAAAAAGAAACGGGCCAAAAACCAGGATGTTACAAACCTTCCCCCCTTAAAAAATCTCGTCCTCAAGATTTGGTTTGTCAGGGAACAAGTATGACTTGAGGACACTGTTTCCAACTCAGGTATCCATTTCCTTTGTATGTTGTTCCCTCATGAATTTCATACATTTTCTTACCTTGCTCTGGGGTGGTTTGCTTCACCTT
>LR738715.1:473341214-473370492 GCA_902687465.1 Secale cereale | reverse complement strand
ATTATTCCTTTAATAGAAAAAGGAATGTTCCTTAGAAAGGAATTTTAGGGTTGGGCTAATGGAAATGACATGATCTAGGGAAATATTTGAGGATGATGAGCCCCTTCGGAAAAGAAATGATGATGATCTCCCAGGTTTCAAGGCCACAGAACCACTCAAAAAATGAAATCCGAGCAAAAAAATGAAAAAGATACGGGCCAAAAACCAGGATGTTACAAACCTTCCCCCCTTAAAAAATCTCGTCCTCAAGATTTGGTTTGTCAGGGAACAAGTATGACTTGAGGACACTGTTTCCAACTCAGGTATCCATTTCCTTTGTATGTTGTTCCCTCATGAATTTCATACATTTTCTTACCTTGCTCTGGGGTGGTTTGCTTCACCTTTCCCACATTCTGTCAGATTTTTGATCATATACCAATTCCTCTTGCCGACATTGATTCTCTCATATCTCCGGTGATATCCAATGGATCTGAGCTTAAATTTTCCTTTTGACAAGAAAACTTTTTTAGTTCTGCACTTGGGTTGCTCAAACAAATGCATGTCCTCCGGTTTCAATAAATGCTGAGAATCATGGCCATTTCTGACGGGATATGACTGCTCATAGGTGGTACTGATTTATCTTGATTTATTCCATTGGCTCGAGCATGGGGTATGTACCAAAGATTCGGCTGGCTTCTATCGGGAGTGATATAGTGGGAAATGGATTTATCGCTGTGTCATACCTCAAATATTAACATCTTGAGACTGGCCTCATCGTTGTGCTAGCGGAAAGATACTTTTTATGATAGACTCTCCATGTACTTAGTTCCAACAGTGAGTATATCTGGTCTGAGCTGATTGTTCGGCTTCTTGACCTTCTCATGTTGTCGATACACCCATCATTTTAAGCGGGTTAACGGGATTTGAGGTCCTTGTAAGCGGAATAGGCCTCTGAGGGTATGCCTTTGTGGATCCATAAGGAATCTAGCCTCCAACTGACTTGGGTATCCGGACCCTCACGGTCATGCAAAAAAATCACCATTCCTTTGCTGTCAGTCTCACCCTTTGACAGTCATGATTTTATTTGGTAGGGTTCCTTTCTGGAATATCTTGGCCACATATGCCCTTGATTTTTCGTACGACCATAGATGTGGTTAGTGCAATATTTTTGGCATTATTCCTTGTGCTTGCTAGGTCCGCACATATATGACATATATGCGGGGCTTGTAGCTGTATAGAACTCATTATTGAGGCAAATCATACAAGAGCGTGGCAAGGGTTTGGAATATCACCTTGCCGGGTGCGGGGACAATGATTTTGGTGGCCATTGTCAAGACTGTCGATTTTGCGTTGTCATCTCCAGATATTATCTTTTTTGGTGGGAATCTCTAGATATTATCGATCCTTGTATTACATGAGATGTATCTCTGCTTATCTTGGTTTGCATGGCTCATGAGCTTTTGGGATCCTTAACTTTCTTAGGTATACCTACTTGATCATTGTAGTATCTCGCATGGGGGGACTGATATGACTAGGGCTACCCACTCGCCATATATATAAGAAGAATATGCAAACGAACACTCGATCCTTGCGGCAGGCATATGTCTTGACTGGATTGTACTTCTGAAAGAATTATTGTGAATCTAATTCTTGAGCTGTACTGCCATATACTGCCAACTCATGGCATAATCTCTAAGGGCGGTACAATTGTGTGGTACTGACGCTGACTGAGTGGCTTACGAGAGAAGCCATCCAAGTAGCTTGCTGAGGAAGACTCGTCAGCTTCTTCTTGAAGCTTTTGCCGCAGTGGCATGCTGGAGAAGACTGGGTTCCATATCTGAGATTCAATTCCTTATGATAGAAGCCTATACCAGGTATCTTGCTGTGCAAGACTTGGTATCTTGGACAGGAAACTTTCCATTTATTATACTGAGGAAATTGAGGAGACTTGCATTATAAGCTTCTTCTGATAGCATGTGGAGGAGGTCTGAGTTTCTTATATCCAAAGCTTTATATTGTGATATGCAGACTGAAAGTCATACACACCCATAATATTCTGCGATTATTACTTGCATCAAAAAAATTGTTTGACTACCTCTCTTGATCATAACACATTCTGACTTCCTTTCGGAGTATAACATACATCAAGCATCATTTATTGATGAGCCAAAACTTTGTATATGATCCATACCTTTGACTGAAAATATATTGTTGCTCTTGTACCTGACTTGTCTTTTGGCTGGCTAGATCATAACTGCTGTGAGGATTAAGTACTGATGTAGACCTGATGTGTTTAGCTAAGCTTCTTCCAAATATTTGAAATCATTATTGCTTATTCAAGTCAAGTGTCGGTTGATGAGCAGCTTCCATAATGGGAGATAAGGTAACACCGGGTGCCGAAAAGAAAGAAGTAAAAGAAAACTCAAGTAAACAAAACCACACAACAATATATTCACACACAAACAATGTCACATATTACTGCTAGTCACACAATATGCATGCCTACTTAAGCACACAAATCTCACGGCAACTCCGGTTCTATGGTCTAACATGCTGTGACGGTGTGCACGAATATGGATCAATGTGTGGAAAGGTTGGTGTAAACATCGCTACACCAAGTGCTGGACTAGCAAGGTAAAATCTTTAATTAGCTAGGAGGTACCGACGTACTCGGTAACCATGTAGCGGGACACGAATGTCGCGACGACATTATTATCGAGCAGACGGAAAAGACACGTATTCGTCCATGGAATAGGATAGCGGGGAAAAACTGGGTCTGCTGACATTGCCCTTTCTTGATAGCTAAGATCATTAAGGGTTGCTATCACGACGAGATAAAAGAATGATCCGGGATAGAAGCATGTTTATCACCGAAATGATAGGCAAGGCTAAAAGAAAGTCGATGCGATTCCTGAG
This sequence comes from Secale cereale, assembly GCA_902687465.1. Taxonomy (NCBI): domain Eukaryota; kingdom Viridiplantae; phylum Streptophyta; class Magnoliopsida; order Poales; family Poaceae; genus Secale; species Secale cereale. The sequence continues at coordinate 473,367,597 of LR738715.1, read as the reverse complement.
CGCCATCTTTATAAATAGTGTCGGGATCACTTGGCATCACTCTGTTGGGACAGAAATGACATGAAACACCGAGGAATATGCAAGAATAGAAAACTTGAGAAAAACAGGGGTTGAGTTGTAGTGGATCCGAACTGATGCTAGCTAAGATCACTAGATAAACCGTTAGCACAAACTAATAAAGCCATATTCATGCTATGCGACAAACAAATGCAGCAACCAATGCAACAAACAATGCAAACTCAACACTACCGGTTTCTACCGGTCGCGCTGACTAGGGCGTCCTACAGCCAGGCCTGCTCTGATACCAAGCTTGTGGCACCCCGACTCAGAAAAACTGGAACGCCCCGTATTCCAACCTAGAGATCAAGGAGAAGTCTTCTGGAATACGTCACTGCTTGACATAGAACAAATCAGTTCTTATTACAAAGATAATAAATACACGTGTCTGATGTTACAACGAATCACATCAGCACGGCGACACTACGACTGCGATACTACACTTTCTCTATGCTCGCAGCGGAACAACCCGTAGCAGCAGAATACTTCTAGCAGCGGAACAACGACAAAGGTGGTGAACTCTAGTCCGCACGAACTCTGGCTGGGACACGATCTAGGTCGCACGAACGAGAACCACGACAAGCAATCAATCAATCACGGCATCACCTTCAAATCTAGCATGACAATCCAGGTTAGTGCATTGAATGTACTTGCAAGCTCACAACAACCAAAAGCATCAACGCAAAACAACAACATAGCATTTTACAGGTTAATTAAATAAACAACTACAATGATGCAAAAGCAACTTCTAAGCATGATATGAAACTACTACAATGCTGATAAACCAACATCTCAAATCCCAATAACCATCTCACTCGTGGCTATTCGACCAAGTCATATACCATCTCGATCACCTCGTGATCCACCTGATCACCTCATGATCAAAAGATCCACATGATCACCTCGTGACCACAACATAAACTGAATGATCATCCTCGAGATCATCTCAACATCATCATCGGCATCCTGCCAAACTATTACTACTCACAATATCAACATATACATCACCTATAAGTCATTCCGTCATGTCAATGTTGATCGAATGGTGTGACCTACTGGAAACTTGTGCCCATGACTGAGGACGCAGCTATCGATAGATTAAACACACACTCTATAGAGGTTAGTACACTATACCCACATCACAGAGTCCATGGCCTCGCACTCCCATTCGGGTCAACCAACAACATTCATTTTAGTAAGATGTGCCACAACAGTTTCAGATTCATAGCCATGGAAAGGATCAAATTCAACCAAAGTAATCAACTCAGGATCGATAGAGCAATCATAATCCTTATCAGAAATACAGTTAGGTGAAGTAGCAAAAGAAGGGTCATATTTCATTCTAGCATTCAAAGACTTCTCTTTCAGCTTAGCTAACAGTTTCTTAAGATCATATCTATCATTGCAAGCTAAAACATATCTACCAATTCCTTCATCCATAACATAACCCTCAGGCACAACAGGCAATTCATATCTAGGGGGGGGGATCTTCATCATCACTTTCATCAATACTATCAGTTTCAATAATTTCATTCTCTCTAGCCCTAGCAATTTGTTCATCAAGAAATTCACCTGGTGGCACAATATTATCAAGCATAGAAGTAGTTTCATCATAAGTATCATGCATAGCAGAAGTGGCATCATCAAGAACATGTGACATATCACATTCAATGGCAGGTGTAGGTGTCGCAAATTTACTCACAACAGAGGGTTAATCAAGCGAAGAGCTAGATGGCAGTTCCTTACCTCCCCTCGTAGTTGAGGGATAAATCTTGGTTTTTCTGTCTTTCAAGTTCTTCATACTGATCAACAGATATAAATCCCAAGTGACTCAAAGAATATAGCTATGCTCCCCGGCAACGGCGCCAAAAATTAGTCTTGATAACCCACAAGTATAGGGGATCGCAACAGTTTTCGAGGGTAGAGTAGTCAACCCAAATTTATTGATTCGACACAAGTGGAGCCAAAGAATCGTCTCAAGTATTAGCAGTTGAGTTGTCAATTCAACCACACCTGGAAGACTTAATATCTGGAGCAAAGTATTTAGTAGCAAAGTAGTATGGAAGTAACGGTAACAGTGTTAAAAGTAACAGTAGTAGTTTTCTAGTAATTGTAAGAGTGGTAACGGAAAAGTAACTAAGCAAGGAGCAATATGTGGAAAGCTCGTAGGCATTGGATCAGTGATGGATAATTATGTCGGATGTGATTCCTCGCGTAATAGTTATAACATATGGTGACACAGAACTAGCTCTAGTTCATCAATGTAATGTAGGCATGTATTCTGAATATAGTCATACGTGCTTATGGAAAAGAACTTGCATGACATCTTTTGTCCTACCCTCCCGTGGCAGCGGGGTCCTATTTGAAACTAAGGGATATTAAGGCCTCCTTTTAATAGAGTACCGGACCAAAGAATTAACACTTAGTGAATACATGAACTCCTCAAACTATGGTCATCACCGAGAGTGGTCCCGGTTATTGTCACTTCGGAGTTGCCGGATCATAACACATAGTAGGTGACTATTAACTTCCAAGATAGGATCAAGAACTCACCTATATTCATGAAAACATAATAGGTTCTGATCTGAAATCATGGCACTCGGGCCCTACTGACAAGCATTAAGCATGGCGAAGTCATAGCAACATTAATCTTAGAAAATAGTGGATACTAGGGATCAAACCCTAGCAAAAATAACTCGATTACATGGTAAATCTCATCCAACCCATCACCGTCTAGCAAGCCTACGACAGAATTACTCACGCACGACAGTGAGCATCACGGAATTGGTGATGGAGGAAGGTTGATGATGATGACGGCGACGATCTCCACTCTCCGGAGCCCCGGACAGACTCCAGATCAGCCCTCCCGAGAGAGATTAGGGCTAGGCGGTGGCTCCGTATCGTAAAACGCAATGAATCCTTCATTCTTGTTTTTTCTCCTCGGAAGTGAATATATGGAGTTGGGGTTGAGGTCGGTGGAGCCTCAGAGGGCCCACGAGATAGGGGGCACGCCCAGGGGGGCCACCTTTGTGGATAGGGTCTGGGCCCCCTGGTCTTGATTCTTTCGCCAATATTTTTTATATATTCCAAAAATATTCTCCATTGATTTTCAGGTCATTCCAAGAACTTTTATTTATGCACAATAATAACACCATGGCAATTGTGCTGAAAGCAGCGCCAGTCCGGATTAGTTCCATTCAAATCATGCAAGGTAGAGTCCAAAATAAGGGCAAAAGTGTTTTGAAAAGTAGATGCGTTGGAGACGTATCAACTCCCCCAAGCTTAAGCCTTTGCTTGTCCCCAAGCAATTCAGTTGACCAACTGAAAGTGATAGAGAAAAACTTTTACAAGCTTTGTTTGCTCTTGTTGTTGCAAATATGTAAAGTCAACATTAAAGTTTTCAGCAAAGATTATGAACTAGCCATATTCAGAATAACTTCTAGGTCTCACGTTTACTCATATCAATGGCATAATCAACTAGCTAGTAATAATAATAAACCTCTGATGACAGCACTTTCTCAAAACAATCATGATATGATATAACAAGGTGGTATCTCACTAGCCCTTTCTGAGACCGCAAAACATAAATGTAGAGAACCTCTGAAGATGAAGGATTGACTAGACATTGCAATTCATGGAAAAAGAGATCCAAACATAGTCATACTCAATGTAAATTAATAGCAATGAATGCAAATGATAGCGATGCTCTCCAACTGGTGCTTTTTAATAAGAGGATGATGACTCATCATAAAAGTAAATAGATAGGCCCTTCACAGAGGGAAGCAGGGATTTGTAGAGGTGCCAGAGCTCGAGTTTTGCGATAGAGATAAATAATATTTTGAGCGGTATACTTTCATTGTCAACATAACAACCAAGAGTTCCTGATATCTTCCAAGCTACACACATTATAGGCGGTTCCCAAACAGAATGGTAAAGTTTATACTACCCCACCACCAACAAGCACACTCCACGGCTTGCCGGAAACAACGGGTACCATCCATACCAACAACAACCCTGGGGGAGTTCTGTTTAATTATTTTGATTTGATTTGAGGAAGGGGCTGGGCATCCCGGTTATCGGCCATTTTCTCGTAAATGATGAGCGGAGTCCACTCATCATGAGAATAACCCACCTAGCATGGAAGATATAGACATCCCTAGTTGATACATGAGCTGTTCGAGCATACAAAACAGTATTTCATTTGAAGGTTTAGAGTTTGGCACATACAAATTTACTTGGAATGGTAGGTGAATACTACATATAGGAAGGTATGTTGGACTCATATGGAAAAACTTTAGGGTTTATGGAAGTGGATGCACAAGGAGTATTTTCGCTTAGTACAAGTGAAGGCTACAAAGAGACTGGGAAGCGACCAGCTAGAGAGCGACAAGAGTCATGCACGTGCATTAAAATTAAACAACAATGAGTGTAAGCATGAGTAGGATATAAATCATCATGAACATAAATATCATGGAAGCTATGTTGATTTTGTTTCAACTACACGCGTGAACATGTGCCAAGTCAAACCACCTGAATCGTTCAAAGGTGGATAGCACCCTATCATACCACATCACAACCATTTTAATATCATGTTGGCACACAAGGAAGACCATTATAAACTCCTAGCTAATTAAGCATGGCATGGGAAACTATAATCTCTAATTGTCATTGGAAGCATGTTTCATTCATAATAGGCTGAATCAGGAACGATGAACTATTCATATATACAAAAACAAGATAGGTCGAGTTCATACCGGCTTCTCTCATCTCAATCAGTTCATCATATATCGTCATTATTGCCTTTCACTCGCACGACCGAACGGTGTGGATAATAATAATAGTGCACGTGCCTTGGACTAAGCTGGAATCTGCAAGCATTTAATACAAGAGAGAAGACAAGGTAATATGGCTCTTGGTTAAATCAACAATAACGCATATAAGAGCCACTAAGCTTTTTTCATCATGGTCTTCTCCTCTAGACCCCCAAAGAAAAGAAAAGAAATAAAACTATTTACACGGGAAATCTCCCAACAAGCAAAAGAAGAACGAGAAATCTTTTTGGGTTTTCTTTTAATATAGGCATGGAAAGTAAACTAGCTAAAAGCTACAACTAATTTTTGTTTTTCTTAAGGTTTTTCAAACACACAAGAAGAAGACTTAGAAAATAAAATAAACTAGCATGGATAGTACAATGAAAAAGTATGAGCACCGACTACTGGAATGAGTGTGTGAACATGAATGTAATGTCGGTGAGAAATACGTACTCCCCCAAGCTTAGGTTTATTGCCTAAGTTGTTCTATTCCCACGGATCAAAGCTACTCTCTCCGGTGCACGGAGGAGTATCCTGTGGGTGCCACTGGTTGGCAATCTCCTCCGGATCCCACTAATAAACCGACCGCTGATAGGGGTCAAGTGATGGCTCCGGCTCAGGATCTGAAACCTGTGCCAGGTCTAGTATGCATAAACGGCATCTGGTAAGATGAGATACGTGCCTGAAAGTATATCAAACAGAGAAGGTGCATGCAAGGTAAAAATCTCACAATACTTTTCATCAAATACCAATTTATTCTTAAGCAACTTCTTATCTTTAACAATAAAATCATGTGCTCTCATACTGTTATAATTTAGAAAAGCCGGGGCCAGCAACTTCTCCTCCTTCTCATGATTCCTAGTAGGTATCCTAAAGTGTTCAGCAAGGCGTGAAGCAAATATACCTCCGAAGATGGGGCCCTTTGTACGATTCAAACTTAACCATTTAGCAATAACAGCACCTAAACTAAAAGTGGTATCTCGGAACAAAGCATGGCGCAAAATAACAATATCAGGGGCACTAAGATTTACACTGTTCCCGCAACCAATTAAGCATCTACTAGAAAATATAGCAAAGTAGCATAGAACATGAAAATGTATACTAGTGATTCTTGCCTCTGAAACTTTCCTCGATTCGCCTACAGCGATTGTATCAATAAACCCCTCCACATCCTTACGATGTGGTTCCTCTAAGCTACTCGCAAAGGGTAGCTTACAATCTTGACAAAATTCATATCGTGACATCTACCTAACCTCCTCATATAAGTAAAACTCCACTAAAGGTGGTGACTTCTTAGCATGGAAATAGAAATTTTGCACGAAAATATTAGTGAGTAAGAGATACTGTTTGCACTGGTCATGGAGGAAGTCAGTGAGGCCTGCATTCTCAGATAAGTAATAAAAGTATTTATAAATCCCGACGGCTCTCAAGAACTCATCACAAGGCCATTCACACGGTCGAACTTCGCAGTGCGAGGAAGATTGTATTTGGGCTTTTTATTCTCCTCCTTCTGCTTATCCTTTGAGCTTTGCCTTGAAGAGCCTCTCAATAATCTCCTCATCTTTTCTTCCTCTCAAAAATTTCTGAAATTTTTATTGACTAAAAATAAAAGTGAACCAAACTTAACAAGATTGATAGCAACTACTCCGACAAGTGACTAGAGACTATATCATGCATTAGAACTACTTGGGACCGCATAAATTTGACATACAAGCTCAAGAACAGGCTCACCTTAGCAGCAAATATTTGCAATAAAGAAAGCTGTAGAACAAAAACCAATTGGACCATTGGAGGAGTCACATATCGATGAACAATCTCCCCAATCAGTTTTGTGAATGAACCTTTGAGCAAGGAGATCGAAAATGGCAACAAGATGAGCTAGAACATGGGTTTGAGCCATGGGAGGATTTTTTTCTGGTGGAAGATGAAGTTTGTGGGTGCTGGAGTAATTGGAGGGGGCCATGTGGGGCCCACGAGGCAGGGGAGCGCGCCCAAGGGGTGGGCACGCCCTGGACCCTCGTGGTCAGGTGGTGTGGCCCCCTGATGTGTTCTCAGTGCCAAATATTCTTAAATAGTCTACAAAAAATCATATTTCATTTTCGAGACATTTGGAGAACTTTTATTTCTGGGGTATTTTTATTGCAAGGATAATTCAGAAAATAGACAGAAAATACTATTTTTTTGCTTCATTTAATCTCAATAATAGAAAGTAAAAGGAGGGTACAGAGAGTTGTGCTTTCTAAATTCATCCATCTCATGCTCATCAAAAGGAATCCACTAACAAGGTTGATCAAGTTTTGCTAACAAACTCTTTCCGAATAACATGAAACCGGAGAATTTTCGAATAAAATTAGGTTACCTCAATGGGGATATGTATGTCCCCAACAATAAGAATATCATATTTCTTCTTGATAGTAGGAAGAGGGAATTCAAAACCTCCAATAGTGATCGTTGAAATGTTTCCAATAGAATTGATACTGTGGACTTGAGGTTGTTTCCTCGGAAAGTGTACCGTATGCTCATTACCATTAACGTGAAAAGTGACATTGCCTTTGTTGCAATCAATAACAGCCCCTGCAGTATTCAAAAAGGTTCTACCAAGGAGAATCAACATACTATCATCCTCGGGAATATCAAGAATAACGAAGTCCGTTCAAATAGTAACATTTGCAACCACAATAGGCACATCCTCACAAATACCGACAGGTATAGCAGTTGATTTATCAGCCATTCGCAAAGATATTTCAGTAGGTATCAACTTATTTAAATCAAGGCTACGATATAAAGACAGAGGTTTAACATTAACAGCGGCTCCATGATCACATAAATCAGTTTTAACATAGTTTCTTTTAATGGAGCAAGGTATAGTTGGTACTCCCGGATCTCCTAGTTTCTTTGGTATTCCAGCTTTAAAAGTGTAATTGGCAAGCGTGTTGGAAATTTCAACTTCCGGTATCTTTCTTTTATTTGCAACAATATCTTTATATACTTAGCATAAGGATTTGCTTTAAGCATATCAGTCAAACACATACGTAAAAAGATAGGTCTAATGATTTCTCCAAAGCGCTCAAAATCCTCATCATCCTTTTTCTTGGATGGTTTGGGAGGAAAAGGCATGGGTTTCTGAACCCATGCTTCTCTTTCTTTACCGTTCTTCCTAGCAACAAAGTCTCTTTTATCATAATGTTGATTCTTTGGTTGTGGGTTATCAAGATCAACGACAGGTTCAATCTCTACATCATCGTTATTGCTAGGTTGAGCATCAACATGAACAACATCATTATAATTTTCACTATGTTCATGTTCATTACCAGATTGTGTTTCAGCATTAGAAATAGAAATATCAATGGGATTCTCAGGTGTGTCCACAACAGGTTCACTAGAAGCATGCGAAGTCCTATCATTTTTCTTTTTCTTCTTCTTAGAAGGACTAGGTGTATCTACATTAGTTCTTTGAGAATCTTGCCCAATTCTCTTAGGGTGGCCCTCAGGATACAGAGGTTCCTGAGTCATTCTACCCCCTCTAGTCACAACTCTAACACATTATCATTTTTCTTACTATTTAGTTCATTGAGCAAATCATTTTGTGCTTTAAGTACTTGTTCTACTTGAGTGGTAACCATAAAAGCATGTTTACTAATGAGTTTAAGTTCACCTTTAACTCTAGACATATAATCACTCAATTGTTCAATCATATAAGAATTATGTTTCAATTATCTACCAACATAAGCATTGAAATTTTCTTGTTTAACAATAAAATTGTCAAATTCATCTACGCATTGGCTAGCATACTTATAACGAGCAATATCACCTTCTCAAATCTATAAATAGAATTTACCTTTACTACCTGTGTCGGGTTATCAAGACCATGTATTTCTTCAATAGGTGGTAAATTCTTAAAATCTTCAGCTTTAATACCTTTTTCTTTCATAGACTTCTTTGCCTCTTGCATATCTTCAGGACTGAGAAATAGAATACCCCTTTTCTTCGGAGTTGGCTTAAGAGCTGGTTCAGGAAGTGTCCCATTGTTTTCATTACTCAACATATTATTTAATAGCAATTCAGCTTGATCAACAATTCATTCCCTAAAAACACAACCAGCACAACTATCCAGGTGGTCTCTGGAAGCATCGGTTAGTCCATTATAAAAGATATCAAGTATTTGATTTTTCTTAAGTGAATGATCAGGTAAAGCATTAAGTAATTGGAGAAGCCTCCCCCAAGTTGCGGGAGACTCTATTCTTCAGTTTGCACAAAATTATATATTTCCCGTAAGGCAACTTGTTTCTTATGAGTAGGAAAATATTTAGCAGAGAAGTAATAAATCATGTCCTGGGGACTACAAACACAACCAGGATCAAGAGAATTAAACCATGTTTTAGTATCACCCTGTAAGGAGAACGGAAATAACTTAAGGATATAATAGTAGCGATATTTTTCCTCATTGGTGAATAGGGTGGCTATATCATTTAGTTTAGTAAGATGTGCCACAACAGTTTCAGATTCATAGCCATGGAAATGATCACATTCAACCAAAGTAATCAACTCATGATCAACAGAGAAATCATAATCCTTATCAGAAATACAGATAGGTCAAGTAGCCATGGTCATATTTCATTATAGCTTCCAAAGACTTTTCTTTCAGCTTAGCTAACAGTTTCTTAAGATCATATCTATCATTGCAAGCTAAAAGATCTCTAGCAATTTCTTCATCCATAACATAACCCTCAGTCACAATAGGCAATTCATATCTAGGGGGGAATCTTCATCATCACTTTCATCAATATTATCAGTTTCAATAATTTCATTCTCTCTAGCCCTAGCAATTTGTTCATCAAGAAATTCACCTAGTGGCACAGTATTATTAAGCACAAAAGTAGTTTCTTCATAAGTATCATGCATAGGAGAAGTGTCATCATCAAGAACATGCGACATATCAGATTACATAGCAGGTGTAGGTGACGCAAATTTACTCAGAACAGAGGGTGAATCAAGTGCAAAGCTAGATGGCAGTTCCTTACCTCCCCTCGTAGTTGAGGAATAAATCTTGGTTTTTGCATCTTTCAGGTTCTTCATAGTGATCAACAGATATAAATCCCAAGTGATTCAAATAGTATAGCTATGCTCCCCGGAAATGATGCCAGAAAATAGTCTTGATAACCCACAAGTATAGAGGATCGCAACAGTTTTCGAGGTTAGAGTATTCAACCCAAATTTATTGATTCGACACAAGGGGAGCCAAAGAATACTCTCAAGTATTAGCAGTTGAGTTGTCAATTCAACCACACCCGGAAGACTTAATATCTGCAGCAAATTATTTAGTAGCAAAGTAGTATGGAAGTAACGGTAACAGTGGTAAAAGTAACAGTAGCAGTTTTATAGAAATTGTAACAGTGGTAAGGGAAAAGTAACTAAGCAATGAGCAATATGTGGAAAGCTCATATGCATTGGATCAGTGATGGATAATTATGTCGGATGCGATTCTTCATGTAATAGTTATAACATAGGGTGTCACAAAACTAGCTCCAGTTCATCAATGTAATGTAGGCATGTATTCCGAATATAGTCTACGTGCTTATGGAAAAGAACTTGCATGACATCTTTTGTCCTACCCTCGCGTGGCAGCGGGGTCCTATTGGAAACTAAGGGATATTAAGGCCTCCTTTTAATAGAGTACCGGACAAAAGCATTAACACTTAGTGAATACATGAACTCCTCAAACTACGGTCATCACCGAGAGTGGTCCCGATTATTGTCACTTTGGCGTTGCCGGATCATGACACATAGTAGGTTACTATTGACTTGCAAGATAGGATCAAGAGCTCACATATATTCACGAAAACATATTAGGTTTAGATCTGAAATCATGGCACTCGGGCCCTAGTGACAAGCATTAAGCATGGCAAAGTCATAGCAACATCAATCTTAGAACATAGTGGGTAGTAGGGATCAAACCCTAACAAAACTAACTCGATTACATGGCAAATCTCATCCAACCCATCACCGTCCAGCAAGCCTACGATGGAATTACTCACGCACGTCGGTGAGCATCATTGAATTGGTGAAGGAGGAAGGTTGATGATGACGACAGCGACGATCTCCACTCTACGGAGCCCCGAACGGACTCCAGATCAGCCCTCCCGAGAGAGATTAGGGCTTGGCGGCGGCTTTGTATCGTAAAACACGATGAATCCTTCTCTTTGATTTTTTTTCTCCCCGAATGAGAATATATGGAGTTGGGGTTGAGGTCGGTGGAGCCTCCGGGGGCCCACGAGACAGGGGCGCGCCCGGGGGGACGCCCCCATCCTTGTGGACAGGGTGTGGGCCCCCTGGTCTTGATTCTTTCGCCAGTATTTTTTTTATATTCCAAAAATATTCTCCGTCAATTTTCAGGTCATTCCGAGAACATTTATTTCTGCACAAAAATAACACAATGGCAATTCTGCCGAAAACAGCGTCAGTCCGGGTTAGTTCCATTCAAATCATGCAAGTTAGAGTCCAAAACAAGGGAAAAATTGTTTGGAAAAGTAGATACGTTGGAGATGTATCATAAACCAACATGATAGCATCATATCCAAAGTAATACTCCAAAGCATAATATCAACTACCATCAAGAAAATAATATAAGCCACTAATAATCCAATGGCAGAGCTAAGATCCTCATATAACCTCAAATCAAATATAATACTCCAAATTATAACATCATCTATCATCAAGAAAATGATCATAATAGCCACTTATAATCAAAAGGCAACAAGTCATCCTCATAAGCTGCAAAATAGTGATCCTAGAATTCTAAGCAACATCATCGCAATAGCAAGATCAAAAATAACTCTGAGACATGCCATGAACAAGTCATACATAGCTACTGCAATATTTTAAACAAGTTTAAATAAGTAAACCATGTCACTTCATTGCAATCATGCAAATGGAGGGTGTGGCTTGCCTGGGGGATACTGGATTCACCGAAAATAGTTATCTCTTGGAGGGGGCTGATTAAGGGCAAGGGCAAAATGGTCATTTTCAGAATGCGACAACATCATGAAAATGATACCAACAGAACATGCTCGATGATACGAAGAAGTGGGCTTTGGAATCACCTGAATCGGAGTTACGAGCAAAAAAATACGATTGTTTTTCTGCCAGGGACCTATCTATAATAAAATCATCACAACCAGGCCCTTAATAGGAAAATGAGAAAGCGCCTTTTCCGAAAATACATTTTCCAGAAGGGAAAACGCATTTTGGCCCGAGGAAGAAGCAGAATGCGCTTTCGATAAGTGAAGGCGTACTTCCAGGAGTACGTCTCCACTTATTCGACGTGGTGGTGGCGGGGCCGAGGCTTGGGTCGATAACGCATGGGGCTCGCCGCGTCTTCTCTCTCCTCCCACTCCTCCTTCTTCTTCCGCTGCGTCTGCTCCTCCTCTCCTCGACAGAATGCAGGACAGGAGCGCTGCCGTCACCGGGCGCGGCGGCTCCGGCCATCTCCCGCTAGGGAGAGGGCAACGGTGGCCTCGGGACAGAGGCCCGCGCCCATCCAGGGGTTGCACGCACGCCGGGGAGTGTTGTAGCGGCGGGAACAGGGAGCTCCCCCGGGCGTGGTCTTCAGCCAAGATGGGGCACGCGGCGATGAGAGCTTCGGCGATGACCGGAGTAGATGGGGAGGATTGGCAGGGACTAGGTGGTGCTCGGCTCGAGCAAATTTAGGTAGAGGCAGGGCTCGGCTCGAGCAAATTTAGGTAGAAGAGGCAGGGCTCGGCTCGAGCAAATTTAGGTAGAAGAGGGCGCCGGCATTGGTGGCAATGGCGACCATAGAAATCTCCTCGGGCACGAGGGAGGGGCTAGGCGGGTCTCTAGGAGTGAGGAAGGGCTGATGGTGAAGAACAACGGGGTCGGGGAGGGCTTAAATAGGCGCGGGGCGAGGTGGTCGATTTGTCGTTGCCACGGACAAGTGGAAGCCATGGACGCGTGTGCACGCACACGAGCTCGACGGTAGGTGACGGGGGAGGAACAGGAGAGGCTCACGGAGAGGTAGACGACGCCATGAAGCACGGGGAGGAGGCGACGAATGCATTAAAATCATGGTAATGCACTGTGCTCCCATGGACGTTCGGCGGTGGGCACCGACGAGGAAGTGGACGGAGGGGGAGAGGGGTCCAGAGAGATGGCGACGGCGAGGTGAAGACGCCAAACATGCTCATGCGTGCAAAGACAATGAGAGGAGAAGGGGCCGAAGTGCAAACAACGTCCTGGATGCGCCGCAGCGCATAGTGTGCGTGAGATGGCATGCCAGTTGCGCAATCACCACGGGACAATGCACAGGGAGGGCATGAGAGGATTGCAAACTTTGTCCGGGGTGTTGTCTCTCCACTATTAATGAGTAATGTGACCCTGGCTTGATCTGGGCCTCTGAGAGAAGAAAGAAACAAGCTCCACACGTTTCCTGCAGCAACCTTGACTGCGCACTAGTGAGCAATAGGAAAGAGCTATGAGCCAAATAAGTTTTCTGGGGTAATTAACTAAGGAAGGACTACAATCCTGGGGAGTTTGAGGGGAAATATACCAAGGCTTAATATAGTTGCTTTGCAACTGACGAAAGTCCAGAAGACAGATCAAGATGATGCACTCAAATGAAGTATCAACTTGAGTCAAATTTGGCAAAGCAGGGTTATTTGGACATATAGAGATGCTGTAAAAATTTCATACCAAATGGACAAAACAAAATGGCACTTCCTTAACAAACATCCTCTCTGTCCAGAAACTTGGGAAAATTCTAGAGAAATATGGGCTTGATTAATAGATCCCAAAATTGGTGAAAGAGAGGTTTTATTGTCATGAGAATGCTCTGATAAATTTTTAGCCAAATGAATTAGTATAAAATATACTTACTTCACAACCTAAAAATATTGATAGAAGCAAAGATTTGAAGCTATGTTCACATGGATGATTGGATGGAGCTTAAAGTTGGAGGAGGTTAATTATATGAGAAAATGAAGAGGCGTGCAACATTTCAACTCAGTTTGATACTCCTAGCTAGTACTTCCTTCACAAAGCTTCTATTAGGATATAAACTTTGAAAAATCACTAAGGAAGATTGGCCAGGCAAATGAAGTTGAATTTTGGCATGTGTCAATTATTTGGACATGAAAGAATTCCCAAAAAGTTTGGGAACAAACAAGGTAAGATAAATGACACTTCCTTCACAAAGTGCCAGTTTGGACAGAAGTGAAGAAATAATATTGGGGAATTATTTTTCAACTTGACAAAGAAAACTTTGGGCATATTTGAGCAACATATGACCCAAGGGAATTATGAGAATTATTTGGGAATTTTGGGAGGGGTAGACAAATAGGTTGCTTCACAACCTAGGGCAAAAAGGATTATTCCTTTAATAGAAAAAGGAATATTCCTTAGAAAGGAATTTTAGGGTTGGGCTAGAATGGAAATGACATGATCTAGGGAAAGATTTGAGGATGATGAGCCTGTTAGGAGAAGAAATGATGATGATCTCCCAGGTTGCAAGGCCACATAACCACTCCAAAAAAAATCAGAGCAAAGACAAATAAATAAAAATGAAAAAGAAAAGGGCCAAAAACCAGAATGTTACACCAGACCTGATGTGAATCTTTCCATAAGATTGGTAGGGAGGTACCAAAGTGATCCCGGAATGGAACACTGGACAACGGTCGAGAATATCCTAAAGTACCTGAAAAGGAGTAAGGATATGTTTCTCGTTTATGGAGGTGCCGAAGAGCTCGTCGTAAAGGATTACATCGATACTAGCTTCGACACAAATCTGTATGACTCCAAGTCTCAATACAGATACGTGTTTATTTTGAATGGTCGGGCAGTTAGCTGGTGCAGTTGCAAGCAAAGCATCATGATCTACATGTGAAGCGGAGTACATAGCTGCTTCGGAAGCAGCGTAGGAAGGAGTCTGGATTAAGTAGTTCATCACAGACCTAGGAGTGATTCCCAATGCGTCGGGCCCGATGACTCTCTTCTGTGACAACACTAGAGCTATTGCCATTGCCAAAGAGACCAGGTTTCACAGGAAGACCAAGCACATCAAGCGCCGTTTCAACTCCATTTGTGGTTATATTCAAGATGGAGACATAGATATTTGTAAAGTACATACGGATCTAAATGTCGCAGATCCATTGACTAAACCTCTTCCACGAACAAAACATGATCAGCACCAGAACTCTATGGGTGTTCGATTCATCACAATGTAACTAGATTATTGACTCTAGTGCAAGTGGGAGATTGTTGGAAATATGCCCTAGAGGCAGTTATGAAATGGTTATTATTATATTTTCTTGTTCATGATAATTGTCTATTGTTCATGCTATAATTGTATTAACTGGAAACCATAATACATGTGTGAATACATAGACCACAACATGTCCCTAGTGAGCCTCTAGTTGACTAGCTCGTTGTTTAATAGATGGTTGTGGTTTCCTGACCATGGACATTGGATGGCGTTGATAACGGGATCACATCATTAGGAGAATGATGTGATGGACAAGACCCAATCCTAAGCATAGCACAAGATCATGTAGTTCATTTGCTAGAGCTTTTCTAATGCGAAGTATCATTTCCTTAGACCATGAGATTGTGCAACTCCCGGATAACGTAGGAATTCTTTGGGTGTATCATTTCTAATGCTTTTTTATAATGTGCTTATACAAGTGGTGGACGTGCATCACTTAATTCGGTTTCAGATTGCCACAAGTATATATACTGTAGTACTCACAAAATAATAATTTATACTGTAGAAGTACCATCATCATGGTTCGACTTTTGGAAGAGGCGAAGAGCCAAGCGCAAGGTCACCTACTCACAACATAACCAACCGTGTTTGGACGAATTTGTTTACGTACAATCTGAGTGGTCAACTATTCATCACACATTTGCCAATCGATTCGTACCCTTCCGCACTCCATTTTGCCTTGCCTTCCTTCCTCCGTCCAGCACACTGACAAGTGGGCACCATGCTCATGTATGCCAACGTGGTAGTCAACTATTTTTTCAAAGTCAGGTATCACACCCTTTCAGTGCCACGTCAACGATTCCACTAGAAACTAGTCTAGACTTGTTTGGTTCAACCACCTCGCTAGGTGTTTGGAGAAGAATTGGCGTGCGCGAGGCGGTTCTATAGGTGGGCAGGCGGCAAAAGACAAGTGAAACGCGGGAACAAGGATAAGCTTGTTTACCACGCCATCTCTCTCACCCAAGCTCGCACAGTGGCACACAACACGAGGATAAGCTTTTGCTTACAATAGTGGGCTATACAAGCGGTGAACATGCAGCAGTTCATTCGGTGTCAGATTACCGAAAGTATATACATATTGTAGTACCATCATCATTGTTCGACTTCCGGAAGAGGCGAAGAGCCAAGCGCAAGGTCACCGATACTAACCTTTAGTACAGTACTATAGCCAAAGTTGTGCAACCATGTTAGACCATTGTTAATAATATAGGCGGCTCTTGCAGCGGCATATCGTTTAGAGCAAGTATATTAAGCCCAGTCGGCTGGTTATAACACATGCCAGGTCATTGAAATCCTAGCTAGAAGGGTTAGAAAGAGGGAGAGAGACCGCTGCTTGTTTTCGGATTAGAAATCCGTATCCATTTTCTCCAAATAAAGTCGCCTCACTTTAAAAGCATTGGAATTTATTTTGATGGACAATAGCTCATCATCGAAGATGCCCCTTCACTTGAAAGGTTGCTCCTTGATTATTGTTATAAACCTTCACAAATTACTTTCATCTCTGCATCTAAACCTGAGGCCTTGGGTGTAATTCGTGATCCATTTGTACATCATGACATGGTGTTTTGCTCCTCACTTATTCAGGTACTACATATTATCATCTACACTTTTGTAATCACAAGCTGCATTTTTCATTTGTGCGCATAAGTTTTATATCATCTTGGAGTACACTTCAGATAAAAATATTATGTTATACGCTCAATGAAGAGTTCGTCTATCGATAGCCTATCAATGATGTTGGATTCTGTCAAGATCATATATATCAGAATGTGTCAGGGGGATGAGCCCCGGGCAGGCAACAGAGCCCAGATATTTTTCAAAACAATGGGCCCGGCTTCACCCCTCAAGATGGCTTGCTCCGAGCCGAGTTTCGCAACCCGGCCAAGACATCAACCCGATGACAAGTCAGCACCCGTCCACTCCAAGCGTACAGTAGGACATACTCCCACGATGGACCGTGCGTGGCTACAGTGACCAGCTACTCCTACTGGCTAGGCGCAATGACGGCTATAGTGTGCATCCATCCCATCAACGGGTACAGATGGCGACGGGGCATCCCAGCACTATAGATGATCAGGCTCGCCCACTCCGCGGTGTATGCCACTCCAAGGCACAGTGTTTCCCGGATAACCCGGCGAACCCTGGAACCCGGCGGGCCCCAACGCTGGCTTACAGTCATTAGCAACCCGGCCCCATGGCCTTGTAGCTTTACCATTGTACCCCTGGGGGTTGACCTATAAACCCCCCAGGAGGCTACCATCTACAGGTGCGAAGGAGAGTTCATTCACACACACCCATACTGATCCACGGGAGAAGGAGAAACCTAAGCCTTCGCCTATCTTCCTTCCTCCTCCAAACAGCTCAAGGAGCAACCCTGTACCGCCACGTGTACTCATACATAAAACAATCGGTAGGATTAGGGGTGTTATCTCTCTGGAGAGCCCCGAACCTGGGTATGTCTTGCATTCCACGCTCGCTCATGCCAACCCCGCTTCTGGAGCCCACCGGAGCCCTCGAGGATGTCCCTATCTTTAGCCATCCCTTGGCATCTACCGTGCGCCGACCATGACAGTTAGCGCCCACCAAGGGGCAGTTTGAGGTCCTGGCCGGAAGCATGTTCCAGACGGGGCCCATCATCTTTCCCGACAAGTTGGTCGAGCACTGCGCGTCCCCCGAGCTCTGTGCGCTCCCGACCGACGTCGTCGACGCCCTCTCGGCCTCCTTCTCCATGCTGCGTATCTCCGATGTGCCCGCGGCCAATGAGTATCCCAGTGAGGTGCTCGACGTCTTCGACTCCCCAGTCCCCCTCGGCGACGGAGATTCCGTCGGGGCGGGAGGTCACCGCGTACGGGTGGAGGTGTTCATCACAGGCTCTACTTCCACCTCGTCCAACGCCGCCAGGAAGGACGCTTTAGCCAAGGCCGCGGCGAAGCACGCGGATCCATCTGACCCGCTGCATGCTGCGCTGTAGAACCTCAGCATCTCCAGCACTGCCGACGCCGACGCAAACCAGGAAAGGGCACGGCTCGACGAGGAGCGTGTGCGCCTGCTAGACTAGGGCACGTCGCTCGATGCTATGCAGCGCTAGTTGGAATCCGCTCAGAGCGAGCACGACGCTGTGTATGGCTTCCGTAGGATCGAAAGTATGTCTAGAGGGTTGGTGATTAGACTACTTGACCAAATAAAAACTTAGCCTTTTCCCAATTTTATGTTTTGACAGTTTTTAGCAATTTAGCACAAGTCAATTAATCTTCCTACACATGCAATTCTAGAGTTGTGGCAGCTGAAAGTAAATCATTGCATATGAAGGTAAAGGGACGGGTTTGGAGAGTGCAAATGCAAGTGGAGACATAGACGTTTTGGGAATGGTTCCGATAGGTGGTGCTATGGTACATCCACGTTGATGGAGACTTCAACCCACGATGGGTAACGGCTGCGCGAGTCCACGAAGGGCTCCACCCATGAAAGGTCCACGAAGAAGAAACATTGTCTATCCCAGCATGGCCATCGCCCACGAAGGACTTGGCTCACTAGGGTAGATCTTCACGAAGTAGGCGATCTCCTTGGGACCGAATCATGAAACTCGGTCGGACCGATTTAGTTCAAAATGTGAACGTTAGGCGTTTTGGTGGGACCGATTTCTTTAGGTTTAGGGCATAACATAATCTCGGTGAGACCGATCACATAAACTCAATGAGATCGATTTCGGTAATAGGCAAACAGAGAGTTGGTTAGGAAAACTCAATGGGACTGATTCGCTCATTTCGGTGAGACCAAAACATTACGAAAGGGAAAATGAGAGTTTGCATTGCGTCCTCGGTGGGACTGGTCACTCACTTTGGTTAGACCAAAATGTTACGAAGGGAAACAGAGAGTTTGCAATCCCATCTCGGTGAGGCCGAGCTCCCTATCGGCGAGACCAAACTGATTAGGGTTTCTAGCTATGACTATGTCAAATGAACTCGGTGGTGCCGGATTGTTCAAATCGGTGGGGCTGAGTTTGACTTTTGGTTTGGGACATATGTGGATATGAGAAAGTGATTGAGGGTTTTTAGAGCATATCATTAAACATTTTCAGCAAGAAAGCCATTAAGCAACACCTCATCCCCTTTTAATAGTATTGGCTTTTCCTATGGACTCAATGTGATCTTGGATCACTAAAATGAAAAAAGTAGAGTCTTGAGGTTGAGCCAATATCTGTCCTTAGCATTTTGAGGGGTCCACATTCCTAGTCCATGCCATGCCAATCATCGAACTTTCTAAAATGATCATCTTGAAAGAGCATTAGTTCAATGAGCTATATGTTGTTACGAACTACCAAAATCACCGAGGGATAGTTGCACTTTCAATCTCCCCCTTTTTGGTAATTGGTGATAACATATAGATCAAAGCTTCGACAAATGATAATAAGATTGAAATACATCGTCGTTTGGAGAAGTGTGTGATAAGCAAGAGCTCCCCCTAAATTTGTGCATTATTTAAAATTTCTTTTGAATGCAAATGGACAATTGATTAGGATTGTGGGTTACTCTTCCATGTTACATACATGTTGGTGGAGCACTCAAAATGATAGAAAGTAAAATATGCACTCATCACCAAGGAAAAGTGAATGATCATATACGAGAGATAAATAGTAGCATCATTCAAGCAAGCATTAAGGTATGATATGATCAAACACATGATCATACAAGTATCTAACACACATAACCATAGAGTATCAAGCAAGCACACAAATAAGTTTCAACTAGAAAACCAATGAAGGCAAAAGAAGCAAAGCTCTATCTCTCTCTGTCTATCTTGAAGCCTACGATCTATACACTTTCTCCCCCCTTTAGCAACAAGTTACGAAAAAGTTTGAAAATGCATTGTGCTATACGTCTCTCTAGGCTTGATCTTCGGGAGGATGCGTTGAGAGGACTCCAAGGATGAATGCATTTGTGGAAGTTGTTGGAGCTGGTGGAGTAGCAACCGGAGGTGGCAGTGATGTTTTGGCTGCAGATGCTGATGTAGTAGCTCTAGTGTCAGCCATGGTGTCACGCCCAAGATGCGATTCTATCCCGATCACGTGATAACCTCGTGATTGTGGCACAACCGCATTTCGGGCACTTAGCAAGACGGATATCAATACATCATACCATTACATAAATAAATGGGGATACATACAAGTCACACAACATCCACATGAATACAACAACATCATACATGAGGCATCCGACTACGAATGAAAACATGAAAAGCACAACGACATCCATCCTACTATCCCAGGATACTAACCAGGAACCTATCCCAAGGCTGATGAAGAAGAAGAAGAAAGAACTCCAACACAAGTAAACATCGCTCTCATGTCAAGTCATCGGAAACCTGTACCTACAACTGTTGTTGTTGTATCTGTGAGCCACGAGGACTCAGAAACCCAATAACCATGGGTATCAAGACTAGCAAAGCATAATGGGAATGGAGATGTTAAGAGGCGAGGTTGCAGCAACGGCTAACCATTGTATGGTGGCTTACTTAGGAGTACAAGAATAAGATGAGCATCTACGCAAATGGTCGAAATCTAGTAATGATTTCTAAAAGATCCTAAACTACCTACGAGTCAAACATAACCCCACCATGTTTTCCTCTCAAAATGAAAAGAGACGGTCGCGGGTACTCACGCGATTGCTGTATTTTATCTCGGATCCTCTGTCAAGTTTTCTACAACCGGACATTAACAAATTCCAATCTGCCACATAACCGCGGGAACGGCTTTTGAAAGATCATAACCTTGCAGGGGTGTCCCGACTTAGCCCATCACAAGCTTTCACGATCAGCACAGGTAAAACCTCTTTTTTTGACTATTTACTGTAGAGTAATAACCCCACAGTCCTTTTTATTCCAGAAATTTTTGCCCAGGCCTGTTTAAATCCGCTCCCACCGGGAGTCGAACCCAGGACCTGGGGTGCTACTAAGTTCGCTGCAACCACTAGGCTACAGGCCTGTTCGCCAGGTAAAACCTCTTATCTTAGGGAAGACCCGATCCGACTCAAAATCCCGGTGCACAAGACCAGAAAGAACTCCCGGTTTGCTGACACCCTGATAGTAGCCGCGCGTATCTTGTCTCAGGCCACGTCCGGATAGGGCAGTCTACAGGTATGCCAGATACCTCGGGTTTCCCCGAGGCGGCCCCGCAGTCCGCCCTTTTGGACCAACACCATTAGCACTGGGCCCCTATATGTGGAAAAGAATCCTTGGGGACATGGCCCCCTATTTAAATTAATTAATTAATTAATAGTTTTATTATGTTGCAAATTACAACCAAAGTTGGGCCTTTCTGGAGGAGTTTTATTCAAAGCGAACTGTCAAGGGGGTCTCATAACCCCCAACCGTGTTAGGAATTCAAACTCAAGGAACATAACACCGGTTTAACGGTTCTTAAGGCGGCATGAGCGGAACAAAACACCAAGCAAAATGCCATGCCTTCCAACCATTTCCAAGTATATAGGTGCATTAATTATAGTAATAAATATTGTGATATTCCAACATCCAAGTTCCAGTATAGATCAACCTTCATCTTCACCTGCTACTAACAGCGCTATAAGAGGGGTTGAGCAAGCGGTAACATAGCCAAACAATGGTTTACTAGGATGGTGTCAAAGGTTAGAGGTTTCATGGCAACAATGAGAGGCCGACGAACAAATAGATAGGTAGCGCGACATATGGCGATAGCATCGAGACAAATAGGATAGTAACGATAGTAATTAGATCCAAGGTGACGGTCATCTTTCCTGAGATCCCGCTAGGAAGATGAACGAGTCCATGAAGAAGACAAAGCCACGAACACGAACCAGCGTAGTCGAACGAATCCTCACTATTTCAACGGAACAGGAACTAATGAGAAGAAGCCAACAACATGGTAAACAGACCACACATGAAAAAGGCAAGATGCTCAACCAAGTATGATGCATGGCAAGGCTACATGATGCTACTCATGGCAAGTGATGAAGCATTCAAGAACATCACACAAAGCATGTTTAAATGAGGCTGCAAAGAATACCATAAGTCCTCATATGCAAATTTCGAAATTGGTCCATATCTAAAAAACCTTAAGTTAAAGTTGTTAAACAGTAAGTTAACACGCACCATGATGATCTACATGAAATTATATTCCAGTTACATATAAAGTTCATTTAATTCAGAGCTACGACCTAGACGATATGAGCAAAACTGGTCACACTTGGCATTGATACAAAATGCATTCAAACATCAAGCACACATACTCAAAACATGGATACAACATGTCATGATGCATCTACATGCAAAACCAAGCAAGTTTCATATAGAGCACACTCAAAATGGAGCAACGGATCAACACATACACATGAGACAAGTTTAAACGACAAGCTGTCCAAAACAGCAAATAGGCATGTCACAAGCACCAAAACAACAAGCTTCAAGTACAAGATAGGCACAAGCATGGCATGAAATCAATGTACAGATTACATGCTTAAAATAACAACAAGCATCAGGTCCATAGGCATCAAGAGTCCTCCAACATGATCAAGGCAACAAGCAAACTCTATATCACAGATTATG
Organism: Secale cereale; assembly: GCA_902687465.1. Taxonomy (NCBI): domain Eukaryota; kingdom Viridiplantae; phylum Streptophyta; class Magnoliopsida; order Poales; family Poaceae; genus Secale; species Secale cereale. The sequence goes on along the minus strand of LR738715.1, from coordinate 473,344,881 downwards.
ACTTAGTGGAAAACAGAGCATATACATGAGCAGAGTTAATATGTTGACATGTTGGAGGCAAGAAAACAGAGCTACATAACAAGAACATGACAAGCAAAAGCATGGCATTCTAGAACAGAACATGGAGCTCAAGGATCATAAGATGGCATATACATGGGTGAAACAGGTTCATGGCATTCATCAAAATAAGAAGCCAACATGATATAGCAGATTCTCAGACTTGGTAAAAATCTGGGAAGGCAACAACAACATCATGAGGCTGACTTTGGAGGCATATAACAACAAGCATATCAAGTGTAATAAGCAAGCAAAGGTCATGAACATGTAAAAGGCATGGCATACTACCAGTAACTCTATTGGCACAACTCCATAGGAGGCCTAGATTAATAACAACAAGCTTGGCCATATTGAACATGCTATTGATAGGCTGACAGATTTATTATAATGACAAATTGAGAGGAAGAAAGATACAAGCTAAAGCAACCTATAATTGCAAACAAGAACATGGATGGATAGAGCATAACAAGGGCTTCAAGTCATGGTCATTGGACATCCCAAAACATGCATGGATATGACTGTTGCATCAAGCAAACATGGCATCATAATATAACAGTTCTAGACTTGGCAGTTTTTCAACAAGTTTGAGGAACAACAAACAACGAGTAGGTCACTTTACGAGCTTGTTTCACACACCACAGGGCATATCATGAAAAGTGGATTGCACCACAACAAAGATGACATGATTGTGCTCCAAAAACATGTTGACATGATGTTCAAACAAAAATCACACAAAAAGATATGAAAAAGACAAATCAGCATGTTATATCAAGTTTCAGCAATTAACATCACTTAGCACTTTTGCAACAGATATTAACATGGCAAAATGCATCCTATCATGAGTGCAAAGCACACCAACATTTAGAGCACAAAGAGACGAACATTTTGACATATCATATGCTTCATTTGGAAATACATGCAAAAAGATAGGCCCCACACAACATGGCAACATGATATGAGTTTAGCAGGGACTTAGTCCAATTTGAAAAAAAAACAAAGTGCGCTAGATTGCTAAAAGATGCACGAGCGATACATAGGGGCTTGGGGGCTCGGCTCACCATGGGCCAAGGCCTGGTTGGAGAAGTGGCTTGGTGGCGAGGTCGGACACGGGCCAGCTGGGTCTCGCGGCCTGCGGGCGCTGGAGCTAGGGCCGGCCCAGCGCCGGGTCGCGGCCCACGCGGCAAGGGAGGTCGGGCCGGCGGACCTCGCCGGGCGGACGAACGGCATCGCAGCGGTGACTCGCAAGGGAAGGCGGTGCGGGGCTCTGGCGAGGACTGGAGACAATGGGACAGCCAGACCCAGCCACAATGGTAGTCGGGGAGGCAGTTAGCGGCGACGATGAGCTCAAGTCTTCCTCGGGCAGTTGTGGTGGCGGCCGATCTAACTGATCCGACTGGAACCATGCTAGATCGGAGTAGGAGCGGCGGCGAGCTCGACGTAACGGCGGTGGCAGTCCCGGGCGGCGGCGGCAAATGGTGGCGTGGTCGCGCGCGAAGGATGGCAGCGGGGCGGCACTGGTCGCAGACGAAAAGTGGCGGTAGCGCGACAAGGAGCGTTGGGTGCTCGGGAGCTGAGCACGGATAGGCGAGCGTTGGAGGCGGCGTGGTACGGAGCGGGCCCTCGGGCCCAGATCGGGGTTCGAGCGGGCTGGCTTCGGGCTTGGAGGGCCGCGGCGGCAGGGAGGCTGTGCGGGGACAAGTGGCGCACGGTGGATGGTGGAGGAGGGCGGTTGCGGCGGCGCTGATTGGCCTGGCGGCGAAAGTGGTGAGGAGGGGGCGGTTGCGCACGGAAATGGAGGTGGTGGCGGCTAGAGGTAGGTGGAGGTCTAGGGATGCCCAAAAATGACAAGGGGGGCTGTATAAATAGGGTAGGTGCTAGGGTTTGAGGGTTTTGAGGCCATTTCGAGCCGTTTGATCTCGATTGGACGGCTCCGGCCAGAGGGGGTAGCATAGGTGGCTAGCGGGCTGTGTTGGAGGCCTTTGGATGAGAAGGGAGAGGGGCATAGCGGCCCGGCACTGCGTTTCGGAGACCAAAACGTCCGATGAAAATACCGGCAATGGTGCCGATCTATGTTTAACGGTTGGGCTATCAAACGAGCTCTGAATGCGACGAAATTTAGAAGGCAGTCTGTCTACCCTATAATAAGACCACACGCCAAGTTTCAACCAATTCCGAGAACATTTTCCGGCCACTTACAAAACAAGGTTTCGGAGGTGCCGCGGGCGCGTGCAAGTGTGTCTGGGCTCAGAACAGACAACGGAGAGGACATGGGATCGAGCAACTATGAACAGATGCAAGTTTTGAAAGGCATGCAGATGAAATGCACGTGATGACATGGCAAAGTGCAACACGCAAGCAGATGACATGGCAATGACAGCACATAATTAGAAGACACCTGGCGCATCGGTCTCGGGGCGTCACAACACTCCACTACTAACAAGAGATCTCGTACCAAGATCTTAGGAACGAGACGGGAGTGAAAAAGGAAGAAGGTGAAACCAAAGAACCTGAGCGGTTGAAAAAAAGCTCTGAAAGAAAGATCACAACGGAGATGAACGAGATTGAGAAGCTCCGTTACAAAAGAGGAACAAGGAACAAGAATGAATTCGAAACCACTCTCGCTAAAGAGATAGAAAGGGAATTCAAGCGAATGAATTTGGGCAGCACTCGGGCTGAAAATGGAAGGAACTTGACAAGATGTAACGATACATGACGAGATGAACAACGTGATGCCTCCGGAAGAATTGAAGAGACTGAAAATAACAGAGAAGGAGATGAGAACTTTCACCACGAATGAATTCGAAAGAGCATCTACAACAGAAAGGTTTGACCGGAGTTGTTGAAGAATCCACAACAAAATATTTGATTTGTGTGGGCTTATGTAAACAACTCAAAACTTGAGGTGAAATTCTGCCACTACGGAAGATTGAATAGTTGAGAATGAAGCAATGCAAAACTCCACTTCAAATGAATATGGAGAATTAATTACACTTCGAGACGCAAGAAGTAGAATGCTTGAGCTTATCCACAAGAATTAGATGAACGTTCGAAGAATGAATTATATCGTGAAGAACCACCATGAAGAACTCCGGTAACAAAAGGATGGTAAGATAGAATTGAATGATCAAAATAATAACTAAAGCCTTGCAATGATTCAGATGGAGGTACCGACGAGATAACCGAGGAAAACTTTGAACTCCGGAGAAGAGAAGGTGAAAATGCTTAGGACTAGAATTTATTCATCATGAACAAACTCCGAATGTCGGTGTACTAAATTAGGGGTACCTTAGTATCCCGAACTTGTGCACGGGCAGTTGCAGCGTCCCGAGGCAGGGCTTGCCGCGCGACCGCCGAGGCCCACTTTGTTTCCATTGGAGCCATTCAAGAACAAAGTATTCAAGTTAAAGAAACAAGGCCCTGGCGAGAGGAGCTTGCCGGAAAGCACACTCAAGGCTCAAGACTACTTCTCTGGCACAAGACCCTGGCAATGGGAGCTTGCCGGGAAGGCCAAACATGGCATTTCAAGAGACTTGCCGCGACGCACCCCGCGTCCCGGCATGGCCCAGAGAGCGACAAGCTTCCGGGCGCGACAAGATAGCAGCCGCGGCAA
>LR738715.1:473328833-473341204 GCA_902687465.1 Secale cereale | reverse complement strand
ACTAGAATTTATTCATCATGAACAAACTCCGAATGTCGGTGTACTAAATTAGGGGTACCTTAGTATCCCGAACTTGTGCACGGGCAGTTGCAGCGTCCCGAGGCAGGGCTTGCCGCGCGACCGCCGAGGCCCACTTTGTTTCCATTGGAGCCATTCAAGAACAAAGTATTCAAGTTAAAGAAACAAGGCCCCGGCGAGAGGAGCTTGCCGGAAAGCACACTCAAGGCTCAAGACTACTTCTCTGGCACAAGACCCTGGCAATGGGAGCTTGCCGGGAAGGCCAAACATGGCATTTCAAGAGACTTGCCGCGACGCACCCCGCGTCCCGGCATGGCCCAGAGAGCGACAAGCTTCCGGGCGCGACAAGATAGCAGCCGCGGCAAGGCGCTTGCCGTGGCAAACTTCCACTAAGTGCCCATGCTCCAGCTCATCCACCCACGCATCGCCCTGGGACCCTTCCAGGCACACGTGGCGGAAGGTTGTGCAGCCTGGGGGACACAGTGGCAAGATGCGATGACGAGGCCACCGTCGTGGCGGACGGAGGTGCCCTGACGGACGCTTTTTACACTGTTTGGGGTGACGGCGACGGGCATTAAATGCCCTTGTCCCCTGCCGTCAGAGTTAGGTATAGAGCACTATGCATACACTGTTCCAACTACCACCCATTTTACGTTTTTACCCTCAACTGCGTTGCCACCTATCGGTGACCCCTTTGACCTATAAAAGGAGGCCCATGCGCAACGTAGAAAAGGCTCCGATGATCGATCACTCTCACGCTCGGTCTTGTGAGCGATCAGCACTGTAGCTCTTCTCGCTCCCGAGCCAAGAACGCAATACAAACCAAGGCAGGAGTAGGGTTTTACGCATCCGTGCGGCCCGAACCTGGGTAAACTGCTCGCGTGTTCGTCTCGATTCGCTCTTTGTGCATCCTCCGCCCCCCTTGCCGTACCGAAAAGGGGCTCCGGTCCCATAGGTGTTCGTGGGCGATCAGTTTCCCCGACATCTTTGGCGCGCCAGGTAGGGGGTGCGTCGAGGTTGTGTGAACCTGATCCGGCGTTCGCGCGAGCAAAACCTTCATCAACTTCGTCAATTTCAACATCTTCATCAGCATGCCGCCGAAGAAGAAGCCTTCAGAAGTAGCAGGCCCGTCCGCGTCAATTCCCCCGCCACCGGAGCCAACGGCTGGTGGGGTAGACGCCGACGGAAGGACGGACGTCGGCGAGGAAACTCACGGCGCCGCCAAGTCCAAGGACAAGACGGACGACCGAGTGCACTCCAAGACCTCGGCGTCCGTGTACGCACCCCGCCCCTTCAAGGAGGCGCGGGACCGGCAGCGACGTGGTACACAAGGTACCATACGCTTGCTGGGCCAAGGTCAAGCTGGCGGTTCGCGGGACGCTCAAGGCCAACATGCTGGCACGAGCAAGGCGCGGTCGCCGGGACGAGACGCTGCTCCTTCTAACGGAGTTAGAAGTCCGAGCATATCTCACTCCTCGCACCGCTCGCCACCGCTCCCCGCCACTCCAGCAGAAGCTCTAGCTCGAGCTCAGCTACTCCTCGACTTCCCTCCAGCGGCTGACAAGGCCGACGACTGGAGGGCCACCATCCAAAGTCTCATCGCCATCACCAACAACGATACGCCGCAGCAGCCGACAACGTCTTGGCCGTGGCCAGTTAGCCAGGCATGGGCTGATGGAGACAAGACCGCCGGGGGTGCAACCACTGTGCACTCCCCGCCCCGAAGGCCAAAATCGCCGACTCGTCGTATCAACCGCGACGACGACTCCATAGCATCATCGGATCCGCAAGCTCGCAGCGATTAGCGCCAAGTCCTTGACGACCGATGGCAAGAAGACGCTCGAACCCGCATCGAGCGTCGGAGAGAAGCGCGGCGTCAATCTGACCAGCGCGCTGGGCCCGCTGTTGACGATCATGCGCCCGGGGGACCAGGCGACCTGCCGTATGCGGCAGGATGCCCTGCGTTCACCAGTGAGCTACGGCAAGTCCAGTGGCCCAGCATGAAGAACTTCAAGCCCGACGTAACCGAGAATTACGACGGCAAGACTCATCCGTCAGAGTTCCTTAGCATCTACACCATCACGGTGCAGGCTGCCGGGGGACGAGACGAGAAGATACTCGCGAAGTACTTCCCGCTAGTGCTCAAGCCAAATGTCAGATCTTGGCTCATGCACTTGCCGGAGAACTCCATCTCTTCTTGGGCCGACCTGTGCCATCAGTTTGTCGGCGCCTTCACAGGTGGCCACAAGCCCCATGGCTAGGAGAGTGACATTCATATACTCGCCCAGAAGGAAGGAGAGTCCCTGCGAAAATACATCCAGAGATTCAGTCGCGTCCAGCACAACATCCCAGACGTCCACCCTGCCGCGGTTATTAGCGCGTTCCACCAGAACGTGTGTAACCGCAGGATGAGGGAGGAGATGGCGATGTGTAAGATCCAAGACGTCAGTGAGCTATGCCCTGGCCGACAAGTGCGCACGCGCTGAGGAGGGGAGGAAACTCCCCGGAGAGGATGCTGGAGCAGGGGCATTAGATAGTGAGGACGCCGCCCCGGCAAAGAAGAACCGGCGGCGGAACAATAGGAAAAAGAAGAACAAAGAAGTACTGGTCGTTGAGCAGTCCGGCAAGGAGGCTGGCGCCAAGAAAGCCCAGGCTGGCAGCTCCGGCAAGGAGACTGTGGTGGCCGCCGACAAGCAGGACGGCTCCGACAAGCAGTACTGCAAGATCCACCGCACCAAGGGCCACGACCTCCAAAACTACAAAAGGGTCTAGTATCTCGTCGAGCAGCAGAAAGCTGAGTACGAGCGACGCGACAAGGAGAAGGCCCAGGGAGGTGGTGGAGAGTCCGGCAAGAAGCGGCCATTCAACCGTCGGGGAGGACGCCGCGGCAAGGCCAAGCAGCGGCAAGGAGACAGACCTCCCCGCGGCCCCGACAAGGACGAAGACGAAGACGACGACGAAGACATGGATGACGGAGATAACAGCGAGCAGGAGTTCCAGAAGGCCACGGAGGTTCTGTGCGTTGACGGTGGCGCTTCTCTGCATAGTTCCCACCGCCAACTCAAGCAATGGGTGCGAGAAGTTAATGCGGCAGAACCGCCCGTCGAGTCGCACAAACTTCTGAAGTGGTCCAGCACACCCATCGTCTTTGACATTGAGGACCACCCTGATCGCACAACTGCGGTCGGGTGCTTGCCGATGTTGGTTTCGCCAACTGTCCGCAACCTCAAGGTCACCAAGATGCTGGTTGACGGCGGGGCCGGCCTGAACCTGATCTCCTCTGCTGTGGTCCGGAAACTCCAGATCCCCGATAGCGAGCTCGAAGAAACCGGCACGTTCCAAGGGATCAACCCGGGAAGGAGCAAGCCGAAGCGGAAGATTACGCTGCCAGTGACATTTGGCGGAGAGCTGAACTTTAGGACCGAGAGGATCACCTTCGACGTTGCCGATATCCCATTACCTTACAATGGGATACTTGGCCGTCCGGTGCTCGCCAATTTCATGGCAGCCTCTCATTATGCTTACAACATGCTCAAGACGTCAGGCCCGATAAGCGTCATCTCCGTCCCCGGCGACAAGAAAGATGCCCTTATCTGTGCCGACAAGATTTACCGGGACGCAGCAGCCGCAACAGACAGCAAGACACTTGCCGCTGAAGCTCCCGGGGGGAAGAACAAGACCATGTCCGGCAAGAGCTCTGGGGCCCACTCCGGCAAATGCACCTCTTCGGAGTGCTGCGCTACCGTCGAGGACGCACCATCGACCTCCACCGGCAAGTGCAAGAAGAAGATGGCAGCTCCACCGGCAACCAAGAAGGTGTCCGCCAAGGAGGACGGCATTGGTGGTACTTTCACCATCAGTGCAACGCTCGACCCTAAATAGGAAAGCGCGCTCGTTGCTTTCCTGCGGGCGAATGTCGACGTGTTTGCATGGCAACCGTCTGACATCCCCGGTGTTCCCAGGAAAGTGATTGAGCACAAGCTTGCTGTTTGTCCTCACGCGTGACCCGTCAAGAAGAAGGTTAGGAAGCAAGCAGTGGAGCGCCAAGAGTTTATAGCCGAAGAAATCAAGAAACTGGAAGCAGCAGGCCTTGTCAGAGGTGTGCTCCATCCCACGTGGTTGGCCAATACTGTCGTCGTGCATAAAGCAAATGGGAAGTGGAGGCTTTGTATAGACTTCACCCATGTGAATAAAGCTTCTCCCAAAGATCCATTTCCCTTGCCGCGCATTGACCAGATTGTTGACTCCATAGCTGGATGTGAGTTGCTTTCGTTTCTTGATGCATATTCAGGATACCACCAGATATTTATGGCTGAAGAAGATGAGGAGAAGATCGCATTCATTACTCCATGTGGCACTTATTGCTTCATACACATGCCCTTTGGATTGAAGAATGCCGGTTCAACGTTTGCAAGGGTAGTCCATACAGCTTTTGAGCCACAGATACACAGAAACGTAGAAGTCTACATGGATGATATAGTGGTCAAGAGCAAGGATAGGGCTACTCTGATTCAAGATCTAGATGAAACCTTTGCGAATGTGCGCAAGATCCAACTCAAGCTCAACCACGAGAAGTGCGTGTTTGGAGTCTCCTCCGGCAAGCTTCTCGGGTTCTTTGTATCCCAGAGAGGGATTTAAGCCAATCCCGACAAGATCAAAGCCATCGAACAGATCGAAGCTCCGAAGCGCGTCAAGGATGTACGAAGGCTTGCCGGCTGTGTGGCTGCTCTCAGCAGGTTCATCTCTAAGTCAGCAGAACGCGCCCTGCCGTTTTTCAAGATTTTGAAAAGGGCAGGTCCGATGAAATGGACTCCGGAAGCGGAGGCAGCGCTGCAGGACTTGAAGAGGTACCTGTCCTCCACTCCAATACTTGTCGCACCTAGGCCACAAGAGAAGTTGCTGCTATACCTAGCAGCAACCAATCAAGTGGTTAGTGCTGCGTTAGTAGCGGAGAGGGAAGCTGATGATGAGTCAACGGTCCCGGTAAGCACGTCCAGCGACAAGCAGGGGGCTTCCCCGGCAAGCTCTGGCCCCGACAAGGATGGATCTGCGGAGATGCAAGAAGAGGTGCGGAAGAAGATGGTGCAGTGCCCAGTTTATTTTGTCAGTTCCCTATTGCAGGGGCAAGGTCAAGATACTCTGGGGTGCAGAAGCTGCTTTTCGGCCTCCTCATAGCCTCGAGAAAGCTGCGCCACTACTTCCAAGCACACGAGATAACAGTGGTCACTCGCTTTCCGCTGAAAAGGATACTGCAAAATCCAGAAGCGACGGGCAGGTTTGTCGAGTGGGCACTGGAACTGTCAAGCTTTGGCCTCAAGTTTGAAAGTACTTCAACTATCCAGAGAAGAGCATTGGCAGAATTCATAGCAGAATGGACGCCAACGCCAGACGAAGAGATTCCAGAGTCGAGCATCCCCGTCAAGGAAGCAAGCAAGGAATGGATAATGTACTTTGACGGTGCCTTCTCGCTGCAAGGCGCCTGTGCCGGCGTGCTGCTTATCGCGCCCACCAGGGAGCACCTCAAGTACGTCATCCAAATGCACTTTCCCAAGGAACAAGCAACGAATAATACTGCAGAGTATGAAGGTTTGCTTGCCGACCTCAGAATCGCAGCGGAAATTGGGATCAAGAAGCTGATTGTGCGGGGCGACTCGCAGTTGGTCGTCCGTCAAGTGAACAAGAGCTACCAGAGTCCGTTGATGGAAGCATACATCGACGAAGTAAGAAAGCTTGAAGAGCATTTTGAAGGCTTACAGATGTAGCACGTTCCAAGAGCTCAGAATGACATCGCAGATGGCCTGTCGAAGTGTGCTGCACTAAAGCTACCTGTGGAACCGGGGATCTTTGTGCTCAAGCTAACTCAACCATCCGTAACACCGTCAACTGGGCAGAACAAGAAGAGAAAGTTGGTTTCTGGTGACTACTTGCCGGCAGATCTTCCTGAAGCCGCCGCCAATAAGGTCCCCAAGATCAATGACAAGGTTGCTGAGGAGCAGTCTGCTCCTGCAAGCCAAAGGGTTTGTACAGTTGAAGCAGGCGTTCCCGACAAGCTTTGCCCCGGCAAGCTTGCTGGGGAACGTCAAGCTCCGGCTGAACCGCAAGTTTTTGCCGTGGAAGCTAACGTTCCCGCAGCAGCATAGATGCCTTTAGTCCTTATTGCTGAGCCACAGGCCCCAGCATGGGCGCAGCAGGTTGTCCAGTTCCTTCAAACAGGAGAACTTCCCGAAGAGCCAGAAGAAGCAGAAAGAATAACCCGGCAGTCAAGTATGTATCAGTTCGTCGGCAACGAACTGTACAGAATAAGACTTAACGGTGTGAAATTGAAATGCATTCCCCGGAAAGATGGACAAGATCTGTTGGCAGAAATACACGGAGGCATATGTGGCCACCACATTGGCGCCAGAGCACTTGCCGGCAAAGCGTTCCGGCAAGGTTTCTTTTGGCAAGAAGCCCTCCAGGATGCAACTGCGCAAGTAACCAAGTGTGAAGCATGCCAGTTCCATTCCAAGCAGATACATCAACCAGCTCAAGCTCTCCAGACGATCTCTTTGTCCTGGCCATTTTCAGTCTGGGGGCTCGACATCCTCGGCCCCTTTCCCCACGCAGCCGGGGGCTTTGAGTTCTTGTACGTCGCCATCGACAAGTTCACAAAGTGGCCGGAAGTGGAGCCAGTGAGAAAGGTGACCGCACAGTCAGCAGTCAAGTTCTTCAGGTCGATTGTTTGCCGTTTCGGAATCCCTAACAGGATCATCACCGACAACGGCACACAATTCACAAGTCACACCTTCATGCAGTACGTCGAAGACCTTGGCACCAAGGTCTGCTTCGCTTTTGTTGCTCACCCGAGAAGCAACGGTCAAGCGGAGAGGGCTAATGCTGAAGTGCTGCGCGGACTCAAGACGAGAACTTTCGACAGGCTGCGCAAGTGCGGAAGAAACTGGATCGAGGAGTTGCTAGCGGCTCTTTGGTCGATCAGGACGACGCCAAATCGAGCCACTAGACAGACACCCTTTGCTCTTGTCTATGGAGCAGAGGCAGTTCTCCCCACGGAACTCGTATACGGGTCGCCTCGAGTACTCGCTTATGATGAGCACGAGCAAGAGCAGCTGCGGCAAGATGACGCGCTGCTCCTTGAGGAAGATCGTCTTTAGGCTGCTGTACGAGCTGCTCGATACCAGCAAGCTTTGCGCCGCTACCATAGCCGCAAGGTTAAAGCCAGAAGTCTCGAGGAAGGCGACCTTGTTCTTCGGCGCGTTCAGTCCGCCAAGAATTCCAACAAGTTGACGCCGAAGTGGGAAGGCCCTTATCGGGTAAAGCAAGTCACTAGGCCCGGCGCAGTCCGCCTAGAGACCGAAGATGGCTTACCGGTGAGCAACTCCTGGAACATTGAGCATCTTCGCAAATTTTACCCGTAAGGCGCGGTTGCCGTGATCCGCTCCGGCAACCACCTTTTGTACAAGTCTTGCCGCTGTTGCATGTAATCCTTTGTACAAAGCCGGGCGCAGACCCTGTGCATCAGTAAAGCTCATGTGCATTAAACAATTTGTCATTTCATGCCTTTTTATTTTTATTGCATGTACTATCTGACACTTCGTGCAGCACCTACCCCCGGTAAACAATAATGAGCCCGAGAGCTCCATATCTATATTCTCTCTTCTGCCTTCTTTCTCCAGCAGAGGAAGGTCTCCTCGCGCACAAGTTTGCCGGGGGGGAAGGAGATAGTGGTATGGACCAAGTGCCGCTCAAGAAAGCCTTGCCTTGCCGGGAAGCAAACGACATAAAAGCTAAGTTGCCAAAGTTTGAGCAATCAAAATTTTAAATTTTTGAGTTATCTTCCTTGAACGACCCCACTTTGTATGGAAAACCTGTGCGCGGAGGAGCCAACTCGCGGCTAGCCACACCCTTACTTTGTTTCGAGCACGCTCAACGACTTAAGTGTGACGCGACTAATGTCGCGCCCTTGCTTCATTTTCGAGTTCGCTCGACAACCTAAGTGTGCTGGGACTAGCTGCGACAAGGCTTCTTGTCGGCAACGACATTGACAGCAGGTTGCTGAAGTTCCGCACTCAGCGTTCGCGGCAAGGGTCCCTACGCCGGCAAGTTCCCTAAAAGCGTAGGGTAAAAGTATACAAAGCAAGGAAGTCAAATAAAGGAAATAACATTGCATTAACTACCCAAAATAAAGTTATATTACAAGGCAACTTGTCGCAGCTCTAATAGACTGTTGTTCATGACATGGTTGACAGCGACAAGGAAAGGAGAAAGTAAACAAAGCTAATCCGCGCGGTCGCCCTCGACCCTCTTGATGCCACCCACCTTGTTCACGATAGGCGCGACAAGGGCCTTGAGCGCCTCCTGGTCAACGTCCGGCGGCAAGGTCCTGAGGACGTTGGCGAGGTTGAGGCCTGGGTTGCGGTGCACTATCTTCATCAACACCTTCTCGAGGGCCCCCGCGCAGAGCCTGCGTGACTCGTCCGCCAGCTACTTTGGGATCCTTTCCCGGAGCTGCTGGAGGGCCGGCGCCACTCCCCTGAAGAACAAGCTCAACTTGGCGCTGTGAGGGAGATTCTCGTCGGTGGAGTACCCGAGGTGCTCCGCCCCCAGCTCCGCCAACTCCTTGTCGACGTCGGCAGCGGCGGCGACAAGACCCTCGGTCCAGTGCTCCACCGTCAGCCTGAAGTTGTTTTGGGAGATGGCGGCGCTGTCCAACAGCACCTTCTCAGCCCTGAGCTCCTCCTTCAGGTTCGCCTCCCGCTCTCTGGCGCCGTCAAGCGTTGTGGTGAGGGTGGAAAGCTTCTACTCCAGATCGGCGATGGAGTCCTTGGCGACGGCGAGCTCCTTGCCCTTGTCGGAGAGGCAGACCTGCAGCTCGGAGTGGCTGTGGGCGTCCTTCTCCCTCTCAAGCACAAGTGCGGCAACCTTCTCTTCGGTCGTCTTCAAGTTGACCTCCAATTGCGCCACCCTCGCCTCCAAGTCCCTCTTGGCGGTCTCAGCAGCCGCAGCGGCGTACTTTGCGTCCTGTAGAGCTCCGCCAAGAGACTGCTCGCGCGCGGCAAGGTCGTCCTCGTGGCTATCGAGGTCGACCTTCCGCTGTGTAAGTTCGCCTTCTCGCCGGGACAACTCCTCGGCGGCGAGCCATTGCTGCTCCTCCGCTTCGGCCTTCTCCAAGATAAACGCCTGATGCGCCTCGGCGAGCTGCTCTCGCTCCTCCCCCAAGGATCGGAGAGCTGCTTGGTTGCTGGCCCGGAGCTCTTCGTAGCGTTTCTCCAAGTCGACGCCCGCCTTGGCGGCTAGAGCCTCTCGGGACTCCAGCTTGGCCTGCCTGGCGCGGTACACAGAAAGAAGCCTCCGGAGAAGTCGCTCCTCCTCGGGCTCGCTGCTGCTGCTTGGCGCATCAACGAACTTTAATCCGGCGGAGGCAAGAACCTCCCCATCGAAGACCTCTCCCTCCGCAGGTGCCCTCGACATGGACGCCCACGGGAGCTGGATGAAGACTCCGTTGCCGGCCTCCAGATAGGCGTCGCGCTCAGCCGCGGCAACAGAGGGGTCGGCAGCCGGCGCAGCGTCTAACGCTCCTGCGGCCTCAGGGCCGTCAGTGCGACTGCCGGATTCCCCCTCAGCTATCGCGCCAGCAGCCTTGGCGGTGTCGTCGGTGGCAGGCTCGTCAGCACCGGCCGCCCCTTCAGTAGCTGTGGCGTCGCCGGTGTTGCCGCGCGCGTCCTCCTCGATGGCGGCCTCCGATTCCATCGGCTCTGCGGCGGACGAATCTGACAGAAGAAAAAGAAGAAAAGAACTGTCAAGCAAATATCCAAAAAGATAAATTCAGAAAAAGAAAAGTCCAAGGGTTTACCTGCGCGGGCCTCCTCGTCGGTGGGGTTCCTTGCCGGGGAGTTCTCCCTCGGCGGCGTGGTGGCAGCTCCCGCCGGCGGAGGGCCGCTGGCGCCGTCCCTTGGCGGCGTGCTCGCCCTTGGCGGAGTACTCGCCCATGGCGGAGTGCTCACCCTTGGCGGGGTACCCGCCCTTGGCGGAGTATCCTCCCTTGCCGGGGAGCTCCCCCTTGGAGGTACGGCCGAGACATGCGGCGCGTCGGGGGCGGCCTCTTGGCGCTCCTGATGTTGCTGCTCTGCTTCTGCACAAGTCAACAAACGAACAAAACGTCAACAAGGATAGAAGGCCCACGCGCGCCCGACAAGCGGAGAGTGGACAGAAGACTTACGCTGGGGGCTGCGCTGGGGGATGCTCTGGAAGACAGCTGCTTGGTCCGGCAAGCTTGTCGCAGGCGCACCCCTGCTGCGGCGGTGGGCTCGTCCTCAAGATCGACCACCGGGATCCTGGCCCTCTTCGCCGTCCTCTGGGCCAGGGTCCTGGAAGGAAGACAGGATCAGGATCAGGCAAAAAAAGATACAAGACAAGAATCAACAGAAAACCAAAGGGAAACAAGAATCGCGAATACTTACTCTTCTTCCTCCTCCTCGTCGGAGCTGAGCGCCGAGAAATCAAAGTCCGGCTCGCGCGTCCCGGCGCGAGGAGCTGGGGGAGTAGGGTTCCTTGGCCGCTTGGCGGGAGCAGGGGCGGTGGTCTGAGAAGACCCCGCTCCGGTTGCCGCCGAAGCGCGAAGGGCGGCGGGCACAGGGGCGCCAGCCCGGGAAGATCTCCCTCCTGTTGCCGCTGAGGCACGGGACGTTCCCTTGGCGGCCTTGCTCGTCGCGGTGGCGCGTGTCGGGCGACGCTGCGGCTGCTGGCTTGCCTGCCGCCCAGTCACGTCTGCGGCCTTGCGGAGGCGCCTTTTCGACGCAGCTGGAGGATTTGCTAGTGGCGGTGAGCTACCCGAGGACGAAGAAGAGGAGTCGAGGCCCAGCGAGCCGCCCGAGTCCTCGGCAGGGTCGCGTGACCCGACGCCCTGCTCGGCGGGCCCGCTCGTCTCGGCGAGTCGCCCGGCAAGCTTTCCTGCTTTGTGAAGCTCTTCCTCCTCGGCGAGACTTGTCGCCTCCGCTGCCTCCGCTTCCTCCACGGTATACCCAAACTAGCCCGCGGCCCTGGCTGCAGCTGCCTCTTCCAACCTGGTGGCAATATATGCCATCTCCTGGTCGGTGGTGTCACAGGTGAGTCCCCTCTTCTCGTCGGCTTGAATTGGTGACTCCATCAGGTTGTCGAAGAACGTTTGCACGGCCTCGTCGGAAGGTTCCCGCCAAGTGGGGTCGATCCCATGGGAAGCACACCACGGCATTGCCACGCGAACGACGCTGAGCGCAGAGCTATTGCACAACGGAACTACGCCCGGCGGCAGCGGGAACCACTCAGGACGGGCGGAATCATACTTGAATAGCGCTTGGAGCATTGCGTTGAGCTCCAAGACTGTGAAGTTGTAGTTGAGGCCCGGGCGCAGCCTCATGATGTGTGTCGCGTGCTCGAACTCCCAAGCAGCCCTCTTCCTCTCCTGCAAGGGAGAGATGCGGCGGCGAATGAAGTCTGCCCCGACGGCCCCTACAGTGAGCCTGGCTTGCCGGAGGCGAAGGATCCGAGTGGTGGCTATCTTCAGCTTGTCGTCCTCGGGGGCCAGGTCACTCCAGTCATTGCCGCGTACTACTGCGGTTTGGCGCCGGGAAGTGAAAGACTGCGGGTCATCCTCTACAATCCAACACCAGTTGGCCCTCCACTCATCCCACTTGCCGCGGAGCTCCCCCGTCAAGTAAGCCTCTTTCTTGTGGAGCCTAAAGATCCAAGAGATCCCGCGAGACAGAGGTGACCCTGACTCGACTCGAGGTATCAAATAATGGCGGAAGAGAGCTACATTGGGGTAGACTCCGACAAAATTTTCGCATAGATGTGCAAAAATGGCCATGGTCAAGACGACGTTTGGGGTGAAATCGAGGAGATGAAACCCGTAGGTATTCATGATGTCGCAGAAGAATTCCGAAAAGGGCGGGCAGAGCCCGCAGTAGAAGAACAGAGCGAAGAAGGCATAGCCATTGGGGTACATCTCGCAGGCCACGGCGGGGAGTACCTTGGTGCGCGGGTGCGCCTTCGTCTCCCTCGACCAGAAGAGGTAGAAGTTGTCTTTCAGATCCTCCGAACTGAGCCTCGGCGGGAAGACCACCATCTTCTTCCGCATTGCTACTAGCTTCAGCGCCTTGGCGGACTTCGGAGCCTTCGCCTTGTCGCCCTTCGGGGCCATGGCAGGGACGGCGAGGGAAGTCGACGGCGCTGGAGGTGCTGGCGGCGGCGGAGGGGGGCGGAGCGCTGCTCTCTTTCGACCTTCGGGGAGGAGGGGAGCGGCAGGGGTTTCTGGAGGATGAAGAAGCAACGGGCGAATGGGGGGGAACTGCCCCTGCTTCCCCTACTTTTAAGGGGGG
>LR738715.1:473261497-473328735 GCA_902687465.1 Secale cereale | reverse complement strand
GTTCCGCATTTTCCCCATTAAAGAAACAGGCCACGATATCTCCCACGATGCCGCAATCGACGCGTGTCGTTAGGGAGGGGCGTGGTGGATACGGAGTGGGATACGGCGCGCCGCGGGCTGCGCGTGCCCGTGCAAAGTTTTGGGCCTGGCCCAACAGCGCTCGGCGCCGTGTATGGCCCAGGCCCGGGGGCTCCTGTCGGTGTACTAAAGTAGGGGTACCTTAGTATCCCGAACTTGTGCACGGGCAGTTGCAGCGTCCCGAGGCAGGGCTTGCCGCACGACCGCCGAGGCCCACTGTGTTTCCTTTGGAGCCATTCAAGAACAAAGTATTCAAGTTAAAGAAACAAGGCCCCGGCGAGAGTAGCTTGCCGGGAAGCACACTCAAGGCTCAAGCCTACTTCTCTTTTAGAAGACCCTGGCAAGGGGAGCTTGCCGGGAAGGCCAAACATGGCATTTCAAGAGACTTGCCGTGACGCACCCCGCGTCCCGGCAAGGCCCGGAGAGCGACAAGCTTCCGGGCGCGACAAGATAGCAGCCGCGGCAAGGCGCTTGCCGCGGCAAACTTCCACTAAGTGCCCACGCTCCAGCTCATCCATCCACGCGTCGCCCTGGGACCCTTCCAGGCACACGTGGCGGAAGGCTGTGCAGCCTGGGGGACACAGTGGCAAGATGCGATGACGAGGCCACCGTCGTGGCGGACGGAGGTGCCCTGACGGACGCTTTTTACACTGTTTGGGGCGACGGCAACGGGCATTTAATGCCCTTGTCCCCTGCCGTCAGAGTTAGGTATAGAGCACTATGCATACACTGTTCCAACTACCACCCATCTTACGTTTTTACCCTCGACTGCGTTGCCACCTGTCGGTGACCCCTTTGACTTATAAAAGGAGGCCCATGCGCAACGTAGAAAAGGCTCCGATGATCGATCACTCTCACGCTCGGTCTTGTTAGCGATCAGCACTGTAGCTCTTCTCGCTCCCGAGCCAAGAACGCAATACAAACCAAGGCAGGAGTAGGGTTTTACGCATCCGTGCGGCCCGAACCTGGGTAAACTGCTCGCGTGTTCGTCTCGGTCCGCTCTTTGTGCATCCTCCGCCCCCCTTGCCGTACCGAAAAGGGGCTCCGGTCCCATAGGTGTTCGTGGGCGATCAGTTTCCCCGGCACCGAAGGAAGGGATTAATCAACTTGAAGAATAATAATTATGTTATGCTCATCCTCCATCAATTAAATTGATGAAAGTAATAGATTTGCATACCACTTATTCATGTTGAAATTGATTAAAGAGGGATATAGCACAAACTTGAGAAAGTCATCGTGACCCACCGGTAGGATTCGAAAGAACAAATGAATTGATATGATAACACAGGAAAATAACTCTTTAATGAACCACCGTAAGAATTGAAATTGAACGAAGAAAAGAGAATGAATTGCCGGGAAGAATTAGAAAACGAATAACAACTTGAGGAAAATAGATAGAAGAGAACAAAGAGATCGCGAACTAATGAATGATACTTAAAGCACCTGAAGAATATGGAGACGAACGAAGAGGCATCAATGAAGAATATTTGGAGGACGAAGATGAAAACTAAGAACGAAGAAATCTTATGAAATGATGGCCTTCGGAAGATCGAAATGGAAAACAATTCCTGAAATACTCCGGATGGGTAAGGAAAAGAATTTATGACAAACGGAATAATTTGAGAGGATTACATGAAGGTAGAATCATGAATCTTCACATGAACAGACAAGATTTAGAGGAAAATTCTTCTTCGGTCTTCAAATGTTGAGAATGACGACGAGATACACCACCAAAATTGTTGAGATACTCTGGATGAATGGAAAGAGGAAAGGTTGAACAAACGATGAAAATAATTTGACAGCGATCTTGGAGAAGGCATATAACTGATGGGATCCACACTTACGTCACACTTTGAAAAGAATTTGGGTATACTCCGGGAAAATTAGAATAGTCAGGTAAGATCCTGGAAAAAGGACGTGCGGGTTGTGAGCCCACCGAAGAGAAAACATCGTTGGAAAGGATTGAAAAGGAGATAATGCACTGGAATGATTTAAAGACTCGAAGGAGGCGATAACCTTGAATTAATTTGTAGGCAAACAAGAATCTCGTGAGATATCTTCGGAATTCCGGAATGATTAAATGGTAAGAGGCGAACGAGCAATTGGAATCATTTGAGCCGAGGGAAAATAATATGAACAACATCGAATACTTGAATTGAATACACCGGAGAAGAGAAGAGATGAAGAATGTCGAACGAGAGGAGAATTCATCGGAGAAGAAAAGAGATGAAGGATGACGAACTAGACGAGAATTCACCAGTTGCAATAATTGAGGAAAGAAAGCAAAGGATTCACACGAGTAGGATGGATACTCAATTAAGGAATCCAGCTCCAAGAAGAAAAAGGGTGGGCGGGTGGGAAAAAGAAAGACCACTACAGACAGGGAAACAACGTCGGTTGAGAAAGAACTGAGGATTGAACTAGTAAAAGACAAGGAGGGTCAAATCAACTAGAAGAGAACTGCAGCGGATGAAAAGAGGTGACATCGCAACGAACAAAAACTAACTCCGTGATCCAAAAAAAAGGGGAAGAGGAGTAAATCAAAACGCCTACGTCAAGATTCCTCACTAGAGCGATGAAGGGGCTGAGGAGTAAGAAGAATTCCTACTCTCCGTATAACTAGACTTCGAAAAAGTTTTCTTCTAGACTCGACAACGGCCAAGCTACGATTGATCAAGGGGGCTCCTATGGTCGGTCGAGGCTCTGACACCAACTTGTCACCCCCAAGATGTGATTCTATCCCGATCACATGATAACCTTGTGATTGGGGCACAACCGCATTTCGGGCGCTTAGCAAGATGGATATCATTACATCATACTATTACATAAATAAATGGGGATACATACAAGTCATAAAACATCCATGTGAATACAACAACATCATACACGAGGCATCCGACTACGGATGAGAACATGAAAAGCGCAACGACATCCATGCTACTATCCGAGGCTGCCTACCAAGAACCTATCCAAAGACTGATGAAGAAGAAGAAGAAAGAACTCCAACACAAGTAAACATCGCTCTCACATCAAGTCATCGGAACATGTACCTACAACTGTTGTTGTAGTATATGTGAGCCATGAGGACTCAGAAATCCCGTAACCATGGGTATCAAGACTAGCAAAGCTTAATGGGTATGGAGAGGTTAAGAGACGAGGTTGCAGCAGCGGCTAAGCATTGTATGGTGGCTTACTTACGAGTACAAGAATAAGATGTGCATCTACACAAATGGTCGAAAACTAGTAATGATTGCTAAAAGATCCTGAACTACCTACTAGTCAAACATAACCCCATCGTGTTCTCTTCTCAAAATGAAAAGAGACAGTCATGGTTACTCATGCATTTGGTGTATTTTATATAGGATCCTCTGTCAAGTTTTCTACAACCAGACATTAACAAATTCCAATCTGCCACATAACCGCGGGCACGGCTTTCGAAAGATCATAACCTTGCAGGGGTGTCCCAACTTAGCCCATCACAAGCTCTCATGACCAGCAGAGGTAAAACCTCTTCTCTTAGGGATGACCCGATCAGACTCGGAATCTCGGTGCACAAGACATTTCGACAATGGTAAAACAAGTCTAGCAAGACCTCCCGGCGTGCCGACACCCTGACAGTAGCCGCGCGTATCTCGTCTCAGGCCACGTCCGGATAGGTCAGTTTTCAGGTATGCCAGATACCTTGGGTTTCCCCGAGGCGGGTGTCAGTGCCAAAATCGGCGGATCTCGGGTAGGGGGTCCCAAACTATGCGTCTGAGGATCGATGGTAACATGAGACTGGGGACACGACGTTTACCTAGGTTCATGCCCTCTCGATCAAGGTAATACCCTACTTCCTGCTATATTAATATGGATGAATAAGATTACAGGAGTTGATCTACCTCGAGATTGTAATGGCTAAACCCTAAAGTCTAGCGTACGAGGATGTTATGATTCTCTATTAGCCTCTACGGACTAAACCCTCTGGTTTATATATGCACCGGAGGGGCCTAGGGTTTGTAGATAACCATCTTGCATAGGAAGCAAATATTACACCCGAGCCTAAAACCTACCATTATACGAGTACAAGTGTCCTATGAGGATACGGGAGACGATCTTCGACAATGATCTTCACGGCCCACCAGTCCAGCCCACCAAGAGTTATCCGGCCACACGACGACCCCTCAATCGAGGACTCCCTCAGTAGCCTCTGAACCTGTCTTCGATGATGATGAGTTCGGCTTCCGTATTGTCTTCGGCTTTGCAAGGCGGGTTCCTTCTTTCGAGTATATCTTCTGCAAAAAGTGTACTGTGTTCGGCTCTGCATGGTTAGTACAACCCTTAGCCTTGAAGGCAAGGTATTGAAAGAAAACGAATATTGTGTCTTTACTAACAACTTTTTGGCGAAGCATCACATCCATCCCATTAACATACCAAACCATTTTACTTAGTCTTAGTTTCGCGTTTCGAGGTACAACCCCATTGACACGTCTTATTAGAATAGAGATCGTGCCCGCTTATTGTGGGATCCTTATCAATATGACGTGAGCACCAAAACCTTGCATTATGCACGACCGTCTTGGGAACCGGCGAGGTTTATGGCTAAAGTGGGGGGACATTCTTTATTCGATACCAATCCCTTTCATCAGCCCCACGCTTTCCTCAAGCTCGAGTTCTCTAATATTCCTAGCCCTAGCACCCTCATCTCCTACGCCCGCCGTTCTTCGTCCCTCAACCACTACTTCCTTTCCCAACAATGGCTAGATCCGGCGCGAGGTGCAAGTGTGAGGCCTCCACAGTCACTGAGAAAATCATGGGGTATCTTCGGAGCGCGGGCTACCTCGTTGTCGATGTTGCGCACTGAGTTCCCGCCAAGGGCCAGGTGATTCCCGTCCCAGAGGCAGGTGAGAGAGTCATGTTTCACTCACACTTTGTTTGGGGACAAGGATTCCCGCTCAACCCCTTTGTTCGGGGTTTGCTATTTTTCTTTGGGCTAGATTTCCGAGATCTAGCCCTGAACTCAATCCTTCACATCTCCGATTTTATAGTGGTGTGTGAAGCTTTCCTCCGCATCCCTCCAAACTTCAGCCTATGGCTTAAAACCTTCAACATGAAGCCGAAGGTGGTGGATGGGCAGCACGCGGAGTGCGAGGGCGCTATGATAAGAAAGATCCCGAATGCGACTTGGCCAAAAGGGTCGTTCGTAGAGACGAACAAGGTCTAGAAGTAGGGGTGCTTTTATATCACTGAACCCCGTGTCGCTAAATGGGCGGCGAAACCTGCTTTCAGATCTGAACCCCCAGAGAGGATTACCTCTTGGACTGATAAGAGTCCGAACTGGGGGTCTCAAGTTGAGGTGACGACACTCCAGAGCCGTGTGTCCAGCATGATTTCCAAGGGCTATCAGCTTTCGACCGTGGTCCAGGTAATGCCAGCCCGGATTGTCCTTCCTTGCCAAAGCCGGGACTCCTCCCTATGGAAGTTCGATCCGGCAGGAGATCGGCCTCTGAAGCATCTCTTTGGCTTCACGCACAAAGAGATCTGGAAGCATCTCTTCAAGAGCCATAAGGAGTGGCTGAAGGAAATCGAGGACGTGGGCTATAGTACAACGTTTTCCGCCCCAGAGGTTGTAGAAAATTACACCGAACATATATTCCCTTTCTTATTTAATAATAATAGGAATTCGAGTTTTTGCGTGATATACAGGGCTGGACGAAGAAGGCAATCGAGATGAAGTGTTTGGCGCCTTTAGCTGAAGACCCCGAATGTCACATACCTAGCTAGCACTTGCATTAGGACCTAACTAGAGTGTGCATCATGTTTACTTTCAAAGAAACATGAAATGGGATTAACAGAAACCCCAGCACCCCTCCCCTAACAACTAGGGTTTGCTAAAATATTTTCCAATGTACCCAAAATGCCCTTCAAAATGTTCATCATTTCTGCCTTGGTCTTAAACCTCTGTCAAAAATGGTGCACAATTTTCTAGGACAATCTAGGGCTTTGGATTAAATCATATGGTATTTGAATTTGGGCATTTAAATGCTATAAAATATTTTAAATGCTCAAATAACCATGATCTATAATGTTTCCTACTATTCATATTATATACAGTAGGTATGACAAGTGTCATGAGTTATAAAAATGTTTAGGCATTTTTATTAATTGAACAAAGCTGCAAAAGAAATAAAACAGAAAGAAATAGGAAAAGAAAAATAGGAAGAACACTTACCTGAGCCCACTTAGCTGCTGGCCCAGCCGGCCCGGCCCACCAGGGGCATCCCCGTCTTCTTCGCCGCGCCAGCGCACGAAGCAGCTCGGTGGCGAGCGCCGCCGATGCGCCGGCCACCTCCTGCCTGCCTGGCTGGCCCCTTGGCCCTCTGGACGGACTAGAACGACGCCACGAAGCCCCCTCGACCGTTTCCCCTCTTCCCCGTGTCTCTCCCCCTCCTCTCTTCCCTCCGCCGAGCTCCCCCGAGCGTGCTCGTCGCCGACGACCATTGACGCCGCGCTCTACGCCACCCCCTCGCCTCCCCGAAGCACCACTAGCTCCGCCGCATCGCCCCGAAGCTCCCCACCGACGCACACGACGCCAGGAGCCCCGCAACGTCCTCCTCGCCGTCGTCTTCAACCTCCGGCACCGGAGATCGCCGCCGCCCGTACGCCGTCGTCCGACCGTCCCCGAGCTCACTTCGACGCCCTCTGCGACCGCTGTGAGCTCACGCTTCGAACCCCCCTCTCCACGGGCTCGTTTAGGCCTTGTAGCCACCGCCCCCTTTGCTGACCGACGATCACCGCCGCCGGCCAACTCACCGCCGTGGCCATAGGCACCGTACCTCGTGGCTGAGCACGCCATTAGCTTCAGTAGGTCACCAGCAAGCTAAAGCAAGCTTTAGCTCCTCCTACCGTGCACTACAACCCCATCCCGACCAACTCCGTGCGATCACCGCCGCGGACGAGCTCGTCGCCGTCGACTCCGGCGACCTCTCGTCCAACTAGTGGCACCGTTGGATGCGGTGCATCACCAGGAGCACACCGAGCCCATCCGCGCGGCAAATGGATGCCGGAATAGGGATTCCGACGAGTCACCGCCGTGCGAAATGGTCGCCGCCGGCCAAACTCCGGCGGGCTGACGTGACCTGTTAGTTAGGAGCTAACAGTAATTAGTTTAATCACCACAGTCACTGACAGTGGGCCCCATTTGTTAGTCAAACCCAGTCAACCCTGGTTATGACCGGAATTAGCTCCTGAGACACTGACATGAGGGACCCACCAGTCAGGTTTGACTTGGACTGGCCCTGTTGACTGGCTGACGTCAGCATGATGTCATGCTGACGCAGTAAAGGTTTTTCTGGGATTTTTTAAATTTAAAATAATTCAGAAAATTACAGAAAATACCCAAAACTTCTAAAAATCATATAAAATCAACCATAGCTCAGATGAAAAAGATTTATATATGAAAAATGATCAGAAAAATCCAATCTTTCCAATGGCACTAGTTTCACGCATGTTTGAACAAGTTAACTTGCTGTATACATCAAAAACATGATTATACACTTATTTAAATAATAGTTTGAACTTCAATTTGAATCCTTGATTCAAATAGGTTCAAACCCTTCTGGTTTTAGTTGCATTAGCCAACACACATGCATCTTGCCATGTCATGAGCATGCATCATATTGTTGCATTTGTTTGTTAATGATTGTATCGCCGGTATTCCCTTTGTTAGGTCCTGCTCCCGAGGATACTGCTGCGTATCCAGTTGAAGAGCAGTACCCAACAACTACCTTGTCAGGCAAGCAATCATTGATCATTCCGATACAAACCCAATCTTCTCGCTCCTGCTCTCTTTTACTGCATTAAGGCAACAGCGTGTGAACTGCTACTTGCTGCGGTAGTTGAACCCTATTCCCTTGCATGACCTGTCATTGCCACAGTAAATAGTTGAAACCCACTAGCATGTGTAGGAGTTGTTTGAGCCATGTGATGTGTGATCCACCATGCTATTTGTTTATGTTGCCTGCTATGCTTAGAGTTGTGTCTGGTCTGGTTCATCTGGGTGATGGATCAGAGTGAAACAATCTTTCGATAAAGAGAAGGAAGTGTGGAATACGCTTGCTAAAGGTATCGATGAAAGGCCATGTAGGAGTACGTGGTGGGTTGTTTCATTGGAACCGTACATAGGACCCGAAATCTGTATGTGTGGTTCAAGTTCCAGTTACTACCACGGATTGGGCCCAAAACCAATGGACCCTCTCGGCTTATTAATTACCCTCGATCTCTGTCCAAGAGTTGCAACTAGTTTCTGGTGTTTATAGCTTACTGGAGGTCATGCACAACGCTGACCCTCGGGGTGGGTTGTGATGCGGCAGGTACGTGGCACAGTGTACCGGTTGCCCGTTTGGTGACTCGGGAAACCTGTACACATCGTTTGGGGCCGTGAGCGACACCCCGGCCGGATCTCCCCACGGATGGAACCCAAATAGGCGATAAACCTGGACGAGAGACTTGAGTAGTTAGTCAGGTCATGGCCGACACCCTCGCTGGGCTTCCGCTTGAAGGTTGCCGAGTACACGCCGAGTAAAAGGCGATAAGTGGTGAAAGCGTGTGTGAAGAGGTACACCCCTGCAGGGTTATGAAACTATTCGAATAGCCGTTGTTCGCGGTACGAACTACTTGGTTACTCTTACAGTTCATAGACAAGTTGATGGATACTACTAAAAGCCTCAAGATAAGCGTGAGTGCCGTGGATGGCCCTTCCGTAGGATGGCGGAAGAGGATCCTCGGTGGTGTATTGATGTGGTGAGTAGAGGACTCGTGTTCGTAATAACATCTTGCAATGAGAGTTGTAGTATAGGTTAGCCAAGGTCAAAGCTGGCATTCTGCTAAACTCCACTACCCACTTTTGATAATGTTGCATGTATGATAGGTTCTGTGGTAAGACTTGCTGAGTACCTTTGTACTCATGTTTGCTTAATAACTATTGCAGAGGAGAACCCTGCCCCTGCTGATGGGTTCTACATAGACGTTGACGTCGACGAGTAGCTTGCCACCCAGACAGAGATCTGGAGCTTGTGAAGGGCCTTGTAGATAGTCAGGCTACACCAAGCCTGTTTTATTTTCTAAGTTGTCTGAACTCAGACATGTAGCTTCCGCTTGTGCTTGTATGACTGTATGACTTGAGTGTTGGGTCATGTGACCCCTATCTGTATGGATATGTTATGTATGGCTCTTGGAGCCTTTTAAATAAAGTACTTTGAGTCATAGAGTTATGTTGTGATGCAATGTTGTATTTGCACATATTGAGCATATTGCGTGTATGATTGAAATGCTTGGTATGTGTGGGATCCGACACCTAGTTGTTTTCCTTTGGTAGCCTATCTTACAGGGAAATCCCTCCTAGTGATTCCAATGAGCCTTGGTAGCTTGCTACTGCTCGGAACACGTAGGCTGGCCGGCATGTGTCCTTCTTCGTTCCTGTGTATGTCCCTTAGGGGAAATGTCATGCGTTGTTCCTTTAAGTCCATGTAGCTTGCTACGACTTGGGTTCGTACGTTGATGACCGACACGTTCGTTGCTGGGTCATGGATGCCTGTCTCTGTAATTTAGTGCCGCTTTTGGTTTATAACTAGCCATGTCGGCCCGGGTTCTCTGTCATATGGATGCTAGCGACACTGTCATATACGTGTGCCAAAATGCGCAAACGGTCCCGGGCCAGGTAAGGTGGCACCCGTGGGGATACCGTGCCTGAGGCCGCAAAGTGATATGACGTGTTACAGCTAGATCGGTGTGACTTAGGATCGGGGTCCTGATAGCGTTGGCATCAGAGCTGGACTGCCTGTAGGTTTCTCAAGCCAAACTGGTCGATGTTGAGTCTAGAAAAATTCTTAGTTATATGTAGGGGAATTGATTGTGGAAGGGAACGTAAGGCTCTTTTTACTCCTTTACCTTATGCCCTTCTGATCTGAGTCAGTCTATTCTTTCTACGGGGATTTAGGACTAGGCCTCTTATCCTTACTAGGTTGACGTGTTACTAATCCGTAGACTCTTAGGATTGTTGGTTTCAAGCCTCAGTTCAGTTTCTATCCTTTGAGTATGATGATTGTTGAACCCGGAACCTTGATATGGAATTGTTGAGTGGCTATGCTATCATTTGTATGATGTCTCAAATCTTTGTTTGAGCATTTACAGTTGTTATGCTGCCCGATTTCTTCCAGAAACACTAATGCCTTTGCATTATTTCGTGTTTCAGATGTCTGGCCGCATCCCTCACCAAGTGGTTCGTTTGACTTGATGCGTTAATGTGCCCGGTCACACGGCCATGCTAGTCCGTGTGATGACTGAGACCGATTATCGCTGGTATCCTGAATACACCGTGGAGGAACAGTAGCGCGATTTCAATCAGAGTCAGTATTTCTGCACAGTCCGGATATACCCCTCATATCCCGGAGCTAATGATCCCATCCATTGGTCTTATGGACTCTGGATTACCATCGAGATGGCAATACAGGATGCCGCTTATTCGATGATGACCATTCTCCGTGCTAGGCATGCCCTTTTGCTGAACACTGAGTTCTGTTACATGCCAGCTTCACTTCCCGGAGAGGAAGGCTACTACACTGGTCTGTATACTGATGCTGCTCATGAAGAGCCACTGCTTCAGACCACTGTTCAGATGTTGGAGGATAGGGACCGTGAGGTCCGTGCCCTCCGAATGGAGCTGTATAACACTCGAGCCGCTCACTGGACTACTTTGACACGGCTTGCACCTGCTGTGCACGCCGGATATCTGGACATGCGGGATTTATACCCCGTGCGGACTCGTCTGCCTGATCGCATGGATTGGCGTGACGTTGGGGGTATCACACCTCCACGTGGGTGTCGGTTACCACCAGCATCGGGACCGAGACCACACCCATGTCCTTATGGTCCTCAGCCTTCGAGTGCTCGCGAGTTCCAAGATCCGTCTGTACCACTTCCAGGCTACGGTGGTAACCTTTATGAGGATTACTACGCGAATGTCTAAGCTAGTCCGTGGTTGTAGTAGTATGGTAGTAGTTGTATTTCCACAGTCCTGCGTGTCTTGTGGAATATGACGTAGTGTGTACTGAGTTCCGGAGATGTAGTTAAATAATGTATAGGAGCTTGGAATGCCTCTGATGGGATGTATCGTCTTTCACCGCAGTTGTACTTTAGCCTTGGCTTGTACTAAACTTTGTATGGTGTGTATGACCACTGGTGTATATATAGCAGTTCCTATATTACCATGTCGTACGGATGAACATCTCTGCATTCCGTGTCATCCATTACATTCTGCACTTCTATGTCAAATTTTTGCCATCCTTGTCTAAACCGTTGTTTTGTTTTCCTAGGATGGTCAACACTCGCAACACTCCTGCTGCTAAGGAGCAGGGTGAGGCTAGTGGGGCTAGAAATGGGAATCTGCCCCAGCCACCCTCTTTGGCGGAAGTTATGCTTGAAGCAGAACGGAACAAGAGAGAGACCAACCGTCTGCTGGAACGCATAGAGCAGAACACTGGGTTCCGTCAGAGGAATGACGTGGTGTCAATCCACGATTTTATTAAGATATGTCCACCAAAGTTCCATCACTCCACTGAACCTCTGGATGCTGATGACTGGCTACGTAGTATCACCCACAAGCTACACTCTGCCCGTGTGGCCGAAGCTGACAAGGTTATCTACGCCGCCTACCATCTTGAGGGCCCTGCCAGTCTTTGGTGGGAAAACTTTGAAGCTATGCGTCCTACTGGCCAAGTCACTACCTGGGTTGAGTTCAGTGAGGCATTCCGTGAACATCACATTCCGGAAGGTCTCATGGATCGCAAGCGGGAGGAATTCTGCAATTTCACCCAGGGCCGTTTAACTGTGGATGGTTATAGTCGTGAGTTTGGTAATCTGGCACGCTATGCACCTGAGGAAGTATCCACCGATGCCAAGAAACAGGCGAGGTTCCGCAAGGGACTCAGCCCTGAACTCCGCCGAGATCTACGTCTGCACGAGTGCACTTCCTTCCAGAAGTTGGTAAACAAGGCTATCAGTGCTGAAACAGGCCAGACCGACTTCGAGGCCACCCGCAAGCATACTCGAGACTTTGGTTCCTCATCCGGCTATGGCTCTCACAAGCGCCGTGTGTGGGTTCCTAACACTGCTCTGCCACCCAAATATACACCGAGGCCATCCTATGAGGCGCCTCGCCCAACTCAACAGTTTGCACTTGCCAAGACCTATGGAGGTCCACCCTCCAACTTTGCTCCACGCACCACCACTGTGACATGTTTCAAGTGTGGAGAACCGGGACACTACATGCGTGATTGCCCCCAGAATCAGCGAGGAAAACCCGTTGGCCGTGGTAAGCCAACCGGCAAGGTGAACTATGTCAAGCCAATCCCCACTGCACGTGGTCATGTCAACTATGTTTCTGCCGAAGAAGCTTATGAGGATCCTAACGTCGTCCTTGGTACGCTTCTCGTAAATTGCCATCCGGCATCTGTTCTTTTCGATACTGGAGCATCCCATTCGTTCATATCTAAGAGCTATGCTCGATTGCACAACATGACTTTTTGTGACATGCCTACTTCCATGGTTATTCAAACTCCTGGTTCAAAGTGGCAAACCTCTAGGGTAAGCCATGGAAATGAAATCCTTGTCGATAGACTTGTTTTCCTTGCATCTCTAATCGCTCTCAAGTCCTCGGACATAAATATCATTATGGGTATGGATTGGATGACAACCCATTACGCCAAAATTGATTGCTTTACTAGGACCGTTCAACTTACACATCCATCCGGCAAGATAGTCAATGTCTTGGCCCGAATGGCTGAACGTCAGCTCTATTCTCTTAATGCCAGCCCTCTACCAGAACTCGAAGATATCCCGGTAGTCGGTGACTTTCCGGATGTTTTTCCAGAAGAACTGCCAGGAGTTCCACCTGACAGAGATGTCGAGTTCGTGATAGATCTTATCCCTGGAATTGTTCCAATCTCTAGGAGACCCTATAAGATGGCACCACTAGAATTAGCTGAGCTAAAGAAACAACTCGATGAGTCCTTGCAAAAAGGTTTCATCCATCCTAGTTCTTCCCCTTGGGCTTGCCCCGTCCTCTTCGTCAAGAAGAAGGATGGAACGGAGCGGATGGTTGTAGATTACCGACCTATCAATCTGGTCACCATAAAGAATAAGTATCCGCTCCCCAGGATCAACAACCTGTATGATCAGCTCGCTGGATCCTCAGTCTTCTCTAAGATGGATTTGAGGTTGGGCTACCATCAAATCAAAATCAAGAACGGGGACATTCCTAAAACGGCTTTCGTTACTCGTTATGGCCAATATGAGTACACCGTCATGTCCTTCGGATTAACCAATGCCCCAGCTACCTTTTCTCGGTTAATGAATTCTATATTCATGGAGTATTTGGATAAATTCGTCGTGGTATACCTCGATGATATACTCATTTTCTCCAAGAACAAGGAAGACCATGCCGAGCATTTAAGGTTGGTATTGACAAAACTTCGAGAGCACCGCCTTTATGCCAAATTCTCTAAATGTGAATTCTGGTTGCCAGAAGTAACCTATCTAGGTCATGTGATCTCTGGCCAGGGTATTGCTGTCAATCCCGAGCAAGTTCAAGCCGTACTTGATTGGACTCCCCCTGAATCGGTCAAGCAAGTTAGGAGTTTTCTTGGCGTAGCGAGCTATTGCCGACGTTTCGTCGAGAATTTCTCCAAGGTTGCTAAACCTCTAACCGAACTCCTCAAGAAAGATAAAAAGTTTGAGTGGACCCCACAGTGCGAGTCCAGTTTTCAGGAACTGAAAAGACGCCTGACATCTGCACCTGTACTGGTACCACCAGACTTTTCCAAGGATTTTATAATCTATTGCGACGCCTCGCGACAAGGACTAGGTTGCATTCTCATGCAAGATCGTCAAGTGATTGCATACGCATCTCGACAGTTGCGTCCACATGAGGATAACTATCCTACTCATGATCTAGAGCTTGCAGCTGTAGTCCATGCACTCAAAACATGGCGACATTACCTTCTTGGTAATCGCTGTGAAATCTTCACTGATCATCAAAGTTTGAAGTATATATTCACCCAACCGGATCTAAATCTCAGGCAAAGACGTTGGGTTGAGTTGCTCACCGACTATGACTTAGGAATCACTTACACTCCTGGAAAGGCCAATGTCATGGCTGATGCACTAAGTCGTAAGTCATATTGTAACAATTTAATGTTACAACAAAGTCAACCACTTCTCCACGAGGAATGTCGCAAGCTTAACCTTCACATTGTTCCTCGAGGATTCCTCTCCACCTTGGTGGCGAAACCTACCCTTATGGATCAGGTCATCAAAGCACAGAAGGTTGATCCCGGAATTTCCCGTATTAAGAGGAACATCAAGAAAGGAGTTGCAGGATGTTTCTCAATTGATGATCAAGGAGTCGTATTCTTTAGCAACCGTTTAGTGGTTCCTAAAGTACAAAACCTAAGACGTTTGATCCTTAAGGAGGCTCATGAATCTCCTCTCACGATTCATCCCGGTAGTACTAAAATGTATCAGGATCTACGTCAGAGATTCTGGTGGACTAGGATGAAGAGAGAAATCGCTCAATTTATTGCTAACTGCGACGTTTGCCATGGAGTCAAAGCAGAGCATCAACGACCTGCTGGCACCCTTCAACCTTTAGCTATTCCTGAATGGAAATGGGACAAAGTCGGTATGGACTTCATTACCGGGTTTCCCAGGACCAGGAAAGGGAATAATGCTATCTTCGTCATTATCGACCGCCTCTCTAAAGTAGCTCATTTCCTGCCTGTTCGAGAGAGCATTACCGCTAGCCAGCTAGCAGACTTATATATCTCTCGAATAGTATCACTTCATGGTGTACCGTTGGAGATTAAATCAGACCGTGGAAGTCTTTTCACCTCCCGATTTTGGGAAAGTTTCCAGAATGCTATGGGAACTCATCTCTCCTTCAGTACTGCCTTCCATCCGCAATCAAGTGGTCAAGTGGAACGAGTCAATCAAATTCTGGAAGACATGCTTCGAGCCTCTGTCATTTCTTTCGGTATGGAATGGGAAAAATGTCTTCCATTTGCCGAATTTGCTTATAAAAATAGTTATCAAGCCAGCCTGGGTAAAGCCCCCTTCGAAGTTCTATATGGACGAAGGTGTCGAACACCTCTTAACTGGTCAGAAACCGGCGAAAGACAATTCTTTGGCCCGGATATGATTCGGGAAGCAGAGGAACAAGTTCGCATCGTTCGTGAGAGATTGAAAACAGCCCAGTCTCGCCAAAAGAGCCAATATGATAGTCATCATAAGGCTGTGACTTTTGAAGTCGGTGATAAGGCTTACCTTCGGGTTACTCCTCTTAAGGGAACCCATCGATTCGGTATCAAAGGCAAATTGGCCCCTCATAACATCGGTCCTTTTCGCATTCTTGCCAAACGAGGAGAAGTTGCCTACCAATTGGAACTACCTCCGCACCTCTCCAGAGTTCATGATGTTTTCCACGTTTCTCAACTCGGGCGTTGCTTCTCGGATCCTATCCGCGGAGTGGACCATGAAACGATTGATCTCCAAGACAATCTCACATATCGAGAATACCCCGTTCGTATTCTTGATCAAACTGAGCGCACCACTCGACGCCAAAATATCAAGTTTCTCAAGGTTCAATGGTCACATCATTCCGAGAGTGAAGCTACTTGGGAAAGGGAGGATCGTCTTCGACTTGAGTACCCCACCCTCTTTCCGGAGGAACCCGAATCTCGGGACGCGATTCTTTTAAGTGGGGGTGAGTTGTCACATCCCTAGCTAGCACTTGCATTAGGACCTAACTAGAGTGTGCATCATGTTTACTTTCAAAGAAACTTGAAATGGGATTAACAGAAACCCCAGCACCCCTCCCCTAACTACTAGGGTTTGCTAAAATATTTTCCAATGTACCCAAAATGCCCTTCAAAATGTTCATCATTTCTTCCTTGGTCTTAAACCTCTATCAAAAATGGTGCACAATTTTCTAGGACAATCTAGGGCTTTGGATTAAATCATATGGTATTTGAATTTGGGCATTTAAATGCTATAAAATATTTTAAATGCTCAAATAATCATGAGCTATAATGTTTCCTACTGTTCATAATATATACAGTAGGTATGACAAGTGTCATGAGTTATAAAAATGTTTAGGCATTTTTATTAATTGAACGAAGCTGCAAAAGAAATAAAACAGAAAGAAATAGGAAAAGAAAAATAGGAAGAACACTTACCTGAGCCCACTTACCTGCTGGCCCAGCAGGCCCGGCCCACCAGGGGCATCCCCGTCTTCTTCGCCGCACCAGCGCACGAAGCAGCTCGGTGGCGAGCGCCGCCGATGCGCCGGCCACCTCCTGCCTGCTTGGCTGGCCCCTCGGCCCTCTGGACGGACTAGAACGACGCCACGAAGCCCCCTCGACCGTTTCCCCTCTTCCCCGTATCTCTCCCCCTCCTCTCTTCCCTCCGCCGAGCTCCCCCGAGCGAGCTCGTCGCCGACGACCGCTGACACCGCGCTCTACGCCACCCCCTCGCCTCCCCGAAGCACCACTAGCTCCGCCGCATCGCCCCGAAGCTCCCCACCGACGCACACGACGCCAGGAGCCCCGCAACGTCCTCCTCGCCGTCGTCTTCAACCTCCGGCACCGGAGATCGCCGCTGCCCGTACGCCGTCGTCCGACCGTCCCCGAGCTCACTTCGACGCCCTCTGCGACCGCTGTGAGCTCACGCTTCGAACCCCCCTCTCCACGGGCTCGTTTAGGCCTTGTAGCCGCCGCCCCCTTTGCTGACCGACGATCACCGCCGCCGGCCAACTCACCGCCGTGGCCATAGGCACCGTACCTTGTGGCTGAGCACGCCATTAGCTTCAGTAGGTCACCAGCAAGCTAAAGCAAGCTTTAGCTCCTCCTATCGTGCACTACAACCCCATCCCGACCAACTCCGTGCGAGCACCGCCGCGGACGAGCTCGTCGCCGTCGACTCCGGCGACCTCTCGTCCAACTAGTGGCACCGTTGGATGCGGTGCATCACCAGGAGCACACCGAGCACATCCGCGCGGCAAATGGATGCCGAAATAGGGATTCCGACGAGTCACCGCTGTGCGAAATGGTCGCCGCCGGCCAAACTCCGGCGGGCTGACGTGGCCTGTTAGTTAGGAGCTAACAGTAATTAGTTTAATCACCACAGTCACTGACAGTGGGCCCCATTTGTTAGTCAAACCCAGTCAACCCTGGTTATGACCGGAATTAGCTCCTGAGACACTGACATGAGGGACCCACCAGTCAGGTTTGACTTGGACTGGCCCTATTGACTGGCTGACGTCAGCATGTTGTCATGCTGACGCAGTAAAGATTTTTCTGGGATTTTTTAAATTTAAAATAATTCAGGAAATTCCAGAAAATACCCAAAACTTCTAAAAATCGTATAAAATCAACCATAGCTCAGATGAAAAAGATTTATATATGAAAATGATCAGAAAAATCCAATCTTTCCAATGGCACTAGTTTAATGCATGTTTGAACAAGTTAACTTGCTGTATACATCAAATACATGATTATGCACTTATTTAAATAATAGTTTGAACTTCAATTTGAATCCTTGATTCAAATAGGTTCAAACCCTTCTGGTTTTAGTTGCATTAGCCAACACACATGCATCTTGCCATGTCATGAGCATGCATCATATTGTTGCATTTGTTTGTTAATGATTGTATCGCCGGTAATCCCTGTGTTAGGTCCTGCTCCCGAGGATACTGCTGCGTATCCAGTTGAAGAGCAGTACCCGACAACTACCTTGTCAGGCAAGGAATCATTGATCATTCCGATACAAACCCAATCTTCTCGCTCCTGCTCTCTTTTACTGCATTAAGGCAACAGCGTGTGAACTGCTACTTGCTGCGGTAGTTGAACCCTATTCCCTTGCATGACCTGTCATTGCCACAGTAAATTGTTGAAACCCACTAGCATGTGTAGGAGTTGTTTGAGCCATGTGATGTGTGATCCACCATGCTATTTGTTTATGTTGCCTGCTATGCTTAGAGTTGTGTCTGGTCTGGTTCATCTGGGTGATGGATCAGAGTTAAACAATCTTTCGATAAAGAGAAGGAAGTGTGGAATACGCTTGGTAAAGGTATCCATGAAAGGCCATGTAGGAGTACGTGGTGGGTTGTTTCATTGGAACCGTACATAGGACCCGAGATCTGTATGTGTGGTTCAAGTTCCAGTTACTACCACGCATTGGGCCCGAAACCAATGGACCCTCTCGGCTTATTAATTACCCTCGATCTCTGTCCAGGAGTTGCAACTAGTTTCTGGTGTTTATAGCTTACTGGAGGTCGTGCACAACGCTGACCCTCGGGGGTGGGTTGTGATGCGACAGGTACGTGGCACGGTGTACCGGTTGCCCGTTTGGTGACTCGGGAACCCTGTACACATCGTTTCGGGCCGTGAGCGACACCCCGGCCGGATCTCCCCACGGATGGAACCCAAATAGGCGATAAACTTGGACGAGAGACTTGAGTAGTTAGTCAGGTCATGGCCGACACCCTCGCTGGGCTTCCGCTTGAAGGTTGCCGAGTACACGCCGAGTAAACGGCGATAAGTGGTGAAAGCGTGTGTGAAGAGGTACACCCCTGCAGGGTTATCAAACTATTCGAATAGCCGTTGTTCGCGGTACGAACTACTTGGTTACTCTTACAGTTCATAGACAAGTTGATGGATACTACTAAAAGCCTCAAGATAAGCGTGAGTGCCGTGGCTGGCCCTTCCGTAGGATGGCGGAAGAGGATCCTCGGTGGTGTATTGATGTGGTGAGTAGAGGACTCGTGTTCGTAATAACATCTTGCAATCTATTGAGAGTTGTAGTATAGGTTAGCCAAGGTCAAAGCTGGCATTCTGCTAAACTCCACTACCCCGTTTTGATAATGTTGCATGTATGATAGGTTCTGTGGTAAGACTTGCTGAGTACCTTTGTACTCATGTTTGCTTAATAACTGTTGCAGAGGAGAACCCTGCCCCTGCTGATGGGTTCTACATAGACGTTGACGTCGACGAGTAGCTTGACACCCAGACGGAGATCTGGAGCTTGTGAAGGGCCTTGTAGATAGTCAGGCTACACCAAGCCTGTTTTATTTTCTAAGTTGTCTGTACTCAGACATGTAGCTTCCGCTTGTGCTTGTATGACTGTATGACTTGAGTGTTGGGTCATGTGACCCCTATCTATATGGATATGTTATGTATGGCTCTTGGAGCCTTTTAAATAAAGTACTTTGAGTCATAGAGTTCCGTTGTGATGCAATGTTGTATTTGCACATATTGAGCATATTGCGTGTATGATTGAAATGCTTGGTATGTGTGGGATCCGACACCTAGTTGTTTTCCTTTGGTAGCCTATCTTACAGGGAAATGCCTCCTAGTGATTCCAATGAGCCTTGGTAGCTTGCTACTGCTCGGAACACGTAGGCTGACCGGCATGTGTCCTTCTTCGTTCCTGTGTCTGTCCCTTAGGGGAAATGTCACGCGTTGTTCCTTTAAGTCCATGTGGCTTGCTACGACTTGGGTTCATACGTTGATGACCGACATGTTCGTTGCTGGGTCATGGATGCCTGTCTCCGTAATTTAGTGCCGCTTTTGGTTTATAACTAGCTATGTCGGCCCGGGTTCTCTGTCATATGGATGCTAGCGACACTGTCATATACGTGTGCCAAAATGCGCAAACGGTCCCGGGCCAGGTAAGGTGGCACCCGTGGGGATACCGTGCGTGAGGCCGCAAAGTGATATGACGTGTTACAGCTAGATCGGTGTGACTTAGGATCGGGGTCCTGACACCGAATCGCCTTGACTATCGGCGATGCTGGTCCCGGCGCCGTACAAGGCACCGGTCAAGAAGCCAAAGAAGAAGAGGAAGGAGGCTGAAGATGGCCCCCACCCCGCGGACGAGAAGTCCGAGAAGATCAACATCCTCTCTTCCAAAGAGAAGGAGGATGATGATGATGAAGAAGAAGAAGAAGAAGAAGAAGAAGAGCCCCCCGCGCAAGGCAGGGGATGAAGAGGGGGGCCGCCGCTGACGCGGGCATGGCCGCACCCCGGAGGAGGATGAACCTCTCTACTCGTTCGGACTCATCACTCGAACAGAGCTATGTGGTGAAGCCCAGGGAGAAGCCCCCGACCCAAACGTAAGTTTGTTTGGATACATTAATTGCTGCACCTTGTTTGTTTAGCATTTTGATAATTATTTAGTATTTCTCTCTTGCTGACCTACAACACTCCCCGACGACACCCCGACGCCTCCTTATCGGAGGGGAACTCTCTAGCGCCTGGAGAGACGGAGAGTGATCCGCTGGTCTGAGCTCCATTGCCCGTGATCGGCGGGGACACCGAAGTGTCCTCCCAGCGGGTGTCTTCTCCTCAAGAAGATGGGGGCGGGGCAGGTGACAGGGCGATCGAGGGTAACACCTCGGCCGCCACTGACCATGGGGAAACAGTCCCCATGGAGACTGAAGACGGGGGGGCAAACAATCTGGGGCCCTCCCGAATACTGACCCGAAGCCTAGCGCGGCTCTAGGGTCTGGAGACCAAACCCACAATGCGGGGGAGGATACTAAGACATCCAAGGTCAATCCGGAGGCGCCGAACCCTCTGGAGGGAGCACTTCAGAGTGCTTCTGTCGTGGACGAGCACCGCACCATGATGGGTGCGATGATGAAGAAGATTCAGTCCGTCAAAGGCGGACTGAATGAAGCCTTCAACATCCTATTAATAGGCTTTGAGGTAAGCAATGTAATGTTCTTTATGGAACTTTTATTTGTTTTACATGCACATATCTAGCCAGTAGCCCCTGATGCTTTGTGTGATTCTGAACAGAATCGGACGAAGTATCCATAGTATAGCATTCTTATAGAGCTGAACTGTTTATTCTTCTATTATGTGAACATGCTTCTCTAGTTACGGCAACTGCACGAGATGCAGAGGTTGCCGAACTAAATCGAAAGCTCTTGCTGGCCAACGCGGACCTCGACCGCGTCAACCAACGTTTATATGAAACGCAAGGTATGTAGATTTTAAAAAATGCCAAGAAGACTAATAATGTTAATTGAGTATTGGTATAAACTCTTTTATGATATTCTGTATTACATAGTTGGCACCACTTAGCTCGAGGCCCTTAAGGGCGAGCTCGCGAAGGCCAAGGAGGAGACTGAAGCGAGCAAGGCAATTGCTGACAAGGTGATTGCCGAACTAGAGGCTGAAAAGGCCGTGTGCGAGAAGCACCAGGCTTGGGTGTCCGAAGTCGAGGTTGAGCTGAAAGATGCCATTCTCAAATGTGAGGCATTGGAAGAGAAGACTTCAGAACAAGCATCTGAGCTTACAGAGGCAGTTAAGGCTGCCTAGGATGCGCGAAGCGAGGCACGCAGCGCCTGTGAAGAAATCAAGCAGGCACGACAGATAGCATCTGGTAAGACCTTTCTCTTATAGAGCATCTTCGGAAGGCAGAAGTATCTTGGGCTGACACGGTTATGGAGTTCTCGAGGCATGTTCACTGATCATCCGAGGAGCAGTGCTGACGCCGCCCAATACATCCGAGCCCAGGAGGGGAACGACATGGAGAAGTTGTTTTGGTCGCAGTTCTATGCGCCAAAACATCCGGTGCCCCTCAACGACCAAACGAAGCAGCTGGTCGAGCTGCACAATATGGCGGGTTCGGCCATGAAGGACATGATAGTCGGGCTATGGCCTGCTGGTCCAATCCCAAGTAGCTACTTCGTATTGGTGAAGCGGCTCGTCGAGGCGAGTCCGCGGGTTGACACATTGAAGCGTTCGGCCTGCATAGAAGGTGCTCGGGCGGCCGTTGCTCGTGTAAAGGTGCACTGGGTTAAGATGAGGGTGCATGATATAGCTATTGCTGGCCCGCCCGCAGGCAAGGAGCACCATAAGCCGGAGAAATACTTCGAGGACGTCATAGAAGGCACCCGCCTTGTAGAAGGCCAGTGCTCAAAGGATGTTATCTTTGAGTAATTGTATCCGGTTGTAAAGACTTAAGCTTATGAACCGATGTATATAACTTTTGCGCTATTATATTGTGAGCGACTTTTATATCATGTGTGGATGTTTATATAGATATGAAAGTTTCCAGTCGTCGGCTTCAGCCCCCATGTACATACTACTGGGGTGTTCGGTCATATGCATATACACTATTTATCCAACGTCTTGGTCCGTGTAGGAGTGGTACGTCTCCAACGTATCTATAATTTTTGATTCTTCCATGCTATTATATATTCTGTTTTGGATGTTTAATGGGATTTATTATACATTTTTATATTATTTTTGGGACTAACCTACTAACCCAAGGCCCAGTTCAGATTGTTGTTTTTTTGCCAATTTCAGGGTTTCGCAGAAAAGGAATATCAAACGGAGTCCAAACAGAATGAAACCTTCGGGAGAGTTATTTTTGGAATGGTATCTACCCAGAATACTTGGAGTACACGCGAGGGAACGAAGGATGCACCCTCGAGGGTCCAGTGTGTGCCCCCCATCCTCGTGGGCCCCCTCTGGCTCCCCCGATGCCCTCCTTCCTCCTATATATATCCATGTACCCTAAAAACATTGAGGCAACAGAGAAAACCCTAATTCCAACGCCACAACCTTCTGTTCCCGTGAGATCCCTTCTTGGGGCCTGTTCCGGAGCTCCTCCGGAGGGGGGATCTACCACGAAGTGCTTCTACATCAATGCCATAGCCTCACCAATGAGTTGTGAGTAGTTTATCACAGACCTTTGGATCCATAGTTATTAGCTAGATGGCTTCTTCTCTCTTTTTGGATCTCAATACAAAGTACTCCTTGATCTTCAAGGAGATCTATTCTATGTAATCTTTTTGCGGTGTGTTTGTCGAGATCCGACGAATTGTGGGTTGATGATCAA
Organism: Secale cereale; assembly: GCA_902687465.1. NCBI lineage: Eukaryota > Viridiplantae > Streptophyta > Magnoliopsida > Poales > Poaceae > Secale > Secale cereale. The sequence goes on along the minus strand of LR738715.1, from coordinate 473,305,713 downwards.
GATTATCTATGAGAAATATTTGATTCTTTGCTGAAATATTTTATTTATGATTATAATATCCTTGCAAGTCTCTTCGAATTATCAGTTTGGTTTGGCCTACTAGATCTATAGTTCTTGCAATGGGAGGAGTGCTTGGCATTGGGTTCAATCTTGCGGTGTCCTTTCCCAGTGACAACAGGGGCAGCAAGGCACGTATTGTATTGTTGCCATCGAGGATAAAAAAATGGGGTTTATATCATATTGCTTGAGTTTATCCCTCTACATCATGTCATCTTACTTAAAGCATTACACTGTTCTTATGAACTTAATACACTAGATGCATGCTGGATAATGGTCGATGTGTGGAGTAATAGTACTAGATGCAGAATCGTTTCGGTCTACTTGTCACGGGCATGATCCTATATATAATGATCATGCCTAGATATTCTCATAACTATGCGCTTTTCTATCAATTGCTCGAAAATAATTTGTTCACCCACCGTAGAATTCTGCTATCATGAAAGAAGCCACTAGTGAAACCTACGGCCCCCGGGTCTATTCTCAACATATTAATCTTTCATCTACATTACTTTGCTTTATTTACTTTCTGTTTCTATATCGAAAAATACCAAAAATATTATACTATCCTATCTCTCATATCTCACTTTTGTAAGTGACCGTAAAGGGATTGACAACCCCTTATGACATTGGCTACGAAGTTCTTATTTGTTTGTGCAGGTGCGAGGGACTCGCGCATGGTCTCCTACTGGATTGATACCTTGGTTCTCAAAAATTGAGGGAAATACTTACGCTACTGTGCTGCATCACCCTTTCCTCTTCGAGGGAATACAACACAAGCTCGAGAAGTAGCAAGAAGAATTTCTGGCGCCGTTGCCGGGGAGGCTTACGCCAAAGTCATATACCAAGTACCTATCACAAACCCTTATCCTTCGCATTACATTATTTGCCTCTCATTTTCCTCTCCCCCACTTCACTCTTCCCATTTTCTTCGCCCTTCTTTTTCCATGTGTTTACTCTTCGCTTGCCTCTTGTTTGCTTGTGTTGCCATGTGCCTTCTATTAGCTTGCATCTTTGCTTGCTAAATTATGGATCCTCATCCAGTTGCTAATATTTTTAAGAGATCAAATTATGGTAAACCAATTGCTAGTGAGCTGTGTGCACTAGATTATGTTTATGAGGTTTTGCTTCAAATTCGTGAATCTAATTTTTTTGATGAAGTGTTGAAAGAAGGAAATTATGAAGTGATTCACGATAGCTATTTTAATGAAAAACTTGATTGCAATGATACTATTGTAAATTTTATTGATGTCAATTGTGTTAATGATATGCAAAACCCTAAGCTTGGGGATGCTAGTATTGCTATGTCCACTACTTGTTGCAATTATCATGATTGGGGTGATTCTTCTTATGATCTTGAAAATTTATCTAATCCCCACGATGAATATAAGATTGATCATAATGTTTGCATTAATATTCAAAGTGGGTTTGGAAGAGTGTCAACTTTCGATCCCACGTATTTGGAGAATGTTTAATATTATGATTTTTTTTCATAAAAGTGGGTTTGGAGAGGTCACGACTTTAGTTAATGATAATCCCACTATTTTGGGAGAGTGTCTACTTTGCATGCATGTGGATCGTGAAGAAAATATGTTATGTGATAGCTATTTTGTTGAATTTGCTTATGATCCTACATGCAATTATTATGAGAGAGGAAAATATGGTTGTAGAAATCTTCATGTTACTAAATTACCTCTCTTCATGTTGAGATTGATCTTATTTCTATCTTCTTCCTTGCATATGTTAGATCTTGTTTGTCTTGCTAATTTGTTTCCTATAATATGCCTATGCGTAGGAAGTATGTTAGACTTAGATGTGATTTTCACATGCTTTATGAACCTCTTTGTGTGCTTCAATTCTTATCTTTCATGTGAGCATCACTGAAATATCAATGCCGAGCTAGGGGCGTTAAACGATAGCGCTTGTTGGGAGGCAACCCAATTTTATTTTCTTTGTTTTTGCTTCTGTTTAGGAATAAATATTGCATATAGCTTCTGTTTAGATGTGGTTTTGTGTTTAGTTTAGTGTTTGTGCCAAGTAGAACCTTTGGAAAGACTTGTGTGAAGTTTATATGATCATGCTGTAAAAAACATAAACTTTAGCGCTCACGAGTTTGGCTGTAATCTTTAACTGGGGAGTGATATTTAGTAGATTCTTTTTGCAGATGATTAATAGTCAAATTCCTCACGTTTAACAATTTATTTCAATTTTTTTGGAGTTACAGAAGTATTCGAAAGTTACAGATTACTACAGACTATTCTATTTTTGACAAATTCTGTTTTTCGTGTGTTGTTTGCTTATTTTGATGAATCTATGAGTAGTATTGGAGTATATGAATCATAGAGAAGTTTGAATATAGTAAGTTTAACACCAATATAAACAAAGAATGGGTTCATTACAGTAACTTAAAGTGGTGGTTTGTTTTCTTATACAAAAATAGCTCACGAGATTTTTGGCTAAGTTTTGTGTTGTGAAGTTTTCAAGTTTTGAGTATGGCTTTGATAGACTATGGAACTAAGAGTGGCAAGAGACTAAGCTTGGGGATGCCCAAGGCACCCCAAGGTAAAATTCAAGGACAACCAAAAGCCTAAGATTGGGGATGCCTCGGGAAGGCATCGCCTCTTTTGTCTTCATCTATCTGTAACTATACTCGGGACTATATTTTTATTCACCACATGATATGTGTTTTGCTTGTAGTGTCATGTATGTTTTGAGTCTTCACTTTTTAATTTGACACAATCATCCATTAGGGACAGACCTTTTGAGAGAGATAAATATATTTCATAATTAATTAGAATACTCTATGTGCTTCACTCATATCTTTTGAGTTAGATAGTTTTGCTCTAGTGCTTCACTTATATCTTTTAGAGCACGGTGGTGGTTTTATTTTGTAGAAATTGTTGATCTCTCATGCTTCACTTATATCCTTTTGAGAGTCTTTTAGAACAGCATGGTTATGTGCTTTGGTTATAAAACTAGTCCTAATATGATAGGTATCCAAGATGAATATAGTAAAAACTTTCATATAAAGTGCATTGAATATGATGAGAAGTTTGATACTTGATGATTGTTTTGAGATATGAGTATGGTGATATTATAGTCATGCTAGTGGAGTAACTATGAATTTGAGAAATACTTGTGTTAAAGTTTGTGATTCCCGTAGCATGCACGTATAGTGAACAGCTATGTGACGAAGTTAGAGCATGAGGTATTTATTGAGTGTCATCCTTTGTGTGGAGGTTGGGATCGCGCGATGGTTAAATCCTACCAACCCTTCCCCTAGGAGCATGCGTTGATTACTTTGTTTTGATGACTAGTATATTTTTGCAATAAGTATATGAGTTCTTTATGACTAATGTTTAGTCCATGGATTGTACGCACTCTCAACCTTCCACCATTGCTAGCCTCTCTTGTACCGCACAACTCTCGCCTGTACCATACACCCACCATATACATTCCTCAAAACAGCCACCATACCTTCCTATCATGGCATTTCCATAGATATTCCGAGATATATTTCCATGCAACTTTCCACCGTTCCGTTCATATGACTTGCTTCATCATCATTCACATAGAGTCATATTTTGTTCTAGCTTCGAGTTGTAATCTTTGAGTTGTAAGTCAATAAAAGTGTGATGATCTTCATGATTAGAGCATTGTCCCATGTGAGGAAAGGCCAAATAATAATAAAAAGATGGCCCAAAGAATAGAGAGGGGCTAAAAAAAATGCCCCTCCAAAAAAATGAGAGAAAGGAGAGAAGGGACAATGCTACTATCCTTTTCCACACTTGTGCATCAAAGTATTACCATGATCTTCATGATACAGAGTCTCTTGTTTTGTCACTTTCATATACTAGTGGGAGTTTTCATTATAGAACTTGTCTTGTATATTCCAACGATGGGCTTCCTCAAATGCCCTATGTCATCATGAGCAAGCAAGTTGGATGTGCACCCACTTAGTTTCTTTTGATGAGCTTTCATACACTTATAGCTCTAATGCAACCGTTGCATGGCAATCCCTACTCACTCACATTGATATCTATTGATGGGCATCTCCATAGCCCATTGACATGCCTAGTTGATGTGAGACTATCATCCTCCTTTTTTGTCTTCTCCACAACCACCACTCTATTCCACCTATAGTTCTATATCCATGGCTCACGCTCATGTATTGCGTGAAAGTTGAAAGGTTTGAAAAAAATTGAGAATGAAAACAATTGCTTGGCTGAAACCCGGGTTGTTCATGTGTAACGCCCCGAACACACCCGCCGGTGGTCGTTACTCCTGGCGGGATCTAGACTGGCCTCACATATCAATACTAGTCTTTTCTGCGCACTTTGTCCTCACTCGTGCGCAACCGGGAGAAACTTCCCGGTCAGTCACCCATCCTGAAACTACTCCAAGCTGAGCACGCTTAACTTTGGAGTTCTATCCGAATGGGCTCCCGGAAAAGAAGGAATTCCTTATTGATATGAGTAGTCTATCATCCCTAATAAGCCAGGCCATCACATCATGATATGAATATTTTGTGTGATGAAGAGGGAGCATAGCGAGACTATATGATTTAGTAGGGATAACTTTCTTTGTCCATGTTATTTTGAGAAGACATAATTGCTTTGTTAGTACGCTTGAAGTATTATTATTATTATGTCAATATAGACTTCTGTCTTGAATCTTTCGGATCTGAACATTCATGCCACAATAAATAAATTACATTGAAAATTATGTTGGTTAGCATTCCACATCAAAAATTCTATTTTTATCATTTACCTACTCGAGGACGAGCAGGAATTAAGCTTGGGGATGCTTGATACGTCTCCAATGTATCTATAATTTTTTATTGTTCCATGCTATTATATATTCTATTTTGGATGTTTAATGGGCTTTATTATACACTTTTATATTATTTTTGGGACTAACCTACTAACCCAAGGACCCGTGCAGATTGTTTTTTTTGTGCCTATTTCAGGGTTTCGCAGAAAAGGAATATCAAACGGAGTCCAAACGGAATGAAACTTTCGGGAGAGTTATTTTCGGAACCGTATCTACCCAGAAGACTTGGAGTACATGTGAGGGAATGAAGGAGGCGCCCACGAGGCTCCAGGGCGCGCCCCTCCCCCTGGGCGCGCCCCCCATCCTCGTGGGCCCCCTCTGGCTCCCCCGATGCCCTCCTTCCTCCTATATATATCCATGTACCCTGAAAACATCGAGGCAACTGAGAAAACCCTAATTCCACCGCCGCAACCTTCTTTTCCCGTGAGATCCCATCTTGGGGCCTATTCCGGAGCTCCACCGGAGGGGGGATCTTCCATGGAGTGCTTCTACATCAACACCATAGCATCACCAATGAGTTGTGAGTACTGTATCACAAACCTTCGGGTCCATAGTTATTAGTTAGATGGTTTCTTCTCTCTTTTTGGATCTCAATACAAAGTTCTCCTCGATCTTCGAGGAGATCTATTCGACGTCATCTTTTTGCTGTGTGTTTGTCAAGATCCGATGAATTATGGGTTTGTGATCAAGATTATCTATGAGAAATATTTGATTCTTTTCTGAAATCTTTTATGTATGATTATAATATCTTTGCAAGTCTCTTCGAATATTGGTTTTGTTTGGCCTACTAGATCTATAGTTCTTGCAATGAGAGAAGTTCTTGGGTTTGGGTTCAATCTTGCGGTGTCCTTTCCTAGTGACAGCAAGGGCAGCAAGGCACGTATTGTATTGTTGCCATCTAGGGTAAAAAGATGGGGTTTATATCATATTGCTTGAGTTTATCCCTCTACATCATGTCATCTTGCTTAAAGCATTACTCTGTTCTTATGAACTTAATACTCTAGATGCATGTTGGATAGCGGTCGATGTGTGGAGTAATAGTAGTAGATGCAGAATCGTTTCGGTCTACTTGTCACGGACGTGATACCTATATATACTGATAATGCCTATATATTCTCATAACTATGCGCTTTTCTATCAATTGCTCGACAGTAATTTGTTCACCCACCGTAGAATTCTGCTATCATGAGAGAAGCCACTAGTGAAACCTATGGCCCCCTGGTCTATTCTCAACATATTAATCTTTCATCTACTTTTACTTGGCTTTATTTCCTTCGTGTTCTTATATCCAAAAATACCAAAATATTATACTATCCTATCTATCAGATCTCACTTTCATAAGTGACCCTAAAGGGATTGACAACCCCTTATTATGTTGGCTGCGAAATTCTTATTTGTTGGTGTAGGTGCGGGGGACTCGCGCGTGGTCTCCTACTGGATTGATACCATGGTTCTCAAAAAATGACGGAAATACTTACGCTACTGTGCTGCATCACCCTTTCCTTTTCGAGGGAATACAACGCAAGCTCGAGAAGTAGCAAGGAGGTCTATGCAGAGCGAACAAGGCAATCAAACTATGCGGCGTTATTGCTTTCACTTAGCCATAGGAATTTGATATTTCCAAATTAGGTATCCAATTGCACCCGGCTAGGCGAAAAACCAACCTTTCGTATAACACAGGGTAGATCTCTATCGATCATAGTATAAAACCAAGTCACCAAATTGCGGACCAGGTTCTCGCCTATCATGACAGTCAGTTTTCGGCTTTCTCTACTGAGGCACTTGACCGGACGAGCCGGGAGTACAATCGCAGTAGTTCTCCCTTTACACTCTAGCCGAACAATTGGGAACGTAGGGGTAAGCACAGGAGCCGGGCAACCCAACTATTGACCCAAGACATGATTCAGAACTAATGCATATAGGGCAAAAATCCAGGATGCCGAACACTCCTTATAGGTGTTTGGACTTTTCGACATATACCGGGCTGAATACATCCCCTGGTAATAGACCCTGTTGACAAGTCACATGTGGCAATCTGACGTGGGGAGAGGAATTTATGGTGAGTGAATAAAACTCTGAACATGATGTGAATCAAGCTGCTATATTAATATCCCTTTATAGTATGGCGAGCCGTAAGCTTACAGATAATGCCGATGACTTTCTTGGACATTTTATATGCCAGAAAGGTATAAAACAACAAAGAGAAAAATGGTTTACACAGGGTCTTAATCTAAAAAGAAACCTTAGTGTGGGTCCCTGCTGCACGTCTGCGCCGTTTCCTCCTCTGTAATGTGTCCTTTAAGGGAGAGTGTGATGGCCATCTGTAAAAAAGAAGAAAAAAGAAACCTAGAAAAGAAAAGAGATCCAGTGTGGACATAAACATGACTGGTTCGTGTAGTGAACCTTAAAAGATAATTTTAGAGTATGAAAATGGTTGATTCTAACTATGGCCTATATGTATGCAGTGTGCCCCTAGCGTCGCCCAAGGGATTTTGAGGGCATAATTATGTACACGAGGAACATATGCTATCACCTTATGGGGTAGTCGATCGGGGCGTAGCTGCTAATCTAGCTCAGGTTCATCTGAGCTGCTGCACTGAGGCGTATGCCGGACACGTTTAGCTATGTCTGCGACCGATAGGTTGTACGACTTGAATATGCCATTTTGGACTTTAGCTACTAAGGTCGCAGTGTCCTCCTCCGTACGGAGAGAGCGCTCCATATTTCCATTGACCATGATGATGCCACGTGGTCCAGGCATTTTAAGCTTTATATAAGCATAATGTGGGACTTCATTAAAGCGGACGAATGCCATTACTCAGAGTAGTGCATGATAGCCACTTCGGAAAGGAGCTATGTCGAAGATTAACTCTTCTGTTCGAAAGTTAACAGGAGAGCCTAATACGATCCCCAATCTTAAAGATCCTGTGTAGCGGGCTTCTACGCCCGGTATCACTCCTTTAAAGGTCATGCTGCTTGGCTTTATTCTTGACGGGTCGATCCCCATCTTGTGGACAGTGTCCTGATATATTAGATTGAGACTGTTGCCGCCATCCATAAGGACTCGGGTGAGATGGTATCCTTCAATTATTGGATCGAGCACTAGGCCAGCCGAACCCCCATGATGGATACTAATCGGGTGATCCCTATGAACGAAAGTGATCAGACAGGCCGACCATGGGTTGAATTTGGGGGCAACAGGCTCGACGGCGTAGACATCTCGGAGTGCGCTCTTGCGCTCCCTCTTTGGGATATGAGTGGCCCATATCATGTTCACTATTTTGATCTCCGGTGGAAATTTCTTCTGTCCCCCTGTATTTGGCTGGCAAGGTTCATCCTCGTCTTCGCTCTAAGGTCCCTTCCCCTGTGTTCGGCATTGAGCTTGCCGGCCTGCTTGAAAACCCAACAATTACGGTTGGTATGGTTTTTAGGTTTTTCTGCGGTGCCATGGAGTTGGCAGGGCCTATCTAATATTTTGTCCAGGCTAGATGGACCATCTTTGTTGCCTTTAAATGGTTCTTCCGTTGACCGGTTCTGGACTCATTGATCCGGCGTTTACTATTGTATCATGTGGGCTTCCAGCATTATTTCAACGTTTGTTTTTGTTACGTTGTGGCTTTCCATTGCAGTCCCCAACTTCAAATGTTCCAGGGTCGCTGGTGCTGCTACGAGCTAACCAGTTGTCCTCGCCCGCGCAAAAGCGGGTCATGAGTGTAGTTAGGGCTGCCATTTTCCTTGGCTTTACCTATCCGAGGTGTCTAGCTAGCCATTCGTTCCGGACACTGTGCTTGAAGGCCGCTAAGGCTTTGGCGTCCGTACAGTTGACGATTTGGTTCTTCTTAGTGAGAAACATATTCCAAAGCTTGCGGGCTGACTCACTGGGTTGTCGGATGATGTGACTTAGATCGTCAGCATCCGGGGTCGGACATAGGTCCCTTGAAAATTGGCCTGAAAAGCATCCTCAAGTCCGGCCCCTTGAAAATTGGCCCGAAAAGCATCCTCAAGTTCTTCCCAACTCCCAATGGAGTTCTCTGGGAGGCTGTTTAGCCAGTGCCGAGCTGGTCCTTTCAGCTTGAGGGGTAGGTATTTAATGGCGTGGAGATCATCTTCGCAAGCCATGTGGATGTGAAGGATGAAGTCTTCTATCCAGACGGCAGGATCCATCGTTCCATCGTACACCTCGATGTTCACGGGTTTAAACCCTTCTCGAAAATCGTGATCCAACACCTCATTGGTGAATCACAGAGGGAGTGCGGCACCTATGTATGTTGCTATACCGTGGCGTATGTCTAATGGTTGTGATGTTCAGCATTAACCCCGAACTGGTATATGACCGGCACGATTGGCTTGATAGCCGCAGTCCCGTGCGGGAGCACGGTCCCTAGATCTGTAGATGGATCTGGTCTTGCCAACCTTTTTGTTCAGATCCTCATGCAAATCGTGTTTCCGGACTTGAGATGCATCCTCCTTTCCTTTACGGGGTGGGGGTGCAGGCTTGTGCACGCCGTTGCTAGCCACTCTGTCCCGTCCGTGAGATGGTCGGTCTGGCTTATCGGCAGTGTTATTCTTCGGCAGTATAGGCGCAATGGCCTCGTCGTCGAATTCGGGCAGAAGTTTACGCTTAGGATAGCCTTTGGTTTGGCGATTCTAGCCATGTTTTTGCTCAGCGTCTAGCACTTCATTCCTTCTATCATTGAGCGTGTCATGTGTGGCTCAAAGCCGTCTCTGCTGCTTTTTGAGGCTCCTTGCGGTGGAAATAAGCTTCCGATGGAAGCGCTTTTGTTCTAAGGGTATTTTTTGGGAAGATGTATTTGTCGTCGCCCAGGATAACATCCTCTTCGGAGACAGGTTCATAATTACTGTCTTCGGCATCGCTGTCATCAGACAGCGGTTTCGGACTATGTTCGCCGTCCTCTCGCTCGTCCTGCTCCATCGCTGGGTTTGCGAGGTCTTCGGCTTGCTCTGGACTGTCACCGTCGTTAGGGATAGTGTTCCTATCTTTCCCTTTGCGGGATTTAGTTCGGCGCTTCGGACGCCGACGTTTGGGAGGTTCATCGACAGGCTTGTCCTTTGCGGGATTTTTCTTTGTCGCCCTCCTTCTCCTTAGGTGTATCCACCATATACACATCGTATGAGGACGTAGCTGTCCATCACCCGGTTACGGGCCGGTTTTGGTCTAGATCTGATTCAGCTTTGAGGTCCATCCCTTCGAAGTCTTTGGAAGCGTAGTCAAGTAGATCAGTTAGATATTCGACCGTGGCTACCAAGTGGGTGATGGGTGGGGAGAAAAATTCTCCATCGGCCTCCAGTTCGAACCAGATATAATTCAACTGTGTATCCCCAGCTAAGGAGATGGATTTTAACGAGTTTAACATGTCGCTAAAGGGAGAGTGCTGGAAGACATCTGCAGCACTGAATTCGGTGATAGACGCTTGATCGAGCTTGAAGGGCGCATATGCACATGATTTGGAACCTAAGGCCGGAGACGAGTCCTTAGTTCTGGTAACACAAACCCCGCTCAAAGTTGGGTCCGTGTGCGGCTCCAATGTCGTTGAGTCTGCGGCTTCCTCGGCAGGATTGAGCTTCCCGTCCTCGTGTGACGCGATTTGTTCCGGATCTTGGGCCAGAACTGTTACATGTGATATTTCCTGGTCCAATGACAGAGTTAGGTCATGTTCATCGTGGTGGTAGGGAGAGATCGCCGTGGGCTCGAATCCGTCGAAGATCAAGTCTCCGCAGATGTCTGCAATGTAATTTGAGCTTCCAAACCTGACTTGACGGCCAGGGGCGTAGCTCTCCGCCTGCTCGAGATGGCCTTCAATGTTGGCACGAACCATGAAGCTGCCAAACACAAAAAGTTGACCGGGAGGGAAAATTCCCTCGGTGTCGCCGTCGTGGTTGATGACGCGATCCATCGGTCCTTTGATCGACGACATAGTGGAACTCTCAATGAAAGCACCAATGTTAGGGTCAAAACCGACGGATCTCGGGTAGTTGGTCCGGAACTATGCGGCTGAGGATTGATGGTAACAGGAGACTGGGGACACGATGCTTACCCAGGTCAAGGTCCTCTCGATTCAGGTAATACCCTACTTCCTGCTATATTAATATGGATGAATAAGATTACAAGAGTTGATCTACCTCGAGATCATAAAGGCTAAACCATAAAGTCTAGCCTATGAGTATGTTATGATTCTCTATTAGGCTCTACGGACTAAACCCTCCGGTTTATATATGCACCTTTGGGGACTAGGGTTTGTACATAACCATCTTGCAGAGGAAGGAAATATTACACCCGAACCTAAAACCTGCCATTATACGAATACAGGAGTCCTATCCGGATACGAGAGACGATCTTCGACGTTGATCTTCACGACCCACCATTCCATCTCACCAAGAGTTATTTGGCCACATGAGGACCCCTCAATCTAGGACTCCCTCAGCGTCCCCCCAGTCTGCCCGTTTGGGACCAACACCATCGGCACTGACCGCCCTGTATGTGGAAAAGAATCTTCGGGGACATGACGCCCTATGCAAATTAATTAATTAATTAATAGTTTTATTATGTTGCAAATTAAAACAAAAGTTTGACCTTGCTGGAGGAGTTTTATTCAAAGCGAACTGTCAAGGGGGTCCCATAACCCCCAACCATGTTTGGAACGCAAACTCAAGGAATTTAACACCGGTTTATAGGTTCTTAAGGCGACATGAGCGGAACAAAACACCGAGCGAAAGGAGAAGCCTTCCACCCATTGCCAAGTATATAAGTGCATTAATTATAGTAATAAATATTGTGATATTCCAACATCCATGTTCCAATATGGAGCAATCTACATCTTCACATGCAACTAACAACGCTATAAAAGGGCTAAGCAAGCGGTAACATAGGCAAACAATGGTTTGCTAGGATGGTGTCAAAGGTTAGAGGTTTCATGGCAACAATGAGAGGCCGACGTACAAATAGATAGGTAGCGCGACATATAATGATAGCATCGAGACAACTAGCATAGAAATGATAGTAATGAGATCCAAGGTGACGGTCATCTTGCTTGAGATCCCGCTAGGAAGACAAACGAGTCCATGAAGAAGACGAAGGTACGAAGACGAACCAGCGTAGTCGAACGAATCCTCACGATCGCAATGGAACATGAACTAACGAGAACAAGAAACAACATGGTAAACACACCACACATGAACAAGATAAGATGCTCAACCAAGTATGATGCATGACAGGGCTACATGATGCTACTCATGGCAAGAGATGAAGCATTCAAGAACATCACACAAATCATGTTTAAATGAGGCCTGAAACAACATATAACAATTCCGGTAAGTCCTCATTGGCAAATTTCAAAATTGTCCAGTTCTGAATAAACAATAAGTTAAAGTTGTAAAATAGTAGGTTAACATGCACCATGATGATCTACATGAAATTCTAGTTAAGTTACATATAAAGTTCATTTAAGTCAGAGCTACGGCCTACAGGATATAAGAAAAACAATTCACACATGGCATTGATGCAAAATGCATTCAAACATCAAGGACACATACTCAAAACATGGATAAAACATGTCATGATGCATCTACATGCAAAACCAAGAAAATTTCATATAGAGCACACTCAAAACGGAGCAACAGATCAACACATACAAATGAGACAAGTTTAAAGGACAAGTTGTCCAAAACAGCAACTAGGCATATCACAAGCATCAAAACAACAAGCTACAAGTACAAGATAGGCACAAGCATGGCATGAACTCAAAGTACAGATTACATGCTTCAAATAACAACAAGCATCAGGTCCATAGTCATCAAGAGTAGTCCAACATGATCAAGGCAACAAGCAAACTCTATATCACACATTATGAATTAGTGGAAACTAGAGCATATACACGAGTAGAGTTAATATGTTCACATGTTGGAGGCAAGAAATAATTAAGCTACAACACAAGAACATGGCAAGCAAAAGCATGGCATGCTAGAACACAACATGGAGCTCAAGGATCACAAGATGGCATATACATGGGAGTAGCTGGTTCATGGCATTCATCAAAACAAGAAGCCAACAGGATATAGCAGATTCTTAGACTTGGTGAAAATCTGGGAAGGCAACAACAACATCATGATGTTGACTTTGGAGGCATATAACAGCAAGCATATCAAGTGTAAAAAGCAAGCAATGGTCATGAACATGTAATAGGCATGACATACTACAACTAACTCCATTGTCACAACTCCATAGGAGGCATAGATTAATAACAACAAGCTTTGCCAAATTGAACATGATGTTGATAGGCTGACAGATTTATCATAATGACAACTTGAGAGCAAGAAAGAGACAAGATACATCAACCTATAATTGCAAATAAGGATATGGATGGATAGATCACAACAAGGGCTTCAAGTCATGGTCACTTGACATCCCAAAACATGCATGGATATGACTGAAGCATCAACTTGACTCGGAATCAAGCACTTGGCATCTTTGCTGCTTTCTCACCTCTCACTTTCTCCCTCTTCTCTTGAGCCTCTATAGATGTGGGATCTTTTGTATCCATGACAACTGTGTTGTCCTTAAAGTCAGGCAATAAGGGAAGATGTACCTTGTCCAACAAGAATGTGCCCGTGCCCATCTTGGAGTTAATGAGCCTCTAGATGTGTGGAGCATACCCACATGATCTCTTCTGGTCTGTCATTGTCCTCTTGCTTGTCTCAACAATCAAACTCATCACTTTGAACTTCTGAGGCACATCAAACAATTGCAGCAAGTTGATGGAATGGCGATGATCATCTTGTGATCTCCAGATCTGGGCAACAAGGTGTGCCTCAAGATGGTGTTAATTGTGGCCAAACCACGTAGCAGAAAATGAACAGAGCCTAGCTTATGGGTTTCCACGGCTTTGTCAGGAATTTCCTTGTACATGTTTGCCAATGAGTTGTGGTCTTTCTTCTTCTTGGCATAGACATCCAAGTCATCCTCATGCTCTTCAGGGGCATTGATCATGTTGGCCCACTCAGAAATTGTTGTTCGGTACCTACTACCCTCAGACATCCAAACAATTCTTCCATCGGGATAGAAATGAGTTGTTGAATAAAATTGCATAATGAGCTCATCATTCCACTTGGTCAACTCTTAACCCACAAACTTGTCCACTCCACATAGCCTCAAGCTCTCATGCACAAACAATGGGCCTCTTATCAAGCAAGATGGTCTCATAGAAATCATGTTGCTCTCTGGTGTGGAACCTGTAATCCACAGTAGTACTTCTCCTCACAACATATGGATCCGTTTGTCTCCAACATGTGAGACCTTCATCCTTCTTCAGTTTCATGTCTTTAGCAACAATATGACTATCATCATAATAGAAGCAGTTGATAAAGAAAGGATACCGATTTGGGCCGGCCTCTGCGCATTGGGCAGGGATGATGTGCGTGGCTGGATGCCCCGTCGTGTCACACCCCCACAAGGGCTTGAAGTAGTCCCTGAGCTGGACCATGTTGACCGTCGGAGGGAAGTAGGCGTGCTTCATCCGCAGCGGCACTAGCTCACACTCTGGGAGCTCTTTCTCCCCCGAGACCTCGGCCACTGCCTTCCCCCTGCTAGACTTGGGCGCCATTGTAGCCACAAGGGGAAGAAAGGGGTCGAAGACAGAAGGGAGCGCGGCGGCGGCGGGCGGAGGCGAAGGCTCTGGCTTGGGGAAGAAGGAGAAGAGCGGCAAGCGCGAGATTGGAGGAGCGCAGAGGGTAAATGGGAGACGCACCTGCGGTTTTTCCCCTTTTTATGGAGAAGGCGCGGGCCGCCCTCCACCACCATTTACTGCGACGTGACACCAGCACGCAGTAAACCGCCCCACGCACGACCCCCATGGTTGCGCAGATCATGGGGAAGTACAGCCATCGGAGGAGTTACTGCGGTAAAAACGGAATCCAGCCTCACTGCCCGTGCATCGTTCTGGGCCTAGCCCAACAAACGTGTTGCGCTTATGAGTGGCCCAGGCCCCGGGGCTCCTGTAGGTGTACAAAAGTAGGGGCACTCTTCTTTACCCCTTACTTGTGCACGGGCAGTCAGAGCCACGCCTGAGGCCAAACATAACATGGCAGGAGGAGGAAGCGAGGAACATAGAGTTACCAGGACAAATGGCAAGACAGATAGCACAAGAAGACCAAGCAAGGAGACAGGCTCCCCCGGCAAGGACTCTTGCCGGGGCGATCCACTCAGACGCCTCCATCGCGGCCACCCTAGAAGCCTATGGGCTCCAACAATATCAACTAACAGTGGAGCCAAGGCTCGGGAAGCGCCCACGTGATGGCATGCAGACCTTTGTGAGGACAAAGATCTGTGACTCCCAAGGTAAGATCTATAAGACATGGCGATCGCAAGGTTCCTTCGCGAGGACGCCCGTGAGGCCTCGACAAGGCTCCTTGCCGAATACACCACGAAGCCTCGACAAGCCTCTTGCCACAGGGCACTCACGGAGGCCCCGTCAAGACCCTTGCCGGGAACGGTAACAAGCCAGCGATAAGCTCTTGCTGCCCCGTCGCCGCCCCGGCTCGGCGGCCGACCCGCTAGCCCAGGAAGGCAACCACGTGGCGATATGTGGTTCCTGGGCCAGCTAGCCAAGCACCTACATGGTGGCATGGAGATCTTCGTGATGACTCTACCGTAACGCCACCTCAGCATCCTGCCCTTGCTGGCCTAGACGCGTGTCGCAACCAGACAGAGCGGCCACGGATGGGACGGGCTTCTTTCCCTACCCCAATAAAGTAAATAGACACCTAAGCAGCGCATTGAATGCGCCTTGTCCCGTAATGGCATGGGATAAGCCTATACACTATACACCTTTCCACCTCGTGTGTGCCACTGTGGCAGCCCCTTTAGACTATAAAAGGAGGCACGCGGCGTACTGGAGGAGGATTCGGATCCTGAAAAGCTGGATAGGCACCATAGCTAGCTGAAGAACTCAAAAACACTAAAATATACACCAAAGTAGTACTAGGGTATTACGCATCCTCGTGGCCCGAACCTGGGTAAACGATCGATGTGCTGACTCTTAGACCGGCTCTTTGCACAATTCCCCGCCCGCCAACCGTAGAAGGAATTCCTGTGATCCCATAGGTGTCATTTCGTACCGACACAATGATGCGGACTAGGTCCGTGATCTGAGGATTATCCTCATTGCTGCATAGAAATATTATATCCTCGATGCACCGTTAGGTGACAGATCTATTGCAAGAGCAGATGTGAACGTTATGAACATTTGGCGAAGCTCAATATGATGTCTACTAAATAGTTTAGTGCACCATGCTTTACGGTTTAGAACTGGGACTTCAAAAATGTTTTGAATACCACGGAGCATATAAGATGTTCCAAGAATTGAAATTAATATTTCATACTCATTCCCATGTCGAAAGGTATGAGACCTCTGACATTACTTTGCCTACAAGATGGAGGAGAATAGCTCAACCAATGAGCATGTGCTCAGATTGTCTCGGTACTACAATTGCTTGAATCAAGTTGGAGTTAATCTTCCAGATAAGATAGTAATTGACAAAGTTCTCTAGTTACTATGACCAAGCTAGTAGAACTTTGTGATGAACTATAATATGCAAGGGACGACAAAAGTAATTCCCGAACACTTCGCGATGCCATAATCGACGAAGGTGGAAATCAATAAAGAGCATCAAATGTTGATGGTTAACAAGACAACTTGTTTCAAGTAAAGGGCAAAGGATAGAAGGGAAACTTCAAGAAGAATGACAATCAAGTTTTGACTCACATGAAGAAACCCAAAGCTAAACTCAAGCCTGAAACTAAGTGCTTCTACTTCAAAGGAAATGGTCACTGGAAGTGGAACTACCCTAGATACTTGGCGGATAAGAAGGATGGCAAAGTGAACAAAGGTATATTTGATATATGGATTATTTATGTGTACTTTACTAGTGTTCATAGCAACCTCTAGGTATTTGATACCGGTTCAGTTGCTAAAATTAGTAACTCGAAACGAGAGTTGCAGAATGAACAGAGACTAGTTAAAGGTGAAGTGACGATGTGCGTTGAAAGTGGTTCCAATATTGATATGATCATCATCCCACACTCCCTATACTTTCGGGATTAGTGTAGAACCTACATAAATGTTATTTGGCATTTGCGTTGAGTATGAATATGATTTGATCATGTTTGTTGCAATACGGTTATTCATTTAAAGTCATAGAATAATTGTTGTTCTGTTTACATGAATAAAACCTTCGATGGTCATACACCCAACGAAAATAGTTTGTCAGATCTCGATCCTAGTAATACACATATACATAATATTGAAGCCAAAAGATGCAAAGTTGATAATGATAGTGCAACTTATTTGTGGCACTTCCGTTTAGGTCATATTGGTGTAAACCGCATGAAGAAACTCCATGCTGATGGGCTTTTCGAATCACTTGATTATGAATCACTTGGTGCTTGCGAACCATGCCTCATGGGCAAGATGACTAAAACTCCGTTCTCCAGAACAATGGAGCGAGGAACTGACTTGTTGGAAATTATACATACTGATGTATGTGGACCAATTAGTGTTGAGGATCGCGGCGGGTATCGTTATTTTCTGACCTTCACAGATGATTTGAGGAGATGTGGGTATATCTACTTGATGAAGCACAAGTCTGAAACATTTGAAAAGTTCAAAGAAATTTCAGAGTGAAGTAGAGAATCACCGTAACAAGAAAATAAAGTTTCTACGATCTGATCGGGGAGGAAAATATTTGAGTTAAGAGTTTGGTCTTCATTTGAAACAATGTGGAATAGTTTCACATCTAACGCCACCCAGAACACCATAGCGTAATGGTGTGTCGGAACATCATAAACCGTACTTTATTAGATATCGTGCTATATATGATGTCTCTTACCGATTTTCACTATCATTTTGGGTTATGCATTAGAGACAGATGCATTCACGTTAAATAAGGGCACCATCTAAATCTGTTGAGACGACGCCTTATGAACTGTGGTTTGGCAAGAAACAAATGTTGTTGTTTCTTAAAGTTTGGGGCTGCGATGCTTATGTGAAAAAACTTCAACCTGATAAGCTCGAAACCAAGTTGGAGAAATGTGTCTTCATAGGATACCCAAAGGAAACTATTGGGTACACGTTCTATCAAAGATCCGAAGGCAAGATATTCTTTGCTAAGAATGGATCCTTTCTTGAGAAGGAGTTTCTCTCGAAAGAAGTGAGTGGGAGGTAAGTGGAACTTGATGAGGTAATTGTAACTTCTCCCAAATTGGAAAGTAGTACATCACATAAACTAGTTCCAGTGATTCCTACACCAATCAGTGAGGAAGCTAATGATGATGATCAAGAAACTTTGGATCAAGTTACTACTGAACCTCGTAGGTCAACCAGAGTGTTTTCCGCACCGGATTCGTACGGTAACTCGGTTCTGGAAGTCATGTTACTAGACCATGATGAACCTGCGAACTATGAGGAAGCGACGATGAGCACAGATTCCGCCAAATGGCTTGAGGCCATGAAATCTGAGATAGGATCCATGTATGAGAACAAAGTGTGGACTTTGGTGGACTTGCCCGATGATCAGCAAGCGACTGACAATAAATGGATCTTCAAGAGGAGGACGGATGGTGATGGTAGTGTTTACTAAATACAAAGCTCGACTTGTCGAAAAAGTTTTTCGACAAGTTCAAGGTGTTGACTACGATGAGATTTTCTCACTCGTAGCGATGCTTAAAGTTAGTGCGAATCATGTTAGCAATTGCCGCATTTTATGAAATCTGGAAAATGGATGTCAAAACTGCATTCCTTATGGATTCCTTAAAGAAGATTTGTATATGATGCAACCAGAAGGTTTTGTCGATCCTAAAGGTGCTAACAAAGTGTACAAGCTCCAGCGATCCAGTGATGGACTGGTGCAAGCCTCACGGAGTTGGAATATATGCTTTGATAGTGTGATCAAAGCATATGGTTTTACACAGATTTGCGGTGAAGCCTGTATTTACAAGAATGTGAGTGGGAGCACTGCAGACTTTCTGATAAGTATATGTGAATGACATATTGTTGATCGGGAATGATGTAGAATTTTCTGGAAAGCATAAAGAATTGTTTAAAAGGAGTTTTTTAATAAAGGACCTTGGTGAAGCTGATTACATATTAGGCACCTAGATCTATAGAGATAGATCATGACGCTTGATAAGACTTTCGATTAGTACATACCTTGATAATTTTTTGAAGTAGTTCAAAATGGATCAGTCAGAGAAGGAGTTATTGCCTTGGTTATAAGGTATGAAGTTGAGGAAGACTCAAAACCCGACCACGACAGAAGATAGAGAAAGAATGAAAGTCATTCTCTATGCCTCAGCCATAGGTTCTATAAAGTATGCCATGCTGTGTGCCAAACCTGTTGTGTACCTTGCCATGAGTTTGGCAAGGAGGTAAAATAGTGATCCAGGAGTAGATCACTGGAAAACGGTCAAAATTATTCTTAGTTACTAGATGAATAAGGAAATGTTTCTCGATTATGGAGGTGATAAAGAGTTCGTCGTAAAGAGTTACGCTAATGCAAGCTTTGGCACTAATCCAGATGAGTCTAAGTATCAATCTGGATGTGTATTGAAAGTGGGAGCAATTAGCTAGTGTATCTCCATGCAGAGCATTGTAGACATAGAAATTTGCGAAATACATATGGATCTGAATGTAACAGACCCGCTAACTAAACTTCTCTCACAAAGAAAAACATGATCACACCTTAGTACTCTTTGGGTGTTAATCACATGGCGATGTGAACTAGATTATTGACTCTAGTAACCCTTTGGGTGTTGGTCACATGGCGATGTGAACTATGGGTGTTATTCACATAATGATGTGAATTATCGGTATTAAATCACATGGCGATGTGAACTAGATTATTGACTCTAGTGCAAGTGGGAGACTGAAGGAAATATGCCCTACAGGCAATAATAAAGTTTTTATTTATATTTCCTTATATCATGATAAATGTTTATTATTCATGCTAGAATTGTATTAAGCGGAAACTTAGTACATGTGTGAATACATAGACAAAACAGAGTGTCCCTAGTATGCCACTACTTGACTAGCTCGTTAATCAAAGATGGTTATGTTTCCTAACCATAGACATGTGTTGTCATTTGATGTATGGGGTCACATCATTAGAAGAATTATGTGATGGACAAGACCCGTCCGTTAGCTTAGCACTATGATCGTTTAGTTTATTGCTACTGCTTTCTTCATGACTTATACATGTTCCTTAGGCTATGAGATTACGTAACTCCCGATTACTGGAGGAACACCTTGTGTGCTATCAAACATAACCACGTAACTGGGTGATTATAAAGATGTCCTATAGGTGTCTCCGATGGTGTTTGTTGGGTTGGCATATATCGAGATTAGGATTTATCACTCCATGTTTCGGAGATTTATCTCTGGGCCCTCTCGGTAATGCACATAACTATAATCCTTGCAAGAAATGTGACTAATGAGTTATTTGTGGGATGATGCATTACGGAACGAGTAAAGAGACTTGCCGGTAACGAGATTGAACTACGTATTGAGATACCGATGATCGAATCTCGGGCAAGTAACATACTGGTGACAAAGGGAATAACGTATGTTGTTATGCGGTTTGACCGATAAAGATCTTTGTAGATCCAGGTTCTGTTGTTGTTTATTGACTGGAGATGAGTATCGGTCATGTCTACATAGTTCTCGAACCCATAGGTTCCACACGCTTAACGTTCAATGACGATCGGTATTATGAGTTTATGTGTTTTGATATGCCGAAGGTTGTTCGGAGTCCCGAATGAGATCACATAGATGACGAGGAGTCTCGAAATGTCTGAGACATAAAGATTCATATATAGGACGATATTATTTGGACACCGGAAGTTTTATGGGGTACCGGGTACGTATCGGGTCACCGGAAAGGGGTTCCGGGCAACCCCGGCCAAGATATGGGCCTTATTGGGCCCAGGGCGGGACAAACCAACCCCTAGTGGGCTGGTGCACCCCATATATTGCCAAATAGGGTGGGGGAGAGGAAGGGGTGAGGAGAGAAAGGAAGGGGGGCAATTCGGCCTCCCTTTTCCTTCTCTCCCCCTCTTCTTTCCTTCTCCCTCCGGAAAACATGGAAAGGGGGGAGGCCGAATAGGATTAGGCCCCAAGTAGGATTGCTCCTACTTGGGGCGCGGCTCCTGCTGCTCCCTCCACCTCCCATCTATATATATGTGGGGGGCACCTCTAGAACACACAACAGACAATCTTTTAGCCATGTGCAGTGCCCCCCTCCACAGTTACACACATCGATCATATTGTTGCAGTGCTTAGGCAAAGCCCTGCGCCGGTAACTTCATCATCACCGTCACCAAGCCGTTGTGCAGACGAAACTCTGCCGTGACACACAACTGGATCAAGAGTTCGTGGGACATCATCGAGTTGAACGTGTGCTGAACACAGAGGTGCCATACGTTCGGTGCTTGGATCGGTTGGATCGCGAAGACGTTCAAATACATCAATTGCGTTACTAAATGCTTCCACTTTCGGTCTACGAGGGTACGTGGACACACTCTCCCCACTCATTTCTATGTTTCTCCTAGATAGATCTTGTGTGATCATAGGAATTTTTTTGAAATACTATGTTCCCCAACAATATCTATGCAAGGCGCACCTCCCGAGGTTCACGTGACGTGAGCCATGACGACCAAGGCCATGCAGGCGCCAGGGGCGCAGTGTACAAGTTTCCCCTTTGGTTCCAAGGGGGCAAGCGCAGGCGGGTAGTCCCAAGGAATCAAGAAAAGGTTTCCATATCGGTGCAACAAGACCAAGGACCGCCAGGACGGCAGGACGGAGGTCACCGTGGAGCCCGGTGCGGCGTCACCACCAGAGTCTTTGGCAGGCGAAGACCGCTTTTGTCAGGATAGCTTGTACTAGTTGTTGCCCTTCAAATTTGGCCATTGTTGTATCCCTTCCCACCTACATTTGGGAAGAGGACCAAGGCCACTATAAATAGGACCTAGCCACCACCATAGAGAGGGGACACCAATTCGACCAGAGAGAGAGAGACAACATTCGACCACAAGGAGGAGCGGATCACCCAGATCATCCTCACCCTCACCAACTCATCGAGCCCAAGAACACCTCGCCTACCGAGGTTGTTCATCCGTTGTACTAGTTCATCCTCAGCCCCACGAGGCAATCCACCACACCCACTAGAGTCGGGTATTACACCGCAAGGTGGCCTGAACTAGTATAAACCCTTGTGTCTCTTGCTCCTTGAGTTCGTCGAGCTAGGCATGGGATCATAGGGCGAGCGCGCTAGGTAGAGAGTATTCTTCGTGCGA
Organism: Secale cereale; assembly: GCA_902687465.1. Lineage (NCBI taxonomy): Eukaryota > Viridiplantae > Streptophyta > Magnoliopsida > Poales > Poaceae > Secale > Secale cereale. The sequence continues at coordinate 473,283,464 of LR738715.1, read as the reverse complement.
ACCCTAGAGTTCGAACCTCTCTTGGGTTTGCGGAGCCCGAAATCCGCCATTTGGCACGCCACGTAGGGGTGCGCCAAAACCTCTCTTCTGTCGGCCGACGCATCACCGCTCCACTGCTTCCATGGCTGATGCTTGTCGAGCTCATGCTGAGCGACGGGCTGCCTCGCTGCCTGCATCGCTCAGGCGGCCCCCGCCGCCCACCCCCACCCCCGCTGTTCTCCATCACCTGCTGCCAACGCAGCCACCGGCCCAACGAGGCACGAGCAGCAAGCCTCATCACTGCACCCCTCGGTGCGGCCGAATGGACGCACCGCCACCCCGTTGCTGACTCCAGCCGGCTCGTCGTTCCATGGTCATCGCGGACCCACGGACGCGCAGGCCGCGCTACTCATGGTGCGTGAGCTCCTGCGCTACCACCCTATCGATGACTTCTATGAGGACTGGTTGGACCGCATCGCCGATCTCATCAGCGCCGTTGGGGGCTCTCCTACACCGTCCCTCTCGCTACCTCATCTGCTTCCCTTTGCGGGCGAGGTGGCCCATGAAGCACCTCCACCACCTCCACGTCAAGAAGTCGCTCTCGCTCCAAGGCGTGCGGCCCTGCGGCGTGACCCACCTTGCGGGGTGCCCGCACCTGAAAAAGGAAGCTTTAAAGAGGTACAGCGATCGCGAGGAAGATCCCCTTTCCTCCCACTACTACCACGTCAAGACCGTGCGCCCCCTGCGGTGTCAGCGCATGAGACCCGAAACCAAGCTCCGCCTCCACAACGGGTTTCGGTGGCCACAACAGGTTGTCGAGCCCTCACTCCTGAGCTACGCAACATCATCTGGCCTGGGAAGTTCAAGCCCGACCAACCTCCACACTACGATGGCACCCCCGGCCCTGCTGAGTTCCTGCAGCTTTACGACCTGAGCATCGAGGCGGCCAAAGGCGACGAGAAAATTATGGTGAACTGTTTCCCCATGCCTCTCAAAGACGACGCACGCTCGTGGCTCTTGAACCTGCCCGCAGGATCAATCTCCTCCCAGGGTGAGATGCGCGAGCGTTTCATCGCCAATTTCCAGGGCACTCGCGACCACCCGCCAGCCGCGGGACCTCCGACACGTCAAGCAGCAACCGGGGGAGACCCTACAGAAGTACATCCAACACATCAACAACATCCGCCTCAAGATTCCCACGGTGACGGACGAGGCCATCATCTCAGCATTCTCCGATGGCGTCCACGATGTCAAGATGAAGGAGGAGCTCGCCATCCACGAGGACCTGTGCACAAACTTGGAGCTGTTCTACATAGCGACCAAGTGCGCGAGAGCTGAGGAAGGGCGCCTTTCCCTCGTCGAGCTCCCAGCTGCTGACCCAGAAGATAAGAAGGCTAAGGCTAAAGACGTGAAGCGCAAGGGGGTGTCTGTGCTCGCGGCAGAACAGGAGATGAAGCGAGGCCACGAGCACCCAGAGTCATCCAAGGGCAGCCGTCCGTTCTGCGCCTTCCACAACGTACACAGCCACAACACCAACTACCGTCAGGAGCTCAGGGCCATCCGCGACGGGCGCTTCGAGCGATGCCCTGAGCCCAACGACCTAGGATGTGACTGTGGAGGAAGCCGAACTGGAGGGTGCTGGGACGACCGTGGCTCCCGTCAGGAGTTGCGCGATCAGCCTCGTGAGGACCACTAGCACGACCAGCCTCACGAGGGCGCCTGGAGGGACCAGCCTCGTGAGGACGCCCTTAGGGCAAGGTCGGCCTCCCTCCGCTGCCAAAACCACCAAGGAGGAATGACGATCAGGACGAGGGGGCTGGGGGCTTCCAGGAGCCTCGCGCCATCCCTGCATCTTGGGCGGTGCGCAGGCTCCATCCTCTCAACGCATCTTCAAGAAGTTCGCCCGAGAAGTAAACACAACTCTTCCCAGGCTAGAAGCCACGAGGCCGCTCAAGTGGTCCAAGTGTACCATCACCTTCAGCTCTGCTGACCAGCTCAAGTGCGCGGCAACCGTCGGCGCACTCCCAATCCTCTGCTTACCCGTCATCAGCAACCTCCAAGTCACCCAAACCCTCATCGATGGTGGTGCAGGGCTCAATGTTCTCTCTGCCGACACGTTTGACCGTCTCCAAGTGCCATATGACCAGCTACAGCCCACCAAGCCTTTCCCGGGAGTGACTGACGGCTCTACCACCCCAATAGGGCAGATTCCCCTCCCGGTCACATTCGGCCAGCGTGACAACAACCACACCGAGCTCATCGACTTTGACGTCGCCCACACCTGCCTCCCATACAACACCATTCTTGGATATCCGGCCCTGGCCAAGTTCATGGCGGTGACTCACCATGGCTACAACATCCTCAAGATGCTAGGGAGTCGCGACATCATCACTATCGTGTGCGAGGAAAAGGGCGCGGTGTGCTCCCTTGAGCGCGCCTACCAGGCCGTAGCAGTCGAGGACCCAGACAACGAAAGCACCATCTACCCTCCTGAAGCCATCCTGAAGAAGAAGTAGCAGCTGCTCGCCCTGGAGCCTCATGAGGAAGCAGCACCTGACGGCCGCGCCTTAGGATTCGCACCCGTGAACGGGGTGTCTTCCTACCTCGCATAGGAAGGTGCGCCCGGCGCCCCTCTTCGGCTGGGCTCGGGGGCTCTCCTTTGTTGGGCCTCCGACTTGGCCAATGTCACGAGGGAGGCGCTCGGGCACCATGTGGAGGAGTGCTTCATCGCATTCTCACCTCATGAGAGCACAAGGCGCGAAGTGCCAAGTGCTCAGGAGTTCATCAACCAGACCATCGAAGACTTACAACTACCAAGGGCAATGCGAGGCGAGTGCCGCCCCACACCACCAGTGCAGCTGCTGTCGCAGGCTCGGGCGGCAGGCTGCGCATCTGAGTCAACATCCCAGGACTCAACAGAGTCATGTCTCAGGAGCTCTACTGTCCGTCTCAGGTGGGCCGATGGGAGGACCCTCCTCATAGCTACATTCGCATGCCCTTCGTCCTGCCGAACCAGGCATTCCTGCACCAGCGCCACAGGTGGGACATCCTGGCAGCTCGCAAGGCCAGGCATTAGGAGATCCTGGTGGAGGTGGCGACGGTTCTTCGCGAGCTCTCGGAACCTCAGTAGCCTCGCGAGGTCCCGGAGCCAGGCGGCTCATGAGGAGCGACATCTGTAGCGAGCATCTTCAGCTACGTCAACATCTCTCCAGCAATGGTGCAAGGTGACTCTGTTTCAATTCATTCAGTTGGGGGCGCCCCTCAGGCTACATCATCCCCAAGTCGCAGGGTCCTGTCCCTACGACGTGTATCCTTTTGCATCTTTAATTTACTCTGCTGGGGGCGCCCCTCAGGCCGCATCATCCCGAAGCCGCATGGGTGCATCCCTGTGGCATGTATCGCCCTTGCATTACCTGAACTAGCTCGTTTCCTCCTATGAGTTACCTTATGATCTTCACCTGCTTACCCACCACCTTTTGTGGCTGCGCTGCTAACCGACCTCCTGCTCATCCCGCAATGAGGGCTACACATGTTGGCACACACTTGTGCTCGGGTCCGTCCCTGCAATGCTGACTCACGGCCCGCCTCGTGCACGTCACCTCATGAGATCCGTAGTGCCTTTGTATTCTTGTGGAAAGATCAATGGCATGGTAGCAAACGCGATTGTAAACTATGTCATTTCATCAAAGTAACCCGCAGGAGTCTCCGGAGCCTAGCTATGGGTGGCTCTGATGGCTATCCCCTTGTCACGCGATTCGCTTGCGCGTTAATGGGGGGGCTCCTGAGCATCACGTCTTAGGAGCTCCTACTGACTCTCCAGCCCTCACCCCTTGGCCTTGACCATGGCATCACGACCAGGCATACCAGCGGCGGATGAGCTTCGCTCGAGGGTCGGGACCCGAGGACATAGAGCATTTAGAAGAATGATAAAGGGGGAGGCCGGCGCAGACCTGGCCTAGCTACACTGTCGTCGAAGCACAGACCAGGCGCACCATGCGGAGAACCACCTCAGGCCCGTCAAGATAAGTCGTGTATTCAAATTAGCGCGATGCCACGATCCGACAAATGTTTGATTTCCGCAGTCTTGCTCCCACAATGCCGCCTTCCGTTTTAGCCTCCGGGAAGCTGTTTGCACGCCAAGGGGGACCTCTTGAGCATCGCGCCTCAAGAGCTCTTGCCGGACCTCGGGCCGCTCACCTCATGGCCTTTACCATGACATCGCGACCTGGCATACCAGCGTCGGTTGAAGCTTTCCTTGGGACTAGGACCCGCCGGCGTAGAGCTCATAGCTACTATAAGGACTAAAAGGGGAGATAGTGCCAAAGCAACAGATGCAACCATGGTTTCATAATGAGAATAATAAACATCAGGAAATAGCATTACAAGTCCTTTACACACCCCCACAGGGTTCGTTTGATTCTGTGCATGGAACAAAAGAAGAATGTCTCAAGGGGGCCTAACCGCGGACGCTGCCACCGGCGCCATCATCAACAATGGGCCACGAGAGGCCGGCACCAACCCACCCAGATCATCGACGACGACGGGCTAGTGTCACTGTCGCGCTCTGGGCGCGGTGCGAGCTCGGTGGCTCATAGTTGTCCTCGCTCATCTCTGGAGACTCGTCATGCTCGGGAGAGTTGCTGGATTCCCACGGGTCTTTGCTGCTGCTGGGGGACCTGTCAGCAGGGCTGGGGGCAGGCCCGACGCCTGCTGTCGCGCCACCCTGGCGGCTCCCTCCAGGGTAACACTCCAGGCGGCGGCCTTCCCCATCAAAGACCTTGAAGAACAATGTCGAGGCACCGTCGAACTCGAAGTGGATGACGGAGGCTCCATCAGGACGGCACGCGCGGGCAATTTCGCCCCATCCTCGAGTCATGAAGACACCGGCTAGTGGGATGACCTCGACCTCCGCCTCGGAAGCCTGGCTGCAGCAACCATAGTGCTGCAACCAAAGCTCAGCAGGACTCCTCGCCGGCATCAGCTCAGCAAAGAACCTCGGGTACCGGATCCAAGAACGCTGTGGCATCACTGTTCACACCACGAACTCGCGCGAGGAGCCCTCAGCGTGAGTTCATGGGCCGGCGGCTCATGCGACCATAGCTTGGCCACCTCGGCCGCGATGCGAGCGGCGCAGGGCGCCGCCCCCTCTTCCTAGGCCTTGCGCTTGGGCATACAAGGGCAATGGGTAGCCGGGAGGAAGCCGCTCGTACCAAGGCCTCGTCACCTCCAGCCTCACGCCGGCATCGCGGGGGCGGCCGAACCTCTTCTTCGGCGAAAGTGGTCCCCGCTCATCGAGGGGGGGGGGGGTTCTTTCCCTTCTCTGCGACGGAGAATCTCCTTATCGGCACCATAGGCATCACGGCGAGCCAGCGCGACAAGGTGTAAGAAGAAACGGCAGGCGGAGAGAAGAAGGAGATGAGCAACGGGGGCTTCGCCCTCTCCTCATTTATAGCCAGGAGGAGGCCAACCGCCGGCCTCCATGATCGCACGTAATGATGGTTCTTTCTATGCATGCAGCAGGGTCTCGTCAAGTCGGGCAGTTGCCGAGGCAGCGTGGGGAAGCGGAGACGCCTACGTCCAATCAGTCGCCACGTGTTGATCAAGATCGCAGGCGATTGGGGCCCACGGTGCTCCGCACTTGCCCCTTGGCTTCGCCTCGTAGCCAAGTCCGAGCGCGCCTTGGGCCCCGGGGCTACTGTCGGCATCCTGGGAACGGGGGTACCCAGACTTGCCAGCCTGCGACCCATGACATGGCTCCATCGACGGCCTAGTACGGCCCAACTTCAGCAACCACAACTCGAGACCCTCGCGAGGGGCCAAGCCTCGCGAGGCGGACGACGGCAAGACCTCCCTGGAGGCAGCCTCTCTTGGTTGGTGCCCGAGGAGCGGAGATATCTATGCAAGGCGCACCTCGTGAGGTTCACGTGACGTGGGCCATGATGACCAAGACCAGGCAAGCGCCAGCGGGCACAGTGTCCCAGTTTCCCCTTTGGTGCCAAGGGGGCAAGCGCAGGCGCGGAGTCCCGAGGAATCAAGCAAAGGTTTCCATATTGGTGCAAAAATACCAAGGACAGCCAGGACGGCGGGACGGAGGTCACTGTGGAGCCCGGCGCGGCGTCACCTCCATAGTCTTTGTCAGGTGAAGACCGCTTTTGTCAGTATAGCTTGTACTAGTTGTTCCCCTTCCCGCCTACATTTGGGAAGAGGACGAAGACCACTATAAATAGGACCTCGCCACCACCATATAGAGGGGACACCAATTCGACCAAAGGGAGAGAGAGAGCATTCCACCACAAAGAGGAGCGGATCACCCAGATCATCCTCACCCTCACCAACTCATCGAGCCCAAGAACACCTCGCCTCCACAGGCTGTTCATCCATTGTACTAGTTCATCCTCAGCCCCACGTGACAATCCACCACACCCACTGGAGTAGGGTATTACACGGCAAGGTGGCCCAAACTAGTATAAACCCATGTGTCTCTTGTTCCTTGAGTTCATCAAGCTAGGCCGTGGGATCGTTGGGCGAGCGCGCTGGGTAGAGAGTGTTCTTCGTGCGCACCCCGGAGTTCGAACCTCTCTAGGGTTTGCGGAGCCCGAAATCCGACAGGTTTCAACTCGGCTGTGACTGTCATATTTTGTTTTGAACAAGGGAAATGGCTTGCCATTTGTGTAATTAAGAGAGAAATATTGTAACAAATCCCAACCAAGGGAAATAACATCACTCTCGCCGGCTGCTTGAGCTCACTGTGCATTACAGAACCCAAGTGATTAGACCCCACCAGCACCCACAAACTTATTTTGAAGTAGCACACCAAATGGGTTGTTAAGTTTCATAAGAAATGCTGCATGACCATGAATGTTTACCTTTTCTGTTGTACTTGTGTGTGAACTTGTTAGAATGTATACTTCAGGATTATTAGAATGTACACTGTCAGATTTTGACGTTCCCAAACCAGCAGCGCGACAAGACTACCAGCTGTCGCTCAAGGGCCGGTGGCGCTGACTCTGTTCGTGCCCCACACCCCTTGTTAAATCCAGCTCGCTCTATTCCCCAACCGCCAGCATGGGATAGAAGTTTCATCTTCTTCCATCTAGCATGGCCGAGGGATTGAAGAAGGGCGGCATCCAATCCACCATCGACAATGGTTGCCTGTCCAAGTGATTTTCAGAGAAGAAACTGCAAATTTCAGTTTTTAGATAAGAAAGTACATGTTTCAGAGGAAGAGCATTTAAATCAGCACGCACTTTTCAAACATGGATAACAAAATGTTGGAAATTTTAGTCATGGTCGAAAATGGAACTAACAACAAGTTAACTTCATGCTGATCAACATTCATGTATAGCACATCTTCATATGATGCACAGTCAAAAATATATACTATTTTCAAAATGCCAAGGCAATGTTGAGTGTGTGAAAAACTACGTAAACTAGTGACAAAATTTTGGCAAGTGGTGGAGGTGGTTTGTGTAGAGGACATGGCGGCACCCACATTTCAGTCATAACTGAGGCAAAAAATTATATAATTTTCAACTGGACCATTTGGGATCGAATCCGGACAGTACTGCTTTTGGGTGATACAGCTGTAGCGCCCGGGCTACTGCAGGTATGATCAAAATAATGAAGGCGCTCTTTTTCACTTCTCTAAGGCGTCGTCCTCGGCTCCGGTTCATTCCCATTCGCCTCCTCTAGCTTTGTGCGCTCGTTGTGGCACCGCCATCTTCCGTTGTAACCATGCTCAACAAACTAAAGGAATCTGGACAGGATTGTACGTTTAGAGGCTGACAGTCAGGACCCTGTTGACATCAGATTTTGGCATTATCGAAAATATAATTAAGAAGGCCTCAAATGGAAAAGTGCTTAAAGTGAGAAAGTTTCGTATCGTAAAAAGGACAAACTTTGATGTTTGGGCCATAGCCATCCGATCTCGTCTCTAAGGCCGAATTTGCGTTCGAAGTACTGATATTTTGTATCCAAAACACTATTCGGCTAATTACACCCCCAAGATTGCCTCATGTGGAAAAATATTCTACATGAATTGTCTTCGTATCATCGAAACGGTCGATTTTGATATAAAAATTGTCCCAATACGTGTTCGTATGCAAAAGTTACAGCCATCCGAAGGCAGCCAGGTCACAGTGCCATAAGTGGCGCGCCCCACCAGCCACGTGTCTGATGGGTAGCACGAATAACAGCCGGTTTTGCGTGACCGTTTTGGCCTAGAAAATGTCTTCAAATCAAAAAACGTTCACCATGAAAGTTGTTCGTCTCGTCGAAACAGTCAGGATTGCTTTTGGGCTCTTTTCCATCGGAGGTCGTTTACTACCTCAAACATTACCCGCAAGGTGCAGCCAGTTTAAACCGAACAGTTTTGGAAAGTTCGGACAAAACCAATCCGAATTTGGCTAGGGTTTTGGACGTGAATCCAAGCCTTTTCCTTGCATGGAAAGTCCAGCCGCCTCTTATGTACCTAAAGGGTGATGTCGATTAAACAACACATAATGGAACAAATCATCTACCACTTTTTACCTTTACTTTTATCTTCTCCCTTTGTTCTTCTTCTTCCTTGTTCTTCGATCGTTCTTCTTGTTGCAGGGCTGCGAACCTCGAGGCCATAGGGGAGATCAGGTCGACCTAGGGCATCCCATAGCCACCGCGCGCCCTAACGGGGTCCCTCCCGGGAGTGTGGGGTTTCGTGTCTTCAAAAGCGCCCGCCGGATTGCTTGCGTAGCACGCTTCCGGATGGGTCTCCTTTGACATGAGCTGCGGTGCATCACCCTCGGTGTCGGAGGTACACGGTGACGTGTTCGTGTGAGAACACACTTTTTGGCGACTACGCTGGGGACAAAGCTTTGAACGGTCTCCGGCCCATTCTTGCTACGAAGAGATCGTCATCTAGGGTTTGCAATCTACAAAGGTAATATGAATACCCAATTCACTTATGTAGATGCAAATAATGCATATGTTGTTGCTAGATCGTCTAATGAGCATATTGTATTGGCTAGCCCTAGTTTTATCAATCATGCATCTAATTATGTGCAACAAACGATTCAGAATAATCTCCATGCTTCAACTTCATATAATTTTAGCAACATGCAACATATGTATCCCAACTCCCATACATCGGCAACCCCACAAATCTATATGCCGATGAACAACATGGTGAGTTCGGTTAATCAAGTTGAAACACCCCATGTAGGAACTTTCAATGGCATGCAACGTAGTGTTTCATCTTTTTATTCATCGGCAACTAATTTTCAACATGTTAATCCTAACATGCTGGTGGATAGGGGAATTGGCCATAGTACTACTAGATATTCGGCCAATTATCCTCAAACATCGTATGCTACACCTCATGCTACTAATTTTTTGGCACCATACGCAATTGTAGATGTTCATAATTCGGCTCCGCACCTTCATGCTCATGGCCGAATAAGTGAGTATTCTACCAGGGTGCAAGTGTTTTTTCCTACTAACGTAGCTTATCATGTTGTCCCTGCACAGTTACAGAATTTCGGCAACACATCAGTGCCGAAAGCGTCTCAAAGTATTGGGGGCAATCCGATGAAGAATGGGCTGAAATTGGTCGAGAAAAGCTTAAAGATAGCGTAGCTGCAATGTTTGCTGAATTTAAACAAGAACAAGCAACCGTGCGAATCAAAGAAAGAAAGAGTTGTGATTTGGATAACAAAGTTAATTCGGTTATCAAAAAAGCCGAATCAAATAGTAGGTGTACCGAATTTATTGAAGAAAAAGAGGACACCAAGGCATTGGAGAGTCATTTAAAAGTGGAGCAAAGTATTATTCAAGTAACACAACCATCATTCTCTCCCAGCGTGTATGAAGAGGTATGTCTAAAAAGTGATTTGCCTATTTTCAGATTTGGTCACAGCTTTATTATTGATGCATCTATTAGGAAAAATCTCGTAAGTAATTTTGAAAGACCAATGATGAAGGGTAATTTATTTATTAGCAATAAAATTGTTACAAAGCATATCGGTCAATACATTGTACCTTTCAAATAGACTGATAGCAATAAAATTGTTACAAAGCATATCGGTCAATACATTGTATCATTCGAAGAGACCGATAGTGACTTGTTATTGTAGCCGAAGCTTCTCCCATTGCTTTATTTAAAGTTCATATCTAATTGGGTAGCTTTGCTTGCTTCATACTTGGCTTATGCATGGTCTCAATTGAGACATGTGTGTTTTGACTATTTTCATTTCAGAAATATAAAGCCAAGGTTAAATTCTTTTGAGAAATCCAATGCTAATATTATATCTTATTCGAAGACATCGGAGATAGCGTGCAAAACACAATGCATAGCCGAATGGGGAGATTCTAAATCTAAACCATTTGTTTGCTTACCTCCAAAGCAGTTCGCACACCTAGATAGGCTAGAAAACAAAATGTATACCTTCGATTCAAACATGTGTGATCAAATCTTTGATTTGTTGTTGGAAAATAATTACATTAGAATTCTTGATCACCATGTCAAGCCATCTATCCAAGGACGAATTTATTGTAAGTTTCATGATTCGTTCAAGCATAGTATTGAGGATTGCAACATGTTTCGCCAAATAGTTAAATCGGCCATTGATAAAGGACGATTGAGATTTGTTCAAACACCAAAGGATGACCAGCCTATTCCGATTAGTCCTGATGGCAAAAAGTTTTTGTATTGGCTTCTTCAAGCTGATTCATTAAATGATCAAAAGGAAAGCATGGTGGATGATGGGATCAAGTTTTCAAGTAAAGAAGTTGTTCAAGAGCACAATGAAGATATTCTTAAAGGCGGGAATTCCATCAAGGTTGAACAGAAGACGCCAAGTACTGGGGGGCAACTAGAAAATTCAAAGGTCGGTGCAAGCACAACCGAAGAAAGAAAAGGTCGAGGTAAGCACAAAGGTAAAAGCCGAAAGTCACTTTCGCGCAACTATTGGAAAAATACCAAAAGATGAGTGACGAGAAAAGTGCTTATCGGCCAAGTAATTAAAAAGCATCAAGATCACCCCCAAGGTGCAAATATGAAGATCGGTATTGGCAAAATGTGAATTTTAATACAACATATCAGTATCCTTATTTTGGGCCGCCAATGTGACACCCCGAGACCGATGCTCCAGGTGTCAGTCAGTTTTTCGTTGTCAGTGCCTTGTCATCTGCTTGCGTGTTGCGTCTTGCCATGTCATCTTGTGTGTTGCATCAGCATGTTTTCAAAACTTTCATTCGTCCGAGTCTCCTCGTCCTTCCCGTTGTCCGTTCTGAGCCCAGACACACTGCACGCGCCCGCGGTGCCTCCGATTTTTTATTTTGTGAGTGGCCAAAAAATGTTCTCGGAATGGGATGAAACTTGTCATGTGGTCTTATTATAGTGTAGACACGCCGCCTGCCAAATTTCATCGCATTCGGAGTCTGTTTGATAGCCCAACGGATATATATAGCTGCACTAGTCGCCGGTTATTTCGTCGGACGTTTTTGGTCTCCGAAAACCCCCGCGGGCCTCTTCTCTTCTCTCCTCTAGGCCTTCTAACACAGCCCACTTCCCTCCTCTTGGCCCAACCTAACTCCCCTCGTGATCGGATCCGTCGGTTCGCGATCGAAGGGCTCAAAAACCCTCCAAAACCCTAACCCTAGCCCCCCTTTCTATTTATAGACGTTCCCCTTGCCAAAAATAGCCTTCTTCTTCCCCCTCCTATATTTCCGCAGCCACCCCCACCTCCTGCCACGAATTCAGCACCGGCGAGCCCCTCCCCCGCCACTTGGCGGCCAGCCGCCGCCGAAATCGCAGCGCCGCCGCCACCTCAGCGCGGGAGGGCCCGCCCGTCAGCCTCCCGTGTCTCCCTCCACCCGCCGCCAGCCCGCCAGGCCCCCGCCGGGCCGAACCGGGCCCGACCTGGCCCAACCCCTCCTCGCGCAGCCCGCGCGCACCGCTCGCCTGTGCCTCCCCGATCCTCGTCCGTCCGCCGCCGCCGGCAGCCGTCGTGGAGCCATGTCGCCGCCGCCTCGTGGCCTCGCCGCCCTGCCGCTTTGCGTGCGACGTCGCCGCCTTCCTCGCCCCTCCGGCCTCCTCCTCGACCCCGGCGACCTCCTCTGCTCGACCTCACCGCCAGCTCACCTTGCCGACAGGTGGACCCCGCGCCCGTCGCCGCCGACGGACATGTCCGTCCGGGCACGGACATGTCCGGCCTCTCCTCTCCGTCTCGCTGACCGGTGGGACCCGCAGCCATCCCCACCGACGGACGTGTCCGTCCAGACCGGACATTGTCCGCCCAACTCTAGGTTGTTTTTTTGCTAAGTCCCCAGAAAACTGTTTTAATGTTGCATCTTTGCACTGCGATAACTTTTTGTGTGCTTATCCGTTTTGAGTGAATAATCTGTCAAAATGTTCGTAGAGTTATGCTCTACACTTTGTTCCTTTGTGCCATGCATGTTTGAATTCATATAGATGCTTTAAAATCTGTTGCAAGGGTGCTACTTATTATAAACTGCTGCTACTTGATGTTTTGTGGTATGTTCGTGATGTGATAACTTGGTGCATGTTTATCCAAATGATGCAAATGATATGTCCACATGTTCGTCTTGAGATGCTTTACATGTTGAATGCTTTATCTTGCATGATAGAATTCATCTTGCCATGTTTATCTCCTTTGCAAAAGTGCTATGTGGCTGTTATGTTGTTAAACTTGTTATGAGATGCCTATTTGAGAAGCCCTTTGCTATTGATGTGTTTGTCCCCTTGGTGCATGCTTAGATGTTTTGGACTCCCCATCATGTGTACTTTGATGTGGTGCATTTACCTTCCCATGATATGCCTTCCGTTGACTTAAACTTGCTCAGAAATATGCCATGATAAAACTGTTGTTTTAACACTTAGTGAAATTTCACTAAGTCTGGAATCTGTAATATCCGGAAACCATGTTTGCTTGTTGTTCTAGGCCAATCCATGATAGTTTTGGGATGACTATTGATGATTCCTTGTTGTATATATTGTTGGCTATCCATTCATGCTCTCACGTGCTTAATTGAGTGGCTGTAGCATATTTAACTCTTGCTCCCAAGTTGCTATAAAATGTTGCTGCCAGGATTTTGTTGTCAAGTTCAAAATGTCATAGCTTGTTCTTATTGATCCATGGCTCCTTTGGGGATGCTCCAATGGACTTATTTGCTGTAGGATATGTCTAGTTTATGTCCATGCTCATTGCCATGATGTTTGAGTGCTGTAACTTATATTTATGATGCTCCAAAGTTGCTATGTGGCTGTTATTTTCAGCTTGTTGTTATATCTTGTTTCATGTGTATCTTTTAGCCCGTTGCTCCGATTGGGGTGTTCTTTATATGAAACTTGGGTGATTTTGCATGTAGATTCATATTATCCTATTGTTATAATGTTTTGAAGTATTTTGCTTGAATGCAAATTGCCATTCCCTTGTGCTATATTTCTGTGCTTCCTGTATAGTTTTGCCTTGCATCATATCTTGCCATGTATTGCATCATATAGACTTGTGTTGTTATCTGCGCTTCCTACATTGCCATGTTTTGCTTCCTGTGTAGACTTTCTGTGCCTCATAAGTAGATTTGTCGTGCATCCTACTTGGCCGTGCATATTGTTATGTTTTTGAGTGGTTTGTTTACCGTATTGCTTGCTTCTTTTCGTTAGTGCTTGTTCCGTTGCGTTGTGAGGATTCGGTCGGCTACTCGTGGGTCTTCTTCAAGGCTTCTTCTCCGTCTTCTTCACAGAACCGTTCTTCTTCCTTGCGGGATGTCAGGCAAGATGACCATACCCTTGGATACCTTTACTATCATTGCCATGCTTAGTGTCTCGATGCTATCGTTACATGTCGCGCTACCCATCTTTTATGTCAGCCTCTCCTTGTTGCCATGAAACCGCTAACCTTTGAAACCTTCCTAGCAAAACCATTGTTTGGCTATGTTACCCACTTGCTCAACCCCTCTTATAGCGTTTTTAGTTGCAGGTGAAGATGAAGTTCGTTCCAGGAGGGAGCTTGTTGTTGGCATATCACAATATCTATTATTATATATTAACACACCTATATACTGGGCATGGGTGGAAGGCTTGGCATTTTGCTCGGTGTTTTGTTCCACTCATGCCACCTTAGGCGCCGATAAACCGGAATTATGTTCCTTGATTTTGCGTTCCTTACACGATGGGTGGATGGGGACCCCTTGACAGTTCGACTTTGAATAAAACTCCTCCAGCAAGGCCCAACATTGGTTTTATTTTGCTCATAATAACAACTTAATTAATTAATTAAATTGCATAGGGAGTTAGCGCTACCCGAGGATTCTTTCTACATAGCAGGGGGGGGGGGCAAGTGCTGATAATGTTGGTCCCAGACGGGGGTTATGCGGCGCCACCACGGGGAAACTCGAGGTTTGGTTTTACCTGTAGGATCGCCCATCCGGTTGTGGCCTGAGAAGAGATACGCGCGGCTACTATCAGGGTGTCGACACACCGGGAGGTCTTGCTGGACTTGTTTTACCATTGTCGAAATGTCTTGTGCACCGGGATGCCGAGCCTGATCGGATTTCCCTAAGATAAGGAGTGATAATATTATATTTATCACTTCAGCTAATCGTGAGAGCTTGTGATGGGCTAAGTTGGAACACCCCTATAGGGTTATGATCTTTCGAAAGCCGTGCCCGCGGTTATGTGGCAGATTGGAATTTGTTAATGTCCGGTTGTAGAAAACTTGACAGAGGATCCGAAGTAAAACACACAACTGTGTGAGTAACCGTGACTGTCTCTTTTCACTTTGAGAAGAGAACACGGTGGGGTTATGTTTGACTCGTATGTAGTTCAGGATCTTTAGCGATCACTACTAGTTTGCGACCGTTTGCGTAGATGCTCATCTTATTCTTGTACTCGTAAGTTAGCCACCATATGTTTTGCTTAGCCGCTGCTGCAACCTCACCACTTTACCTCTTCCTTCCTATTAAGCTTTGATAGTCTTGTTACCCATGGTTATGGGATTGCTGAGTCCTCGTGGCTCACAAATACTACAACAAAAGTTGCAGGTGCAGGTTCCGTTGTCTTGACGTGAGAGCGTTGTTCTTTTCTTGGAGTTCTTCTTCTTCAGTCTTGGGTTAGGTTCCGGGTCAGCAGCCTGGATTAGCAGATGGATGTCTTTGTGCTTTTATTGTTTGTATCCGTAGTCGGATACTTGTATTGATATTGTTGTATTCATGAGTTCTTGTATGTAATGTTGTATCCACCATGTATGTATGTATTGGTACGATGTAATGATATCCATCTTGCTAAGCGCCCGAAATGCGGTTGTGCCCCAATCACGTAAGTGTCACGTGATCGGGATAGAATCGCATCTTGGGCCTGACAGCCAATGCCAATGTCGTGGATGCCTCCCTATGCTCACGTAAATCCATATCCATCATGGGACAAGAATGATACAAGGGCACATTCTCAATATTGTTATAAACCATCTCGCCAATATTATGCAGCTCCGAGAAGTCCAACGTTCAATGAGCAGTCATATGTTCAAGACCGTTTCAATATAAAAGAATCGGTCTGGAGCACAGGGAAGAATAAGGTGGTGGTTGAGCAAGTCTACCGCGTCAAAAGAGATGGTCGTAAGAGTGGCACTTCAGATATGATCTCAACTGAAAAAGAGCCAATTAAAGTGCCGACATTGGCTACAATAGGCAGTGAGGCAAGTCAATCAAGTGCCAAACCTGAAGGGAAGAAGTTGAGAGTGCACAAGGTAAAACAAGAATTGCCATTACTTCAAACAAAATTGCAGCCGGGGTGCCCACTCGGCTTATCGTATTGGCAAAAGAAGAAGTTGTCAAAGCTTACTCCACAAGAACTTGAAAAGAGAAACATGGCATGGGTTCCCAATGGAAGTATTCAAAATAAGAATTATGTACAAGCTTCCTTTACAAGAAGTGCGACAAAGGTGAAGAAGGAAAAGAGTGAAAACTATGAAGGACCAAGCCGAAGGTTTCAACATCTTCGGTCCACACATTATCCGTTTTCTTCAACAATGTCGTTAATGCCTATGCCATGGAATTTTTCATCAGGTATGATTAGTTACCCTCAATGGGCTTATTTTAATCCACGGATGCAATATAATTTCTTACATCATGGAAGGGTATTACCAAATCATCATATGTTGGATTAGCTTCACTTTTGTTGCTAACCTAAATGGCTGATATATATACTTATCGTCCTAAGCACGTACAAATGGCCGATGAAGTGTTGACATCTTCCTTAGAAAGAGCATTGTGCAAGTTATTTTTTGGCACGCAAGCTTTGCCGAAAAACAGGGGGGCATGTGTTGACACCAGATTTTGGCATGGTCGAAAACATAATTAAGAAGGCCTCAAATGGAAAAGTTCTAAAAGTGAAAAAGTTCCATATCGTAAAAAGGACAAACTTTGATATTTGGGCCATAGCCATCCGGTCTCATCTCTAAGGCCGAAGTTGCGTTCGAAGTACTGAGATTTTCTATCCAGAACACTATTCGGCTGATTCCACCCCCAAGATGGCCTCATATGGAAAACTATTCTACATGAATTGTCTTTGTCTCGTCGAGACGGTCGATTTTGATATAAATATCATCCCAATGCGAGTTCGTATGCAAAAGTTACAGGCATCCGAAGGCAGCCCTGTCACAGTGCCATAAGTGGCGCGCCCCACCAGCCACGTGTGTGATGGGTAGCACGAATAACAGCCTATTTTGCGTGACCGTTTTGGCCAAGAAGATTACTTCAAATAAAAAAAATCAACATGAAAGTTGTTCGTCTCGTCGTAACGGTCAGGATTGCTTTTGGGCTCTTTTCCATCCGAGGTCGTTTACCACCTAAAAAATTACCCGTAAGGTGAAGCCAGTTTAAACCGAACAGTTTTGGATAATTAGGACAAAACCAATCTGAATTTGGCTAGGGTTTTGGACGTGAATCCAAGCCTTTTCCTTGCATGGAATGTCCAACCGCTTCTTATATACCTAAGGGGTGACGGCCGATTGAACAACACACAATCGAACAAATCATCTACCACCTTTTACCTTTACTTTTATCTTCTCCCTTTGTTCTTCTTCTTCCTCGTTCTTCGTTCGTTCTTCTTGTTGCAAGGCGGCAAACCTCGAGGCCCTAGGGGAGATCAGGTCGACCTAGGGCAGCCCATAGTCGCCGCGCGCCATGACGGGGTCTCTCCCGCTTGTGTGGGGTTTCGGGTCTTCAAAAGCGCCCGCCGGATTGCTTGCGTACCGCGCGTCCGGACGGGTCTCCTTCGACGTGAGTGTCACCCTCGGCGTCGGAGGTACACGGTGACGTGTTCGTGTGCGAACAGACCCACTAGGTCCATGTCTGTATGCAAGCAACTGACTCATTTGAAAAACTGGTTCTTCCTAATTGTATACCACGCCGTGGGCCCATGGATTTGTCAACCTAGTCGTCAATAAACAAAATAAATTTACAACAAAGACGGTCATCGGCGAGCTTTTTTAGGGGTACCGGGGATCTAGGAGGTATATTTTTCAGAATGCTCAGCCACGACATGCGCAGCCCATGACATACCGTCATCGGCGAGCTTTTTTAGTGCAAGAAAGTGATTTCAACTTGTTTTATGAGGCACATCATGTATGTACCGGCGTATGGGCCTCCCAGCCTAGGTTTTATTTTTTCTTAAACATCGGCAACCCAATTTATCTTTTTTTAATAAAACGCAGATCGCTGTTGTTTTTTTCTATATATAAGAATAAGAATGCCGAGCCCAATTTATGTTTTCCATTCTAACCACAATATATATTATTATTATTGTTATTATTATTGTATAATTAATACAACATATAATAACATCACATGTCTTATTAACTTACGAAACTAAATGTTTAATAGAAGTTGGCAAGGGTAATCCAGGTTGTTTTTTACTCTAAGGAAACGAAAATCCTGGTGATTGCGCACAAAAGCTTGTGAAGATTTAAGGACAAATGTAATAATAACATGTTCATTTTTGTTTTGAGCAATAGCTCGCTAATTTGCTATCTTTCTATATAATATAATGTCCAGCTCCGGTTTAATTTTTGATACTAATTGCTCCGTCTAACCTAATATTATCTTTACTACAAAGCCCAACAAACTCGTGTATTTTAAGAAAGTGCAAATGGGCTGTGATTTCTTAGAACAAGTGAAATGGGTCGAATTGATGCTATGCGATTTGTTCACCAAGTCGAACAAATTGACTGTAATTTTTTTCGAAGACATGGGTGAAATATGAGCCACATATTTGCAGGGTGACATGTGGGCCAATAGGTCGAATTCTACGTCGGGCGTTGTAAACTTAGTCAACAAATCATTCTGACATCTAGAGCCATTGGATATACATCCAACGGCTGGCATGTATCTTCAATCTCGTCTTCTTCCTCCAGCGCCGCCAGCACCGCCTGCTCTAGCCTCCAGCAGCTAGGCAGCTAGCGGCTCTGCTTAGCATGCATCGCTGCGAAGCGCTACCACACCGCCGGCAAGGCTACCCCTTCACCACTCCACACAAATTATTATCCATCGACTACAGCCCAATGCAGCACAATAACCAGTTAACCCTCGTACTTCTCTCTGTATGCGACTCCACTACCATGTCTTTCAATCTCTGGCTCGTTCCAGCCAGGGGCCTCACCGCCGTCCCTTGGTGCGCTCGGCGCTGCCTAGTCAACATGGTAAACAAATAAGATTTATCAGATGAGGCCAATACGTGGAGAGGCTGACAGTGGGGACGCAACAGTTTATGGACGCATGCATGCAACTGGCTCCTTATTACACGGAAAAAATGTTTCATCTACCTCTTCGCACGAAAAGAAGTGCCTCTTTATTATGGACAAAAAACAATTATTCCTCCCACTGACAGGTAGGACCCACCAGCATGGACCCTGACATGTGGGACATTAGGTCGCCTACGGAATTCTTTGTGAAATTAGTCGACAAAATGATTCTGACATATGTAGTCGTTGGATGTACACCTAATGGCGGACATGCATCTTCAATCTCTCATCTTCTTACTCCAGCGCCGGCGGGACTTCCTGCTACCACGTCCGGCGGCCAATAGCGCTGCTTTGCATGCCTTGCTGCGAAGCGCTACTCCACCGCTCGCCAGGCCACCCCTCCACCCCTCATGTTATTCTCCATCGCCTACAGCCCCAGGCCACATCGAAACAGTCGACCCTCGTACGTCATACTCCTCTCCGACTGCGACTCCATTGCCGCATCTCCCCCGGCTCTGGGTCAATCCCTTCCTATGCCTCGCTGTCGTCCACCGCCTTGGTGCTATCAGCTTGGCGTGGTCAATGTGGTCAAGGAACGACTTCCATCGGAAGACGACAATACGTGGAGAGGCTGAAAGCTGGGCCCACGGCCGCACACAAGGAAGTGCCTCCTTATTACGGGCAAAAAAATTGGTTCTCCCCTAACAGCTGGGACCTACAGGCTATATCTTCGCACGCAATGAAGTGC
Source organism: Secale cereale (assembly GCA_902687465.1). Classification (NCBI taxonomy): domain Eukaryota; kingdom Viridiplantae; phylum Streptophyta; class Magnoliopsida; order Poales; family Poaceae; genus Secale; species Secale cereale. Next base: position 473,264,003 of record LR738715.1, on the reverse strand, counting down.
CTCCTTATCGTCCCTGACAGCTGGGACCCACCCGGTCGAACTGTACGTAGGGTTGCCTATCTGGTCTCGAATGTGTATGTACATACTGGTCGATCGGTCTCTCAGCAACGATGAACCGTGGACGGGAAAGAAGCGGCACGTGTAGTAGTAGAGCGCCCGATGTAGCAGTTCAGACAGTTCAGTCAAAACCGTGTACACGTACATAAAGCCATAGGGCAAAAAATATGGCTACGTATGTACATACGGGAGGAGTCTCGGACGCGTACTCGCGCATAGGTACAGCCAGGGCTGGTGTACATGGAGAGGCATCGGATGGCAGCAACGGCGTTGTGTTCATTGGCAGCCAACAGGCGGGGTCGGAATGGAGAAACAACATCATTTTCATCGGTAGCCTACCGGATTGGACGGTTCAGCCGAAACTTGGTGTGGAGTACTGCAAAACCGAGGGAAACGGCCTTCTGCTAGAGCGCGTACGGTCGAAACAGGGTCATGTTCATCAGGAACGGTCTGGCGTACCGCAAAACAGAGGAAACGTCCTTCTGCTGAACCGGCTACGATTGAAACGGGGTCTTGTTTCATCGGGAGGGGTGTGGCGCACCGCAAAATAGAAGAAACAGACTTGTGTTGGAGCGCTACGGTCAAAACAGGGGTCCGGTTCATCGGGAGGGGTATGGTGTACCGCAAAACGAGACTCCACGGGTAACTATTCACCCGCCGTCGACTTCCTCCAGCCTCCACTTGCACTGGTCATCCACCGCGTCTTCCTCTGCCTCCATCGGCTACTGTTCAACTAGCCCTCCACCGGCTACTGTTCAACCAGCCCTCCACGGGGTCCTGTTCATCCACCCCCAACATGTAGCTATGGCGGCCTCGTCTCGGGGTCAAGTTCATCTAGTAGCAACCACCTACCACTCCTATCACGGGTCCTGTTCATCCAAACCCCACCGGAACTGTTCATCCAACCCCACCAACGTACGTCTCGACTCGTTAAACGAACCCCACGTTCACTGTTCATCAAGAGGTAGTAGGTTTGATTGGGTTTAGTAAGCAGTAGTAGTGATTGGTCGGGTTCAGTTAGAAGCGGTAGCGAAGGAATCACTCGGGATCAGTTAACAGCCAAAGGATCGATCGCTGGGGTTCAGTAACATAGCCTACTGCAATCGCTCGGTTTCAGAAGCGAACGCCTCGCTCGGATTCAGTTATAGCCCAACACCTTGCACACACGAGTGTACATATACGAGAGAAACGCGCAAACCTTCGTGCATCGCGCTGCCCCGACCACCCACCGTAACAGGGAACTCCCCGAAATTTTTTTCGCCCTTGTTTCTAAACACGATTTTTTCCGTCATTGTTGGTGTACAAAAGTAGGGGCGCTCTTTTTTACCCCTTACTAGTGCACGGACAGTCAGAGCCATGCCTGAGTCCAAACATAACAGGGCAGAAGGAGGAGGTGTGGAACGCAGAGTTAACAGGACAAATGCCAAGACAGACAGCACGAGAAGACCAAGCAAGGAAACAGGCTCCCCAAGCAAGGACTCTTGCCGAGGCGGCCTGCGCGCCACCCGGGAAGGGCTCTTGCCGGGGCGATCCACTCAGACGCCTCCATCGCAGCCACCCTTGAAGCCTATGGGCTCCAACGATATCAACAAGCAGTAGAGCCAAGGCTATGGAAGCGCCCACGAGATGGCATGCAGATCTTTGTGAAGACAAAGATCTGTGACTCTCAAGGTAAGATCCAGAAGACATGGCGATCGCGAGGTTCCTTGTCTAGGACGCCCAGGCCTCGGCAAGGCTCCTTGCCGAAGACACCCCGAAGCCCCGACAAGCCTGTTGCCGCAGGGCACTCACGGTGGCCCCGGCAAGACCCTTGCCAGGAACGGTAACAAGCCAGCGGCAAGCTCTTGTCGCCCCGTCGCCGCCCCAGCTCGGCGGCCGACCCGCTGGCCCACGCAGGCACCTACGTGGTGACACGTGGTTCCTGGACCAGCTTGTCAAGCACCTACGTGGTGGCATGCAGATCTTTGTGAAGACCCTACCGCGACGCCACCTCAGCTGCCTGCCTCGCTGGCCTGGACGTGTGTCGCGGCCCGAACCTGGGTAAACAATCGATGTGCTGATTCTTAGACCTGCTCTTTGCACAACTCCGCGCCCGCCAACCGTAGAAGGGATTCCAGTGATCCCATAGGTGTCGTTTTGTACCGACATCGTTGGCGCGCCAGGTAGGGGTGTAGTTGTGGAAATCTAGTTTAATAGTTAGGGTAGCGATTCCTCATCGCCATGGCTCCTAAGAAGAAGACGATCACGGCGGTCGGCTCGTCTGCTGCCGAACAGCCCGTGCTGGCACAGGCCGGCGACGGGGTGGTCGCGGATGGGAGCCGAGGTGCGACCCGCGAACACCCGCGTCGTTCCAGCAGCCGAAGCCTGGCAAGTGGCGTCGCTCATGCATGAGACGACGAGCCACACGCCACCAAGTCCAAGGGTGGAGCCCCCCCCCCCCCCCCCCCCC
>LR738715.1:473126988-473261378 GCA_902687465.1 Secale cereale | reverse complement strand
CCCCCCCGCAGGCGGCGCGGGGCCCTCCAAGAGCGGCATCGTACCCCGCACGGGCGACGCGGCGACTCGCAAGACACCCACGGCAGCGCCCATGACGCCTTCCTCCCAGGTCACGCACGATGGGCAGCATCACCGCACGGAGAACCCCGGGCGGCGCCGCGGTAAAAGCCCCACGCATCAGTCATGAGATGCAGAAGATCAGCATGCTCGCCGAGGCGCCGGCGAAGGCGACGTGCAGCTGCGGGACCGTGTGATACGTATCCAACGTATCTATAATTTTTTATTGTTCCATGCTATTATTTATGAAGTCTTGGATGTTTAATGGGTTTTATCATTCACTTTTATATCATTTTTCGGACTAACCTACTAACCCAAAGGACAGTCCAGATTGCTATTTTTTGCCTATTTCAGAGTTTTACAGAAAAGGAATATCAAATGGAGTTTAAAGGGAATGAAACCTTTGCGAGAGATATATTTGGAGGAAATCACGCTCGGGAATTGTCAGGACCAAGTCAGTGGACGTAGGACCAGACCTCGAGGGTGGAGGGCGCGCCCCCCTTCCCAGGGCGCGCCCCCTGCCTCGAGGCTATCCCGCACGGCCCGCGGTGCGCTCCTTCTTCCTATATATATCTACGTACCCCAGAAACTCCATATGCAGAGAGAAAACCCTAATTCCACCGCCGTAGCTTCTGTTCCCGTGGAGATCCCATCATTGAGCCTGTTCGGGGATGGGGATCCATCACGGAGGCCTTCATCATCATCATCATCGCCCTCACCATGAGTTGTGAGTAGTTTACCACAGACCTTCGGGTCCATAGCTAGTATCTAGATGGCTTCTTCTCTCTCTGGATCTCAATACAAAGTTCTCGTCGGTCTTCGAGGAGATCTATTCGATGTAATCTATTTTTGCGGTGTGTTTGTCGAGATCCGATGAATTGTGAGTTTATGATCAAGGTTATCTATGAAAGATATTTGGTTCTTCTCTGAACTTTTTATGTGTGCTCATAATATCCTTGCAAGTCTCTTCGAATTATTGGTTTGGTTTGGCCTACTAGATCTATAGTTCTTGCAATGGGAGAAGTGCTTGGCTTTGGGTTCAATCTTGCGGTGTCCTTTCCCAGTGACAGTAGGGGCGGCAAGGCACGTATTGTATTGTTGCCATTGAGGATAAAAAGATGGGGTTTTCATCATATTGCTTGAGTTTATCCCTCTACATCATGTCATCTTTCTTAAGGCGTTACTCTGTTCGTATGAACTCAATACACTAGATGCATGCTGGATAGCGGTCGATGTGTGGAGTAATAGTAGTAGATGCAGAATCGTTTCGGTCTACTTGTCTCGGACGTGATGCCTATATACAATAATCATGCCTAGATAGTCTCATAATTATTCGCTTTTCTATCAATTGCTCGACAGTAATTTGTTTACCCGCCGTAGAATATCGCTATCATGAGAGAAGCCACTAGAGAAAACTATGGCTCCCGGGTCTATCTTTATCATATTACTTTCCGTCAACCAGCCAATTTTTGACGCCGTTGTTTATTTTCTTTCTTTACTTTTTGTTTCTATATCAAAAATACCAAAAATATAACTATCATCTCTATCAGATCTCACTCTCGTAACTGACCGTAAAGGGATTGACAACCCCTTATCGCGTTGGCTGCGAAGTTCTTATTTGTTTGTGCAGGTGCGAGGGACTGGCGCATGGTCTCCTACTGGATTGATACCTTGGTTCTCAAAAACTGTGGGAAATACTTACGCTACTGTGTTGCATCTCCCTTTCCTCTTCGAGGGAATACAACGCAAGCTCAAGAGGTAGCAAGAAGAATTTCTGGCGCCGTTGCCGGGGAGGCTTACGCAGAAGTCATATACCAAGTACCTATCACAAACCCTTATCCTTCGCATTACATTTATTTGCCTCTCGTTTTCCTCTCCCCCACTTCACCTTTGCTGTTTTATTCGGCCTTCTTCCGTTGTGTGTTTTTCGTTCACTTGCTTCTTGTTCGCTTGTGTGTGTTGGATTGCTTGCTTGTCACTATGGCTCACAACAATACCAAATTGTGTGACTTTTCCAATACCAACAACAGTGATTTTCTTAGCACTCCTATTCCTCCTATTACCGATGCTGAATCTTGTGAGATCATTGCTGCTTTGTTGAATCTTGTCATGAAAGATCAATTCTGTAGCCTTCCTAGTGAAGATGCCGCTACCCATCTAAACAACTTCGTTGATTTGTGTGATATGCAAAAGAAAAGGGATACAGATAACGATACTGTTAAATTGAAGTTATTTCCATTTTCACTCAGAGATCGTGCTAAAACTTGGTTTTTCTCTTTTCCTAGAAATAGTATTGATTCGTGGAATAAGTGCAAAGATGATTTTATCCCTCAGTATTTCCCTCCTGCTAAAATCATCTTTCTTAGAAATGATATTATGAATTTTGAGAAACTAGATCATGACCATGTTGCGCAAGCTTGGGAGAGAATCAAATTAAAGATACGTAATCGCCCTACACATGGTTTGAATCTATGGATGATTATTCAGAAATTTTATGCTGGCTTGAATTTTGCTTCTAGAAATCTTTTAGATTCGACCGCCGGAGGCACTTTCATGGAAACTACCTTAGGAGAAGCTACAAAACTCCTAGATAATATTATGGTTAATTATTCTCAATGGCACACCGAGAGATCTACTAGTAAAAAAGTGCATGCTATCGAAGAAATTAGTGTTTTGAGTGGAAAGATGGATGAACTTATGAAATTGTTTGCTGCTAAGAGTGCTTCTTCTGATCCTAATGATATGCATTTGTCCACTTTGATTGGGAACAACAATGAATCTTTGGATGTGAATTATGTTGGTAGGAATAATTTTGGTAATAATGCTTATATAGGTAATTTTAATCCTAGGCCTTTTCCTAGTAATTACTCTAATAATTTTGGTAATTCCTACAACAACTCCTATGGAAAGATGCCTTCTGAATTTGAAACTAGTGTTAAGGAGTTTATGATCTCGCAAAAGAATTTCAATGCTATGCTTGAAGAGAAATTGCTTAAAGTTGATGAATTGGCTAGAAGTGTGGATAGAATTACTCTTGATGTTGATTCTTTGAAACTTAGATCTATCCCACCTAAGAATGATATCAATCAGTCTCTCAAAGCCATGAGAATTTCCATTGATGAATGCAAAGAAAGAACCGCCAGAATGCGTGCTAAAAGCGAAGATTATATTAAATTGTGTTCTTCTAGTTATCGTGAAAATAAAGATGAAGATCTGAAAGTTATTGACGTGTCTCCTATTATATCCTTTTTTTCTAGCATAATTCTTGATGAGAATAGGATTGGAGATGATTCAGCTTTAAGGTGTCCCAATAATTCGCAGTTTTTAGATCTTGATGCTAAAATTGCTAAAAGTGGGATTGAAGAGATTAAAACTTTGCATAGTGATGAACCCACTACGTTGGATTTCAAGGGATTCAGTTATGATAATTGCTCTTTGATTGATTGTATTTCTTTGTTGCAATCCGTGCTAAATTCTCTGCATGCTTATAGTCAAAATAAAGCTTTCACTAAACATATAGTTGATGCTTTGATGCAATCTTATGAAGAAAAACTTGAGTTGGAATTTTCTATACCTAGAAAGCTTTATGATGAATGGGAACCTACTATAAAAATAAAAATAAAAGATCATGAATGCTACGCTTTGTGTGATTTGGGTGCAAGCGTCTCCACTATCCCAAAAAACATTGTGTGATTTGCTAGGTTTCCATGAGCTTGATGATTGCTCTTTAAATTTGGATCTTGCGGATTCCACTATTAAGAAACCTATGGGAAGAATTAATGATTTTCTTATTGTTGCCAATAGGAATTATGTGCTCGTAGATTTCATTGTTCTTGATATAGATTGCAATCCTTCATGTCCTGTTATTCTTGGTAGACCTTTCCTTAAAACGATTGCTGCAATTATTGATATGAAGGAAGGGAATATTAGATTCCAATTTCCATTAAGGAAAGGCATGGAACACTTTCCTAGAAAGAAAATCAAATTACCATATGAATCTATCATGAGAGCCACTTATGGATTGCCTTCCAAGGATGCCAATACCTAGAATTATCTTGTATCGTGCCTAGCTAGGGGCGTAAAACGATAGCGCTTGTTGGGAGGCAACCCAATTTTTTGTTTTTTGTTTTTGTTGTTGTTAGGGAATAAATATTGCATCTAGCCTCTGATTAGATGCATTTTCATGTTTTGTTTAGTGTTTGTGCCAAGTAGAACCTTTGGTAAGACTTGTGTGAAGTTTATATGATGTTGCTGTGAAAAACAGAATCGTTAGCGCTCGCTAAAGTAGTCTTCAGATTTTACTGGAGCGTGATTTTTAGTTGATTCTTTTTGCTGCTGATTGGTAGAAAAATTGCGCAAATTGAACAATTTTGTTTGAACTTTTTGAAATTCCATAAGTACGCGAACCCAGCAGATTACTACAGACTGTTCTGCTTTTGACAGATTCTGTTTTTTGTGTGTTGTTTGCTTATTCCGATGCATCTATGTGTAATATTGGAGGATATGAATCATAGAAAACTTGGAGTAAAGTAGGTTTAACACCAATATAAACAAAGTATGAATTCCTTGCTATACCTTTGAGTGGTGGTTTGCTTTCTCTTACTAACGGAGCTCACGAGAACTTTTGTTTAAGTTTTGTGTTGTGAAGTTTTCAAGTTTTGAGTATTGCTTTGATGGACTATGGAACAAGGAGTAGTAAAGCCCAAGCTTTGGGATGCCCTTGGAACCCCAAGTAAATTCAAGATAATCAAAATCCTAAGCTTGGGGATGCCCCGGGAAGGCATCCCCTCTTTTGTCTTCATCCATCGGTAACTATACTTGGAGCTATATTTTTATTCGCAACATGCTATGTGTTTTGCTTGGAGCGTCTTTTACAATTTGAGTATTTGCTTTTTAGTTTGCCACAATCATCCTTGCTGGACACACCTATTTGAGAGAGTTAAATATGGCCTAGAAATTATTAGAACACTCTATGTGCTTCACTTATATCTTTTGAGTTGAATAGTTTTTGCTCTAGTGCTTCACTTATATCTTTTAGAGCATGGCGGTGGTAATATTTTGTAGAAATTGTTGAACTCTCATGCTTCACTTAGATCTATTTTAGAGTCTATTAAAACAGCATGGTAAAGTGTTTAGGCTAAATAAACTAGTCTTCACATGATAAACATTCAATGTCAATGTAGTAAAGAAATTCACATCAAGTGCATTGAATAGAAAGAGATGTTGCATGCTTGATAATTGTTTTCAGACAGGAGGATAGTGATATTAAAGTCATGCTAGTGGAGTGATTATGAAATTGAGAAATATGTGTGTTAAGGTTTGTGATTCCTGTAGCATGCACGTATGGTGAACCGTTGTGTGACTAAGTTAAAGCATGAGGTACTTGTAGAATGTCAACCTTTGTGTGGAGGTCGGGGCGGGCAATGGTTAACTCCTACCAATCTCCCCACTAGGGGCATGCGTTGATTGCTTTGTTTTGATGAATCGTAAATTTTTCCAATAAGTATATGAGTTCTTATGACTAATGTTGTGTCCATGGATTATACGCACTCTCACCCTTCCACCATTGCTAGCCTCTCTTGTACCGCGCAATTTTCGCCGGTGCCATAAACCCACTATATATCCTTCCTCAAAACAACCAGCATATTGTTCCTCAAAACAGCCACCATACCTACCTATCATGGCATTTCCATAGCCATTCCGAGATATATTGCCATGCAACTTTCCACCGTTCCGTTTATATGACACGCATCATATTGTCATATTGCCATGCATGATCTTGTAGTTGACATCGTATTTGTGGCAAGGGCACCATGATAATTTTTTATACATGTCACTCTTGTTACGTTGCACATATCGGTACACCGCCGGAGGCATTCACATAGAGTCATACCTTATTGTTGTAGTATCGAGTTGTAATTTCGTGTTGTAATGAAAGTGTGATGATCATCATTATTAGAGCATTGTCCTTGTGGGGACCCCGACTCATAAGTCGTGATCACCGAATGCATGTGTACAGTGATCCCAGAGATCAATGCTCACTGAACACACAGAAGCTGAATAACAAGAGTCTTACAGCCATACATACCGTACTACACAAATTGTGACCATTAAGGTCAAGTCTTGAATATAACATTGCAGCCGAAATCTTCAATAACAACTTGGACCCATGCCATCTGCCTCAACCCTACAGGCATTCTGACCGGGAAGCGTCCTAGCTCGCATGTTCGTCACCAAGAATTTTTTTGTTTTCTGTTACGTTCCCCAACAGTGGCATCATGAGCTAGGTCTATGCGTAGTATCTTGCACGAGTAGAACACAAAGCAATTGTGGGCATAGATTTGTTCAATTCTCTTGCCGCTACTAGTCTTATCTTGATTCAGCGGCATCGTGAGATGAAGCGGCATGGACCGACCTAACATATACGCTTATGTGAGACAGGTTCCACCGACAGACATGCACTAGTTGCACAACGTGGCTAGCGGGTGATATTCTCTCCCACTTTAGTCGGATCAGATTCGATGAAAAGGGTCCTTATGAAGGGTAAATAGAAATTGGCATATCATGTTGTGGTTTTGGCGTAGGTAAGAAACGTTCTTGCTAGAAACCTATAGCAGCCACGTAAAAACTTGCAACAACAATTAGAGGACGTCTAACTTGTTCTTGCAGCATGTGCCGTGTGATGTGATATGGCCAAAAGGATGTGATGAATGATGTATGTGATGTATGAGATTGATCATGTTCATGTAATAGGAATCACGACTTGCATGTCGATGAGTATGACAACCGGCAGGAGCCATAGGAGTTGTCTTATTTTATTGTATGACCTGCGTGTCAATGAATAACGCCATGTAATTACTTTACTTTATTGCTAACCATTAGCCATAGTAGTAGAAGTAATGTTTGGCGAGACAACTTCATGAAGACACGATGATGGAGATCATGATGATGGAGATCATGGTGTCATGCCGGTGACAAAGATGATTCTGGAGCCCCAAAGATGAAGATCAAAGGAGCAAAATGATATTGGCCATATCATGTCACTATTTGATTGCATGTGATGTTTATCATGTTTATACATCTTATTTGCTTAGAACGATGGTAGTAAATAAGATGATCTCTCACTAAAATTTCAAGAATTGTGTTCCCCCTAACTGTGCACCGTTGCTAAGGTTCGTTGTTCCGAAGCACCACGTGATGATCGGGTGTGATAGGCTCTAACGTTCGCATACAACGAGTGTAAGCCAGATTTACACACACAATACACTTAGGGTTCACTTGATGAGCCTAGCATGTACAGACATGGCCTCGGAACACGGAAGACCGAAAGGTCGAACATGAGTCGTATACAATATACGATCAACATAAAGTTTACCGTTGATGACTAGTCCGTCTCACGTGATTATGGGACACGGCCTAGTCGATTCAGATCATGTATCACTTAGATGACTAGAGAGATATCTATCTGAGTGGGAGTTCATTAAATTGTTTAGATGAACTTAATTGTCATGAACTTAGTCTAAATTCTTTACAATATGTCTTGTAGATCGAATGGCCCACGCTCATGTCACCGTCAACTTCAACGCGTTACTAGAGAAAACCAAGCTGAAAGACGATGGTAGCAACTATACGGATTGGGTCCGTAACTTGAGAATCATCCTCATAGCTCCCAAGAAAACATATGTCCTTGAAGCACCGCTAGGTGACGCTCCCGCCCCAGCGAACCAAGACGTTATGAACGCCCCCCCTAGGCCGCGCCGTGGGGGCGCCTGGGCCCCCCGAGCCCCGTCTGGTGCCCCCCTTCGGCATATATTTAGAGCGTCCTTCGAAACCCTCGGGACGGGAACTCTTTTTCGCGATCTCATCTCTGTTCCGCCGCCGCCGCCGCTTCCAAGATCGGGAGCACCAGGAGAACTCTTCCCAGCACCCTGCCGGAGGGGAGGATCACCATCGGGAGCTTCTCCACCACCATGGACGCCTCCCGCATGAGTTGTGAGTAGTCTCCCTTGGACCATGAGTCCATGACCAGTAGCTATATGATGTTCTCCTCCCGTTCTTGTGCTTCACTAATTAGTCCTCGTGAGCTGCCCTACATGATCGAGGCACATTTGTAATCCTTATGCTGTTGCTATGATGAGTTTGCTGGGATCCGATGGATTATGAGATTATGTTCAGATTGTGATTGAAAAATATATTTGATCTACCTCTTTTATATTTATGTTCATAAGTAATTATTGCATGTTCTCCGTTGTTATTCATTGCTTTGGCCAAGTAATACGTAGTGACTCCAAGAGGGAACGTTATGCTCGATTGTGGGTTCATGCCCCTCGATGACTAGCTTGAGTGACAAAAACATGAGTCTAGGGGATGTGCTGTTGCCACAAGGGGGAAAACAATGGTGCTTGTGCCCGCGGGTTCTTTACGCAAAGTTCTTTTAATGCAGTTGTCTGTTGCTTTGAGTTTACACTATGGGTGGGGCTCGCAACTTAATACCAGCGAGATGTTCTGGATAGATATCTCAAGGTGGATGATTAGTAGTATATATTGATGGATTTCGGTCTACTTAATTTGGCGTACCGCCCATGCTTTGAACCTCAACCTTTCTTGCAATGTAGTCAGCATTGGTTTACGTTCGTGGTCCTGTCAATTGCCCAGCTGTAATTCGTTTACCTCACATAGCTGTTTTATCGTCTTTTGGGAGAGAGACATCACTAGTGAACATCATGAGACTCCGGTCCATATTACCATCATTGATCACATCCGCTATTTACTTTTCGCTTTTACTTACTATTGCAAACATTATCTATCACTACTATCATTTGCGTTTAATCCTTTGTGAACTACAAGGCCGGAGGGATTGACAACCTCTCTGTACTCGTTGGGAGCAAAGTTATTTGTTTCTGTGTGCAGGTCCACGTTGATTGCTAATCCGGCGCCGTTAGCAGTTGACACCTACTTGTTGAACCTAGGAGTCTCTGGGGATTCGATCCTTGGCATCTTTGCTAAGGGAAAAACTTCCACAACACTGCATCTTACACCTTCCACTTGGGGTAACCAACGAGGGGTTAGAGGCCCATCACCGCCTTGGTCATATTGGTGTCAAACGTATGAAGAAGCTCCATGCAGATGGACTTTTGGAGTCTCTTGATTATGAATCATTTGACACATGCGAACCATGCCTCTTGGGCAAGATGACCAAGACTCCGTTCTCCAGAACAATGGAGCGAGCAACCAACTTATTTGAAATCATACATACCGATGTGTGCGGTCCAATGAGTGTTGGAGCTCGCGGAGGCTATCATTATGTTCTCACCCTCATAGACGACTTAAGTAGATATGGGTATGTCTACTTGATGAAACACAAGTCCGAGACCTTTGAAAAGTTCAAGGAATTTCAGAATGAGGTTGAGAATCAACGTGACAGAAAAATAAAGTTTTTACGATCAGATCATGGAGGTGAATATTTAAGTCACGAATTTGGCACGCACCTAAGGAACTATGGAATTGTTTCACAACCGACACCGCCTGGAACACCTCAGCGTAATGGTGTGTCCGAACATCGTAATCGTACTCTGTTGGACATGGTGCGATCTATGATGTCTCTTACCGACTTACCGCTATCTTTTTGGGGTTATGCTTTAGAGACTGCCGCATTCACTTTAAATAGGGCTCCGTCTAAATCCGTTGAGACGACACCGTATGAACTTTGGTTTGGCAAGAAACCTAAGCTGTCGTTTCTGAAAGTTTGGGGTGGCGATGCTTATGTCAAGAAACTTCAACCTGAAAAGCTCGAACCCAAATCTGAAAAATGCGTCTTCATAAGATACCCTAAGGAAACTTCTAGCGACCACGATCCGAATGGACCGAAGTCTCTGTGTTCCGTGTCATCCCTGGATCGGTAATGCTGACACACACAGTACTTGAAGGATTTATAACAGAGTGGCAATCACACACTTATTACATCAAATGTCTCCAAAGAGAACTTATTACAAAATCCATGGCTTAAGGCCATCTAACAAAAATAACAGCGGAAGGCTTGGAAGATAAGTGAGTCCATCAACTTCAACGGCATAGCTGAGTGCATGACAAACGACCTAGCACGTCTTATTCCTCGTCTGAAAAGTCTGCAACGTAATATGTTGCACCCCGAAAACGGTTCAGCACATGGAATATGCTGGCAAGATAACACAAGTATTTGCAAGTAACAGACTAAAGGCTATACTACATGCATATTTGGCTGGTGGAGGCTCTATGGTTAAGTTTTTGCATAAAGCCATTTTTTTCCTACAACAAAGGAATACATTTTATTTTAACTATGATGTTGGTTGAAAATCATTGAGAAGGTACCTCCAACTCAATCCCAAATTAAAAGTTCATCAATTACCCAACAAATTAAATTATAGAGTGATGAGATCAACCAATAATTCAAGTACCAGATACTCAAGATGTCCATAACCGGGGACACGTCTAATCATGATTAGTTTGTACACTCTGCAAAGGTTTGTGCACTTTTCCCCACAAGACTCGATCGCCTCCGTTTGGTTTCTCGCACTGCATGGTGTTTGAGAAACGGATGACCGAGACACAATCTTTCCGAAGAGCTCCCGTTAACCGGATAGATAGGCCGGTACACTTACAATCCCTCTACATCTGCTAGCACATCACGGAAAGGTTTCCCACAACTTACTAAACTATGTCAGACCCTATATTGGCATGTGGCTACAGACGGAAGTTTCTAGCATGAATAGTTTTATGATCCCTTTGAGCCTGGGTGGCATTCCATAGGAAAATCACACGGAACCCCGGGATTTCCTAGGACAACATTGGATTCTCCAGGTGCCCTGCAACCAATCCACTCAGATGTGTATTCAAGTAGCCACCTTAAGTTGAAACCTTAATCAACAACTCACATCTGTCATGGATTTCACTCAAACCCAAACCACGTCTACGAGCATATCATAGCAACCTATGTAAACGTAGAAGTAACTCCCAGGGGTTTGAAAAATAATGCAGGTAATAGGTTCTACCTCAATCTACTTCCCAGTCCCACAAATTAAGAGATCCTACTCATAATGTGTGAGGGTTTGATCTAATGCATAAAAACTGGGTAATAAGAGGTATGATCAAAGTGTTACTTGCCTTGCTGACGATTCGCAAAACCTAGAGACTCGTAGTAGCACGCTTCACAGTCCGGGTATTCTATCGCAAGAAAACAATAGCACACATAAGCAATCAAGCAAATATGCACAAACAAAACTCCAAAAGATCAGATCTAACCGGAAATTTCAACTTAAGAACTCCGGTTTGCAAAAGAATCAACTCGAAAGAAGCTACGAAACTCAAACCGCGAAAGAAACGAGCTCCGGTTTGCTAATTGGCCTAAAGTAAAATTTTACAGTAGCCAAAACTTTGTTCAAGTTGGTTAAACGTAAAGAGGGCATCGAGACGAAGATCTGGGATTTTGAATCACCTGATTCCGACTTTCGAGCGAAAAGAAAAACGAAAAACAAGATCAGGGCAGAAATCGCGATCGGAATAACCGCGAATAAATACCCCGAAAAAGAAAACTAACGAACAGGCTAACGAACGAACGTTCGCTATCTGCGGCTAACGGACGAAAACCGTTCGTTAAAATGAACGTACGGACGAACGCCCGCTAAATAACTAAACCGACGAAAACCGAATCGATCTAATCTAAAAAAACAAATCTACGGTCTACGAAAAAAAACGATCGGTTCTTAAAAAAACCGATTAACTACCTCATGGCAACTCCGGCGAGGCGGCGGTCCGGCGGCGGCGGCGCTCTGGCGCGGCGGGGCGGCGGGCGGCGGCTGCAGCGGGCGGCGGCGCAGGCAGGCGGCGGCAGCAGCGGGCGGCGGGCGGCGGCGGCGGAGCGGCTTGGGCGGCGGGGCGGCGTGGTGCGGGGCTACGAAAGTGGCGGCGCGGTGCGAGGCTGGGCTGGCTTGGGCCCCGGGCGGCGGCTTATAAAGCCCAGAGTCCCGGTCCTTTACAACACCATGTCGGTTGCGTTTTTTTATAGAGTCCTGGCGCAGAAAAACTAACGAAAGAAATACTAAACGGACTCCAAAAATATCGAAATAAATTTTCACCGTCCTCTAATAATATTTAGGACAAAGTAAACATTTTTCCCGGACCTAAATGCAATTTTGAAAAACGCGCATTTTTCCTATGCAAATAAAATCGCAAATAAATCCAGAAAAAATACAAAAAGTGATTTTAACATTTTTCCTCCAATATTTCTGTTGTTTTGGAGAAGTCATATTATCTCTGCTCATATTTTGTATTTCGAAATATTTTTAGGAGAGAAAAATAATTAGAATCACACTGTCCTCGTACCGGTATTCGAGCGAACTCAAATACCAAAACGGTAAAATTCCCAACTCTCTCCGTAGGTCCTTGAGTTGCTTAGAATTTCGAGGGACACCACAAACAAAAATGCAAAGAGCATGCAATGCAATATGATCTATGTATAACATTTCAAATTGAAAATTTGGGATGTTACAAACCTACCCCCCTTAGAATGAATATCGCCCTCGAGATTCGACTTGGCTAAAGAACAGGTGTGGGTGGTCCTTGCGTAGATCATCTTCTCGTTCCCAGGTGGCTTCTTCCTCGGTGTGGTGACTCCACTGAACTTGGCAAAACTTGATAACCTTACTGCGGGTGACTCTGCTCGAAAATTAGAGGATCTTAATAGGCTTCTCCTCGTAGGTCAGATCACTGTCCAACTGAATTGCTTCCAGGGGTACTGTGTCTCCAAGCGGGATTTCGGCCATCTCCGCATGGCACTTCTTAAGCTGTGATACGTGAAACACGTCGTGCACTCCTGACAATCCTTCAGGCAATTCCAACTTATAGGCAACCTCTCCCATGCATTCCAAAACACGGTAAGGTCCCACAAATCTCGGGGCTAGTTTTCCTTTAACTCTGAAACGTTTAACTCCTCGCAGAGGCGATACTCCCAGGTACGCTCTGTCTCCGATTTCGTAGGCTATCTCCTTGCGCTTCGAGTCTGCATAACTCTTCTGGCTGGACTGAGCTACCTTCAATCTATCTCGAATCAACTTCACCTTCTCCTCAGACTCTTTGATCATGTCTGGTCCAAACAACTGTCGGTCTCCAACTTCATCCCACATTAACTGTGTTCGGCATCTCCTTCCATACAATGCCTCGAACGGTGCCATCTTCAAACTGGCTTGGTAACTATTGTTGTACGAGAACTCCGGGTAGGGCAATTGTCATCCCAACTAGATCCATAATCTAACACACAGGCTCTCAACATATCCTCCAGGATCTAGTTGACTCTCTCGGTCTGTCCATCGGTCTGCGGATGAAAAGTTGTGCTTAATTCCAGCCTCGTTCCTAAAGTTTGGTGTAGCTGATGCTAAAACTTTGAGGTGAACTGTGTTCCTCTATCTGATACAATGGTCCTCCGAACTCCGTGCAGACATACTATCCTGGTCATGTATATCTTGGCCAACTTTGCACTGGTATATGTGGTTTTCATGGGGATAAAATGGGCTACCTTGGTCAAACGGTCCACTACTACCCAGATTGAATCATATCCTGCTTTGGTTCTGGGCAATCCAGTGATAAAATCCAGGCCAAGCTTCACCCACTTCCATTCGGGTATCGGCATAGGTTTCAACAATCATATTGGCTTCTGATGCTCTGCCTTTACTCTCTGGCATACATCACATACGGCTACATACTCGGTAATATCCTTCTTCATTCCCGTCCACCAGAAACGTTCCTTCAAATCCAAATACATCTTGGTGTTACCGGGGTGTATCGAGTATGGCGAATCATGTGCTTCCTGTAGTATCAACTTCCTTATCTCCGGGTCGTTGGGCACATAGATTCGATCCTCAAACCACAAGGTGTCGTGTTCGTCCTCACAAAATCCCTTGGCTTTTCCTTCACACATTCTTTTCCTTATAGCGGCAATTTCCTTATCATCCTTCTGGGCTTCGCGTATCTTTCCCAGTAACGTTGACTGAACTTCCAATGTTGCAACGAAACCTCTAGGAACTATCTCCAAATGAAGCTCCCTGAGATGTTCTTCTAACTCCTGTGGCATTCCCCCTTTTACTAGGTTATTTGCATAACTCTTCCGGCTCAAAGCATCTGCCACGACGTTGGCCTTTCCTGGGTGATAGTGTAGCTTCACATCATAATCCTTTATAAGCTCCCACCATCTCCTCTGTCTAAGGTTCAGCTCCTTCTGAGTGAAAATGTACTTCAAACTCTTGTGATCCGTGTACACATCACAACGATTTCCAATAAGGTAATGTCTCCAGGTTTTCAGTGCATGCACTACAGCTGCTAGCTCCAGACATGCGTCGCGTAATTCAACTCGTGCGGTCGTAGATAACGGGATGCATATGAAACAACTCTTCCATCCTGCATAAGTACTCCTCCAAGTCCTAAGCGTGAAGCGTCGCAGTACACTTGAAAATCCTTGTGTATATCCGGCAATATCAGCACTGGGGCTGTCGTCAACCGTTTCTTCAACTCCTGGAAACTTTCTTCACATTCTTCGGTCCAATCAAACTTTGTCTCCTTCTTCAACAATGTTGTCATTGGCTTCGCAATCTTGGAGAAATTCTCTATGAATCTCCGATAGTATCCCGCGAGTCCAAGAAAACTGCGGATCTCTCCAACTGAAGTGGGTGCCAACCACTCCGTGACTGCCTGCACTTCGACAGGGTCCACTGCTATACCTTCTCCCGATATAACATGCCCTAGGAATCTGACTTCCTTCAACCAAAACTCGCATTTGCTAAACTTGGCATATAACTGATGTTCTCTGAGCTTCTCCAATACCAAACGCAAATGCTCTGCATGTTCTTCTTCATCCTTAGAGTATATCAGGATATCATCTATGAATACCACGACGAACTTATCCAAGAACTCCATGAACACCTTGTTCATCATACTCATGAAATAGGCAGGCGCGTTAGTCAATCCAAATGACATAACCTTATACTCATATAGCCCGTACCGTGTGGTGAAGGCTGTCTTGGGTATATCCTTCTCTCGGATCTTCAATTGGTGGTGTCCAGATCGTAGATCTATCTTGGGTAATACATTTGCTCCTTGAAGTTGGCGAACAAATCATTGATCATCGGCAACGGGTATTTATTCTTAATGGTCACTTCATTCAGCGCATGATAATCAACGACCATCCTTAAAGATCCATCCTTCTTGTCGACCAAAACCACTGGGGCTCCCCAAGGTGATGAACTTCGACCAATAAAACCTTTCTCCAACAACTCCTTAATCTGCTTCTTGATCTCCTCCAGATCAGTCGCTGGCATCCGATACGGTCTCTTAGATATTGGTCCGGTGCCAGGCAACAACTCTATCAAAAACTCAATATCTCTATCTGGTGGCATACCAGGTAACTCCTCTGGAAACACATCCGGATAATCCTTTACTACTGGCACTTCCTCCTAAACAACTCCCGTGAGAGAATGTACTTGAGTCCTTATAGGCGAATGCCTAGATACATACTTAATCCTTTTTCCCTCCAGGGTGGTGAGCAAAATAGACTTAATGGCACAATCGATGTTACCTCCATACTTCGATAGCCAATCCATACCTAATATCACGTCCAATCCTTGTGACTCCAGGACTATTCGGTCAGAGGGGAAAGTGTGGCGTCCTATGGTCAATGGCGTCTGAAAACATCCTTGGTGTGCCATATACTCTGCTCCTGGTGAACTTACTAACATGGGGGTCTTAAGAACTCGGGTGGACATCCTATGTCTATTCACGAATCTCCTTGAAATGTATGAATGCGATGCACCAATATCGAAAAGAACTCTTGCGGTAAATGTCTTAACCAAAAACTTACCGACAACAGCATCTAGTTGCTCTTCTACCTCCTCCACGGTCACGTGGTTCACTTGTCCTTTGTTGAATAGGTTGGGCTTCTTCCCGGCGCTTCCATTGCCGTTCCCATTCTTAGCTTCTGGGAAGTCTGTGGCACAGTGTCCATTCTTCTCGCACTTGAAACAAGTGATATGGCCGAAATCCTTCTTAGCGGGTGTGGATGGGGTAGGGCGGCTTTGGTTACTACTTGCTCCATTCCCATTTCCATTCTTAGGGCCATTGTGGTTATGGGGTATTCCATGGTTGTGGGTGTATCCTCCCGAATTCAGAGTGAATCGGGTCTTCTGCTGGGCTCCAGAATTATTCCTCCCTTGTCCATACTTCCTTTTGCGACTTTCAATCTGCTGGTGTTTCCCTTCAATCATAAGCGCTTTATCTACCAACTCCTGGTAGTTTTTGAAAGTTGCCACCATCAACTGTACGCTCATCTCATCATTCATCCATTCCATAAATCTCTCCTGCTTCGCGGCATCTGTGGCCACATCATCTGGGGCATAACGAGATAGGGTACTAAACTCATCCACGTACTGTGCCACAGTACGGTTTCCTTGGCGCAAGTTGCGAAACTCCCGCTTCTTCATGCTGATAGCTCCAGTTGAGACATGGACAGTACGGAAAGCTTGCTGAAACTGCTCCCAGGTGACATTGGCTATAGGGAAAGTGGCTGTGTAGTTCTCCCACCATGCTGCGGCTGGTCCAGACAACTGGTGTGCGGCAAATCGCACCTTCTCAGCATCCGAGCAATTGGCGGTGGTCAAATCCCTTCCAATCTTGCGTAGCCAGTCATCAGCCACTATTGGTTCGATGCTGCTAGCAAACACGGGTGGTTGCAACCTTAAGAAACGTGTCAGGTTGTCCACGGGTGGTGGTGGTCGAGGGTTGTTGTTGTTGTTGTTCTGGTTGTTCTAGGTGTTCTAGACAAGAAGTTGCATCAGGGTGTTCTGCTGCTGGATCAACTTCGTGAGCTCAAGGGGAAACTCAAATCCGGGATCACGTCTTGGAGGCATCTGATGGGTGTAGAGGGAAGAGATTAGAATAGAATTGAGGTCTAAGGGAAAATCACTACCCATATGCACATGAGACAAACACAATCATATCACACCAATAAATTTCAAGCAAGATCGTACAAATCTAACTAACATTACAAAAGTGCTCTAAAACTAGTATATGGGGGTAAACTAGTAGTCACAGGGTGGTCATCTAAAAATATTGATCGGCGGATGATTCCATGATGTCTGCTCCAGCTTCATCTTCATAGTCTTCGTCTTTACTATCATCGGGCTCTGAATCCGTGCCGTCGATGATAATGTAATCTTCGGGTGGAATCTCCTTGGGTTCTTCTTCCTCGTCTTCTTCTCCCATGAGTATCCCTAACTTCCGTGTCAAGTCATCATTCTTCTCCACTAGTATCAACATCTCCTCCTCGTATCCGTCACGAGTAGGCTCAAGTTCTTCTTCTAGCTCCAAATTTCTATTTAGCGCCTTCTTCAATTCTATCATCCCAGCGCACTTTTGGTGCTCCTGTCGTCGAATGTGCTGGGTCAACTCCTGAATGAATGCTGCAATGGACCTATCCTTTCGGGTGCTGATCATATCCCAATTCACATCTCGGCGTCCACAAATCTGGTAGATGGTGTCCTTCAGCTCCTGCTTGTAGACTTCTCCAATCCTTCCCATTGCGATGTGGGCGGCCATGCTCTTTCCTTGGCTCCAGGTTGGCGCAACAAAAGAAAACTCTATTGGCTCAGTGGATGGTGCGAAGGTTCTTCCGGGAATTTGAACTTGAATGCTCCATCGCTCCTCCTCTGGTAAAGTGGCGGTGTAGGTCTCGGTAAAGCTTGGTATTCCTATGTTCATGTACCTAGTGACTTCCTTCAAGTGTCGTCCAAATGGTTTGTCTTCATCTGGTTGAGTGAACTTGTTCCTTGGTTCCACCATCCTAAAGAAGCAGAAAATGGAGAGAAGTCAGAGTGAGTAGAGAAGAGTGATCTAGGGTCTGTCTTAGTGGTCGTGTCCTACATTCGGCATGTGCTTTGATACCATCTTTGTAGTGACCACGATCCGAATAGACCGAAGTCTCTGTGTTCTGTGTCATCCCTGGATCGGTAATGCTGACACACACAGTAGTTGAAGGATTTATAATAGAGTGGCAATCACACACTTATTACATCGAATGTCTCCAAAGAGAACTTATTACAAAATCCATGGCTTAAGGCCATCTAACAAAAATAACAGCGGAAGGCTTGGAAGATAAGTGAGTCCATCATCTCCAACGGCATAGCTGAGTCCATGACAAATGACCTAGCACGTCTTATTCCTTGTCTGAAAAGTCTGCAACGTAATATGTTGCAGGCAGAAAACGGGTCAGCACATGGAATATGCTGGCAAGATAACACAAGTATTTGCAAGTAACAGAATAAAGGCTATACTACATGCATATTTGGCTGGTGGAGGCTCTATGGTTAAGTTTTTGCGTAAAGCCAATTTTTCCCTACAACAAAGGAATACATTTTATTTTAACTATCATGTTGGTTGAAAATCATTGAGAAGGTACCTCCAACTCAATCCCAAATTAAAAGTTCATCAATTACCCAACAAATTAAGTTATAGAGGGATGAGATCAACCAATAATTCAAGTACCAGATACTCAAGATGTCCATAACCGGGGACACGGCTAATCATGATTAGTTTGTACACTCTGCAGAGGTTTGTGCACTTTTCCCCACAAGACTCGATCGCCTCCGTTTGGTTTCTCGCACTGCATGGTGTTTGAGAAACGGATGACCGAGACACAGTCTTTCCGAAGAGGTCCCCTTAACCGGATAGATAGGCCGGTACACCTACAATCCCTCTACCTCTAGTAACCCATTACGGAAAGGTTTCCCACAACTTACTCAACTATGCCATAGCCAATATTGGCATGTGGCTGCACACGGAAGTTCCTAGCATGAATAGTTTTATGATCCCTTTGAGCCTGGGTGGCATTCCATAGGAAAATCACACGGAACCCCGGGATTTCCTAGGACAACACTGGATTCTCCAGGTGCCCTGCAACCAATCCACCCAGATGTGTACTCAAGTAGCGACCTTAAGTTGAAACCTTAATCAACAACTCACATCTGTCATGGATTTCACTCAAACCCAAACCACGTCTACGAGCATAGCATAGCAACCTAAGTAAACGTAGAAGTAACTCCCAGGGGTTTGAAAAATAATGCAGGTAATAGGTTCTACCTCAATATACTTCCCAGTCCCACAAATTAAGAGATCCTACTCATGTAATGTGTGAGGGTTTGATCTAATGCATAAAAACTGTGTAATAAGAGGTATGATCAAAGTGTTACTTGCCTTGCTGACGATTCGCAAAAACTAGAGACTCGTAGTAGCAAGCTTCACAGTCCGGGTATTCTATCGCAAGCAAACAATAGCATACAAATGCAATCAAGTAAAGATGCACAAACAAAACTCCAAAAGATCAGATCTAACCGGAAAGTTCAACTTAAGAACTCCGGTTTGCAAAAAGAATCAACTCGAAAGAAGCAATGAAACTCAAACCGCGAAAGAAACGAGCTCCGGTTTGCTAATTGGCCTAATGTCAAATTTTATAGTAGCAAAAACTTTTTTCAATTTGGTTAAACGTAAAGAGGGCATCGAGACGAAGATCTGGATTTTGAATCACCTGATTCCGACTCTAGAGCGAAAAGAAAAACGAAAAACAAGATCAGGGCAGAAATCGCAATCGGAATAACCACGAATAAATACCCCGAAAAAGAAAACTGACGAACAGGCTAACGAACGAACGTTCGCTGTCTGCGGCTAACGGACGAAAACCATTCGTTAAAACGAATGTACGGACGAACGTCCGCTAAATAACTAAACCGACAAAAACCGAACCGATCTAGTCTAAAAAAACAAATCTACGGTCTACGAAAAAAAACGATCGGTTCTTAAAAAAACCAATTAACTACCTCACGGCAACTCCGGCGAGGCGGCAGTCCGGTGGCGGCGGGGCAGCGGCGCAGCGGTGCGGGGCGGCGGGCGGCGGCGGCAGCGCGGCATGGGCGGCGGGGCGGCACGGTGCGGGGCTATGGCAGCGGCGGCGCGGTGCGAGGCTGGGATGGCTTGGGCCCCGGGCGGCGGATTATAAAGCCCAGAGTCCCGGTCTTTACGACACCAAGTAGGTTGCGTTTTTTTATAGAGTCCTGGCGCAGAAAAATTAACGAAAGAAATACTAAACGGACTCCAAAAATCCCGAAATAAATTTTCACCGTCCTCTAATAATATTTAGGACAAACTAAACATTTTTCCCGGACCTAAATGCAATTTTGAAAAACGCGCATTTTTCCTTTGCAAATAAAATTGCAAATAAATCCAGAAAAAATACCAAAAGTGATTTTAACATTTTTCCTCCAATATTTCTGTTATTTTGGAGAAGTCATATTATCTCCGCTCATATTTTGTATTTCGAAATATTTTTAGGAGAGAAAAGTAATTAGAATCACACTGTCCTCGTACCGGTATTCGAGCGAACTCAAATACGAAAACGGTAAAATTCCCAACTCTCTCCGTAGGTCCTTGAGTTGCTTAGAATTTCGAGGGACACCACAAACAAAAATGCAAAGAGCATGCAATGCAATATGATCTATGTATAACATTCCAAATTGAAAATTTGGGATGTTACAAACCTACCCCCCTTATAATGAATCTCGCCCTCGAGATTCGACTTGGCTAAAGAACAGGTGTGGGTGGTCCTGGCGTAGATCGTCTTCTCGTTCCCAGGTGGCTTCTTCCTCGGTGTGGTGACTCCACTGAACTTTGCAAAACTTGATAACATTACTGCGGGTGACTCTGCTCGAAAATTCGAGGATCTTAATAGGCTTCTCCTCGTAGGTCAGATCACTGTCCAACTGAATTGCTTCCAGGGGTACTGTGTCTCTAAGCGGGATTTCGGCCATCTCCGCATGGCACTTCTTAAGCTACGAAACGTGAAACACGTCGTGAACTCCTGACAATCCTTCAGGCAATTCCAACTTATAGGCAACCTCTCCCATGCATTCCAAAACTCGGTAAGTTCCCACAAATCTCGAGGCTAGTTTTCCTTTAACTCCGAAACGTTTAACTCCTCGCAGAGGCGATACTCTCAGGTACGCTCTGTCTCCGATTTCGTAGGCTATCTCCTTGCGCTTCGAGTCTGCATAACTCTTCTGCCTGGACTGAGCTACCTTCAATCTATCTCGAATCAACTTCACCTTCTCCTCAGACTCTTTGATCAAGTCTGGTCCAAACAACTTTCGGTCTCCAACTTCATCCCACATTAACGGTGTTCGGCATCTCCTTCCATACAATGCCTCGAACGGTGCCATCTTCAAGCTGGCTTGGTAAGTGTTGTTGTATGAGAACTCCGCGTAGGGCAATTGTCATCCCAACTAGATCCATAATCTAATGCACAGGCTCTCAACATATCCTCCAGGATCTGGTTGACTCTCTCGGTCTGTCCATCGGTCTGCGGATGAAAAGTTGTGCTAAATTCCAGCCTCGTTCCTAAAGTTTGGTGTAGCTGATGCCAAAACTTTGAGGTGAACTGTGTTCCTCTATCTGATACAATGGTCCTCGGAACTCCGTGCAGACATACTATCCTGGTCATGTATATCTTGGCCAACTTTGCACTGGTATATGTGGTTTTCACGGGGATAAAATGGGCTACCTTGGTCAAACGGTCCACTACTACCCAGATTGTATCATATCCTACTTTGGTTCTGGGCAATCCGGTGATAAAATCCATGCCAAGCTTCTCCCACTTCCATTCGGGTATCGGCATAGGTTGCAACAATCCTGCTGGCTTCTGATGCTCTGCCTTTACTCTCTGGCATACATCACATACGTCTACATACTCGGCAATATCCTTCTTCATTCCCGACCACCAGAAACGTTCCTTCAAATCCAAATACATCTTGGTGTTACCGTGGTGTATCGAGTATGGCGAATCATGTGCTTCCTGTAGTATCAACTTCCTGATCTCCGGGTCGTTGGGCACATAGATTCGATCCTCAAACCACAAGGTGTCGTGTTCGTCCTCACGAAATCCCTTGGCTTTTCCTTCACTCATTCTTTTATTTATCGCGGAAATTTCCTTACCATCCTTCTGGGCTTCGCGTATCTTTCCCAGTAACGTTGACTGAACTTCCAATGTTGCAACGAAACCTCTAGGAACTATCTCCAAACGAAGCTCCCTGAGATGTTCTGCTAACTCCTGTGGCAATCCCCCTTTTACTAGGGTATTTTCATAACTCTTCCGACTCAAAGCGTCTGCCACGACGTTGGCCTTACCTGGGTGATAGTGTAGCTCCACATCATAATCCTTTATAAGCTCCAACCATCTCCTCTGTCTAAGGTTCAGCTCCTTCTACATGAAATTGTACTTCAAACTCTTGTGATCCGTGTACACATCACAACGATTTCCAATAAGGTAATGTCTCCAGGTTTTCAGTGCGTGCACTACAACTGCTAACTCCAGATCGTGCGTCGCGTAATTCAACTCGTGTGGTCGCAGTTGACGGGATGCATAGGAAACAACTCTTCCATCCTGCATAAGTACTCCTCCAAGTCCTAAGCGTGAAGCATCGCAGTACACTTGGAAATCCTTGTGTATATCCGGCAATATTAGCACTGGGGCTGTCGTCAACCGTTTCTTCAACTCCTAGAAACTTTCTTCACATTCTTCGGTCCAATCAAACTTTGTCTCCTTCTTCAACAATGTTGTCATTGGCTTTGCAATCTTGGAGAAATTCTCTATGAATCTCCGGTAGTATCCCGCGAGTCCATGAAAACTGCGGATCTGTCCAACTGAAATGGGTGCCAACCACTCCGTGACTGCCTGCACTTTGACAGGGTCCACTGCTATACCATCTCCCAATATAACATGCCCTAGAAATCCGACTTCCTTCAACCAAAACTCGCATTTTCTAAACTTGGCATATAACTGATGTTCTCTGAGCTTCTCCAATACCAAACGCAAATGCTCTGCATGTTCTTCTTCATCCTTAGAGTATATCAGTATATCATCTATGAATACCACGACGAACTTATCCAAGAACTCCATGAACACCTTGTTCATCATACACATGAAATAGGCAGGCGCGTTAGTCAATCCAAATGACATAACCGTATACTCATATAGCCGTACCTTGTGGTGAAGGCTGTCTTGGGTATATCCTTCTCTTGGATCTTCAATTGGTGGTATCCAGATCGTAAATCTATCTTGGATAATACTTTTGCTCCTTGAAGTTGGTTGAAAAAATCATTGATCATCGGCAACGGGTATTTATTCTTAATGGTCACTTCATTCAGCGCATGATAATCGACGACCATTCTTAAAGATCCATCCTTCTTCTCGACCAAAAGCACTGAGGCTCCCCAAGGTGATGAACTTCGACGTATAAAACCTTTCTCCAACAACTCCTTAATCTGCTTCTTGATCTCCTCCAGATCATTCGCTGGCATCCGATACGGTATCTTAGATATTGGTCCGGTACCAGGCAACAACTCTATCAAAAACTTAATATCTCTATCCGGTGGCATACCAGGTAACTCCACTGGAAACACATCCGGATAATCCTTTACTACTAGCACTTCCTCCTGAACAACTCCCGTGAGAGAATGTACTTGAGTCCTTATAGGCGAATGCCTAGATACATACTTAATCCTTTTTCCCTCCGGGGTGGTGAGCAAAATAGACTTACTGGCACAATCGATGTTACTTCCATACTTCGATAGCCAATCCATACCTAATATCACGTCCAATCCTTGTGACTCCAGGACTATTAGGTCAGAGGGGAAAGTGTGGCGTCCTATGGTCAATGGCGTCTGAAAACATCCTTGGTGTGCCATATACTCTGCTCCTGGTGAACTTACTAACATGGGGGTCTTAAGAACTCGGGTGGACATACTATGTCTATTCACGAATCCCCTTGAAATGTATGAATGCGATGCACCAGTATCGAAAAGAACTCTTGCGGTAAATGTATTAACCAAAAACTTACCGACAACAGCATCTGGTTGCTCTTCTACCTCCTCCACGGTCACGTGGTTCACTTGTCCTTTGTTGAATGGGTTGGGCTTCTTCCCGGCACTTCCATTGTCGTTCCCATTCTTAGCTTCTGTGTAGTCTGTGGCATAGTGTCCATTCTTCCCGCACTTGAAACAAGTGATATGGCTGAAATCCTTCTTAGCGGGTGTCGATGTGGTAGGGCGGCTTTGGTTACTACTTGCTCCATTCCCATTTCCATTCTTAGGGTCATTGTGGTTATGGGGAATTTCATGGTTGTGGGTGTATCCTCCCGAATTCGGAGTGAATCGGGGCTTCTGCTGGGCTCCGGAATTATTCCTCCCTTGTCCATACGTCCTTTTGCGACTTTCAATCTGCTAGTGTTTCCCTTCAATCATAAGCGCTTTATCTACCAACTCCTGGTAGTTGTTGAAAGTTGCCACCATCAACTGTACGCTCATCTCATCATTCAGCCTTTCCATAAATCTCTCCTGCTTCGCGGCATCTGTGGCCACATCATCTGAGGCATAACGAGATAGGGTACAAAACTCATCCATGTACTGTGCCACAGTACGGTTTCCTTGGCACAAGTTGCGAAACTCCCGCTTCTTCATGCTCATAGCTCCAGTTGAGACATGGGCAGTACAGAAAGCTTGCTGAAACTGCTCCCAGGTGACATTGGCTATAGGGAAAGTGGCTGTGTAGTTCTCCCACCATGCTGCGGCTGGTCCAGACAACTGGTGTGCGGCAAATCGCACCTTCTCAGCATCCGAGCAATTGGCGGTGGTCAAATCCCTTCCAATCTTGCATAGCCAGTCATCAGCCACTATTGGTTCGATGCTGCTACCAAACACGGGTGGTTGCAACCTTAAGAAACGTGTCAGGTTGTCCACGGGGTGGTGGTGGTGGAGGGTTGTTGTTGTTGTTCTGGTTGTTCTGGGTGTTCTGGACAAGAAGTTGCATCAGAGTGTTCTGCTGCTGGATCAACTGGGTGAACTCATGGGGAAACTCAAATCTGGGCTCACGTCTTGGAGGCATCTGATGGGTGTAGAGGGAAGAGATTAGAATAGAATTGAGGTCCAAGGGAAAATCACTACCCATATGCACATGAGACAAACACAATCATATCACACCAATCAATTTCAAGCAAGATCGTACAAATCTAACTAACGTTACAAAAGTGCTCCAAAACTAGTATATGGGGGTAAACTAGTAGTCACAGGGTGGTCATCTAAAAATATTGATCGGCAGACGATTGCATGATGTCTACTCCAGCTTCATCTTCATAGTCTTCGTCTTTACTATCATCGGGCTCTGAATCCGTGCCGTCGATGATAATGTAATCTTCGGGTGGAATCTCCTTGGGTTCTTCTTCCTCGTCTTCTTCTCCCATGAGTATCCCTAACTTCCGTGTCAAGTCATCATTCTTCTCCACTAGTTATAACATCTCCTCCTCGTATCCGTCATGAGTAGACTTAAGTTCTTCTTCTAGCTCCAAATTCCTGTTTAGCGCCTTCTTTAATTCTATCATCCCATCGCACATCTGGTGCTCCTGTCGTCGAATGTGCTGGTTCAACTCTAGAATGAATGCTCCAATGGACCTATCCTTCCGGGTTCTAATCATATCCTAGTTCTCATCTCGGTGTCCACAAATCTGGTAGATGGTGTCCTTCAGCTCCTGCTTGTAGACTTCCCCGATCCTTCCCATTGCGATGTGGGTTGCCATGTTCTTTCCTAGGCTCCAGGTTGGCGCATCAAAAGAAAACACTATTGGCTCAGTGGATGGTGCGAAGGTTCTTCCGGGAATTTGAACTTGAATGCTCCATCGCTCCTCCTCCGGTAAAGTGGCGGTATAGGTCCCGGTAAAGCTTGGTATTCCTATGTTCAGGTACCTAGTGACTTCCTTCAAGTGTCGTCGAAATGGTGTGTCTTCATCTGGTTGAGTGAACTTGTTCCTTGGGTCCACCATCCTAAAGAAGCAGAAAATGGAGAGAAGTCAGAGTGAGTAGAGAAGAGTGATCTAGGGTCTGTCTTAGTGGTCGTGTCCTACATTCAGCGTGTGCTTTGATACCATCTTTGTAGCGACCACGATCCAAATGGACCGAAGTCTCTGTGTTCTGTGTCATCCCTGGATCAGTAATGCTGACACTCAGTACTTGAAGGATTTATAACAGAGTGGCAATCACACACTCATTACATCGAATGTCTCCAAAGAGAACTTACTACAAAATCCATGGCTTAAGGCCATCTAACAAAAATAACAGCGGAAGGCTTGGAAGATAAGTGAGTCCATCAACTCCAACGGCATAGCTGAGTGCATGACAAACGACCTAGCACGTCTTATTCCTCGTTTGAAAAGTCTGCAACGTAATATGTTGCAGGCCGAAAACGTGTCAGCACATGGAATATGCTGGCAAGATAACACAAGTATTTGCATGTAACAGAATAAAGGCTATAGTACATGCATATTTGGCTGGT
This sequence comes from Secale cereale, assembly GCA_902687465.1. NCBI lineage: Eukaryota > Viridiplantae > Streptophyta > Magnoliopsida > Poales > Poaceae > Secale > Secale cereale. Next base: position 473,234,881 of record LR738715.1, on the reverse strand, counting down.
GGAGGCTCTATGGTTAAGTTTTTGTGTAAAGCCAATTTTTCCCTACAACAAAGGAATAAATTTTATTTTAACTATCATGTTGGTTGAAAATCATTGAGAAGGTACCTCCAACTCAATCCCAAATTAAAAGTTCCTCAATTACCCAACAAATTAAATTATAGAGTGATGAGATCAACCAATAATTCAAGTACCAGATACTCAAGATGTCCATAACCGGGGACACAGCTAATCATGATTAGTTTGTACACTCTGCAGAGGTTTGTGCACTTTTCCCCACAAGACTCGATCGCCTCCGTTTGGTTTCTCGCATTGCATGGTGTTTGAGAAACGGATGACCGAGAGGTCCCCTTAACCGGATAGATAGGCCGGTACACCTACAATCCCTCTACATCTGCTAGCCCATCACGAAAAGGTTTCCCACAACTTACTCAACTATGCGAGAGCCCATATTGGCATGAGGCTGCACACGGAAGTTTCTAGCATGAATAGTTTTATGATCCCTTTGAGCCTGGGTGGCATTCCATAGGAAAAATCACACGGAACCCCGGGATTTCCTAGGACAACACTAGATTCTCTAGGTGACCTGCAACCAATCCACCCAGATGTATATTCAAGTAGCCACCTTAAGTTGAAACCTTAATCAACAACTCACATCTGTCATGGATTTCACTCAAACCTAAACCACGTCTACGAGCATAGCATTGCAACCTAAGCAAACGTAGAAGTAACTCCCAGGGGTTTGAAAAATAATGCGGGTAATAGGTTCTACCTCAATCTACTTCCCAGTCCCACAAATTAAGAGATCCTACACATGCAATGTGTGAGGGTTTGATCTAATGCATAAAAACTGGGTAATAAGAGGTATGATCAAAGTGTTACTTGCCTTGCTGACGATTCGCAAAACCTAGAGACTCGTAGTAGCATACTTCACAGTCCGAGTATTCTATCGCAAGCAAACAATAGCATACACAAGCAATCAAGCAAAGATGCACAAACAAAACTCCAAAAGATCAGATCTAACCGGAAAGTTCAACTTAAGAACTCCGGTTTGCAAAAAGAATCAACTCGAAAGAAGCAACGAAACTCAAACTGCGAAAGAAACGAGCTCCGGTTTGCTAATTGGCCTAAAGTCAAATTTTACAGTAGCCAATTTTTTTTTCAAGTTGGTTAAACGTAAGGAGGGCATCGAGACAAAGATCTGGGATTTTGAATCACCTGATTCCGACTCTCGAGGGAAAAGAAAAACGAAAAACAAGATCAGGGCGGAAATCGCGATCGGAATAACCGCGGATAAATACCCCGAAAAACAAAACTAATGAATAGGCTAACGAACGAACGTTCGCTGTGTACGGCTAACGGACGAAAACTGTTCGTTAAAACGAACGTACGGACGAACGTCCTCTAAATAACTAAACCGACGAAAACCGAACCGATCTAATCTAAAAAAACAAATCTACGGTCTACCAAAAAAAACCGATCGGTTCTTAAAAAAACCGATTAACTACCTCACGGCAACTCTGGCGAGGCGGCGGTCCGGCGCGGCGGGGCGGCGGCGCTGCGGTGCGGGGCGGCGGGCGGCGGCGGCAGCGCTGGCGGGCAGCGGCGGCGGCGCTTGCGGGCGGCGGCGGCGTGTCTTGGGCGGCGGGGCGGCGCGGTGCGAGGTTGGGCCGGCTTGGGCCCCGGGCGGCGGCTTATAAAGCCCAGAGTCCCGGTCCTCTACGACTCCAAGTCGGTTGCGTTTTTTTATAGAGTCCTGGCGCAGAAAAACTAACGAAAGAAACACTAAACGAACTCCAAAAATTCCGAAATAAATTTTCGCCGTCCTCTAATAATATTTAGGACAAAGTGAACATTTTTCCTGGACCTAAATGCAATTTTGAAAAACGCGCATTTTTCCTATGCAAATAAAATCGCAAATAAATCCAGAAAAAATACCAAAAGTGATATTAACATTTTTCCTCCAATATTTCTGTTATTTGGGGAAGTAATATTATCTCCGCTCATATTTTGTATTTAGAAATATTTTTATTAGAGAAAAATAATTAGAATCACACTGTCCTCGTATCGGTATTCGAGCGAACTCAAATACGAAAACGGTAAAATTCCCAACTCTCTCCGTAGGTCTTTGAGTTGCTTAGAATTTCGAGGGACACCACAAACAAAAATGCAAAGAGCATGCAATGCAATATGATCTATGTATAACATTCCAAATTGAAATTTTGGGATGTTACAAAACTATTGGGTATACCTTCTACCTCAGATCCGAAGGCAAGGTCTTCGTTGCCAAGAATGGATCCTTTCTGGAGAAAGAGTTTCTCTCGAAAGAAGTGTGTGGTGGATTTGGCACGACAGATGTCCTAGCAAAAGGACTTAGTCGCGAGGCCATCGCTACGAGTTAGCTCAAAGGGGTTAAAGCGCACGAAGGACACAGGGATTTTATACTAGTTTGGCCCCTTCGATAAAGGTAAAAGCCTACGTCTAGTTTGGTGTGGTATTGCTTGGGCTTCGATGACCAGGGAGCGAATCCACTTTTCCTGTGTCTCGAGCTATTGTTTCTTGTCCTGAACCGTCGCCGGGTCGTCCCTTTATATAAGAGGTGACCCCCGGTCCGGTTTACAGAGTCCCCAGGCCGGCTCATAAACGTGTCCGCCTCAGTGTCTGCTCTTTCTATCTTACATCCCAAGTTACATAATATGACGGTTTATGAATCATGGGCCTTAACACATAGGCCCTGAGCCTCCTTGGGCTATAATCTCCTTCTACATACTAAGATGGGCTTCTGATAATATTATCTTGATAACGTAAACCGGACCCTCCTGGCCGGTTTATACCTGATAGTAATATCCCTGACATTAGGCCCAGATTGATTTGAACTTGTCCATGTTAGTCTTCAAAGTCTTGTACATATTTCCCTTTCTGCAGCTTCCGTATACTTCATAAACTTGTCCATGTTAGTCTTCTTATGTCGCTTTAAACTGTCGTGACATCATCTGCGCATTTAACACCTGTACCTGTTTGTTACCTTCATTTATTAAAGCTCCGAAGATCGAGGCGACAGCTCTATTCATATCTGATTTTTGGTCTCCTTGATTCCCGCGCTTGCCGTTTTAGCTCCTCAGCCTATAAATAGGGCCGAGAGCCATCTCTTTATCCCCTCTGCTTCGTCTTCCTCTGTCCTCCAGCGCTCAAGCTCCGCCGCCATCCTTCGAGCTCGTCGTCTTCACCAACCCCGGCTGCTGCATCGACCTGAGCGTGTCCAGAGACTTGTCGCCGTCCTTCCGCTTCCTCAGGTGCACTACTTCTTCTTCCCCATAGATCTTATTTCTAGGGTTTCGCGGGAGCCCGCAGATGAACCTCCGCTCCTCGCTGTTCATCACCATAGGTGGTTCTTAGCCGTATATGTTAAATATTTTTAGGTCAACTCTTGTATGCGTGACTCCGCTCCATTTTTTTCAATCTTAGTTCCTCCAATATTGCTAGTTAGACTAGATCTATAGAAACCTTTGCTGCCTTCAATGAATATAACTTGAATTATCTTGATTTTTTCCTGCGCTGTAGATCCATATTTTACCACTACTCATGTGAAAGTTGTTTTTCACACTTTAGATATGTAACTTATCTGTTTATGTCACCGGTTCAATTTTAACCCGTGCCTTACCTGCCTGTGCTGATGGTTTAGATTAAGATCTGCACCTTATCTGCCTGTAATTGGCGGTTTAACTTTCTCCTGTCAACTCCATAATCCAGTAGCTGTTACGTTCAAATAGTTATCCGGACCAGTAGGTACCATCAGTCCCCTGCTTTAAACCGTCAATTAGATCAATGCCTTCATATAATGCGCCGGTTTATATCTAGTGGATCATAAACCGGATCTTGTATTCTATTTTTCAGCATTCCCCCTTTGAAAAAGATGACTTCCACGGCGAGACAGTTTGTTACCTGCAACTGGGTTCCGTCCCGGATTACCGAGGACGACTTAGAAAAAGCGGCCTCAATTGGCATTCTGGGTCCGAAGGAGGTTCTGCACTGGCGGGCCCCTGGTAAAGAGTGTCCTCCTCAGCCTAAGGAGGGAGAAACCATCGTCTTTTTTGATCACCTGGCCCGGGGCTTTAGCCCTCCTGGTTCAAAGTTTTTCCACGACGTTTTAGCCGACTTTCAACTCCATCCACAAGACATAGGTCCCAATTCCATATCAAACATCTGCAATTTCCAAGTCTCTCAGAAGCTTATCTGCAAGAGGAGCCATCTGTGGAGTTATTCCGGGACTTCTTCCATCTTAATCGCCGGACTGAATTCCATGACGGGCCCAATACTGAACTCAGTGGCATGAGCATTCAAAAGATAAAAGATGTCAGCTTTCCACATGCCACCCTTCATAGCCATCCCAAGGAATGGAATCAGACTTGGTTCTACTGCCTCGACACTTCGCCAGAGGGGGAGAATCCACTGCCGGGTTATCGCCCTTATCGTCTGACTACAGATCACCCTTTTCCGCAGCGCCGAAGTGCCCAAGACCGGGCTCGGTATGCCCCCCCAACTCTCGAAACCTAGGGCCTTTGTTGCCAACGGTTTAACCGGGGTTGACTTTGTCCGCTGCTGGCTCTCTTGGAGCATTCTCCCGTTAAGCCGGCGCTCGAGCTTAATGTGCGAGTATACTGGTACTCCGAAGGACCCTCAACGTCACACAGATATAGTGCTTCCCGACAATGAAGTTACTGAGTCTGCTAAAAAGATGTTGAATATTCCTCTGGAGGAGTGCAGTCGAATCAGTTTAGCACCTTTCTGCGTGAATAATAAACCGCCATCGGTAAGATTCTTCTGTCATTTTTCTCTTTGTTTTAATCCGTCCATATTACTTGTCTTCAACATATTTTTATTCCTTTACATAGGCCAATGAACCCTTCCGAAAGAAAAAGGCCCAGGAAAAACCGGCGAAGCCAACTCGCAAGAAGAGCTTGGCCGTAAAGAAACATAAGAGAAGACCTGGCGCTGCTTCCGGTTCAAACGCCGAAGAAGATGATCCGGCTTCTGAGGTACTCCTTGGCTCTTATGTCTCTGAACTTTCCATTGTCTGTATTCATAGTAACAATGTCCTTTCCCAGGATCCGGCGGAAGGGAGTAAAGCAGATGAAGTCGACGTAATCTCTCTCTCCTCTGATTCAGAACCGTTGCCACCCAAATTTCATCGGGTAGCCCGGAAGTATCCATTTTCTCACCCTTATGCTCAATTGGATCCCAACTTTCTTTGGAAGAAAGATTAGCATGAGGCTCGCCGGACCACACGCCATAGTGGTCACATGGTCGAATCAACCGGATTGCCCCACAAGCCGGCTCGAAGACGCCGCTCAGAGGTTTTACTTACTCCAACCATTCTTCATCCAAAAGCAGGTCTTATTCGCAAACCTCTTAAACCGTCTGATACAAACTATCAGGAAACCCCTCTATCTTCTTCCGGCGAGTCAACTGCCACTCAAGTCCCGGTGCTCAAGACAGTTCCTGGGTAAACCATCTTTTAATATGCCAGGTTTATCTTTCCTTTTAATATCTGACTTTGGTAGGTTAACTAGAATAGCTTGATTTGCACGTGTAGCCCCCAAGGGCAGGTTTACTCCACTGCGGGTCAATCAGGACTTCTTCTATGTTTGAGAATGACCTTACATTAGCCCCCAAGTGTCAAGGACATAACTTGTTATGTTCTTGGGACTTGTTTGAAAAACTTGCTTTCTTTCACTTCAATTGTACATTAGGCCCCAAGTGTCGAGTGCATAACTTGTTATGTGCTTGAGACTTTTGATTGAACTTTTCTTCATGAATATCTGATATTTTCTGTCTTCTGCAGGCTGACTTGAACCGGAGGGCTTCGGAGATAACTGAGCTCCGGAATAACCTAGCCTTTCAAGAGACTGCTTCGACTAAAGCCAAGGAGGAGCTTACCCTTGCTTTAGCTAGTATGGAGAAGCTCAAAAAAGATTTCGAAGCGGAGCGGTCCACTTGGGAGGTACAGAAGGCTTCTTTAGAGAAAAGAGCCTAGGATGCGGAGGCTGCTCTTAACCCGGTGACGGAGGAGTTATCCGGGTTAAGGCATCATATAGACGATATGACATCTGCCATCTTCGGTAAGTACTTGTTTTCATATGCTTTATCCTTGCAATCTTAAACTGCTCCGTCTTAACTCATCACTTGTATACAGGGAGGCGCGTGACTCATCTTGGGGATGATGTACGCAAGAAACTGAAGGCTGCTTATACCTTGGTGGAACACCTCTATGCCGGTGATCAGAGGGCTATCAGTGCTATTTCGCACAATAAACCGGCGCCGACCACCATCCAAGGTACTCTGGAGAAATTATCCATCTTGCCTACCCGAATTGTTGAAGTGAAGAAATCTTCTGCAAGAGCTGGTTCCCTCATGGCGTTAACCCGGGCCAAGGCATGGGTTCCCGATTTTGATCCGGCGGAGGCCATGAATGGTTATCCCAGTATGAAAGAAGACGGATCAACCTTCTCTGCTAAAGATCTTCACGCTTTGACCAAAGACATGCGCCCTCTTGCTAGTAAGCTTGCTGATGAGGCGGACTTAACAAGGTATCATGCGGGTTATGATCTAGAGAATGTGCGGGTGGAGCGGCCGTCTTATGACATCGAAAATCTGATTCCACCCATTCGTAAGCATACCTTCGCTCCAGACATTGAACCGTCAGAACTTATAAACAATGAAGTATATTTCCGCGCCCTTGCCAAGATTGACTGGAGCACCCCTGATTTCCAGCAGCTGCCAGAAGTCGTCGAAGATCCGGAACAAGCTGACCCTCAGTCTTCACAGCGAGCCAAAGCAGAATCCTAAGCCGGTGCCGGCTTAGTTCTTTGTATTTGAACACTTCTGCGAGAAAACTGATATTCTTTTGGGCCTGCCAGTGCCTTGTAATAGAATAGTTGAGATACTGTCTGCGTTCCACTCTATCTTGTTTGGCATTACTTTATCCGGCAACTCCTAAATTATCTCCTGCAATGTCTCAACAGTTTATATTTACATATATCTGCATAAACAATGCTAAGAATGCCCTGGCGGTTTACCACCGGACGGGTTATTCTGCCCAAGCACATGAGCTAAGGTAATAACTTGAACTTTGTATAAGATACAATCATATATCATACCTGTGATTAAGTGTATCTGCAAACCTTAATCCGGCACAAGTAATCCAAGACGTGAGTGTTGATGAGTCCCTTGGCTCTCTATTGGCTTTTTATGAAGCCGATCCGGGTTACAATAAACGCTGGTTTAACGGTAAACTAGTGCTGGTGTTCATTACCCAGACTATAGCTCTGTAGATACAGATGTAGTGACAACTTTGTAGTTGTCCGGTCTTGAATCAATGGACTTGGTTGAAAAACCAATGACCTTGAAGATAAAGATTTGTGAAAATAGAAAAAATGGAAAATAAAGTTTTTGGGCAACTAAGACCATGTAGTCGAGGCTTTTTACGAGCTGCCAGGCTCCAAATTTGAGGCTTTTTATGAGCTGCCAGGCTAGTGTCATTAACCATTTTAGCAAAGCCTGTTAAGATGATCCGCAATCTTTAACCAAATCATCAATGTCAAAAGCTACCCAATGTTCAAAATCTCATAAATATTTTCGCTTGGGTAATCACTTGATGATCGTCAATTTAACATGACCAAGTTCAGGGTCCCAAAGGATTGACTTGTGATACGTTCGACGGGTCATACCAGGTTTACCTGGACGGCGCGATTTACTTGATGCACGTAGGTTAATCCGGGGTTTTAGGTGTATACACCGGGCTTCCAAGACGTGTTCACAACAAGAGTTTTCAACTCGCTGTGGACTAGCATCAGGAGCCCCCAAGTAATGTGTGAGCATTGCTCGTCGGGGCATATGTTTGAGTTGTGCTAGGCATCAAACCCTCTTTTGCCCCTCATCATCATGTGGAAATTGCCGAAGCAACCAGAGCAGTGCTCTTATGATGGTCTTCATATCACTGCTGGTTCAAGAGGCCATGGGAAACTTCCTTGCCCGCGGAAGCCCCCATGTGATTCTTGTTTGTATATAAAAGACGGCTGATTCCTTGATATATCAAGGGCGCCGGTTTAAGAGGCCATCGAAAACTTCCTTGCCTGCGAAAGCCCCCATGTGATACTCTTATAAGGAAGATGGCTGATTCCCCGGTTTACCGGGGGCGCCGTTTTATTTTATTAATCATAATATATACATTGTACATAAAGCGGAGCTGATGGCTCAAGTATAGTAAGGTCGAAGAAGAGCGATGTTCCATGGCCGCTTGGTCTCCTCCTCCACCGTGCGTGAGTCCTTATGCTCTCGAACGTCGACGAGGTAGTATGATTCGTTGTGTAGGTTCTTGCTGACCACAAAGGGTCCTTCCCAAGGTGGGGATAACTTGTGCATATCTGTCTGGTCTTGGATGAGCCGGAGCACCAGATCTCCTTCCTGAAACGTCCTGGTCTTAAACCGACGACTGTGGTACCGGCGCAGGTCTTGTTGATAAATTGCCGATCGAGCTGCTGCCGTGTCCCGTTCCTCGTCCAGCCGGTCCAAGGCGTCTTGTCTTGCTTGCTTGTTATCCGCTTCAACATAAGCTGCCACCCGTGGTGAATCATGATGGATATCACTAGGAAGGACCGCTTCAGCTCCATATACCATGAAGAAAGGCGTGTATCATGTGGATCTATTAGGTGTAGTGTTGATGCTCCATAAGACAGAAGGCAACTGCTCCACCCAACAACCCGGTCTTCTTTGCAAAGGAACCATAAGCCAGGGTTTAATGCCTCTCAAGATCTCTTGATTGGCTCTTTCAGCTTGGCCATTGGACTGAGGGTGAGCTACTGATGATACATCAAGGCGAATATGCTCTCATTGACAGAACTCCTCCATAGCCCCCTTGGATAAATTGGTGCCATTATCAGTTATAGTACTATGTGGAAAGCCAAACCAGAAAATCACCTTCTTGATGAACTGAACCGCTGTTGTTGCATCACACTTACTGACAGGCTCCGCTTCAACCCATTTTGTAAACTTGTCCACTGCTACCAACAGGTGGGTTTTCTTGTCTTGGGATCTCTTGAAGGGTCCAACCATATCAAGCCCCCAAGTCGCAAATGGCCAAGTAATTGGGATCATCCTCAGTTCCTGCGCCGGTATATGAGGACGCCGTGAGAATTTCTGGCAAGCGTCACATTTTCTGACCAAGTCCTCTGTGTCAGCGTGAGCCGTCAACCAGTAGAACCCATGATGAAAAGCTTTAGCCACCAAAGATTTTGAACCGGCGTGATGACCGCAATCGCCTTCATGAATCTCTCTGAGAATCTCACAGCCTTCTTCTGATGATACACACCGCTGAAATGCTCCAGAAACACTGCGATGATGAAGTTCTTCATTGACAATAGTCATGGATTTAGACAGCCGGATTATCTGTCGGGCCTCGACTTCGTCTTCTGGTAACTCACCTCGGTTCATATATGCCAAGTAAGGGAGTGTCCAATCTGGAATGACATGAAGTGCTGCAACCAACCGTGCTTCCGGATCAGGAATAACCAAGTCCTCCTCTGAAGGTATCTACACTGACGGGTTATGCAATTCATCCAAGAAAGTATTAGGTGGAACCAGTTTACGCTGGGAACCCAGCCGGCTTAACGCATCGGCTGCTTCGTTCTTTCACCGGTCTATATGATCCACCTGATATCCCTTGAAATGTCCAGCGATAGCGTCCACCTCTCGTCGATAAGCTGCCATAAGCGGATCCTTGGAGTCCCACTTGCCAGATACTTGCTGTGCTACTAGATCTGAATCGCCAAAGCATTTAACCCGGCTCAAGTTCATCTCCTTGGCCATCCGCAAACCATGGAGGAGAGCTTCATACTCAGCAGCATTATCAGTACAAGGGAACATTAAACGGAGGACATAACATAACTTATCACCTCGCGGGGAAGTTAACACGACTCCAGCCCCCGAGCCCTCCAATTGCCTTGAACCGTCAAAATGAATAGTCCAACATGTATGATCTGGCTTCTCCTCAGGTGCTTGCAACTCTGTCCAATCGTTGCTGAAATCCACCAGTGCTTCGGATTTTATTGCAGTACGGGGCACATTTTTTAATCCGTGCGGGCTAAGCTGAATGGCACATTTTGCAACCCGACCGGTAGCTTCTATGTTCTGGATTATATCCCCTAACGAAGTTGAACTGACAATGGTGATTGGGTGGCCCTGAAAATAGTGCTTTAGTTTCCGGTTTGCCATAAAAACTCCATACACCAGCTTCTGCCAACGCGGATATCTCTACTTTGACTCGATGAGCACTTCACTGATGTAGTAAACCGGCCGTTGAACTGGATGTTCTTTGCCTGCCTCCTTGCGCTCTACCACAATAGCAACGCTTACTGCACGGGCATTGGCAGCCACGCATAACAGCAGCGGCTCATTGTCAACCATGGCAGCAAGTACTGGCGGCTCTGCCAATTGCCTCTTCAAATCTTCGAACGCAGCATCAGCAGCATCGCTCAAAACAAAACGGTCTGTCTTCTTCATCATCTGATGAAGCGGGATTTCCTTTCCCCCAAACGGCTGATAAACCGGCTGAGCGCTGCAATACGGCCTGCCACGCGTTGGACATCATTGATACACGCCGGTTTATCCAAAGACATGATCGCCTTGATTTTCTCCGGATTAGCTGCAATCCCTCTGTTTGACACTAAGGACCCCAGGAGCTTGCCTGCCGGAACACCAAAAACGCACTTCTCCGGATTAAGCATCATTTTGTAAACTCGGGTGTTGTCAAAGGTTTCCTTCAGATCCTCTATCAGTGTCTCCTGCTTCCTGGATTTCACCACAATGTGATCAACATATGCATGGACATTTCTCCCAATCTGCCCTTGTAGGCAGTTCTGCACACAACGCTGGTAGGTTGCCTGGGCACTCTTGAGCCCAAATGGCATAGATACATAACAGAAGGCATCAAAGGGAGTTATAAAGGATGTCTTCTCCTGGTCCTTAACTGCCATAATGATCTGATGATAACCTGAATATGCATCCAAAAAACTTAGTCGCTCACATCCTGTCGTAGCATTAATGATCTGATCAATACGGGAGAAAGCAAAAGGATCAGTTGGGCAAGCCTTGTTCAGATCTGTGTAATCAACACACATTCTCCAAGTTCCATTTTTCTTAAGTACCAGCGCCGGATTAGCCAACCACTCTGGATGAAACACCTCAACTATGAAGCCTGCAGCCAAGAGCCTAGCCACTTCTTCTCCAATAGCCTTACGCCTCTCCTCATTGAAGCGGCGCAGATACCGCTTGATCGGTTCAAACTTAGGATCAATATTAACATTGTGCTCAGCGAGTTCCCTCGGTATACCTAGCATGTCAGAAGGCTTGCACGCAAAGATATCCCGGTTCTCAGGGATGAACTCGATGAGCACGCTTTCCTATTTTGGATCTAGGTTAGCGCTGATAGTGAACTGTTAGGATGAATCGCCAGGAACAAAGTCCACCTGCTTAGTCTCCTCAGCTGACTTGAATTTCAATGCCTGATCATGCTCTGTGGTTGGCTTCTTTAGTGGGGACATATCCGCTGGATCAACATTGTCCTTATAGAACTTCAGCTCTTCTGTTGCACAAACGGCCTCATCATAAGCTGCATCACCTTCCTCGCACTCCAATGCAATTTTGCGGCTCCAATGAACCATAATAGTTCCTTTATGGCCTGGCATCTTGAGTTGTAGATAAACATAACACGGTCTAGCCATGAATTTGGCATAAACCGGCCGCCCAAACAAGCCATGGTATGGGCTTCTGATCTTGACTACCTCAAAGGTCACAGTCTCCGACCTATAATGATGCTCATCTCCAAAGGTAACCTCCAGATCGATTTTGCCAACTGGATAGGCCGATTTACCGGGTACCACCCCATGGAACACCGTGTTGGACTGCCGGAGCTTCTTATCTGTCAACCCCATACGTCAAAAAGTCTCATAATCTAGGATGTTGATGATGCTGCCTCCATCCATAAGCACTTTGGTGAACTTAGAACCACCCACCTGTGGTGCCACCACCAAAGCTAACTGACCTGGATTATCAACCCAGGGTGAGTGATCTTCCCTGCTCCACACAATGGGCTGCTCAGAACAACGCAAAAAACGTGGTATTGCCTGTTCAACAAAATGCACTGCCCTCTTTAGAACCTTCTGATCCCGTTTGCATAAAGTCGTGGTGAAGACGTGATACTGCCCACTCCTCAGCTCCTTCGGATTGTTCTAATATACGGATTGCTGCTGCTGCTGACGTTGTTGGTTTCCTTGGTTGTTGTATCCGCCCTAACCATGGTGCTGGTTATGCTGATGCTGATTGTTGTCATTGTGGTTGCCGTTACCGCCGTGGTATCCTGAACCGGATCCACCACCATGATAACCCGGACCTTGAAAACCGGGGCCTAATCCGCCGGGGGGGCCCGTGATCATACTTAGTCTGTTTCATAAATTCTTGCATAATGAAACAGTCTTTCCAGAGATGTGTAGCCGGGTTTTCCGCTGTACCGTGCTTTGGGCAAGGCACGTTCAACTGGCGCTCTAGATTAATAGGCGGCCTCCCGTTGCGTGGGGGCGGTCTACCCTTGCGCTGCTGCCCATTGTCCCGAGCATTGGTATTGGCCACAAACTCCGAGCTGCCTTCCGCTTTACGCTTGCCATTGTATCCTTGACTCGCCGGATTGGCCTGCGGCGTTTTACCGTTCTTGCTCACCTTCCCTGACTTGTCTCCATCCGTGTCTGGATATTTGGTGATATCAGAATCTCCGTACTTCACCAAAGCGCCCATGAGTGTTCCCATGTCGTCGCAATCACGTTTGAGCCGTCCCAACTTCTGCCTCAGAGGTTCAAACCGGCAATTGCCTTCTAGTGTTACTATTGCTGTACTTGGGTTGATGTTATTGGAGGAGTGCAAGATTTCGGACACTCGGCGCACCCAACTGCTTGTGGACTCTTGCTCTCCTTGAACGCATGCAGCTAAAATGATAACAGACATCGGCTGCTTGCACGTGTCCTTAAAATTATTAATGAATCGGCGCCGCAATTCACCCCATGATCCAATGTAATTAGGTGGCAAACCCTTCAGCCATATCCGGGGCGTGCCCTCGAGCTTCATTGTGAAGTATTTAGCGCATGCCGCTTCGTCCACGTCGAGCATCTCCATTGCCATCTCATAAGTCTCAACCCATGCCTCTGGAGCAAGATCCGCCGTGTAGTTGGGCACCTTACGCGGACCTTTGAAATCTTTGGGTAGTTTCACGTTCCATAAAGCGGGGATGAGGCACTGTATGCCCAGGGAACTGGACATGACCCCCGGTTCGACTGTGGTGGTGGGATGAACAGGCGTCGCCTGACGAGCTTCGTACTGGGCAGTATGTCTGGCCTGATCCACCACCTCTTGCGCATGTTCTTCCTCTCCTGCCGAATTATCCTGCCTTGGCTGATGACGTCTCCGTGCGCTACTTGATACGGCCGGTTCATCCAGACGCCTTGTATAACTCCGGCACGGACGGGGGGTTTAATGAATCCTCTCCCTGCTGTGTGAATAAGCTTGCTGTTGAGTTAGCGCCGTGTCCTAAAACTCCTTGGCCCGTCGTGCCTCCATCGCTATGGGGGATGTACCTTCGATGGGAAGGGCGGACAGTCGTGAAGCGGCAGCAACTATGTTGTCTAACGGGTTAGAATAATGACCAAGAGGGGCGGGCACATGCTGGCTCGACACAACTTGGCGGTTTGGCTCTGCGGCCGGCGGCTGAACCGACGCGCCTGTCCCTGGTGCTCCTCCCCGCATTACCTCTAGCTGGTTACTGGTTCCTGCGCCTGGCATGCTAAAAAGATTCTTTGTCTCATAAACCGGCGGCAAGCGAGATCGTTGTCTTCTCATCATTACCACTTGTGAAGCGTTCTGATCTAACCTGAGTCGATAAGCCTGAGCATCCAGCTCTGCCTGCCTTGTAGCGATCCTAGCTTTCTCAGCGGCTAGGTCCAACTTGACTTGCTCAATCCGGCTCTTCACCTGAGCGACTTCCGCATCGTGTTGCTCTTTGTCGGCCTGGGCTACTTCTGTTGTTGCAAGCGCTGTCAAAGTGTCGACCAAGATGGATAGAACGTCAGAAGGTGACGGGGGAAGGTCTCCAGCTCTAGATCCCATTGCCTCTGATGTTAACGCCCCTGTTGTCGAGGGCTGCTGCATGGATTGTGATCCAGCCATGAAAACAGCAACCCTGTTTGGCGGGTCGAGGGAGTCCGGAATACTATCACCATCGGAACAACCCTCAGACCGGCTGTCCTGCAGCAGATACAGAGATTCGGTCTCTCCGGACGAAGATTCATCGCCAGAATAAACAATAGTCTCGCTGCCAGAGTCCGATATGTCCTCGTCTTGTACTTCATGCACTGCTCCAACGAAGACGTGCTTCACTGCGGGCTCAATCCGGGCAGGTCTCGCACGCTGTGCCAACTCAGCGATGTTGGGGAAGGTGTCCGGCTCAGGGCCTGGTTCACCGATCTTGCCGATGAAGTCGTGGATGCCACCGAAGGGGACCCGGTACCCGTATTCGATTGAATAGGCCTCGGGGCCCCAGCCTGCATCGTCGATGTAGATCCGGCCGCGACGACTCTTAGTCATTCGGCCCACTGCGTAGCCCTTGAGTCGTTCAAAGCTGCCCTTCAAGAAATCGAAACCATCATGCGATAGCCCCACGGTGGGCGCTAACTATCGTGGATTTGGCACGGCAGATGTCCTAGCAAAATGACTTAGTCGTGAGGCCATCGCTACGGGTTAGCTCAAAGGGGTTAAAGAGGACGAAGGACACAGGGATTTTATACTAGTTCGGCCCCTTCGATGAAGGTAAAATCCTACGTCTAGTTCGGTGTGGTATTGCTTGGGCTTCGATGACCAGGGAGCGAATCCGCTTTGCCTGTGTCTCGAGCTGTTGTTTCTTGTCCTGAACCGTCGCCGGGTCGTCCCTTTATATAAGAGGTGACGCCCGGTCTGGTTTACAGAGTCTCGAGGTCGGCTCATAAACGTGTCCGCCTCGGTCTCTGCTCTTTCTATCTTACATCCCAAGTTACATAATATGACGGTTTATGAATCATGGGCCTTAACACATGGGCCCTGAGCCTCTTTGGGTTATAATCTCCTTCTACATACTAAGCTGGGCTTCTGATAATATAATCTTGATAACGTAAACCGGACCCTCCTGGCCGGTTTATACCTGATAGTAATATCCCTGACAAAGTGAGTGGGAGGAAAGTGGAACTTGATGAGGTGACAGTCACCCCTCCCGAACCGGAAAGTAGCGCAGCGCAGGAAGATGTTCCTGTGGTGCCTGCACCGACTAGGGAGGAAGTTAATGATGATGATCATGAAGCTTCAGATCGAGTTACCACTGAACTTAGAAGGTCCACAAGGACACGTTCCGCGTCAGAGTGGTACGGCAACCCTGTCATGGAAATCATGTTGTTAGACAACGGTGAACCTTCGAACTATGAAGAAGCGATGGCAGGCCCGGATTCCAACAAATGGCTTGAAGCCATGAAATCCGAGATAGGATCCATGTATGAAAACAAACTATGGATTTTGGTGGACTTTCCCGATGATCGGCACGCCATAGAAAATAAGTGGATTTTTAAGAAGAAGACTGACGCGGATGGTAATGTGACCATCTATAAGGCTTGGCTTGTCGCTAAAGGTTATCGACAAGTTCAAGGGATTTACTACGACGAGACGTTCTCTCCCATAGCGATGCCGAAGTCCGTCCAAATCATATTAGCAATTGCCTCATTCTATGATTATGAGTTATGGCAAATGGACGTCAAAATGGCATTCCTTAATGGCTTCCTCAAGGAAGAACTTTATATGATGCAGCCGGAAGGTTTTGTCGATCTTGAGAATGCTAACTAGGTATGCAAGCTCCAGCGCTCAATCTATGGGTTGGTGCAAGCATCTCGGAGTTGGAACATTCACTTTAATGATGTGATCAAAGCGTTTGGGTTTATACAGACTTGGGGAGAAGCCTGTATTTACAAGAAAGTGAGTGGGAGCTCTGTAGCATTTCTCATATTAAATGTGGACGATATATTACTGATGGGAAATGATGTAGAATTCTTGGAGAGCATAAAGGCCTACTTGAATAAGAGTTTTTCAATGAAGGACCATGGAGAAGCTGCTTACATATTAGGCATCAAGATCTATAGAGATAGATCGAGACGCCTCATTGGTCTTTCACAAAGCACATACCTTGATAATATATTGAAGAAGTTCAATATGGATCAGTCCAAGAAAGGGTTCTTGCCTGTATTGCAAGGTATGAGATTGAGCTCAGCTCAATCCCCGACCACGGCAGAAGATAGAGAACAGATGAGTGTCATCCCTTATGCATCAGTGATAGGTTCTATTATGTATGCCATGCTGTGTACCAGACCTGATGTGAACCTTGCCATAAGTTTGGTGGGGAGGTACCAGAGTGATCCCGGTATGGAACACTGGACAGCGGTCAAGAACATCCTGAAGTACCTAAAAAGGACTAAGGATATGTTTCTCGTTTATGGAGGTGACGAAGAGCACATCGTAAAGGGTTACGTCGATGCTAGCTTCGACACAGATCTGGATGACTCCATGTCACACCGTATACGTCTATATTTTGAATGGTGGGGCAGTCAGCTGGTGTAGTTGCAAGCAAAGCATCGTGGCGCATTCTACATGTGAAGCGGAGTACATAGCTGCTTGCGAAGCAGCGCAGGAAGGATTCTGGATGAAGGAGTTCATCACCGACCTAGGAGTCATTCCAAGCGCGTCAGGCCCGATGACTCTATTCTGTGACAACACTGGAGCTATTGCCATTGCCAAGGAGCCCAGGTTTCACAAGAAGACAAGCATATCAAGCGTCGTCTCAACTCCATCTAGAATTATATTCAAGATGGAGACATAAATATTTGTAAAGTGCATACAGATCTGAATATCGCAGATCCGTTGACTAAACCTCTTGCACGAGCAAAACATGATCAACACCAGAACTCTATGGGTGTTCGATTCATCACAATGTAACTAGATTATTGACTCTAGTGCAAGTGGGATACTGTTGGAAATATGCCCTAGAGGCAATAACAAAATGGTTATTATTATTATATTTCCTTGTTCATGATAATTGTATGTTATTCATGCTTGAATTGTATTATCCGAAAACAGTGATACATGTGTGAATACATAGACCACAACGTCTCCCTAGTAAACCTCTAGTTACTAGCTCGTTGATCAACAGATGGTCACGGTTTCCTGACCATGGACATTGGATGTCATTGATAACGGGATCACATCATTAGGAGAATGATGTGATGGACAAGACCCAATCCAAAGCCTAGCATAAGATCTTGTAGTTCATAATGCTAAAGCTTTTCCAGTGTTAAGTATTTTTCCTTAGACCATGAGGTTGTGCAACTCCCGGATACCGTAGGAATACTTTGGGTGTGCCAAACGTCACAACGTAACTGGGTGGCTATAAAGGTACACTATGGGTATCTCCGAAAGCATCTGTTGGGTTGGCACGAATCGAGACTGTGATTTGTCACTCCGTATGACGGAGAGGTATCTCCGGGCCCACTCGGTAAGACATCATCATAATGAGCTCAATGTGACTAAGGTGTTGGTCACGGGATGATGTATTACGGAACGAGTATAGAGACTTGCCATGACGAGATTTAACAAGGTATCGGTATACCGACGATCGAATCTCGGGCAAGTACTATACCGATAGACAAAGGGAATTGTATACGGGATTGATTGAATCCTTCACATTGTGGTTCATCCGATGAGATCATCGAGGAGCATGTGGGAGCCAACATGGGTATACAGATCCCGCTATTGGTTATTGACCGGAGAGTCGTCTCGGTCATGTCTACGTGTCTCCCGAACCCGTAGGGTCTACACACTTAAGGTTCGGTGACGCTAGGGTTGTAGAGATATATGTATGCAGTAACCCGAAAGTTGTTCAGAGTCCCGGATAAGATCCTGCCCGTCACGAGGAGTTCGGAATGGTCCGGAGGTAAAGATTTATATATAGGAAGTCCGTTTTCGGCCATCGGGAGAGTTTCGGGGGTCACCGGTATTGTACCGGGACCACCGGAAGGGTCCCGGGGGTCCACCGGGTGGGGCGACCTATCCCGGAGGGCCCCATGGGCTGAAAGGGGAAGGCAACCAGCCCATAGTGGGCTGGTGCGCCCCCTTAGGCCTCCCCCTGTGCCTAGGGTTGGAAACCCTAGGGGTGGGGGGCGCCCAACCTGCGTGGGGGGCAAGTCCCCCCCCCCCCTCTGGCCGCCGCCCCCCTAGGAGATTGGATCTCCTAGAGCCGGCGCCTCCCCAGGGCCCCTCTATATAGTGGGGGAGGGAGGGCAGCCGCAACCCATGCCCTGGCGCCTCCCTCTCCCTCCCATGAAATCCCTTCCTCCTCCAGTGCTGCTTGGCGAAGCCCTGCTAGAACACAGCTGCATCCTCCACCACGTCGTCGTGCTGCTGGATCTCCATCAACCTTTCCTCCCCCCTTGCTGGATCAACAAGGAGGAGAAGTCGCTGCTCCGTACGTGTGCTGAACGCGGAGGTGCCGTCCGTTCGGCGCAAGGATCATCGGTGATTTGGATCACGACGAGTACGACTACATCATCCACGTTCTCTTGAATGCTTCCGCTCGTGATCTACAAGGGTACGTAGATGCACTCCCCTCTCCCCCGTTGCTAGATGACTCCATAGATTGGTCTTGGTGAAGCGTAGAAGTTTTTTGTTTTCTGCTACGTTTCCCAACAGCTGCGTCATTACTTCCAAGCACATGAAATCACCGTCGTCACCCGCCTCACATCGCAATGAATATTGCACAACCCAGATGCGATTGGGAGGATTGTGGAGTGGGCCCTAGAGCTGTCAAGCTTCGGTTTGAAATTTGAAAGCACTTCGACATTCAGTGTAGAGTCTTGGCAGAGTTTGTTGCAGAATGGACCTCAACGCCCGACGAGGAGATCCAGGACACTACCCACCCCGGAAAGGGTGAGATTCGCGACTGGATTATGTACTTTGACAGGGCTTTCTCGCTGCAAGGTGCCGGTGCTGAAGTGCTGCTCGTTGCACCCACCAGAGAGCACCTCAAGTATGTAATCCAAATGCACTTCACCAGGGAGGTATCAACAAACAACACTGCCGAGTACGAGGGACTGCTCGCTGGTCTCAGGATCGCAGCGGACCTCGGGATCAAGAAGCTCATCGTTAGGGGAGATTCAAAGCTCGTCATCACGCAAGTAAACAAAGATTACTAGAGCCCGTTGATGGAAGCCTACGTGGATGAAGTAAGGAAACTGGAGGAGCGTTTCGACGGTATACAAGCTGAACACGTCCCCCGAGCAGAGAACAACATCGCCGATGGCCCGTCGAAACGCGCCGCCCTCAAACTACCTGTGGAACTAGGTACCTTTGTGCTCCGATTATTTCACCCATCTGTTGAACCATCGACTGAGCCAAGCAAGCGAAGGAAATCAAGCCCCAGCAAGCACTTTCCTGCCGAACCCGCAGGGGTGGCCGGCAAAAGTGTTGCCGGAGACGTGGAGCCTGCCGTGGGGCAACAGACTCCGGCGGGGCGTCAAGCCCTAGCCGTAGAGGCAACCGCTCCCGTATCAGAAGAAATGCCTTTGGTCCTTGCTGTCGAGCACCAGGCTCCGGCATGGGCGCAACATACCGTCCAATTCCTCCAGATCGGGGAGCTTCCTGAAAAGCAGGAAGAAGCGGAGAAAGTAGCCCATCGGTCCGCCATGTACCGGTTTGTCGACGATGTCCTGTACAGAAAAGACCAAACGGCGTGAAATTGAAGTGTATCACCCGGGAGGAAGGACTGGAACTGTCAGCAGAGATACATGGAGGCATATGTGGCTCCCACATAGGGTCAAGAGCCCTTGCCGGCAAGGCATCCCAACAGGGTTTCTTCTGGCCCACTGCCCTCCTGGATGCAACGACACTAGTAACCAAGTGTGAAGCGTGTTAGTTCAATTCAAAGAAACTTCATCTACCAGCTCAAGATCTCCAAACAATCCCTCTCTCCTGGCCATTCTCGGTCTGGGGGCTCGACATATTGGGCCCTTTTCCCCATGCTACCGGGGGCTTTGAGTACTTGTAAATAGAAATCGGCAAGTTCACAAAGTGGCCGGAGGTGGAGGCAGTGAGGAAGGTGACAGCACAGTCGGCCGTCAAGTTATTCAAGGGCCTGGTCTGCCGTTTTGGTGTACCAAACAGGATTATCACCGACACCGGTACGCAGTTCACAAGCAATGCCTTCATGCAATATATGCAAGACCTCAGCGGTAAGGTCTGTGTCGCTTCTGTTGCACATCCACAAAGCAACGACTAGGTAGAAAGGGCAAGTGCTGAATTACTGCGGGGCCTCCGGACAAGGACTTTTGACAGGCTACACAAGTGCAGAAAACGCTCGACCGATGAATTGCTGGCGGTTCTTTGGTCGATCAGGACGACACCAAATCGAGCCACCGGCTAGACACCCTTCTCCCTCGTTTACGGGGCGGAGGCAGTTCTCCCCACAGAACTCGCATACAGGTCACCCCAAGTGCTTGCTTATGATGAGCTTGAGCAAGAGCGACTGCGGCAAGATGATACAACGCTCCTCGAGGAAGATCATCTTCGAGCGGCTGTACAAGCAGCATGCTACTAGCAAGCCTTGTGCCGCTATCATAGCTGCAAGGTTCATGCCCGGAGCTTTGAGGAAGGCGACCTTGTTCTTCGACACGTTCAGACGGCCAAGAATTCCAACAAGTTGACGCCAAAGTGGGAAGACCCTTATCGGGTAATACGAGTCACCAGGCCTGGTGTAGTCCGCCTGGAGACCGAAGATGGGATCCCAGTGAGTAACTCTTGGAACATCGAACATCTTCGCAAGTTTTACCCGTAAGGCGTGGTTGCCGGGCCTCCCGGCAAGCCACCCTTTTGTGCAAGCCTTGCCGGCAAGGCATGTAACCCTTTCTACAAAGCCAGGCACAGACCCTGAGCATAAATAAATGAAGCGCTGGCGCCCTAGGTTATAGCATGCATGCTAGGTTGAGTCCCTTCCTCGGTTAGGGTTGATAGTGCTTGGTGGCGACTAACCCCTAGCCTAGAGGTCGGGTGTGCATCTTTTCTGGCTTCTTTGGTCCACATGTCATTCCCCGCTGAGCCACTTGGGAAAAGAGGAACGAACTGACGCCCCAACCCCAGCAAGGCAAGCCTGCCGAGGGCTGAAGATGTAAGAATCCAACCACGGCGATCCAAGGTTGCTGGGGGCTGTGGATTTAGATAAGTTTTTCATCCCTCTGCTATACATTTACGTATGGAACTGGGACATGTGAAACCTTGTTTATATCTTAAAACCACCGTACTCCCTTTTTCCTTGTGCCCGAGAGTAACTTCCTGGGCTGAAATTTGATAGTAGTTGCCGTGGCGAAGAAATGAACGAGGAGCCCAACTCTCCTTCGCCCCTGCCTCCGCCAAAAGCGTGGGAACGGTCGGCCGAAGAAGAGAAACGCCAAGGCCTGTTGCCGGGCGATAACGTTTATTATAAAAATAACAAGGATTCGTCCTTGCCTTGGGCCTCACTCACGCACGAAGAACCCGGCAAACACCCCTTTTCATTAAAAACATCCCGTACAGGTACAGTTCGTACGGAAAGAAAAACATGGACAAGGGGAATTACAAGCTTTAAATTCTGCAAAGGCCCGTAGGCTTAAAAACTAAAAAGAGATAAGATGCCCGTGATCCCTTTCTTGTCCCTCTCCTCAGGAATTGGAACAAGATGGCGAAGTGCAAAAGAAGCGATTAGGCAAAGTGCAAGCAGCAGAAAGCACCAAGAGAACATCCCGGCGACCGTCCCGAAGGAGGCTGGCGATGATGGCACCGCGAGAAGAGCCGAAAGATGGAGCAGCGGGTCGGCGATGCGCGGGTTGACTCCCGTGTAGTCCGATATGACGACCACCGCCCACCTTCTTCGCCTTCTCCGGCCTCCCAACTCCATCCGACCAAGCAAGCGACCCCGAGAAGTTCGAGGGGCTGGCAGTGCAGATGATGGTGCCGCCAGCACCGCCCAGAGACGGCGTATCTGCCACCTAGTCAGACCCGTCATCCTCTTGCCCGCTGCCCTCGTCGTCGCTACCGCTCTCCTCCCCATCGCTCTCGCTCGAGGAGGAGTTTCCGTCATCGGTTGAGCACTCCACACAACACCCTAGCCTATGTCCCAAGAGCCCGAAGACTTTGATGGAGAGCAGATCGCTCTCAGCTAGCCTGCAGCAAAGGACGTGCCCCTTCACCAAGTAGTGGGCGCGCGCGAAGGTCTTCCATCCCCGGCGGAGAAGCATCGCGTGTGGGGTGGGAAACCTGGTGTCCACCCACATGGCGCCGTGGCAACATCCCTCCATGTGAAGCCTCAACCTTGGTGGCTGATCGACCTCCAACGCCCTCGCGAACGTTCCTGGAAGGCGGAGGCGACTGCGCGGCTGCTCGCGCGGCCGTACGATGAACTCCAACGCCATGTCCTTGACACGACCGCATGGGGAGGCAGGAGGAGACAACGAAGGAGATGAAGATGGAGACAATGACAGCACGGGTGTCCCCCGACCCCGTCTACCTCTGCCTCGACCGACTCGCCGGCTGCGGCCCCGGCCGGTGCTTCTGCCTCCAGTATGCCCCCCATCCGAGGCATCCGGCTCCTCTTTGACCATCGCCGACCTCTGACGGGAAGACGACCTGGTCACTAATGACCCACAAGTGTAGGGGATCTATTGTAGTCCTTTTGATAAGTAAGAGTGTCGAACCCAATGAGGAGCAAAAGGAAATGATAGCTAGATTTCAGTAAGGTATTTTCTGCAAGCACTGAAATTATAGGTAAGAGATAGTTTTGTGATAAGGTAATTGGTAGCAAGTGAAAAAATGTAAAAGTAAATAAGGTGCAGCAAGGTGGCCGAATCCTTTTTGTAGCAAAGGACAAGTCTAGACAAACTCATATATAAAGGAAAGCGCTCTCGAGGACACATGGGAATTATCGTCAAGCTAGTTTTCATCACGATCATCTGATTCGCGTTCGGTACTTTGATAATTTGGTATGTGGGTGGACCGGTGCTTGGGTGCTGTCCTTACTTGGACAAGCCTCCCACTTATGATTAACCTCTAATGCAAGCATCCGCAAGTACAAAAGAAGTATTAAGGTAAACCTAACCATAGCCTGAAACATATGGATCCAAATCAGCCCCTTACGAAGCGACGCATAAACTAGGGTTTAAGCTTCTGTCACTCTAGCAACCCATCATCTACTTATTACTTCCCAATGCCTTGCTCTAGGCCCAAATAATGGTGAAGTTTCATGTAGTCAACGTTCACATGACACCACTAGAGGAGAGACAACATACATCTCATCAAAATATCGAACGAAGACCAAATTCACATGACTACTAATAGCAAGACTTCTCCCATGTCCTCAGGAACAAAAGAACTACTCACAAGATATAATATTGTTCATGATCAGAGGGGTATTAATATGCATAATGGATCTCAAAACATGATCTTCCACCAAGTAAACCAACTAGCATCAACTACAAGGAGTAATCAACACTATTAGCAACCCACAGGTACCAATCTGAGGTTTGGATACAAAGAATGGATACAAGAGATGAACTAGGGTTTGAGAGGAGATGGTGCTGGTGAATATGTTGAGGAATATAGCCCTCCCCGAGATGGGAGGGTTGTTGGTGATGACGACGGTGACGATTTTCCCCTCCCGGAGGGAAGTATCCCTGGCAGGCTCTACCGGAGCCCTAGATTAGTATCCGCCTTGGTTCCGCCTCGAGACGGCGGCGTCTAGTCCCGAAAGCCTCCTCCTTATATGTTCCAGGTCAAAACACCTCATAAAGGAGAAGCTGGGCATCGGGGGATCTCCGGTGGGCCCACGAGGCAGGGGGGCGCGCCCCCACCCTCGTGGATAGCCGGTGGCCCCCCTCGTGAACTTTTTCGCCAGATATTTTTTATATTTTCTGAAATGGTGTTCTGTTGAGTTTCGGGGCTTTTGGAGTTGTGCAAAATAGGTTTCCAGAGTTTGCTCCTTTTTCAGCCCAGAATTCCAGTTGTCGGCTTCTCCCTCTTCATGTAAACCTTGTAAAATAAGAGAGAAAAGGCATAAGTATTGTGACATAACGTGTAATAACAGCCTATATTGCAATAAATATCAACATATAAGCATGATGCAAAATGGACGTATCAACTCCCCCAAGCTTAGACCTCACTTGTCCTCAAGCGAAAGCTGATATCGAAAAATATGTCCACATGTTTAGAGATAGAGGTGTCGATACAAAACAAATACGGACATGAGGGCATCATGATTATTTTCATAACAGCAACATATATAAATTGTCATATTATTCTTATGCTAAAGTAACAATTCATTCATAATATCAAGCATGAATCATAAACTTCATTGGAAACTAACGAACATTGATCTCGGTCATTGAATCAATTGCAATTTATCGTAACATCAGAAAGAGTCAATATAAGAGCTTTTCAGCAAGCCTACATACTCAACTATCATATAGTCTTTCAAAATTGCTCACACTCATGCAATACTTATGGTTATGGAGTTTTAATCGAACACAGCGAAAGATAGGGCCTTATGGTGATGCCTCCCAACCTTTTACCTCAAGGGTAATGTCAACAGTAATAGACCATGAAAACTTACATCCAAGTGGGTATATATGTCAGGATCTTTCCAACACAATGTGCTTGCCAAAGGATAAAATATAAAAAGGAAAGGTGAATTCACCTTGACACTTATAAGGCAAGAATAATAGATATGCCCTTCGTAGAGGGAAGCAGAGGTTGTCATGTGTTTTTATGGTTGGATGCACAATGTCTTAGCATAAAAGAACTTTGCTTGCTATTGCCACTTGTGATAAGGACCTTTATTATGCAGTCCGTCGCTTTTATTACTTCCATATCACAAGATCGTATATAGCTAATTTCCTCCAGACTAATAAATCATACATACTTTAGCGAGTTTGCAACATGACAACTTACTTGGAAGGATCTTTCTCAATCCATAGGTAAGTATGGTGGACTATCATAGCAAAACTTGGTTTAAGGATATATGGAAGCACAAGTAGTATATATACTTAGTGCGAGGAGTTTTGGCTAGCATGAGGGGGAAAGGCAAGCTCAACATGTTGGATGATCCATGACAATATACTTTATTTCGGATATAAGAGGACATAACCGATTATGTTGTCTTCCTTGTCCAACATCAACTCTTTAGCATGTCATACTTTAATGAGTGCTCACAATCATAAAAGATGTCTAAGATAGTATATTTGTATGTGAAGCCTCTCTTCTTTTATTACTTCCTATTAATTGCAATGATGACCAAAACTATGTTTGTCAACTCCCAACAACTTTTATTTATCATACTCTTATATGTGAAGTCATTACTTCCATAAGCTCGATATGATCTCTTTGATATTCTTTATGTTTTCTTCCTTTTTATCATGACCCAAGTGAGGAAATCAAGCCCTTGACTCAACACTAATATTTATTATATAGCTCACAGACTCGATTACAAGGGGTAAAGATCATAAAGCAAAAGCTCACAACTAGATCATGCTACTTTATTCTATTAGATCAAGATACTACCAAAAGGATCGAACTAAGTAAAACGGTAAAGATAGGAGTGATGGTGATACGATACCGGTGTCACTCCCCCAAGCTTGGCAGTTGCCAAGGGGAGTGCCCAAACCCATATGATTAGGTCTCCCTCTTCAGGGGTGGTGATGATGGAGTTGAAAGCAGTGACGGCGGATCATCATATATCGAGCATAGGAGATCCTCCAGCTTGCGGATAATACCTTTGAGTGCAGCTATGTAATCCTTGAACAAAATATTTTCACTTCTGATATGCTTGTTTCGAATCTGAGCTAACTCAATCATCTTGAAAGCTTAATTCTCAGTTGAGGTAAAGAGATTAGGAAGGGATTTAGAGGTGTCTTCTTCTCCCGATGCCGGAGCCAGATCTTCCACCTTCATCTTGATCTTCTTCTCATTGTGGATCTCCTCGGGTCCTTCCCTCTTTAGATCTATCTTCATTAGCCAAGCATCCTTGCCTTCGTTGTTGGAGGAGGGAGACGACATGGTGCCTGGCTTCACAAACCCTAGCAGGAAATAGCTCGAAACAAGAACAGAGGATTTTTGCATGATACATAGGTCAAAACCTTCGGGAGTATAAATAATGAATTTCTACCGACCAAAAGGAGTAACCCACAGATAAACGGAGTCCGGGGGACACACGGGGTGACCACGAGGCAGGGGGGCACACCCTCCACCCTCGTGGACGCCTCGTGTCTCCTCCGGACTGCTTCTTATTTTTGTATTTTTGTATATATTCCAAAACGGAGAAAAAATTCCTTTAGAACTGTTTTGGGGTCGGTTTACTTACCGTATCACTTACCTCTTCCTTTTCGGAGGCTGAATCGTTCTGGAAAGTGTCCCTTATGTATTCCTCCGGGGTTACGGCTTCAATAACATTGGTTTCAACATTTATAGGATTACCTGAGATATAGTGTTTGATTCTTTGACCATTCACCACCTTCAGACTTGTGCCTTCGAAATTGTTGATTTTTATGGCACCGGAACGATAGACCTCCTCGATAACGTATGGTCCTTCCCACTTGGAGAGAAGTTTTCCTGCAAAAAATCTTAAACGAGAGTTGTATAGCAATACATAGTCACCTACATTAAACTCACGCTTTTGTATCCTTTTGTCATGCCATCTTTTAACCTTTTCATTAAACAGCTTGGCATTCTCATAGGCCTGGGTTCTCCATTCATCGTGACAGCTAATGTCAAGTAGCCTCTTCTCACCGGCAAGTTTGAAATCATAATTGAGCTCTTTGATAGCCCAGTGTGCCTTATGTTCTAGCTCAAGAGGTAAGTGACAAGCTTTTCCATATACCATCTTATATGGAGACATACCCATAGGATTTTTGTATGCAGTTCTATAGGCCCATAATGCATCATCTAGTTTCTTGGACCAATTCTTCCTAGACCTATTAACTGTATTTTGCAATATTAGTTTCAACTCCCTATTACGTAGTTCTACTTGACCACTAGCCTGTGGGTGATAGGGGGATCCAATTCTATGGGTGACATCATATTCAGCAAGCATCTTACGGAAAGCACCATGAAGAAAGTGTGAACCACCATTAGTTATTAGATATCTAGGAACTCCAAACCTCGGGAAAATAACTTCTTTAAGCATCTTAATAGAGGTGTTATGATCAGCACAACTAGTTGGAATAGCTTCTACCCAATTAGTAACGTAATCAACAACAACTAAAATATGTGTGTATCCATTAGAGGCAGGAAACGGTCCCATATAATCAAAGCCCCAAACATCAAATGGTTCAATAACAAGTGAATAATTCATAGGAATTTCTTGACGTCTACTAACATTACCAATTCTTTGACATTCATCACATGATAAGACAAACTTACGGGCATCCTTGAAGAGAGTAGGCCAATAAAAAACGGATTGCAATACCTTGTGTGCAGTTCTATCTCCCGCATGGTGTCCTCCATAAGCTTCGGAGAGGCACTTGCGTAGGATATGTTCCTATTCATGCTTAGTTACATAACGTCTAATAATACCATCTACTCCTTCTTTATAAAGATGTGGGTCATCCCAGAAGTAATGTCTCAAATCATAGAAGAACCTTTTCTTTTGCTGGTATGTGAAGCTAGGAGGTATAAACTTAGCAACAATATAATTAGCATAATCAGCATACCATGGAGTAGTGCGAGAAGTATTTATGACAACTAGTTGTTCATCAGGAAAGCTATCATCAATAGGTTGTGGGTCATCAAGTATATTCTCTATCCTAGACAAGTTGTCTGCAACGGGGTTCTCAGCTCCCTTTCTATGAAAAATATGCAAGTCAGATTCTTGCAGCAAGAGAACCCATCTAATAAGTCTAGGTTTAGCATCTTTCTTTTCCATAAGGTATTTGATAGCAGCATGATCAGCGTGAATAGTTACTTTAGAATCAACGATGTAGGGTGTAAACTTATCACAAGCAACTACAACTGCTAAAAATTCTTTCTCAGTAGCAGCATAGTTTCTCTGGGCACTATCTAGAGTTTTACTAGCATACTGGATAACATTCAATTTCTTATCAACTCTTTGCCCTAGAACAGCTCCTACAGCATAATCACTAGCATCGCACATAATCTCAAACGGTAAACTCCAGTCAGGAGGCTGGACAATAGGTGCAGAGATCAATGCTTTCTTAAGTATTTCAAATGCTTATAGACAATCATCATCAAAGACAAAAGGAATATCTTTTTGTAAAAGATTAGTCAGAGGCCTGGAGTTTTTGGAGAAGTCCTTAATGACCCTCCTATAAAACCCGGCATGACCAAGGAAACTTCGTATACCTTTGATGTCCTTTGGGCATGGCATCTTTTCAATAGCATCAACTTTAGCTTTGTGAACTTCAATACCTCTTTCAGAAATTTTATGTCCCAAGACAATGCCTTCATTAACTATAAAGTGGCACTTCTCCCAATTCAAGACAAGATTAGTGTCTTCACATCTCTACAAAACGCGATGAAGGTTGCTTAAGCCATCATCAAAAGAAGTTCCGTAAACGGAGAAATCATCCATGAAAACCTCAACAATCTTTTCACAAAAATCAGAGAATATAGCCATCATGCATCTTTGAAAGGTAGCAGGTGCATTACATAAACCAAAAGGCATACGTCTATAAGCAATGGTACCGAAAGGACAAGTAAAAGTGGTCTTTTCTTGATCCCCTTTTGACACAGGTATTCGAGAGAAACCATAATAACCATCTAGCAAGCAGAAATGAGTATGTTTGGATAACGTTTCTAGCATTTGATCAATAAATGGCAAGGGGTAATGATCTTTCTTAGTAGCTTTATTTAACTTACGGAAATCAATTACCATCCTATAACCTGTAAATATTCTTTGCGGGATCAATTCATCTTTATCATTTGGAACGACAGTCATAGCTCCGTTCTTAGGGACACAATGGACAGGACTTACCCACTGGCTATCAGCAACGAGATAGATAATACCTGCCTCTAGAAGCTTTGGTATTTCCTTCCATACCACTTCTTTCATCTTAGGATTTAACTGTCGCTGATGATCAAACATTTATAGGATTACCTGAGATATAATGTTTGATTCTTTGACCATTCACCACCTTCGGATTTGTGCCTTCGAAGTTGTTGATTTTTATGGCACCGGAATGATAGATCTCCTAGATAATGTAAGGTCCTTCCCACTTGGAGAGAAGTTTTCCTACAAAAAATCTTAAACGAGAGTTGTATAGCAAGACATAATCACCTACATTAAACTAACGCTTTTGTATCCTTTTGTCATGCCATCTTTTAACTTTTTCTTTAAATAGTTTGGCATTCTCCTAGGCTTGGGTTCTCCATTCATCGAGACAGCTAATATCAAATAACATCTTCTCTCCGACAAGTTTGAAATCATAGTTGAGATCTTTAATATCCCAATATGCCTTATGTTCTAGCTCAAGAGGTAAGTGACAAGCTTTTCCATATACCATCTTATATGGAGACATACCCATAGGATATTTGTATCCAGTTCTATAGGCCCATAATGCATCATCTAGTTTCTTGGACCAATTCTTTCTAGACCTATTAACTGTCTTTCGCAAGATTAATTTCAAATCCCTATTACTTAGTTCTACTTGACCACTAGTCTGTGGGTGATAAGGTGATAAAATTCTACGGTTGACATCATATTTAGCAAGCATCTTACGGAAAGCACCATGAATAAAGTGTGAACCACCATCAGTCATTAGATATCTAGGGACTCCAAACCTTGGAAATATAACTTCTTTAAGCATCTTAATAGAGGTGTTATGATCAACACTACTAGTTGGAATAGCTTCTACCCACTTAGTAACATAATCAATAGCAACTAAAATATGTGTGTACCCATTAGAGGCAGGAAAAGGTCCCATATAATCAAAGCCCCAAACATCAAATGGTTCAATAACAAGTGAATAATTCATAAGCATTTCTTGACGTCTACTAATATTACCAATTCTTTGACATTAATCACAAGATAAGACAAACTTACGTGCGTCCTTGAAGAGAGTAGGTGTCGGGGGAAACTGTCCTCCCACGAGCACCTATGGGACCGGAGCCCCTTCTACGTTGCGGTAAGGGAGCGGGGGGAGCACGAAGAGCAGATTGAGGGGCACACGCGGGCAGTTTACCCAGGTTCGGGCCGCGCGGACGCGTAAAACCCTACTCCTGCCTTGGTTGTATTGAGCTCGGGAGCTTGAAGAGCTACAGTACTAGCTACACCGAGCGAGAGAGTTGCTTAGGTTCCGAACCCCTTCTACGTTGTGCATGGGCCTCCTTTTATAGCTCAAGGGGCCACCGACAGGTGTCAACGTAGAAGAGGGCAAAAAAGTAACTTTGGTGGTAGTTGTAACAGTGCGGGAATAGTGCGTGAACAGTGGATGAACAGTGGTCTTCACCTAACTTTGACAGTGGGGGACAAGGGCATTAAATGCCCGTCACCGTCGACCCCAAAATTGTCCGTCCATGCTTCTCCGTTCGCCACGGCGGTAGCCTCGTCACCGTGGCTTGCCACCGTGTGCCCCAGGCTGCACAGCCTTCCGCCACGCGTCCCTGGAAAGGCCCCAGGGCGACGTGTGGGCAGACGAGCTGGAGCGTGGGCACATAACATAAGTCTCCCCCGGCAAGCACCTTGCCGGGGCCGTGACCTTGCCGGGCCCGGGAGCTTGTCGCTCCCCGGGTCCTGCCCGGGCGCATGATGCGCCGAGGCATTTCTTGAGGTGTGCATTCTTTGGCCTTCCTGGCATGCTCCTCTCGCTAGGGTCTTGTACTGAAGGTGATATTCTTGAGCCTGGTGCGGCCTTCCCGGCAAGCTCCTCTTGCCGGGGCCTTGATCTTCTGACTTGTACACTTTGTTCTTGAATGACCTTATAGGGACCAGAAGGGTTTCCGGCGAGCACGTGGTGAACCCTGCCGCGGGAAGCTGCTACTGCCCGTGCACAAGTTGGGGTACTAAGGTACCCCTATCTTAGTACACCGACAGGAGCCCCCGGGCCTGGGCCACACACGGTGCCGAGCGCTGTTGGGCCAGGCCCAAAACAGTGCACGGGCACACGCGGCCCACGGCAAGTCGTATCCCCTTCCGCATCCGCCGCATCCCTCCCTAACGGCACGCGTTGATTGCGGCGTCATGGGAGAGATCGTGGCCTGTTCTTTAATGGGAAATGCGGAGCGTCCCCCACTCCCCCCTTAAAAGCAGAGGAAGCAGGGGCAGTTTCCTCCTTCGTCTTCATTGCGTCTTGACTCTCCGGAAATCCCCCGCTCCTCCTTGCCTCCACCCCTCCTCCGCCGTCTTCCGCATCCGCGGCGCCGTCGAGCTCCTCGCCTCTTCCCTCGCCGCCTCCGCCATGGCTCCGAAGAGTGACAAGGCGAAAGCAAACAAGGCCAAGAAGGAGAAGTCCGAGCAGGCGGCGAAGCTAGCCGCCCTGCGGAAGAGGAGCGTGGTCTTCGCGCCGAGGCTTGGCGCGAAGGAGCTGCGGAACAAGTATTATCTGTTCTGGTCAGGGGAGACCAAAGCTCATCCCCACACCAGAGCCTTCCCTGCCGTCGCCAAGGATATGTTCCCCGATGGGTACTTCTTCTTCGCTGCTTTCTTCCATTGTGGACTGTGCCCTCCGTTCTCGGAGTTCTTTTGTGATATTATGAACACATATGGCCTCCACCTCCTAGACTTTACTCCCAACGCCATCCTTACGATGGCCGTTTTCGTACATTTGTGCGAAAACTATGTTGGGATCCATCCGAACGTAGCCCTTTTCCGCCATTTCTTTATGCCTAGAGTAGAGGCTGGCGCTCCCCTTTTCGGCGGCATCTCCTGGATCTTCCGGCTGAACAAAAAGGATTCATACCTAAAGGGAGAACTCCGCGGCAAGTGGGAAGAATGGCGTGCAGATTGGTGCTGGATAGTGGAGGATAAGCCGGAGCCTTTCACCGCGCCGCGCACAACTGCCATAGTGCGCGGCAGAGATTGGAGCGAATTGGCCCCGGAGGACAGCAAGCTCAACATTGCCCTCATTAGGATTATTCGCCTCCGGGTAGCCAATCTGACTATTGGAGAGGTTGGGGTAGATTTCCTCCGCCGTCGCATTGCCCCCTTACAGGAAAGGAAAAGGCCTGCCTGGGAATTCGGCAATGCGGCGGATATCATGAGGCTGCGCCCTGGATTTAACTTCAATTTCACTGCTTTGGAGCTGAAGGGGATGGTCCGAGAGCTCTTCAAGAATGACCCGGCCCATCCGGAGTGGTTCAGACCTGCCCGGGGAGTGGTGCCGTTGTGTAACAGCACTGCCCGGGATTCCTTGCGCGCGATGATGCCCGCGTGCGACTCCCACGGCGTCGACCCCACTTGGATAGAGCCTCCGCCGGACACAGTGCTGAGCTTTTTCGACAACTTGGTCGAGACGCCCAAGAACACCGAGGAGAACAGGGGCCTTACCCGGGCCACTACGGCTCGGGATATAGCCTACATTGCCTCCAGGATGGAGGAGGCCGCCGCAGCTGCAGCGGCAGGTGATTTTGGATACACCGTGGACGATGCAGAGGCCGCGGACGCGGTGTGCCAAGCAGAGGAGGCAGAAATCCTCAGGCTGCTCAAGCTTCCGCCCGAGGAGTTTGCCGGGGTGCCCTCCCTGAGGTTCTCCGGGATAGCCGGGGTTGCCGGGGCGAGCGAGGCCGCCGCAGGGAGCGAGGTTGCCGGAGGAAGCGGGGCCGCCGGAGGAAGCGAGGCCGCCGGAGGGAGCGAGGCCGCTGGGCATGGTGCCGGGTCCAGCGGGCCTGCCGGGGAGGAGGAGGAGGACGTCGAGGCCGATGAAGACACCGGCGGATCTCTGGGACTTCATGACGATGCCTCCTCGTCCTCAGAGAACTCCCCGCCTCCGGCAAGTCCTACGCAACCACCGAGGAAGCGCCTCCACAAGGCGGCTACGACGACGAGGCCGCAGGTGCCTCGACAGCAGCCTGCGCGCCGGGCGACGCGCGCCACCAGGGCGAGCCAAGCCGCGACGGAGGCGCCCCGCGCACCAGCGCCAAGCGGAGGGGGATCCTCCCGGAGCGGAACGGCCCCTCCTCCTGCTCCTCGGGCCTCGGTGTCAACGGGGGCTGGGTCTTCGCAGCCCGCAGCCCCCGAGACCGCCAAGCGCCCGAGGGAACCTTCTCCTCCTGCTCCTCGCGCGGGAGCATCTCAGGTGGAGTTCGACTTCTCCGCCCTCAGCTCCGACGACGAGGAAGAGGAGTAAGTATTTGCAACTTGTAATTTCTTTGACTTTGTCTTGATCTTCCTTGATGATTCTGATCTTGTTTTTGTTTTGCTCTTCAGGATAAAAACTTTAATTCAGTAAGTATTAAAAACTTCAGCGGCCTACGACGTTTTTAAACTTTGATCCCCGTGGTCGAGGTTTTTAAACTTTAAAGTTTAGAAATTAAATTCCGGCGTAGGCCGCTGAAGTTTAAAGATTAACCTTTTCTTTGTCTAAAGAAATTCCCTCAAAGTTTAATTCTTGATATTAAACTTTAACCTTTTCTTTGGCACAATCAATTCCAGCATTCATAGTATTCAAGAAAGGTCTACCAAATATGATGGGATAGAAATTATCTTGTCATGATCCAATAACTAAGAAATTAGTAGGATATTTGATCTTACCACACAATCCTTCAAAATCTCTAACAATTCCAAGAGATGAAATAGTATCTCTGATTGCAAGCTTAATAGTGACATCAATATCCTATATTTGAGTGGGTGCAATATCATGCATAACTTCTTGATATAAAGAAAATGGAATAGTACTTATACTAGCACCCATATCACATAAAACCATGATAAAATGATCTCCAATCTTAATAGAAATAACACGCATACCAACAACTGGCTTATTCTTATCTACTTTATGTTGTTCAGAATTAACTTGTTTAGCAATCTTGGTAGCTTCATTAGAAAAATAGATAACATGCCGATCAATACAACCAAGAGATCTCTAACCATTGTAATATTAGGTTCCACCTAATTTTTTCAAAGGGTTTAGATGTAGCCGTAGCAATTCCCTTAATCCTAACAGGGAAAGGGAGTTTCTCAATATAAGTCGAAGGTACAGCAGGTCTAACAGTATAAGCAATCGTTTCAATTTTAACAATAATTGTTTCTTCACAAATTTCAATAGGTGGGTGAAATTTAAACCACTTCTCCTTAAGGATATCAACATGAGAAGAAAATGATTCAAAAATAGTGGCTACCATCTCACAATCAAGTCCATATTTTGCATGAAGCTTATGAAAAACATATGTTTCTATAAAAGACTTCACGCAATCAAAATAAAGATTTATACGCGACTCATTAACTTTGTCAATTTCCCAATCTTCAGAGTTGCATTTAATTCTTTCAATAAGATCACATTTGATTCAATAGTTATATTCATGAAGGAACCGGGAGAATAAGTATCAAGCATTGTTTTATCTTCATGAAGAAGACGAGCATAAAAGTTTTGCATAATCATTTCCCTTGAGAGCTCATGGTTGGGGCATGTGTGCATCATGTATTTAATCCTCCCCCAATCTTGAGCGATACTTTCTCCTTCAAGAGGCCAAAACTTATATATATAATTTTGATCACGATGAACCAAGTATATAGGATAATAAAATTGATAGAAGTCCAGCTTCAACCGGTTCCAATCCCATCTTCAATTTTCACCCAATAGCATGTACCAAGATAACGCCCTTTCCCTCAAAAATAAAGGGAATACTTTCTTCTTAACTCCATACTCTGATAAACTTTCAACCTTAAACAATCCACAAATTTCATCTATATAGATTAAGTGCATATCAGGATGTATTGTTCCATCTCCTATATAGGGATTAGAAATTAGTTTCTCCATAATACCCGAAGGGGTTTCATAGTAAATATTTTCAGTACGTTTAGTAGGTTGAGGAGCGGCTCTTACCACTTCCGATCGAGGGGAAGATATGTAAGGCCCAAGATGCAACTATATCCCAATCATGTGGAGAATTCATGGTTGGGGCCGAACCACATTTTAAGCGCATAGCAAGGTGGATGTCATTACAACATATACCACATACTGAATAGATGAGAATACCAGATAAAGACTTACACTCGGCACAAGCTACAACATGCATACATCAATACATCAGTACATATCAAGCACCCTACAAAAGAAAAGGATCCAACTATAGTTGAAATCAAACGAAAAAGAAGGACGACATCCACCTTGATGTATTAAAAACTTTGCCTTAATCCTAACAGGGAAAGGGAGTTTCTCAATATAAGTCGAAGGTACAGCAGGTCTAACAGTATAAGCAATTGTTTCAATTTTAACAATAATTGTTTCTTCACAAATTTCAATAGGTGGGTGAAATTTAAACCACTTCATTCAGTAAGTATTAAAAACTTTGATCCTGTGGTCGAGGTTTCTAAACTTTAACCTTTTCTTCCTCAAAGTTTGGCAGTGCACCGGCCGCCGATCCCTCCGCCACCACGGAGCGGTCAGGCGTCTATCTTGAGGCCCCCAACGGGGTCTTTATACATGTCCCGTGGGGGTCTTCGTCGCGAGCCCCCGTGGAGGGAGAGGCCTACGACGGAGAGGTCCTCGCCTCCGCGGGGTTGAAGGTTGTTGAAGCGCTTGGCAGTGGAGACGAGCCCGAAGAGGAGAAGCTCCTTCGCCGGCTCCTCGCCCTGTACCGGGCCAGGCAGGCGAAGCTGGACTCCCGGGAAGCTCTTGCCGCCAAGGCTGGAGTTGACTTGGAGAAGCGCGCCGCGGAGCTCCGCGCCGCCAACCAGGCAGCCCTCCGCAACTTGGCGGAGGAGCGTGAAGGGCTTGCCGAGGAGCATCAAGCCTTCCTCCTGGAGAAGGCTGAGGCAGAAGAGCGGCAGCGGCTGGCCGCCGAGGAGTTGTCTCGGCGGGAGGGGGCGCTCAACCAGCGGAAGGTTGAGCTCGACACCCATGACGACGAACTCACCGCCCGGGAGCAGGCCATTGGTGGGGCCCTGAAGGAGGCGAAGGATGCGTAGCCGCCGCGGAAACCGCCAAGAGGGACCTGGAGCTTAAGGTGGATCAGCTGGAGCGGTACCTGAAGGCAAGCGAGGAAAGAGTCACCGCACTCAATGTGGAGCGGGAGAAAGATGCCCACACCAACTCTGACTTGCAGGTACGTCTCTCCAAGAAAGGCGACGAGCTCACTGCCGCCAAGGATTCAATTGCTGACTTGGAGTTGAAGGTCTCCACTCTGACCGACTCGCTCGACGCCGCCCGGGATCGCGAGACGAAGCTGAAGGACGAGCTCCGCAAGTAGCGGAACTTGGTGGAGAGTACCGCCGTCTCAGCGAATAACTTCAGCCGGGCGGTGGAGCAATGGACTGACGATCTGGTCACCTCCGCCGCCAATATCGACAAGGAGATGGTGGCGCTGAGGGCGGAGCATCTCGCGTACTCCCCCGACGAGGATCTCCCCCACAGCGCTAGGCTAAGTCTGTTCTTCAGGGGAATCGCGCCGGCACTTGCGAGGCTGCAGGAGAAGCTCCCCGCGCAGCTGGCCAACGAGTCACGTCGGCTCTGCATGGGCACACTGGAGCGCGTCTTGACGAAGATCGTCTACCGCAACCCTGGCATCAACCTTGTCAACGTCCTCCGCACCTTGCCGGACGACGCTGACCAGGAGGCGTTGAAGGCGCAGGTTGCCCACATCGTCGCCAAGGTGAACAAAGTCACGAGGCGTGAGGGCGACCGCGTAGATTAGGCTTCTTTCTTTCTGTTTCCTTTGCCGCTGCAAGGCACGTTATTGGACAAGAATCTATTAGTCATTGCGACAAGTTATCTCTGTAATATACTATCTTATTTTGATCAATCGATGCGGTGTTATCTCCCTTGCTTTTGGTCCTTCACTTTGTATGCTTTTTGCCCTACGCTTTTTGGGGACTTGCCGGCAAGGGGCCCTTGCCGCGAGCGCTGAGTGCTGGACTCTTAGCAGCCTGCTGGCAAAGGACCTCGTCGGCAAGTAACCTTGCCGCAGCTAGTCGCAGCGCACATAGCTTGCTGAGCAAACTCGAAAACGAAGTAAGGGCGCGACACTTGTCGCAGCTCACTTAAGCCGTTGAGCATGCTCGAAAACAAAGTAAGTGGTGCGGCTAGCCACGGGTAGGTTCCTCCGCGCACAGGTTTTCCATACGAAGTGTGGATGTTCAAGGAAGATAACTAGAATTTCAAAATTTGAACTGCTCAAATTCTGGTAACTTAGCTTTCATATATTGTTTGCTCCCCGACAAGGCTTCTCTTTCTTGAACAACACTTGGTTCATCCTCCACCTCCTTCCCCCCGGCAAACTTGTGCGCGAGGAACACTCCTTCTGCTTAAGAGGGAAAGAAGAAAGAGGAGGGAAAACAAGTGTATGGCCTCACGGCTTGCTAGTGCTTATTGGGGATGTGCATTGCACAAAGTGTCAGATAATGCATGCAAATAACAAAGAAAAGCATGGAAATGACAAGTAGTGCGAAGCACAAAAACTTTACTGATGCACGGGATCTGCGCCCGGCTTTGTACAAAGGTTTACATGCAACAGCGGCAAGACTTGTACAAAAGGTGGTTGCCGGAGCGGATCACGGCAACCGCGCCTTATGGGTGAAATTTCGAAGATGCTCTATGTTCCAGGAGTTGCTCACCGGTAAGCCATCTTCGGTCTCAAGGCGGACAGCGCCGGGCCTTGTGACTTGTCTCACCCGATAAGGGCCCTCCCACTTCGGCATCAACTTGTTGGAATTCTTGGCGGACTGAATACGCCGAAGAACAAGGTCGCCTTCCTCGAGACTCCTGGCCCTGACCCTGCGGCTATGGTAGCGACGCAAGGCTTGCTGGTATCGAGCAGCTCGTACAGCAGCCTGGAGACGTTCCTCCTCAAGGAGCAATGCATCATCCTGTCGCAGTTGCTCTTGCTCGAGCTCATCATAAGTGAGTACTCGAGGAGATCTGTATACGAGTTCCGTGGGGAGAATTGCCTCTGCTCCATAGACAAGAGCAAAGGGTGTCTGTCCGGTGGCTCGACTTGGTGTCGTTCTGATTGACCAAAGAGCCGCCGGCAACTCCTCTATCCAGTTTCTTCCGCACTTGCGCAGCCTGTCGAAGGTTCTTGTCTTGAGTCCGCACAGCACTTCAGCATTGGCCCTCTCCGCTTGACCATTGCTCCTTGGGTGAGCACCAGAAGCGAAGCAGACCTTGGCGCCAAGGTCTTGGACGTACTGCATGAAGGTGCGACTTGTAAATTGTGTCCCGTTGTCGGTGATGATCCTGTTAGGGATCCCGAAACGGCAAACAATCGACCTGAAGAACCTGACTGCTGACTGTGTTGTCACCTTTCTCACTGGTTCCACTTCTGGCCACTTTGTGAACTTGTCGATTGCAACGTACAAGTACTCAAAGCCCCCGACTGCGCGGGGAAAGGGGCCGAGGATATCGAGCCCCCAGACCGAGAAGGGCCAGGACAAAGGAATCGTATGGAGAGCTTGAGCTGGCTGATGAATCTGCTTGGCATGGAACTGGCACGCTTCACACTTGGTTACTTGTGCAGTTGTATCTTGGAGGGCTTCTGGCCAGAAGAACCCTTGCCGGAACGCCTTCCCGGCAAGTGCCCTAGCGCCAATGTGGTGGCCACATATGCCTCCATGGATCTCTGCCAACAGCTTCCGTCCATCTTCCCTGGAAATGCACTTCAACCTGACACCATTGAGCCTTCTTTTGTACAGTTCGTTGTCAATGAACTGGTACATACTTGACTGCTTGGTTATCTTCTCTATCTCTTCTGGGTCGTCGGGAAGTTCTCCAGTTTGCAGAAAACGGACGATCTGCTGTGCCCATGCCGGAGCCCGAGGCTCCACGGCAAGGACTAAAGGCATGAGGGCTGCTGCGGGAACCCCAGCTTCTACGGCAAGAAACTCCGGCTCTGCCGGAGCTGATGGTCCCCCGGCAAGCCTGCCGGGGCAAGGCTTGTCGGGAACGCTTGCTTCAACTGTACAGACCCTCGGATCTGCAGGAGCAAACTGTTCCTCAGCAATTTGGTTGTTGATCCTGGGGACCTTGGCAGCGGCTTCTGGAAGATCCGCCGGCAAGTAGTCGCCGGAGACCAACTTTCTCTTCTTACTTTGTCCAATTGATGGTGTAAAGGATGGCTGAGTTAGCTTGAGCAGGAAGGTCCCTGGTTCCACAGGTAACTTCATTGCAGCACACTTTGAGAGGCCATCTGTAATATCATTCTGAGCTCTTGGAACGTGCTCCATTTGCAGACTTCAAAGTGCTCTTCAAGCTTCCTCACTTCATCAACATAGGCCTCCATCAAAGGGCTCTGATAACTCTTGTTCACTTGTCGGACCACCAACTGAGAATCTCCCCGCACAATCAACTTCTTGATCCCAAGTTCGGCCGCAATTCTGAGGCCGGCAAGCAAACCTTCATACTCAGCAGTATTGTTTGTCGCTTGTTCCTTGGGAAAGTGCATCTGGACAACATACTTGAGGTGCTCTCCGATGGGCGCTATGAGTACTACGCCGGCACCGGCGCCTTGCAGCGAGAAGGCACCATCAAAGTACATTACCCATTCGCTGCTCGTTTCTTGGACGGGGATGCTTGTCTCTGGAACTTCTTCATCCGGCGTTGGGGTCCATTCAGCTATGAATTCTGCCAAAGCTCTGCTCTGTATGGTTGAAGTACTCTCAAACTTGAGACCAAAGCTTGACAGCTCCAGTGCCCACTCGACGATCCTGCCTGTTGCTTCGGGATTTTGCAATATCCTCTTCAATGGAAAGCGAGTGACCACTGTTATCTCGTGTGCTTGGAAGTAGTGGCGCAGCTTTCTCGAGGCCATGAGTAGGCCGAAAAGCAGCTTCTGCACCCCAGAGTACCTTGATCTAGCCCCCTGCAAGAGGGAGCTTACAAAATACACTGGGCGCTGTACCATCTTCCTTCGCACTTCTCCTTGTTCTTGCGCAGACTTGTCCTTGTCGGGGCCAGAGCTTGTCGGGGAAGCCCCCTGCTTGTCGCTGGATTCGCTTGCCGGTGGTGTAGATTCCTCATCCACCTCCCTCTCCGCTACTAACGCAGCACTAACCACTTGATTGGTTGCTGCTAAGTATAGCAGCAACTTCTCTTGTGGCCTAGGTGCGACAAGTATCGGAGTGGAGGACAGGTACCCTTTCAAGTCTTGCAGTGCTGCCTCCGCTTCCAGAGTCCATTTCATAGGACCTGCCTTCTTCAAGATCTTGAAGAAAGGCAGGGCGCGTTCTGCAGACTTTGAAATGAACCTGCTGAGGGCAGCCACACAACCAGCAAGCCTCCTTACGTCCTTGACGCGCTTCGGGGCTTCGATCTGCTCGATGGCTTTTATCTTGTCGGGATTAGCTTCAATCCCCCTCTGGGACACAAAGAACCCGAGAAGCTTGCCGGAGGGGACTCCGAAGACGCACTTCTCGGGGTTCAACTTGAGCTGGATCTTGCGCAGATTCTCAAAGGTTTCCTCC
Organism: Secale cereale; assembly: GCA_902687465.1. NCBI lineage: Eukaryota > Viridiplantae > Streptophyta > Magnoliopsida > Poales > Poaceae > Secale > Secale cereale. The sequence continues at coordinate 473,194,140 of LR738715.1, read as the reverse complement.
AAATCTTGGATCAGGGTATCTTTGCTCTTGCTTTTGACCACTATATCATCCATGTAGGCTTCCACATTTCTGTGAATCTGTGGCTCAAAAGCAGTGTGCACCACCCTTGCAAACGTCGAGCCTGCATTCTTCAATCCAAAGGGCATGCATATGAAGCAATATGTGCCGCATGGAGTAATGAATGCAGTCTTCTCTTCATCTTCCTTGGCCATAAAGATCTGGTGGTAACCTGAGTATGCATCAAGGAAGGAAAGCAGCTCACATCCGGCGGTGGAGTCAACAATCTGGTCAATGCGCGGCAAGGGAAATGGATCCTTGGGACATGCTTTATTCACATCAGTGAAGTCTATACAAAGTCTCCACTTCCCGTTGGCCTTGCGTACGACAACTGGATTGGCCAAGTACGTAGGATGGATCACGCCTCTAACTAGGCCCGCTGCTTCCAACTTCTTTATCTCTTCCGCGATGAATTCTTGGCGCTCCACGGCTTGCTTTCTGACCTTTTGCTTGACGGGCCGCGCATGAGGACAAACAGCAAGCTTGTGCTCAATTACCTTCCTGGGAACACCGGGGATGTCAGATGGTTGCCATGCAAACACATCGACATTCGCCCGCAGGAAGGCAACGAGCGCGCTTTCCTATTTGTTGTCGAGCGTAGCACTGATGGTGAAGGTACCACCAGTGCCGTCCTCCTTGGCGGACACCTTCTTGGTTGCCGGTGGAGCGGCCATCCCTTTCTTGCACTTGCCGGTGGAGCTCGATGGTGCGTCCTCGACGGCAGCGCAGCTCTCCGAAGAGGTGCGTTTGCCGGAGTGGGCCCCAGAGCTCTTCCCGGACTTGGTCTTGGTCTCCCCCCCGGGAGCTTCAGCGGCAAGTGTGTTGCTTTCCGCTGCGGCTGCTGCATCCCGGTATATCTTGTCGGCACAGATAAGTGCGTACTTCTTGTCGCCAGGGACAGAGATGACGCTTATCGGTCCCGGCATCTTGAGTACATTGTAGGCATAGTGGGAAGCTGCCATGAACTTTGCGAGGGCAGGACGTCCAAGTATCCCATTGTGCGGCAATGGGATATCGGCCACGTCGAAGGTTATCCTCTTCGTCCTGAAGTTGAGTTCCCTGCCAAAGGTCACTGGCAGAGTGATCTTCCCCTTCGGCTTGCTCCTTCCCGGGTTTATTCCTTAGAACGACCCGGTTTCTTCGAGCTCGCCGTCTGGGATCTGGAGTTTCTTGATCACACCTGAGGAGATCAAGTTCAGGCCGGCCCCGCCGTCAACCAACATTTTGGTGACCTTGAGGTTGCGGATAGTTGGTGAGACCAACATCGGCAAGCACCCGACCGCCGTTGTGCGGTCAGGGTGGTCCTCAAGGTCGAAAATGATGGGCGTGCTGGACCACTTCAGTAGCCTGCGTGACTCGACGGGCGGCTCAGCTGCGTTTACTTCCCGCACCCACTGCTTGAGTTGGCGGTGGGAAGTGTGCAGAGAGGCGCCTCCGTCGACACACAGAACTTCTGTGGCCTTCTGGAACTCCTGCTCGCTGTTATCTCCTTCCTCCATGTCGTCGTCGTCGTCTTCCTCCTCATCCTTGTCGCGGCCCCGGGGAGGTCGATCACCTTGCCGCTGCTTGGCCTTGCTGCGGCGTCCTCCCCGGCCATTGAATGGCCGCTTCTTGCTGGGCTCTCCTCCGCCACCTTGGGCCTTCTCCTTGTCGCGACGCTCGTACTCAGCCTTCTGCTGTTCTACGAGGTACTCGACTCGTTTGCAGTTCGAAAGATCGTGACCCTTGGTGCGGTGGATCTTGCAGTATTGCTTGTCGGAGCCGTCCTGCTTGTCGGCTGCCGCCACAGGGGCAGGCTCCTTGCCGAAAACGCCAGCCTGTGCCTTCTTGGCGGGAGCCTCCTTGCCGGACTGCTCGACGACCAGCACTTCCTTGCTCTTCTTCCTTCTGTCGTTTCGCCGCCGGCTCTTCTTTGCCGGGGCGGCGTCCTCACTGTCGCTTCCTCCTGTGCCAGTATCCTCTCCGGGGAGTCTCCTTCCCTCTTCGGCGCGCGCGCACTTGTCAGCCAGAGCGTAGAGCTCGCTGACATCCCGTATCTTGGTCATGGCCATCTCTTCCCTCATGCGGCGGTTACGCACGTTCTGGTGGAACGCGCTGATAACCGCGGCAGGGTGGACGTCGGGAATGTTGTGTTGCACGCGGCTAAATCTCTGGATATACTTGCGCAGGGATTCTCCTTCCTTCTGGGCTAAGATGTGGAGATCGCTCTCCTGGCCGTGGGGTTTGTGGCCGCCCGTGAAGGCGCCAACAAACTGGTGGCACAAATCTGCCCACGAAGAAATGGAGTTCTCCGGCAAGTGCATAAGCCAAGAACGGACGTTTGGCTTAAGCACTAGCGGGAAGTAGTTCGCTAGTATCTTCTCGTCGCGTCCCCCGGCTGCCTGCACCGCGATGGTGTAGATGCTGAGGAACTCCGAGGGGTGCGTCTTGCCGTCGTACTTCTCGGGTACGTCGGGCTTGAAGTTTTTCATGCTGGGCCACTGGACTCGCCGCAGCTCACGGGTGAACGCAGGGCAACCTGCCGCGTACGGCAAGTCGCCTGGTTCACCGGGCGCGTACGTGTCGACAGCGGTCCCAGCGCGCTGATCTGGTTGTCGCCGGGCTTCTCGTCGGCGCTCGATGCGCGTCCGAGCTTCTTCTTGCCGCCGGTCGTCGAGGACTTGGCGCTGGTCACGACGAGCCCGCGGATCCGACGACGCCGTGGAGTCGTCGTCGACGTTGATCCGGCGGGGTGGCATCTTGTGCTTCCGCGGCGGGGAGTGCATGGTGGTTGCACCCCCGGCGGTCTTGTCGCCATCGGCCTTCGTCTGGTCGACTTGCCGTGGCCGTGACGTCGCCGGCTGCTGCGGCGTGTCGTTATTGGCGAAGGCGATGAGACTCTGAATCGTCGCCTTCCAGTCTTCGGCTTTGTCTGCCGCTGGAGGGAAGTCGAGAAGCAGTTGTGCTCTTGCTAGAGCTTCTGCTGGAGAGGAGGGGAGCGGTGGCGAGCGGTGCGAGGAACGAGATATGCTCAGACTTCTGACAGGGTTAGAAGGAGCAGTTTCTCGCCCCGGCGACCGCGCCTTGCTCATGCCAGGGCGATGGCCTTGAGCGTCCCGCGATCCTCTGGTTTGTCCTTGCCCCAGCAAGCGGATGGTACCTCCTGTACCACGGCGCTGCTGGCTTGGCACCTCCCGAGAGAGGCGTGGCGCGTCTACGGAGACCGAGGCCTTGGAATTCGCCCGGTCGTCCGTCTTGTCCTTGGATTTGGTGGCGCCGTGAGTTTCCTCGCCGGCGACCACCCTTCCGCCGGCGTCTCCCCCACCAACCGTTGGTTCTGGTGGTGGAGGAATCGACGTAGACGGGCCTCCGACCTCTGAAGCCTTCTTCTTCGGAGGCATGCTGGTGCTGCTGATGAAGTTGATGAAGCTGGATAGGCTGATGAAGAATGCGCCCGCATGAGCGCCGGATCAGGTTCGCACAACCTCGACTTCCCCTACCTGGCGCGCCAAAGATGTCGGGGGAAACTGTCCTCCCACGAGCACCTATGGGACCGGAGCCCCTTCTACGTTGCGGTAAGGGAGCGGAGGGAGCACGAAGAGCAGATCGAGGGGCACACGCGGGCCGTTTACCCAGGTTCGGGCCACGCCGACGCATAAAACCCTACTCCTGCCTTGGTTGTATTGAGCTCGGGAGCTTGAAGAGCTACATTACTAGCTACACCGAGCGAGAGAGTTGCTTAGGTTCCGAACCCCTCCTACGTTGTGCATGGGCCTCCTTTTATAGCTCAAGGGGCCACCGACAGGTGTCAACGTAGAAGAGGGCAAAAAAGTAACTTTGGTGGTAGTTGTAACAATGCGGGAATAGTGCATGAACAGTGGATGAACAGTGGTCTTCACCTAACTTTGACAGTGGGGGACAAGGGCATTAAATGCCCGTCACCGTCGACCCCAAAAGTGTCCGTCCATGCTTCTCCGTTCGCCACGGTGGTAGCCTCGTCACCGTGGCTTGCCACCGTGTGCCCCAGGCTGCACAGCCTTCCGCCACGCGTCACAGGAAAGGCCCCAGGGCGACGCGTGGGCAGACGAGCTGGAGCGTGGGCACACAGCATAAGTCTCCCCCGGCAAGCACCTTGCCGGGGCCGTGACCTTGCCGGGCCCGGGAGCTTGTCGCTCCCCGGGTCCTGCCCGGGCGCATGATGCGCCGAGGCATTTCTTGAGGTGTGCATTCTTTGGCCTTCCTGGCATGCTCCTCTCGCCAGGGTCTTGTACTGAAGGTGATATTCTTGAGCCTGGTGCGGCCTTCCCGGCAAGCTTCTCTTGCCGGTGCCTTGATCTTCTGACTTGTACACTTTGTTCTTGAATGGCCTTATAGGGACCAGAAGGGTTTCCGGCGAGCACGTGGTGAACCCTGCCGCGGGAAGCTGCTACTGCCCGTGCACAAGTTGGGGTACTAAGGTACCCCTATCTTAGTACACCGACAGTAGGCCAAAAAAAACTTGATTGCAATACCTTATGTGCAGTTCTATCTCCCGCATGGTGTCCTCCATAAGCTTCGAAGTGGCACTTGCGTAGCATCTGTTCTTGTTCATGCTCAGGTACACAACGTCTAATAATACCATCTACTCCTTCTTTATAAAGATGTGGGTCATCCCAGAAGTAATGTCTCAAATCATAGAAGAATTATTTGTTTTGCTGGTATGTGAAGCTAGGAGGTATAAACTTAGCAACAATATAGTTAGCATAATCAACATACCATGGAGCAGTACGAGAAGTACTTATGACAGCTAATTGTTCATCAGGAAAGCTATCATCAATAGGTTGTGGGTCATCAAGCACATTTTCTAACCTAGACAAGTTATCTGCTACGGGGTTCTCAGCTCCCTTTCTATCAATAATATGCAAGTCAAATTCTTGCAGCAAGAGAACCCATCTAATAAGTCTAGGTTTAGCATTTGTGTTTTCCATAAGATATTTGATAGCAGCATGATCAGTGTGAATAGTTACTTTAGAATCAACGATATAGGGTCTAAACTTATCACAAGCAAACACAACTGCTAAAAATTATTTCTCAGTGGTAGCATAATTTCTTTGGGCACTATCTAGAGTTTTACTAGCATACTGGATAACATTCAATTTCTTATATACTCTTTGCCCTAGAACAACTCCTACATCATAATCACAAGCATCGCACATAATCTCAAAGGGTAAATTCCAGCCAGGAGGCTGGACAATAGGTGCAGAGATCAATGTTTTCTTAAGTATTTCAGATGCTTCTAGACAATCATCATCAAAGACAAAAGGAATATATTTTTGTAAGAGATTAGTCAGAGGCCTGGAGATTTTGGAGAAGTCCTTAATGAACCTCCTATAAAACCCGACATGACCAAGGAAACTTCGTATACCTTTGATGTCCTTTGGGCATGGCATCTTTTCAATAGCATCAACTTTAGCTTTGTCAACTTCAATACCTCTTTCAGAAATTTTATGTCCCAAGACAATGCCTTCATTAACCACAAAGTGGCATTTCTCCCAAATCAAGACCAGATTAGTGTCTTCACATCTCTGCAAAACCCGATCAAGGTTGCTTAAGCAATCATCAAAAGAAGTTCCGTAAACGGAGAAATCATCCATGAAAACCTCAACAATCTTTTCACAAAAATCAGATAATATAGCCATCATGCATCTTTGTAAGGTAGCAGGTGCATTGCATAAACTAAAAGGCATACGTCTATAAGCAAAGGTACCGAAAGGACAGGTAAAAGTGGTCTTTTCTTGATGCCCTTTTGACACAAGTATTTGAGAGAAACCGGAATAACCATCAAGAATGAGTATGTTTGGATAACCTTTCTAGCATTTGATCGATAAATGGCAAGGGGTAATGATCTTCCTTGGTAGCTTTATTAACTTACGGAAATCTATTACCATCCTACAGCCTGTAACTATTCTTTGCGGGATCAATTCATCTTTATCATTAGGGACGACAGTCATACCTCCTTTCTTAGGAACACAATGGACAGGACTTACCCACTGGCTATCAGCAACGAGATAGATAATACCTGCCTCTACAAGCTTTAGTATTTCCTTCCATACCACTTCTTTCATCTTAGGATTTAACTGTCGATGATGATCAATAACCGGTTTAGCATTTTCTTCCAAATTTATCTTGTGCTGGCATATAGTGGGACTAATGCCCTTAAGATCATCCAAAGTATATCCAATAGCAGCATGATGCTTCTTTAGAGTTTTCAATAATTTTCTTCTTTCTGCTCTGAAAGGTTAGCACTAATAATAACAGGATATATCTTTTTTTCATCAAGATAAACATACTTAAGATTATCAGGTAAAGGTTTAAGTTCAAACACGGGATCACCGTTGGGTGGAGGAGGATCCCCTAGGATTTCAACAGGCAAGTTGTTTTTCAATACGGGTCCCTGTTTAATGATTATTTCATATATTTCCCTTCTCTCATTCATATGCATATCATTTTCATGGTCTAGCAAGTATTGTTCTAAAGGATCATTAGGAGGCATGGCAATAGAAGCAATACCAATAATTTCATCCTTACTAGGTGGTTCCTTATCAAGGGGTTGTCTACGGAATTTAGCAAAGTTAAAATCATGAGACATATCCCCTAATCCAACAGTAACAATATATTTCACGCTGTCTATCTTGGCATTAACAGTATTCAAGAAGGGTCTACCAAATATAATGGGACAAAATTCATCATGTGGGGAACTAAGAACAAGAAAATCAACAGGGTATTTAACCTTCCCACACAAGACTTCAATATCTCTAACAATCCCAACTGGTGAAATAGTGTCTCTATTAACAAGCTTAATAGTATCATTAATCCCTTCTAGCTCAACAGGTGCAATATCATGCATAATTTCGTGGTACAAATCAAGAGGGATAATACCCGCACTAGCACCTACGTCACATAAACCATGATAGCAATGATCTCCTATCTTAACAGGTATAATAGGCAAGCCTGCAATAGGTCTATGTTTGTTCCTAGCATTGGGTTTGGCTATTCTAGCAAACTCTTCTTGGAGGTAAATAACATGTCGATCTAAATCTTCTACCAAGAGATCCTTAACCAAAGCAACACCAGGCTGAACTTTAATTTTCTCAGAGCGTGTATGTGTTCTACTATTACTTTTACGAACTACAGTTGAAGCTTGAGCATGATCCTTTATCCTAACAGGGAAAGGTGGTTTCTCAATATAAGTAGTAGGAACAATGGGATCAACATTATAAGTGATAGTCTTTTCTTCAACTTTAACTGGTTCAACTACTTTCACTTCAATAGGAGGATGGTATTTAAACCACATCTCCTTAGGGAGATCAACATAAGTAGCAAAAGATTCACAGAAAGAAGCTACTATCTCGGAGTCAAGTCCATATTTAGTGCTAAACTCACGGAAAACATCGGTATCCATAAAAGCTTTAACACAATCAAACTTAGGGATCATACCTGACTCCTTTCCTTCGTCAAGATCCCAATCTTCAGAGTTGCATTTAATTCATTCCAATAAATCCAATTTGAATTCAATAGTCTTCATCATAAAAGAGCCAGAACAAGAAGTATCGAGCATGGAGCGATTATTATGAGAAAGCCGAGCATAAATTTTTTGAATGATCATTTCTCTTGAGGATTGGGGCATGAATATAACATTCACTTAAGCCTCCTCCAAGCTTGAACGATGCTTTCTCCTTCGTGAGGCCAGAAATTATAAATATAATTACGATCACGGTGAACCTGGTGCATAGTGTAGAACTTCTGATGAAATTCTAACTTTAGAGGATTATAGTTCCATTATCCCATGTCATCACATAGACAAAACCATGTCAATGCATCTCCCTTCAAAGATAAAGGGAAGACCTTCTTCTTAATAACATCCTCGGGCATACCTGCAAGCTTAAACAATCCACAAACTTCATCCACATATATTAGATGTAAATCGGGATGCAATGTTCCGTCTCCTATAAAAGCATTTTCAAGCAGTTTCTCTATCATGCCCGAAGGAATTTCAAAGCAAAAAAATTCAGTAGGCGCAGTAGGTTGAGGAGCAACTCTTTGCTCTTCTAATCGAGTGAAGATACCCCGAACAAGCCCCTCAAAGGATTCTGAGCCATAGTAACAAGTGACAATAAATTTCAGCACACTATATAAATTTTTCCTTAATAAAGGAGCTTCACACCCCGGAAACGGCGCCAGAAAAGAGTATTGATGACCCACAAGTGTAGGGGATCTATCGTAGTACTTTTGATAAGTAAGAGTGTCGAACCGAACGAGGAGCAGAAGGAAATGATAGGTAGTTTTCAGTAAGGTATTTTCTGCAAGCACTAAAATTATAGGTAACAGATAGTTTTGTGATAAGGTAATTGGTAGCAAGTGACAAAAGGTAAAAGCAAATAAGGTGCATCAAGGTGGCCCAATCCTTTTTGTAGCAAAGTACAAGCCTGGACAAACTCTTATATAAAGGGAAGCGCTCCCGAGGACACATGGGAATTATCGTCAAGGTAGTTTTCATCACGGTCATCTGATTCACGTTCGGTACTTTGATAATTTGGTATGTGTGTGGACCGGTTCTTGGGTCCTGTCCTTACTTGGACAAGCCTCCCACTTGTGATTAACCTCAAATGCAAGCATCCACAACTACAAAAGAGGTATTAAGGTAAACCTAACCATAGCCTGAAACATATGGATCCAAATCAGCCCCTTACGAAGCAACGCATAAACTAGGGTTTAAGCTTCTGTCACTCTAGCAACCCATCATCTACTTATTACTTCCCAATGCCTTCCTCTAGGCCCAAATATGGTGAAGTGTCATGTAGTCCACGTTCACATGACACCACTAGAGGAGAGACAACATACATCTCATCAAAATATCGAACGAAGACAAATTCACATGACTACTAATAGCAAGACTTCTCCCATGTCCTCAGGAACAAAAGTAACTACTCACAAGACATAATATTGTTCATGATCTGATTGGTATTAATATGCATAATGGATCTGAACATATGATCTTCCACCAAATAAACCAACTAGCATCGACTACAAGGAGTAATCAACAATAATAGCAACCCACAGGTACCAATCTGAGGTTTTGGTACAAAGATTGGATACAAGAGATGAACTATGGTTTGAGAGGAGATGGTGCTGGTGAAGAAGCTGATGAAGATATCCCTCCCCAAGATGTGAGAGTTGTTGGTGATGACAGCGGTGACGATTTCCCCCTCCCGAAGGGAAGTATCGCCAGCAGAACAGCTCTGTCGAAGCCCTAGATTAGTTTCCGCCTCGGTTCCGCCTCGAGACGGCGGCGTCTGGTCCCCAAAGCCTCCTCCTTATTTTTTCCAGGTCAAAACACCTCATATAGGAGAAGATGGGCATCGAGGGATCTTCGGTGGGCCCACGAGGTAGGGGGCGCGCCCCCCACCCTCGTAGATAGCCGGTGGCCCCCCTCGTGAACTTCTTTCGGCATATATTTTTTATATTTTCTAAAATGGTGTTCTATTGAGTTTCGGGGCTTTTGGAGTTGTGCAGAATAGGTTTCCAGAGTTTGCTCCTTTTTCAGCCCAGAATTCCAGCTGCCGGCATTCTCCATCTTCATGTAAACCTTGTAAAATAAGAGAGAAAATGCATAAGTATTGTGACATAACGTGTAATAACAGCCATAATGCAATAAATATCAACATATAAGCATGATGCAAAATGGACGTATCAGTCGCTTCCGCCGAGGAATGGCCATGACCGCGCCCTCTCGGCATACCTTGGGGAGGAAAGGAATTGAACAGGAAGAAGATGGGTGGAGAGGTGAGAAGTGTCGCTCCTCTCCTCCCATCTTTATAGAATGGCGGCCGCCCGAATCAACCAGACCAAATGTCGAAGGAATAAGGGAACGGGACTGACCCACCACTCCAATCAGCGGTGTCCGCCCCCGCTGCAATAATGCCCACGCCCTCCGCATCCGCCGCTTGCCCTCTCCAATGCATGAGGGATACGTGGCGAGTGGATCGGGAGTTGGGTGACGCGTGGTATGGCCGTTTCGCACCCCCATGATCGTGGGACGACCCGAGTCCACTTAGTAAATGGGTCGCGCCCCCACGACTCCCTCTATTCTTTATGAGGAGGGCTCGAATCGTCTCTTTACTATTTTTGGAACCACAAGGTGACACAAGGACGTTGCGATCATCCCACGCACGACCCCCACGTCAGCACAGATCGTGGGAAAGCACAACCATCAGAAGAGTTACTGCGGTAAAAAGGGAATCCAGCCTCACTGCCCGCGAACCATTCTGGGCCTAGCCCAACAAACGCGTTGCGCTTATGAGTGGCCCAGGCCCGGGGGCTCTTGTCGGTGTACAAAAGTAGGTGTGCTATTTTTTACCCCTTACTAGTGCATGGACAATCAAAGCCACGCCTGAGGCCAAACATAATAGTGCAGAAGGAGGAAGCGAGGAATGCAGAGTTACCAGGACAAACACCAAGATAGACAACACGAGAAGACCAAGCAAGGGGACGGGGTCCCCCAGCAAGAACTTTTGCCGGGGCGGCCTGCGCGCCACCCGGCAAGGGCTCTTGCCGGGGCGATCCACTCAGACGCCTCCGTCGTGGCCACCCTCGAAGCCTATGGGCTCCATTGATATCAACAAACAGCGGAGCCAAGACTCGGGAAGCGCCCACATGATGGCATGCAGATCTTCGTGAAGACAAAGATCTGTGACTCCCAAGGTAAGATCCAGAAGACATGGAGACCGCGAGGTTCCTTGCCGAGGACACCCGCGAGGCCCCGGCAAGGCTCCTTGCCGAAGACACCCCGAAGCCCCGACAAGCCTCTTGCCGCAGGGCACACACGGAAGCCCTGGCAAGACCCTTGCCGGGAATGGTAACAAGTCAGCCGCAAGCTCTTGCCGCCCCATCGCCGCCCCAGCTCGGCGGTCGACCCGCTGGCCCAGGCAGGCACCCACATGGTGATACGTGGTTCCTGGGCTAGCTAGTCGAGCACCTACGTGGTGGCATGCTGATCTTCGTTAAGAATCTACCGCGACGCCACCTCAGCTGCCTGCCTCGCTGGCCTGGACGCGTGTCGCGACCAGACAGAGCGGCCACGGACGGGACGGGCTTCTTTCCCGTCCCGGATAAAGTAAATAGACACATAAGCAGCGCATTGAATGCGCCTTGTCCCGTAATGGCATGGGATAAGCATATACACTTTACACCTTTCCACCTCCTGTGTGCCACTGTGGCAGTCCCTTCAGACTATAAAAGGAGGCCCACGGTGTACTAGAGGAGGATTCGGATCCTGGAAAGTTGGATAGGCACCATAGCTAGCTGAAGAACTCTAGAACACTAAAATATACACCAAAGTAGGACTAGGGTATTACGCATCCTCGCGGCCCGAACCTGGGTAAACGATCGATGTGCTGACTCTTACACCTGCTCTTTGCACAACTCTGCGCCCGCCAACCGTCGAAGGGATTCTAGTGATACCAGGTGTCGTTTCGTACCGACAGTCATGGATGGCCCAAAGATTGTCATGCAGGTGCGTCTCTGGCCCGCCTAGGACGAAAATCCCATTTTCTGTCATGATTTTTTGTCATAGAGGTAGGAGACCACCACATCTATGATGATACCGGGTTTTGTCACAATTATCATCATAGAAGTGTCATAAGCATGACAAAAATAATCATTCGGGCCAAATGTCACGGATGTGTCTTTTTTTAGTGCTAGCGAGACAAGGAGGCTCTTTTTACCCAGGTTCGGGCCACTAAGCAGCGTAACACCCTACTCCTGCTTTGGTATATTGATCGGTGGGAGCACGAAGACACAAAGCGCTCAAGCCTAACAAGCGTGCACCAGGGAATGCAGCAATGCGCGTACAAGTGCTAGGGGATCAAAAGTTTGAATCCTTGCTAGGTTGCCTCAAGCCTCCTTTTATAGCTTAAGGGGTGACCACAGTGGAAAAATAGTCATTATATGATGATTAGATTGCGAATAGTGCTATCATACCTAACTCTGCCAGTTTAGGACAAAATGCCATAATGCTATCTTAGGTGTCATGCGAAGAGGCAGTCCTGAGAAGGTTTTTCCACCAGTCGCTGATGTATACTACACAACCTTCTTGTTGTAGACTCGTGTTGGGCTTCCAAGCACAGAGTTTTGTAGGATAGTAGAAAATTTCCCTCAACTGGATGACCTAAGATTTGTCAATCCGTGCGAGGCGTACTGTGAAGATGGTCTCACTCACGCAACCCGGCAACCAAATACAAGAAATCTCTTGTGTCCCCAACACACCCAATACAATGGTAAATTGTATAGGTGCACTACACTGGTACGCGTCGGTGCAATACAAACGGTTTTTAACCCCTTTCCACGATGGCATTTGGAACTGTCGCGAAGTGAGTGTGGGCGATAGGGGTGTCCTTCCCACATGAGCCAGAAACCGTTGGGGATAGGCCCTCCTCGAACACAAGCTGGGGCAAACTGAGCTCGTGTGCGATTAGGCGAGGCATCGAAACGCAATCATTTCCATTTGTATGTACATCCCACACGGTGAATCCTAGAAAAAATTTTCGTTCATATGTATATCACACACAGTCAATCCAAAGAATACATTTCCGTTCTTATGTACATCCCACACGGTCAATCTAGGGAAAACATTTCCGGTCGTATGTACATCCCACATAGTCAATGCTGGGAGAACGTTTCCGTTCGAATGTACATCCCGCATAGTCAATCTAGGAAAAATGTTTCCATTCGTATATACATCCCACACAGTCAATCCAGGGAAAACTTTTCCGTTATGTACATCCCACACAGGTTTATTTATAGGCTTGAGTGTGATAGGTGTAACTATCACACACGATCTGCCTTGGTTAACCGTTTGCTTTTATCAACTACATCACACACAATTGTATGAATAAAAATGTGTGGCATTGGGCTATCTATCACAAGTGCTTTTACTACTAGAACCGTTTGCAAAGTTCCATGACACATTTAACAGGTTTAATATTTTACAATTGGCCTCAAAATTCTATGTGTTCTTCTGCATGCTATTTCCTCATATACATTAATGCACGCATGCTGAATTACATCTGTCACCATATTTCATCATGCATTTCAAATTCTTCATATCATATGTTAAATGCGTGTATGAATTACAAGATATAGGGGGAGATCTCCATGATACTACTCTTCAAATGTGCATTGCTTCAAAAGCAAATTCCTCACTATGCACATCTTAAGGGGGAGTTCTTCTATATCTTGCAATCAAATTCCTTCTGTGGAGACCAAATTCTATGTGTTGGTGCAGGAGGAGCAGAGGAAAGTTCACAGAGCAAAATTTACTACTAGAACCGTTTGCAAAGTTCCATGACACATTTAACAGGTTTAATATTTTACAATTAATAATTCCAGTATTACGCAAATTCACATTACATGTTGACCAGTTGTTTGCCAATTTCATATCAAGCACATAAATATATTTTAACATCACAGTACGATAGCTACCTGAAAACAGCGCAGTACAACATATAGCTAGTTCAACTTCATAAGAACAATATATTCATTTCCCTAATCGAGATCATCTAGGCTCGTCTTATCCACCTCTGCATTCAGTTCGGTAAGAACGTGTTTTGCACTGGGCAACTGGGAAAGTGCCTCCTCCTTCACCAACAACATCTTAGCAAAGTCTGATTAAAAAAAATCTGAGCTCATTCTCCACCTTCCTCTTTTTATGCCGCATCTTCAAATATTCTTCAATGTTGACAACACTTTCTCTAAGCCTACATCTGTTCTCTTCCTCATATGTGCTCCACAGCTTTGCTAGGCACATCTTCAAAGATTGTGGCCACTCTTGATCAACCCACTCCAAGTAAGAACACTTTCGTGCATCCTATAATATTTAAACTAGACCAGTAACAATTGTAGGGGAAATTGGTTTATAGCAACATAAAAAATCACCAATGCTTATTTTGAAAACCCAAGAAACATGTTAATTATGACATATCTTCTCAAAAAGATCAATGTGCAAATGAATTAATTGCTACTGAGACAACAACCCAATTATGAATCACCAGAAGCTTTAAATACAACAACGCTGCAAGTTCTTACTCATGTACAATAAAAAATATATTGAACATTTTATGAGGAAGGTAAATATAACTGCAATAGCTTAGCGACAGTGTTTGGATGACAGCAAATTGATACTAACAGGTGTGTACATGAACAAATTTAGTAAAATAGAACTAATAGCAATAAGGTCGTCCACTATGTAGGCCAAAACTGGTTTAAACACAATTGTTTCTACATCTCGCATCGATACCCTGCACTGGCGAGCCGATGCAGCAGAAAAAAATAAGGGACCCACACTCCGGAGCACCAAGTTGCTCCGATGCCCAGTTCCTTCATGCCATAAAGATTTAGTATTTTATTGCTTGGTTGCTCGGATGTGTGCACCAAAGTTGGCTGCACAAACTGCCAAAGCGGTGCCAAATAATTTTCTAATGGCACCGCTGATGAGATGGCAACAATTTTAGATACTAGGTACAAACTGTGGTAGTGTCTTAGGATGCGTTTGGTTGAAGGTGTGGTATGAATGGGTTGGGAGCGTGAGGGTTTCTGAGTCACATTTAACAAATGATTTGTAACAACCAAAGAGGGTCTAACCTTCCCTGCACATGCCAGAAACTTCCTCCAATAGTTTACAGATTCAAACGCAACTAGCTTAACGCATGGAGATTGATGGTGAGAACAAGAAGATAGATCTTCAAGCACCCCGCTCCATTCGTTGCAACTGATGGTCCTAGGGAGCTACAAGAGGAAGAAATGACTCAAATCGACCGCCGGGTAAAAATCCTTCATTCCAAGTCATAGCCCGAGAGAGAGAAGAGAGGCATACCCGGGTGGTGAAGGAGTCGTCGTTGGAGGAGGAACCGCTGGAGAGGTCTTTGAAGAAACCCATGGTGACCCTGGCGGTAGGATGCGAGATGGTGAGAGCGAGGAAGCAAGCGAGGAAGCGGCTATAGCTAAGGAAGGAAGGAAGGAGGGAGGAAGTAGGGGAAATGTGACTTGTGGTCGGGGAGAAAGGGCGGGGGGAGGGGTACATATTTTGGTGGCAGGCCAAAAATTTCAAAATATGGAGGGAAACTTTGCGCGGGTTGCCACCGGAGACCATTCACATTGAACGCTTGTGTGGATCACAAATGATTCTTCTGCTTTTACGCGCATGGGGTGAGCTTGATAATTCAAATTTTGGTGGGAATTTCCCTGGGTACGTAATTGAATAATTTAGCATCGTTTGCTAATTTGGGCACACAAAAGTGCGTACAGCAGACCCACCACACTTACTGAATCGAGCAATTTTAGTAATTAAACAGAGCCAGTTGACCTAAACATTGCTCTAACCAAAGATCAGAACTAAAAACAAAGCCTACGTATGCATAGTTTTAACAAATCCTCCGCCGCGCCGGCCTATGCATCGCCGGTGTCAGATGAGACATCGATGACTTGTCTTGGCGACATGCCGCCGTTGGTGGACACTACGCCCCCCCTGCCGAAGTCGATCTCGTCCTCGGCGCCGCCCTCAAGGTTGTACTACTCGTAGTAGTGGATGCACTAGAGCTCGCGTTGGTACTCCACCGCTGATTCCTCGACGGACAAACTCTTTTCTACCTTGGCCACGCGCAGCTCCTCTTCCCGGTGCTCCTCGATCTCCGTCGCCTCCTGCATCTCCAGCTCCCCCTCGGCGACCTCATGAGGAAGCAGGTTTTCCATGGCCACGGCCACATTTTTAGACATGGCTTGCATGCTGGATTCCGAGGTGGCCTGGAATATCTTAGAGTGGATGGCCTCGACCCGGGCCAGGGCGACATCGGTGGCACGGACAGCAGCTCGAGCGCTCTTGGGGTTTGCAGCCGCCATCATAGCAACAGCTCCAGTCGTCTCGGCTGCTGCAGCTGCACTGTTTGCTATCGCAGACGCCCTCTCGACGGAAGTGGTCGTGCTCAATGCGGATGCGGCGGCACTCTCGGCATAGGCGGCGGCTCTCTCACCGCAGGCGGCGACGCTCGGGGGGCGCGACCATCGTACGTGCCTTCATGAAGCGTTTCGACGACGTCTTCTTTCCAAGAAGGGGGTGCAGGAATGGGGATCTGGATTCGTGGACTCAGGGTTTGCCGACACTAGAGCAGATGAGCTGGCGAAGCTTAAGGAGGAAGACTTAAATAGACCCAGAAACATGTTTATTTTGAAAACACATCTTCTCAAAAAGATCAATGTGCAAATGAATTAATTGCTACTGAGACAATAACCCAATTCTGAATCATCAGAAGCTTTAAATACAACAACGCTGCAAGTTCTTACTCATGTATAATAAAAAACAAATTGAACATTTTATGAGGAATGTAAATATAACTGCAACAGCTTAGCGACAGTGTTTGGATGACAGCAAATTGATACTAACAGGTGTGTACATGCACAAATTTAGTAACATAGAACTAATAGCACTAAGGCCGTCCACTATGTAGGCGAAAACTGGTGTAAACACAATTGTTTCTACATCTCGCATCGGTACCCTGCACTGGCGAGCCGATGCAGCAGAAAAAATGCTCCTAGTTGCTCCGATGCACAGTTCCTTCGTGCCATAAAGATTTAGTATTTTATTGCTTGGTTGCTCAGCTGTGTGCACCAAAGTTGGCTGCACAAACTGCTAAAGCGGTGCCAAATAATTTTCTAATGGCACCGCTGATGAGATGGCAACAATTTTAGATACTAGGTACAAACTGTGGTAGTGTCTTAGGATGCATTTGGTTGAAGGTGTGGTATGAATGGGTTGGGACCGTGAGGGTTTCTGAATCACATTTAACAAATGATTTGTAACAACCAAAGAGTGTCTAACCTTCCTTGCACATGCCAGAAACTTCCTCCCATAGTTTACAGATTCAAACGCAACTAGCTTAACGCATGGAGATTGATGGTGACAACAAGAAGATAGATCTTCAACCACCCCGCTCCATTCATTGCAACTGATGGTCCTAGGGAGCTACAAGAGGAAGAAATGACTCAAATCGACCGCCGGGTAAAAATCCTTCATTCCAACTCATAGCCCGAGAGAGAGAAGAGAGGCATACCCGGGTGGTGAAGGAGTCGTCGTTGGAGGAGGAACCGCTGGAGAAGTCTTTGAAGAAAACCATCGTGACCCCGGCGGTAGGATGCGAGATGGTGAGAGCGAGGAAGCAAGCGAGGAAGCGGCTATTGCTCCGTGGCGCACCATCGATCATGTTGTGTGGCGAGCTGCAACCTCTCGACGCTAACATGCCTATATTTGTCCGCGGTGCTCAAGCGTCATGCACCAAGGGTCTGCTCAACCCTGGCGATGACGCGCATCACGGCGTCGTCCGTTACATTGCTGGGGAGCGCCTTGGCCTCGATGGGTCGTGGCGCCTTTTTGTTTTCCTCGTCGACGAGTTTGATAGTAGATGCGGCGCTTTGGTGGGTTGGCATGCTTGGGGAAAGGTGGATGTACTATAGGCTGCGCTTGTTGCCTCCGTGCGTCTAGCGCCGCCTAGGTTTATGCGCAATATCGCAGGGTGGCGGGAAACAGGTGAGGAAATGGTGGGAAATGGTTGCGTGTTCATAAAATGTCATCAATTATTGGAAACTTAGCATATAAGGAACATCGAGCTAGCACAAGAAGTAGATTATGATCATATGAACACAGACCACACTACCGAACCCGTCAGTGATGAATTCATCAGTCGCAAACAGTTGTATATTAGCAAGCATTTGCCCACAACACACATGGCTTATTCCATCACAAACAAGTCGGATGGATCAACTGTATGCCACGTATCGCACATTGTCAAAAAGTAATGTGGTACACCTTCTTTAACATGTGTTAAAAAATAATAATAAAACAAGGACCTCAAAGTTAATTTAACTAATGGGATGGATAATAGAGGTCATTTAAATTGACGTCAATGATCCATCCCATCAGATAATTTAATATCAAGACCACATCCCATCCAGTCACCCATCTGATGGCTACTCCAGCCCGAGCAGAGTTAACTTCAGAGTTTTCTTAGATGATCTATCAGTGGAACATCTAGTCCTTGCTGATATAGGATGCCTCTTCGCATCCTTATGGCATACCCGGATGGTCGGCGGTCGCCCAATGGCCAATTGATGTTGTGTAGACGAGGATATCACATATGTCTTATTAGAAGCAATCGTCTCTGTTATTATAGGTCTTCGCACACATTTTTGTTTACAAACCTATTTGTTGCTTATCGCACGCATCCTGTTAAATTGAACTGTTTCTGTTCTCTTGGCTCAAAGCAAACAGTTCATCCAAGTGAACCGTATGACGTATATCACACACTCCTTGATCTGGCTGACCATTTCTTTTGTGTTGCCTAATAACAAACATTTCATCCGAGTGAATAGTATGCTCTATATCGCACACACCTTTCAACTGGCTGCTAGTTTCTATTCTTCTTCCTCATCACAAATAGTTAATTGAACTTAATCGTATGCCCTTCATCCCACACGCAACTAAAATCTGAACCGTGTTTGATGCATCTATCATCGCAAATGTTTTGCACCTTTTTGACTAGTTTTTACACCACCGTTTGCGATTATTGCATCACACACAGTTTCGTCAAAGGGTCTCTGATCGTAGTGTCGCATTAGCAGCATCCTGCAGTAGTGCTGGTTCGGAGAAGAGATAGTGATACAAGTGCAATAAGTATAGTAGATATAGGGTTTTGTAATATGATAATATAAAAATAGCAAGGTAGCAAGTTGGAAAAGTGAGCAAAAACGATATTGCAATGCTTGAAAACAAGGCCTAGGGTTCATAATTTCACTAGCGCTAAATCTATCAACAATGATAACATAATTGGATCATATAGCAATCCCTTAAAGTGCAACAAAGAATCACTCCAAGTTCCTATCACGGAGAACATAAGATGAAATTTCTTGTAGGGTACAAAACCACCTCAAAGTTATTCTTTCTAATCGATCTATTGGGCTATTCCTATAAGTGTCACAAATAGCCATAGAGTTCGTACTAAAATAACACCACATGACACGCATCAATCAAACCTAATGTCACCTAGATACTCCAATGTCACCACAAGTATCCATGGGATAATCATACGATGTTCATCACACAATTCCATATTCATATTATTCAATCCAACACAAAGAACTTCGAAGAGAACCCCAAGGTTTCTATCGGAGAAAGGAATATGAAAACGCTTACCAACCCCTATGCATAGATTACCCCAATGTCACCATGGTAATCCGCCAGTTGATAACCAAAACATACATCAAGTAGATCAATAGAACATCCCATTGTCACCACTGATATCACATCTTAAGACATACATCAAGTGCTCTCACATCCAAAAATTCAATCCGACATAATAAAACCTCAAAGGAAAAGACTCAATTCATCACAAGGTAGAGAGGGAAGAACACCATAAGATCCAACTATAATAACAAACCTTGAGGTACATCAAGATCGTGCCAAATCAAGAATACGAGAGAGAGAGAGAGAGAGAGAGAGAGAAGACATAGCTACTGGTACAAACCCTCAGCCCAGAGGGTGGACTACTCCCTCCTCATCTTGGTGGCCGTCAGGATGATGAAGATGGCCTACGGTGATGATTTCCCCCTCCGGCAAGGTGCTGAAACGGGGTCCTGTAACACCCCAAAATTTTGAGTTCGTTTTTCTTGCAAACTTTTGGCCTTTTGAAAAGGGAATTGTTTGATCCTTTCTTTTGCCCTTCCAAAATCCCTTTTTTTCCAAAGTTTGTGTGTCTTCTCAAGCTTGGTTTTTGGCCTTGAAGTTCTCCTCTTGTGTTTGGCTCAAGCACAAGTTGAGATTCTAAAGGAGTTGATTGAGTTCACCACTTCTTGTTTTAAAATTCCCAAGTTTCACCTTGACTTATCTCCCCTCCAACCTTCATCTTGCCATGATCCCAACAGAACAATCCTCTCAAAGACTCTCTTCACACCATGGGACAAGCATTTCATCAATTCCAGCAAGTTGTGAGCTTATTGGGATTTTTCTCCTATTTATTTCATTCCAAAAACAAGTCTGTCTTTTATAGTGGACCTTGGTGATTTACAAACGAACCACAATTTTTATCTACCTATTTGGCTCCAAACCAACTCTCCTAGATAGTCCTTAGTACCCACAACCTAGATCCATCTTGTTTCACTGGTCCATAGTTCAAAATTTTCAAATTTCACCTATTGCAAGTTTGGACCAGATTTGCAAAATTTGGTGAAATTCATATTTATCTTCATCCAAAAATTCTGTGAAAAATCATGCAGCCTCTAGATACATCAAGAGGCCACTCCACCAAAAATCAGCTCGAGAGACATTGCACAAATACCAGAATCATTTCATCAAACACCTAGCCTACCCTAAACTGTTGGCTGTTAACTGAAATTGTCGACAGTTCAACACTTCGTCAGTTTGGACAGTCATCGGCGCGGCAACAGAACCTCGTATGTATCTCCTTTGGCTCGACGCTGCACTGCAGTTTCTCCTTATCCATGCGCCGCACGGTCGCTTGGCCGTTTCTGGGCGTCGGTGGTGCCCTGGTCCGACCGCGCCGGCGGCTGCCACGGCCACAGCGCCGCCCGTGGCGGCTGACAGAAGCAACGCCGCAGCTCCACGCCGTTTCGCGCCGCCCAGACCACCCCAGTGCCCCGCTTGTCCTTCTCCATAGCCAGCGCATGCCTGGCACGCCGTTGCCGTGGCCTGGCACGCGAAGACTGCCGTTTCTGCCGCTGACGTGCCGCACGGCCGTTCCGTCGGTGACAGGTCGTAACTCTACCTCTCCTGCTAGGTTAGGCACGGGAATGGAACCACAACAGCTCCTGGAAGATGCTCAAGCTCCTAACCCCGCCGTCCGACCACTGCAGCACCGTAATTGGCTCGTCGGACTTATCCATTCACGGCAGCCACCTAGAGCCGCCTATAAAAGGCACCCCCGAGCTCGTGCTCGAGCACACACCCCTCCACTACGTCCCTAGACCACGCCCAACCTTTGGAAGAGCCCCGAGAGGCTTTTCTTCCCCGGCTGCGACCAGCTACCTCCGCCTCGGGCTCCAGCTCCGTTCACTCCGGTGAGGGCTTCTCCGCCACCGTGAACTTTAACGTAGCACCCTGGCGTTCAACTAGTCCTAACCCCCAACTCAATTTCACTCCAGAAACCTTCTCCGACGAGATCCACGACCACCCGAGCCGCCGTCCGCCGGAGATAAGCTCGCCGTCGGCGTGGGACTCGCTGGTACCCAACTCCACCACCGTTCGATGCAGAAGACCACCGCGAAGCCATAGGTACCACTCCCCTCCCCTATCTCACTGTGGATCGACGCCGGCGATCACCGCAGCACCGGCGCCGACGCGGCTCTGTTTCTTTTTTTTTTCAAACCTGACAGGTGGGGTCCCTCTGTCAGCCTCTCACATCTCCCCCTCGAACCGTTTTCTGTTGGCGTATTTTAGCAAAGTTCATTTACCCTCTGCGGGTGACGTACTGCGTACCGGTTCGCTTTGTCCTTTTATGTTCTAGCCCCTGTATCTTTTCTGTTTCATTACACATGGGTCCCTAGACAGAAACCTTAATATCTTTTAAACTAAAAGTGATTTTGGGTTGATTCTTTTTCTGTCCACTTTGGTTTTCTGTCTAGTTTTTTGTCATATTTATGTGGAAATATTTTGAGCAACTTCCTTTGCATGCGCGGTATTTATGTAGTATATATTTTTGTTTGAATACATAGATACCGGAGGCCGTGACGGAGACGCGAATCACGCCGAGTTAGGCTCCGACTTTTCAGCACCAGGCAAGCATGTTTGAACTCTTGATATGATGAGTATGTTGCATGTTTGCTCGAGTAGCTCGTTTCATAAGCATGATCATATGGGCATATGCGTATGGCATATTTCATGCAAGTTAGCTTCGGGTGAGTCCCGAAGGAGAATGTTGAACCACCTCGATCATATGGTGATATGATGGGGTGGAATGCTGGTATTGTTGGAGCATGCCAGTAGTTGGTCAACTCAGTATCAACGGAGATCATGTCATGATTCCGTTCGTCTCCTTTTAGGTACTATCATAGGCCGTCCGTTGGGATTACGGTCTAGTCGGTTGCAAACCACTTTCCGAGTACACACCAAGTAGAGGGGCCGGGATGAGGGTTCCATGGCCCTGGATTAAAGCCCGTCATCCGGTCAGGGGGCATGGGTGTTTCCGGTTGGGACCGAGAGGGGGGCACCCCTTAGAGCGCGCATATATAAATTTGATCCCATGCTATTCGAGGTTGTAGCCTCCCCGTCTTAATGTTTTCCGTGAATGTCGTCGCGGGTGATTCCGGACGACAGGATGTTAAATGGGTGTGTACTGGTTAGTTGAGTTTCTGCTAAAACACCGTAGATGGGACTAGCCCACGTGGCTAGTAGAACTCGTTGGCTATGAGTTAATGGTGCAAGCTCTGCAGAGTTAAATTCCTTCAGTAGCCATGTTTATGGCCTAGGGTCAGTCTTCAAATCAACCCGGTGACCGCTCTCGAGTATATTCTCGTTGGTAACTAGAGTAGTACTTTCGTCAAGTTCATTTGGTAGATGAACTCCCCTAATATCTACGTATTTATTTATTTCCAGAAGCATTTCATCATTACACTAATGCTATTTATAAGCCCTTTATGTGATGTCGCTTAGACGTCCGACTGTGGCATTCTTTTTATTTATAAGCCCTTTATGTGATGTCGCTTAGACATCCGACTGTGGCATTCATTTATTTATAAGCCCTTTATGTGATGTCGCTCAGACGTCCGACTGTGGCATTCTTTTTATTTATAAGCCCTTTATGTGATGTCGCTTAGACGTCCGACTGTGGCATTCTTTTTATTTATAAGCCCTCTATGTGATGTCGCTTAGACGTCCGATTGCGGCATTCTTTTATTTATAAGCCCTTTATGTGATGTCGCTCAGACGTCCGACTGTGGCATTCTTTTCATTTATAATCCCTTTATGTGATGTCGCTTAGACGTCCGACTGTGGCATTCTTGTTATTTTTTTTTGTTATAAGCCCTTTCTGTGGTGTCGCTCAGACGCCCGACTGTGGCCTGTTATCCTTTATTATTTTCCTACGAGGCGTCACCCAGACCCTCGTTTGTTCTCTTTATTATTATCTTTGGATTTCGGGAGGATTATCGCCCGACTTCCATTCTCTACTTTCAGTGCATTCATATATTGTTCCGGTTGCATTTTTGCTGGAATACTCATATGCATTCGTGTTGGCATTTGTTATATCTTAAGTCCGAACAGTCTTGCGAGTACATTCAAAGTACTCACCTGGCTTGTTGATTTGGCCAGATGTGGACGAAGGCGATCTCATGGATGAAGAGTTCGATAGCGAGTCCGACGCTTAGAGGAGTCCCAGTCAGTCCCTTGCGATCCTGGAGTCGATCACTGTTTTATAACCGCTTCCGCCTACCACCAAATAAATTCATCGGGTCTCACTCCGACACTCGATGAACTGTAGAATATTGGAGTCATACCACCCACTTCACTGTGACATATTCCACCACCTTTTATTACGAGTCAGTAGTATACCACCCTGTCTTGTGTCATATCCGCCTTTATGTAATATATTGGCGCGCTTGTAATAAAATTGTTGGGCAACCCCTAGCTCAACCTTGTATAATATTCAGTGTACTGGAATTCTGTATCAAGGATTTGTCTGCTAGACGGAATATTATTCCTCGCTGGTTATTAGAGAGATCGGCCTTCCGGTAATTATTTTACTGAAGGACCGGTCGCGACAGGTCCCGAGTGGTTTTTGGTGGCTATAGAGGCTTGCGGCGGTGAAACTTCCGATCTATGGTTCTTTTTGGAGGTTAAGGGATACATAGAGGTACTTGGCATTGGAATCAAGTCAGGGGGGTGCTCGAGGCACCAACAAGCCATAGGGGCGCGCCCCTAGTCTTGTGGACTCCTCGGTCACCTCCAGGTCCATCCCCGGTCCTCTTTGGTTCTCTTCTTATCCATAAACGGTCACCGTAAAATTTCAGCCCATTCCGAGAACTTTTATTTCTGCACAAAAAATGACATCACGGTAGTTCTGCTGAAAACAACGTCAGTCCAGGTTAGTTCTAATCAAATCATACCAAAACCAGATAAATTGTTGTAAACATGGCATGAGTACTTCATGAATTATAGATACATTGTAGACATATCACTTGTCGATAAAGCTGTTTTCCCAGGTGGTGTGCTGACACGTGCCTAACAAGACACATCTAACCACCTGCTCGCTTGAGACCTATTTGACAAGCGAATGGCGTGTCCTTGAGGTGGAGCGGTGGATGAGCAATGTGAACTCGATGGCACAAAGCTTCCCGGGTCCTTCCTTGTCTGGTTGCGGCTTGTCGGTCCAAGTCTTTTCGGCCCAAAGCTTGGCGGCTCTGATCTTGGACTTGTAGGATCCCAACCGGTGAAGGGCTTGCTGGTGTATTTGCACACAGTCGTGGTCCATGCTTGAAGGTTTAGTCCAGCCCTGATTTTCACTAAAAAATTATTAGCCCTCGGGCCCAGCTTCAGCAGAGAACTCCAAGAACTCGACGCTGGAGATGGGGCCAAACTTGGCATGAGTTACGGCTGTTAAATCTTTCTTTCCGAAAATGACTCTTTCTTGAAAAGATTGTTCCCGAGAAAGTGTCTTTCAAGGGCACTGTCAACTCCCCGAGCCTACTTCACGAAAACTCTTTAGCATAGATCTTTACAAATCATTATACTGAAGATTTGAGACTTCAGTAGAGAACTTGAACTTTATCAATGTCAGCTTCCAGCAAGGCTGTTGCCAGGAAAGGCTTTTGATTTCAGCGGAGATCTTTGACGTTCGTGACACCGGCTTCCGGCAAGCTAGTTGCCAGGAGGCTCTGGATTCCGGCGGAGAAATTCGACGTTCTCGATGCCAGCTTCCAGTAAGGATGTTGCCAAGAAGGCTTTTGTCAGAGAACTTTGATGTTCTTGACACTAGATTCCAGCAAGGATGTTACCGGGAAGGCTTAGGATTTCAGCGAAGAACTTCGACGTTCTTGATGCTGGCGTCTGGCAAGCTTGTTGCCAGGAAAGCTTAAAATTTCAGTGAAGAACTTTGACGTTCTTGACACCGGCTTCCGGCAAGCTGGTTGCCAGAAAGGCTTAGGATTTCAGCAAAGATATTTGACGTTCTCGATGCTGGCTTCTGGCAAGCTGTTTGCCAGGAAGGCTTAAAATTTCAGTGGACCACATTGCCATTCTCGAGGCCGGCTTTTTGCAAGGATGTTGCTGGGAAGTCTTAGGATTTTAGCGAAGAACTTTGATCTTCTCGACGCTAGCTTCCGGCAAGGATGTTGCCAAGAAGGCTTTCAGCGGAGAACATTGACTTTCTTGACACCGGCTTTCGGCAAGATGTTGTCGCGAAAGCTTAAGATTTTAGCGAAGAACCTCGACATTCTGGATGCTAGCTTCCGGCAAGCTGGTTGCCTATAAGGCTTAATATTTTAGCGAAGAACTTTGACGTTCTTGACACTGGCTTCCAGGAAGCTGGTTGCCGGGCAGGCTTAAGATTTCAGCATAGAACTTCGACATTCTCGATGCTGGCGTCCGGCAAGCTGGTCGCTAGGATGTCTTAAGATTTCAGCGGAGAACTTTGACATTCTCGACGCTGGCTTCCGGCAAGCTGGTCTTTGGGAAGGCTTAAGATTTCATTCCCAAAAGAGAACTCTAAAGTTCTCGATGCCAAGAATACTGCTCCTAGAGGCGCCACCATTCCCTGAGTTGCAACTGCACTTTAACTTGTGCACAACCTTATTTACAACTTTCCACCTCATGCATCTCCCTTTTACATATTAGTTTTGCTCCATGTCACTTGTAATGCCGAGCATGGGACTATACCTCCTACGTGTCGAGGCACGACTTAAAGGTATAAGCCCATTCTGGAATGATCTCAAGTTCGGTATCTTTGCACGACTCATGTAAAAATAGGGATGAAATTGCAAAAGGATAGTTGGCTTACAGTCGCCACGTCACACAATACATTACATAGAAAATCATCATCCAAATAACATCACAACCCGACTACGGGTGAAGATCCAAATGAAAGATACCAAATACATAAAGCCACAGGTCCGACTCGCCCCTAGTAGAAACCACTACTGATCCTCGGGATAGTGCACATAGTATCGACTACGTTCTTCATCGTACTCCCAGTGCAGCTCCGTGCCGTCACCTGAGTAGTTCACCATAGTACCTGCATCAGGTGTGGTGTAGAATCTGTGAGCCACGGAGGACTCAGCAATCCCGTTCCCGAGTAGCAAAACTATCTAAGTCTTGGGTGTGGAACAAGGCTAAAGAAAGATAAAAGGTTGGAGCTGCACTAGCACTAGCTTACGTGTTAAGAGCGAGAAGAGAAGTGCCATGAGCAACAAAGTGATCACTAAGTGATCCTATGTAAGCACGTCAATCATAACCCCACCGTGTTCACTTCCCGAACCCCTTTCGGAAAATAACCGTCACGGTTACTCACGCTGGTAGTGTGTTCTGAACATGGTGTCAAGTTTTCTACAACCCGATATTAACAAATTCCCACCTGCCACATAACCGCGGGCACGGCTTTCGAAAGTTCAAAACCCTGCAGGGGTGTTCCAACTTGGCCCATTACAAGCCCACGATCCGCGGAGTCGCAACTCCAAGGTAGGAAGGCCCGAGTATTCTCGGAATCTCGTGCTCAAGATATTCCGACATAGGAAAAACTAATCCAGCAAGACCTCCCGGCGTGCCGACACCCACACAGTAGCCACGCGTATCTAGTCTCAGGCCACGATCGGATGAGCATAGCGTAATGTGACCAAAACCCAAGTTTCCAAGGGGGGTACTGTACACGACTCTAGTTTGGACCAACACTCAAATCGAGCACTGGCCCAGGGGGGTTGATTAAATTAATCATCGGGTTAATTACTCCCTCGGCAAGTTTTAGTTGTTAGGCGAATGGAGTACCAATGTCGGGCCTCGCTGGAAGAGTTTTAGCGCTAAGCGGGTTATCGAGGGGGTCCCATAACCCCAACCGTGTGAGGAACGCAAAATCAAGGAACATAACACCGGTTTATACGGTTCCTAGGGCGGCATGAGTGGAAGAAATCACCGAGCAAGAGGCTCAGCCTTCCACCCATTACCAATATATAGATGATTTAGTTTCAGAGTTTATATTGTGTGATATCCCAACAATAGCTTCAACATGAAGCAAGAATCTTCAAAACTTCTCCTACAACTAGCAATGCTATAATAGGGGTTGAGCGAAGCTTACGTAGCCAATCAAATGTTTGCATAGGTTGGGTGGTTAGACAGATTCATGGTTACAATAGGAGGCTGACAGACAAACATGGGCATCGAGGCAATAAGCTAAAGAGCGAGACATCTAGCAATAGGCAAAGATAGTAATGATATCTGGGTCAGGTCATCTTGCCTGTCGATTCGTCGATGGGATCGTAAGACGGCTCCTCGTACTCAAACTCGGTAGTAACCTCGTTCTCGTTCTCGGTCTCGGCTGCCGGCTCTACTCAACACAAGAACCCACGAGGCACGAAATCAAACAAGGTGCAATGCACAATCTATAGGATGCACGTATGATGCACTTAGGATGCATAACATGTCAAAGTAGGAAGCACAACAGAACAGCACAAGAACAAGGATGCAAAACATGGCAAATTAGGAAGCACAGAGAAACAACATAAGAACAACAAGTTTAAATGAGGCCGAAAACTACTTAAGACAAGTCCGGTAAGTCCTCATATGCATAGTTTGAAATTAGTCCAGATCTGAACAAACCTTAAGTTAAAGTTGTTAAAAAGCAATTTAACATGCACCATGATAATCTACACGGAATTCGAGTCAAGTTTCATATAAAGTTTGTTTAAAACGGAGCTACGGTCTAGAAGATATGATCAAAACAAGATAAGCATGGCAACGGTGCAAGACGCACCCAAACATCAAGCAAACATACTACAAACATGTAAACAAGAAGATATTATGAATCTACATGCAAAATCACACAATTTTCATTTTGGGCACGCTCAAAACGGAGCAACCTATCAAAACATACACTCGAAACAAGATACAATGCAAAGCTGAAATTAACCGCCACATAGCAACTTTGGAGCAAGAAATTTATACTCTACAGCACTCAAACATGGTGACAATAAGCATGGACATGAAGTAGACATATCCTACAGCAAACAACTACATTGGAGCAACTCCATAGGAGGCATGGATCAATAGCAACAAGCTACAACATTTTGATCATGACATTAAAAACCTGACAGTAATATTTTATAGCAACTTGGGAGCAAGATTTAAATAAGCTACAGCAATCCATATGAGCAAGTAAGGGCATGAATGGATAGACAACAACATATACAGCAAGGAATAATCAATGGCCACCCCAAAACTATCATGGATTTGCGTAGGGCATCAAGCAAACATAGCATCAGGATATGACAGATTGCAGACTTGGTGAAATTTCACTATGTGTTAAAACAGTAACATTAGCATGGCATGTTTGCCAGCATGTTTAAGTCAACTCAAGGCATATCATGGCAAATGGTTTGCACCACAGCAAAGAACACATGATGGGGAATCTAAAACATATGGGCATGTGACATGGGAACAAACACATCAATAGCAACGAGCTTCTCAACTAGGCATCTCGTAACAAGTTACAAAACCTAACAGCCACATGCACTTTTGCAATAGAGATAAACATGGCAATATGAACTCTAACATGCATGCTATATCAACCAACATGTAGAGCATCTCATGATGAACATTTTGACATCACATTTGCTTCATTTGGATAAACATGCACCAAGTTATCACATCTCAAACATGGCATGAAAATAACAAGTAGCAGCAGTTTATATCATGTAGCACTCTTGTCACGAAGATTAAGACATCTAGATGGACTCAAACAAGCATGACACAATGGAACAAAACGTAGAGCACTTCACCACGGTCATTTTGACATAGCATATGCACAAATCGAACATACACACAAAAAGATATAGCCATGACAAAATGCCATCAGACAACAAAAATCTACAAGACTTAGAGGAAAAAAAGGTCAACCTCAGATCTGGATCGGGTCAACGGGCGAAGCGGGCCGGGTCAACGCGGGATGCGGGCGGGGATCGCGGATCACGCCGGGCGCGGGACCTGTACCCGTTAGGGTTCGAGCCCGGCGGCGCCCGATCTAGATCGGGGCGACGGGGCGGCGGCCTCGCTTCGGCGATGGAGCTTGCCTCCAGCGATGGAGGTGGCCAGCGGAGGCCTGGCAGGGGCGCCGGCAATAAGGGCCCGGCGGGGCGGTGAGGCCTCGGGCCGGCGGCGAGCTGCGGAGACGCGGCGGCGCAGATCGGCGAGGGGGCGCCGGCGGGGAGGCGGAGGCCGGCGGGGTACCTCGGGCGACGGCGCGGCGGGGGCGCCGGCGGGGAGGCGAAGACGGCGGCGCAGATCGGCGGTGGGAGGTACGATGCGGCCTCGGGGAGGGGAGGCCCGTTCGGCGGCCGGACGCGTCCGGCGCGGCGGGAAGGAGTAGAATTAGGGTTTTTGGACGAAAATGGCATGGGGGGACGTTTTTATTGGCACAAGGAGTTAGGAGACTCCAAATGGGGATCGGTTTTCGGCCATGCGATCACAATTCGACGACCGAGATGATGGGAAGGGTTTTGCTGGGTTAGTGGGCTGTTGTGGAGAGGGTCTTGGGCCTCAAAGAGGAGGTTCTTTTAGCCCACTAGGTTAACCGTTGGAGTACCAAACGAACTCCAAATGCGACGAAACATGACAGGCGGCCTACACGTACCAAAACAACATTGCACGACAAGTCTCACGCCATTCCGGAAATGTTACACGGCCATACACGAAAGACGTACTCGGGGATGCCACGAACACGTGTGTGAGCGTCGGAACTCGAAACGGACATCAGGAAGAGTCGAGTGGGACCGGATGCAAGTGACAACACAAATGCAATGCAATGCACATGACAACATAATATGGATGAAATGCACACACGCACACGACAAAACGACGAAACCCGAAAAGAAAGAAGAGATGGAAAGGAATTGATGAAGCCAAAGTTTATATATTGCCATATTGGGAAAGTGTTACACATGGGGCATTAAAAACTCTCCTCTACTACGAAAAGATCTCGTCCCGAGATCTAGGACTGGAATAAGGAAGGATACTCGGAACGAAGGTGATCTTCTCGTTCCCACGTAGCTTCTCGGTCAGTATTGTGTGACCACTTAACTTTCAAGAACTTGATTGACTTGTTGCGGGTCTTGCGCTCGGTTTCTTCAAGAATAGCAACGGGGTGCTCGCGATAAGTCAAGTCTTGTTGAAGATCAATCTCCTCGAACGGAATGGTACGTTCAGGTGTCTTGAAGCACTTGCGGAGTTGAGACACGTGAAACACATCATGAACATTTGCAAAGTTGGAAGGGAGCTCAAGTTGATAGGCTAGATCGCCTCTTTTGCCAAGAATCTTGAAAGGGCCCACATATCTAGGAGCAAGCTTGCCTTTGATACCAAATCTTTGGTTTCCTTTCATAGGAGAAACACGGAGATAGACATGATCACCAATGTTGAAGGCCAAATCACGATGCTTGCCGTCATATTAGCTCTTCTGATGTGACTGAGCGGCCTTGAGATTCTCACGTATGACTTTGTACATTTCTTCGGCTTCTGAGATCAAGTCATTTCCAAGAAGTTGACGTTCACCAGTCTCGGACCAGTTGAGAGGAGTACGGCACTTTCTGCCATAGAGGATTTCAAACGGAGCTTTGTCGGCACTTGTTTGGAAACTGTCGTTGTACGAGAACTCGGCAAACGGAAGGCAATCTTCCCACTTCATGCCAAAAGAGATGACACAAGCTCTGAGCATGTCTTCAAGGATCTGGTTCACTCTTTCGACTTGACCAATAGTCTGAGGGTGAAACACAGTGCTGAAACAGATCTTAGTGCCCATGGCAGACTGAAAGGAGTCCCAGAACTTGGATGTGAACAAACTTCCACGGTCCGAGGAGATAACTTGAGGAATGCCATGTATGGACACAATTCTGGAAGTGTACAGCTCTGCCAGTTGAGCTACATTGATGGATTCTTTGACTGGAAGGAAGTGGGCTACTTTGGTTAGCTTGTCAATCACCACAAAGATAGAATCATTCCCTTTCTTGGACTTGGGAAAACCAGTGACGAAATCCATTTCAATGTGCTCAAATTTCCACTCGGGAATAGGAAGAGGTTGGAGAAGACCGGCTGGACGTTGATTTTCTGCCTTCACTCTTCTGCAGACAACACATTCATTCACGAATTGGGCAATCTCCCTATTCATGCGAGTCCACCAGTAAGATTGTTTGAGGTCTTGGTACATCTTGGAACTTCCAAGATGACATGAGAGGAGGGAGTCATGTGCTTCGTTCATTATGAGCTTCCTGAGATCACCCTTGGGAACCACAAGTTTGTCCTTAAAGAACAAGGTATCTCTCTCATCAACGCGATATCACTTGTATTTGGGAGTACCCTTGGCAATACCATGTTTCACTTTCTGCACCATAGCATCACTGAGTTGGGCCTCACGGATCTGATCTTCCAAGGTGGGAGCAACTTGAAGATTTGCAAGAAAGCCTTGCGGAACAACTTGGAGGTTGAGCTTCCTGAATGCTTCACAAAGCTCACGCTGGAAAGGCTTGATAAGGAGACTGTTGCAATATGCCTTTTTGCTCAAGGCATCTGCAATGACATTGGCCTTGCCAGGTGGTATTCGATGCTTGGACCATACTCTTGGATCATCTCAACCCAACGAGTCTGGCGAAGGTTCAGGTTCGGTTGTGTGAAGATGTACTTCAAGCTCTTGTGATTGGTGAAGATGTCCACTTTTCTGCCCAACCGAAGGTGTCTCCACGTGATCAAGGCGTGTACCACAGCTGCTAGCTCAAGATCATGTGTGGGGTAGTTCTTTTCACTTGGCTTCAATTGACGAGAAGTGTATGCCATAATTTTCTTGTCTTGCATTAGAACACCACCAAGTCCTTGAAGAGAAGCATCACAGAATACTTCATAGGGCTTGGACTCATCTGGAGGAGTAAGCACTGGAGCAGAGATGAGATTTTCTTTGAGAGTTTTGAATGCCACATCACAATCCGGAGACCAGTTGTACTTGACATTCTTCTGCAGCAAGTTGGAGAGAGGCTTGGCAATCTTGGAGAAGTTCTCAACGAACCTTCTGCAATAGCTAGCAAGGCCAAGGAAGCTTCATAGTTGCTTGACGTTCTGAGGTGGTTCCCAGTTGACAATGGCTTCAACTTTCTCGAGGTTGACCGCAATACCGTCAGCGGAGATGATATGGCCCAGATACAAGACCTTATCGAGCCAGAATTCGCACTTGGAGAACTTGGCATAGAACTTATGTTCACGGAGTCTGTCGAGAACCATACGGAGGTTCTTTCATGATCCTCTTCATTCTTGGAGAATACCAAGATGTCGTCCAGAGAAACAAGCACAAATTCGTTGGTGTAGGGGTTGAAAATGTAGTGCATCATTCTCGAGAAGGTGGGTGGAGCATTAGCGAGGCCAAAAGACATGACTGTATATTCATAGGATCCATAGCTTGTTCTGAATGCAGTCTTGTGAATATCTTCTTCACGGATGCGGATCTGGTGATAACCCATCCGGAGATCGAGCTTTGAGAACACTTTTGCTCCTTTGAGATGCTCGAACAATTCATTGATGTTGGGGAGCGGATACTTGTTCTTTATTGTCTTCTTGTTCAATGGCCGGTAATCAACGCAAAGGCGCTCCGTGCCATCCTTCTTCTTGACAAATAAGACACCACAGCCCCAAGGAGAAGTGCTAGGCCTGATTAAACCCATACGCTCTTGCTCATTGAGTTGTTTCTTCAGCTCCTTCAACACATCAGGGGAGAGCTTGTACGGACGCCGGCATGCTGGCTCAGTACCAGGCTTGAGTTCAATGACAAATTCAACTTGACGATGCGGAGGCATGCCTGGAAGCTCTTCAGGGAAAACATCTTCATATTCATTGACCACTGGAATTTGAGAGATGGCATTAATCTCGCCCTTGTCATTGAGAGAGAATAGACTAATTGTGTTATCTCGAGAGGCGAAGATAATCACGTCTTCGTCAGGATGAGTAAGCTTGACTTCCTTATTTGCACAATCAATGTGAGCATCATGCTTGGAGAGCCAATCCATCCCAAGAATAAGAGCAATGTCGGAATTGCCGAGAATAACCGGAGGAACCAGAAAACGGTAATCACCCATATAAATAGATACATCCGGAGCAAAGTTGTTGGAGTTCATTAGCAAACCCGGAGAAAGCACAGACATCGGACTAGGCAAGGCTTGCAATGGCATATCATGTGACAATGCAAAAGGTCTTGACATGAAAGAATGTGATGCACCTGAATCAAACAGGACTTTTGGAGCAATAGAGTTAACTGGAAGGTTACCAAGTATCACATCTGAAGAATTCTCTGCTTGAGCTGCATTCATCAGATTCACTCTTGCTGACTTAGGGTTGTGCTTGACAATAGCAGTGCTGACAGGCGGAGGAGGCGGAAGGCGCCTTGGGTTGGGGCACTTGTTAGCATAATGACCCTTCTGAGAGCACTTGTTGCAAACCACTTCTGAGAGAGGACGGTGATAAGGAGCACTTGACTTGGAAGCTTGAAAATGATTCTTTGACTAATTGCTTGGGTTGGGTGGGTGGGAGAAACCACGGCCACCAGAATTCTTGTTATTGTTGTTGGGAGCTCGGATCACTGGAGGAGGTGGAAGCCAAAACTTCTGTTGCTTTGCGACCACTTGGGAAGAAGAGGAGGAGTGAACAGCGTCTCTGATCCTCTTTTTGGAAGCTTCCATCTTGAGCTGGGCTGCCTCTTGCTTAAGTGCCATGTTATAGAATTGATCAAACTCATCAGGCTCGAACAAGGTGAGAGCTAGTTGGAGTTCATCCTTCAGACCACCACGGAACTGATAGATCTTGCTCTTGGCATCTGGGATGTCTTGCTTGGCATAGCGGGCTAGGTTCTGGAACTTGAAATTATATTGGAATACAGTCATAGAGCAATGCTTCAGGTTGCGGAATTGCTCACGCATACCCTCGATGACACTTGTTGGAATGTGGTGAGAGCGAAAGTCCTTGCAGAAGTCATCCCAGGAGATTACACGTCCTTCTCCGGAGTCTTTGTACTGTTGCCACCAATCAGCGGCTTGGTCCTTGAGTTGGAAGGCTGCAAACTTCACATAGTCCTCGGGCCTGACGTTACTGCACTCGAAATGCTTCTTGATATCTGTTATCCAGTCTTCAGCATCTAGAGGGTCCGCACAGTAACTGAATGCCTTTGGTTGGTTTGGCAGAAACTGGTTGAGCATAGCAAAGTGAGGTTGGTTGAACAAATTGCCTTGGCCTTGGTTCCCATGAGCACCCTGATTTGCTTGATTTGCTTGAATGTTCTGCATCATTTGCAAAAGCATCCGGGTGTTCTGGTTTGTCGCTTGCATAATTGCTCTCTAGGCCTCAGACGGAGGAGGAGGGGAAGGAGGACGATCAAGAACCTCTTCACCCTCTGGGTTAGCGTTGGGAACCCTTTTAGGAGCCATCCTGTATGAGATGACAACTATTAGCCATTGATTGAGAGAAAATATATAAGTTGAATCAACGGCTAGAAATTGCAACATAGTCTTCACAAGAACATTCGAACAACAATGAACGAATGTAATCCATAGTTTAATAGTAACAACAATCTTCACGAGAAGCCACTTGGGAGAACAAAAGGTAAATAAAAACAACAAGGAGCAAATAGAACGAATACAACATAGAAGCTTCGTTCGACATATTCATGCTGAAATCTTATGGAACGTGTTACAAAGGGGTTTTGCAATCCCCGGATCAGCATAGCCAAGGAGCCTTTAAGATGCAACTCCCGATCGGAACAACGGCCATAAAACTACTTCACTCAATATAGAACCCCGACCTCCATATCATGCATTCGTTGGAAGAATGCCTACGAACTACAAGATGAACCCACCTATTAATTTCCGAAAGTTTCCAGTTATGCAATCAGGTGTTGGGGATACAAGGGAAGCATCGTGCACTCAACTCTAATCCTACATCCAGCTATATCCATCCTTCAACACATAACCAGTTATTTCCAAAAACTGTCTACCTCGGACCTTCGAAATGCATCTACTATACAAGCTATGGCAATACTCCCGAACTACCTCCCCAGTACTGGGTGACGCCGGGGTTATCTTGCCACTAACCGCATAGGAGAGTTTTCGATGTCGACCGTCTTAAGTATTCCAGAACTGATGCGATATATTTGTGACGACAACACCTCGGAGCTCAACTCCCCGGGACACTGCCACAACCCCTAAATGACAGGAGGCATCAAGAACAATGTTCTCGTCACAAAGACATCGGAACAATCCAAGCAATACTCGCGATATTCCTAAAAAAAATTGGTGAATTTTTGAGAGTAGAAGAGGCAAGAGTAATCGTCAGGAGTCCTCAGCAGAGTGAAATGAGATGAGGAGCAAAAGAAATCCTACTCTCCGATATATATATATAGGACTCAAAACATTTTAAGTGTGTGCCTAGACTCAATCGTCAATGATTCGATCAATCAGTGGGGGCTTCTAGGTCAGAGAAGGCTCTGAATACCAACTTGTAATGCCCAGGATGGGACTATACCTCCTACGTGTCGAGGCACGACATAAAGTTATAAGCCCATTCTGGAATGATCTCAAGTTCGGTATCTTTGCACAACTCATGTAAAAATAGGGATGAAATTTCAAAAGGATAGTTGGCTTACACTCGCCATGTCACACAATACAATACATAGCAAATCATCATCCAAATAACATCACAACCCGACTACGGGTGAAGATCCAAATGAAAGATACCAAATACATAAAGCCACAAGTCCGACTCGCCCCTAGTAGAAACCACTACTGATCCTCGGGATAGTGCACATAGTATCGACTACGTTCTTCATCGTAATCCCAGTACAGCTCCGTGCCGTCACCTGAGTAGTTCACCATAGTACATGCATCCGGTGTGGTGTAGAATCTGTGAGCCACGGAGGACTCAGCAATCCCGTTCCCGGGTAGCAAAACTATCTAATCCTTGGGTGTGGAACAAGGCTGAAGAAAGATAAAAGGTTGCAGCTGCACTACCACTAGCTTACGTGTTAAGAGCGAGAAGAGAAGTGCCACAAGCGACAAAGTGATCACTAAGTGATCCTATCTAAGCATGTCAATTATAACCCCACCGTGTTCACTTCCCGAACCCCTTTCGGAAAATGACCGTCACGGTTACTCACGCTGGTAGTGTGTTTTGAACATGGTGTCAAGTTTTGTTCAACCGGATATTAACAAATTCCCATCTGCCACATAACCGCGGGCATGGCTTTCGAAAGTTCAAAACCCTGCAGGGGTGTTCCAACTTGGCCCATTACAAGCCCACGATCCACGGAGTCGCAACTCCAAGGTGGGAAGGCCCGAGTATTCTCGGAATCCCGTGCTCAAGATATTCTGACATAGGAAAAACTAATCCAACAAGACCCCCCGGCGTGCCGACACCCAGACAGTAGCCGCGTGTATCTAGTCTCAGGCCACGACCGGATGAGCACAGCGTACAGTGACCAAAACCCAAGTTGCCAAGGGGGGTACCACACACGACTCTAGTTTGGACCAACGCTCAAATCGAGCACTGGCCCAGGGGGGTTGATTAAATTAATCCTCGATTTAATTACTCCCTCGGCAAGTTTTAGTTGTTAGGCGAATGGAGTACCAATGTCGGGCCTCGCTGGAAGAGTTTTAGCGCTAAGCGTGTTATCGAGGGGGTTCCATAACCCCAACCGTGTGAGGAACGCAAAATCAAGGAACATAACACCGGTTTATACGGTTCCTAGGGCGGGATGAGTGGAACAAATCACCGATCAAGAGGCTCAGCCTTCCACCCATTACCAATATATAGATGATTTAGTTTAAGAGTTTATATAGTGTGATATCCCAACAATAGCTTCAACATGAAGGAAGAATCTTCAAAACTTCTCATGCAACTAGCAATGCTACAAGAGGGGCTGAGCGAAGCCTACATAGCCAATCAAAGGTTTGCATAGGTTGGGTGGTTAGAAAGATTCATGGTTACAATAGGAGGCTGACAGACAAACATGGGCATCGAGGTAATAAGCTAAAGAGCGAGACATCTAGCAATAGGCAAAGATAGTAATGATATCTGGGTCAAGTCATCTTGCCTGTCGAGTCGTCGATGGGATCGTAAGACGGCTCCTCGTACTCAACCTCGGTAGTAACCTCGTTCTCGTTCTCGGTCTCGGCTTACGGCTCTACTCAACACAAGTACACATGAGGCACAAAATCAAACAAGGTGCAATGCACAATCTATAGGATGCACGTATGATGCACTTACGATGCACTAAAGATGCACCTAGGATGCATAATATGTCAAAGTAGGAAGCACACCAGAACAACACAAGAACATGACAATATGCTCAAGCAAGTAGGATGCAAGACAGATCTATATAGGATGCAAAACATGGCAAAGTAGGAAGCACAGAGAAACAACATAAGAACAACAAGTTTAAATGAGGTCGGAAACTACTTAAGTTAAAGTTGTTAAACAGCAAGTTAACATGCACCATGATAATCTAAACGAAATTCTAGTCAAGTTTCATATAAAGTTTTTTTTAAACGGAGGTACGGTCTAGAAGATATGATCAAAACAAGATAAGCATGACAACGGTGCAAGACGCACCCAAACATCAAGCAAACATACTCCAAACATGTAAACAAGAATATATTATGAATCTACATGCAAAATCACACTAGTTTCATGTAGGGCACGCTCAAAACGGAGCAACGGATCAAAACATACACTCGAAACAAGAAACAATGCAAAGCTGAAATTAACAGCCACATAGCAACTTTGGAGCAAGAAATTTACACTCTACAGCACTCAAACATGGTGACAAGAAGCATGGACATGATGTAGACATATGCTATAGCAAACAACTCCATTGGAGCAACTCCATAGGAGGCATGGATCAATAGCAACAAGCTACAATATTTTGATCATGACATTAAAAACCTGACAGTAATATTTTATAGCAACTTGGGAGCAAGATTTAAATAAGCTACAGCAAGCCATATGAGAAAGTAAGGGCATTAATGGATAGACAACAACATATACAGCAAGGAATGATCACTGGCCACCCCAAAACTAACATGGATTTGCCTAGGGCATCAAGCAAACATAGCATTAGGATATGATAGATTCCAGACATGGTGAAATTTCACTAAGTGTTAAAACAGTAACATTAGCATGGCATGTTTGCGAGCATGTTTAAGTCAACTCAAGGCATATCATGGAAAATGGTTTGCACCACAGCAAAGAACATATGATGGGGAATCTAAAACATGTGAGCATGTGACATGGGGACAAAAACATCAATAGCACCGAGCTCCTCACATAGGCATCTCGTAACAAGTTACAAAACCTAACAGCCACATGCACTTTTGCAACAGAGATAAACATGGCAATATGAACTCTAACATGCATGCTATAGCAACCAACATGTAGAGCATCTCATGATGAACATTTTGACATAACATTTGCTTCATTTGGATAAACATGCACCAAGTTATCACATATCAAACATGGCATGAAAATAACAAGTAGCAGCAGTTTATATCATGTAGCACTCTTTTCACGAAGATTAAGACACCTAGATAGACTGAAACAAGCAGGACACAATGGAACAAAACGTAGAGCACATCACCACGATCATTTTGAAATATCATATGCACAAATCGGACATACGCACAAAAAGATATAGCCATGACAAAATGCCATCAGACAACAAAAATCTACAAGACTTAGAGGAAAAAAAGGTCAACCTCAGATCTGGATCGGGTCAATGGGCGAAGCGGGCCGGGTCAACGCGGGTTGCGGGCACGGATCACGGATCTGGCCAGGCGCGGGACCCATACCCGTTAGGGTTCGAGCACGGCGGCGCCCGATCTGGATCGGGGCGACGGGGCGACGGCCTCGCACCGGCGATGGAGCTTGCCTCCGGCGATGGAGGTGGCTGGCGGAGGCCCGGCGGGGGCACTGGCGGTAAGGGCCCGGTGGGGCGGTGAGGCCTCGGGCCAGCGGCGAGCTGCGGAGACGCGGCGGCGCAGATCGGCGAGGGGGTGCCGGCGGGGAGGCGGAGGCCGGCGGGGTACCTCGGGCGGCGGCGCGGTGGGGGCGCCGGCGGGGAGGCGGAGGCGGTGGCGCAGATCGGCGGTGGGAGGGACGCTGCGGCCTTGGGGCGGGGAGGCCCGTCAGGCAGCGTCGGAGGGCCCGCGGAGGGCCTGCGGGCCGGCGCAGTGGGACGGCGGCGGAGGGCCACGTGGCAAGCGCGGATTAGTCCGGCCATCGGCTGGATGCGTCCGGCGGCGGTCGGACGTGTCCGGCACGGCGGGGAGGAGTAGAATTAGGGTTTTTTGGACGAAAATGGCATGGGGGGCGTTTTTATAGGCACAAGGAGCTAGGAGACTCCAAATGGGTAGCGGTTTTCGACCATGCGATCACAATTCGACGACCGAGATGATGAGAAGGGTTGTGCTGGGTTAGTGGGCTGTTGTGGAGGGGGTCTTGGGCCTCAAAGAGGAGGTTCTTTTAGCCCACTAGGTTAACCGTTCGAGTACCAAACGAACTCCGAACGCGATGAAACTTTACAGGCGGCCTACACGTACCAAAAGAACATCGCGCGACAAGTCTCACGCCATTCCGGAAACGTTACACGGCCATACATGAAAGACGGACTCGGGGATGCCACGAACACGTGTGTGAGCGTCGGAACTCGAAACGGACAACGGGAAGAGACGAGTGGGACCGGATGCAAGTGACAACACAAATGCAATGCAATGCACATGACAACATAACATGGATGAAATGCACACACACACGACAAAACGACGAAACCCGGAAAGAAAGAAGAGCCCGGAAAGGAATTGATGAAGACAAAGTTTATATATTGCCATATTGGGTAAGTGTTACACTTAGGGCGTTACATCACTGAAATGCCTATAGGTACGCAAGTTCTAGACAGTGGTGCCTAGGATCGGGTCCTAGTTAGCAGCCCAAAGGGAACATCGCCTTCCCGACAAGCTTTGCAATCTTAGAATAAGTGCATCTACATATAGCTTTCCTTGGAGAAACAGTATTTACCACGAGTGTAGTCATACTCTTCTATTGGTCCTTTCGTAGACAAGCTATATATAAATGGAAATCTTGACGAGGTAAAGTTTAGATGATTCTGGTTTTGCACAGTCGTTCCCTACGCTTGCCAAAATGCATCTCGATCGTGCACTACTAATCAATGGTGCTTAGGAACGGATCCTAGCCAGCATCCTGTTGAGGACGCCACCTCCTCAAGAGCTTCCCACTCTAAGAAAAAACGTGGCTACACAAGTGTTGCTAAGTGGACTCGAATAACCTGGAGCGTGGATTGTCTTAAGAGCGATCGTTTGCGCACGTGTTATGTGCAAAGAACATCATCAAGGATGAAATTAAATCAACAAAATCACTGAAGTTTTTATAACTTAGCTTTTTCCTGAAGTATAAGGAAGACGTCATGGTTCGTCCTCCTCGAACAAATCAAGGTTGACGAAGGAGACACCATTTCTTGATGAAGAAGATGAAGCTAGAGACGAAGTCGATGCAGAATCATATGCGCAATTTGCATGTCCACACCATTGTGCATGTTCTCGCCAGAATGACGACGAAGTTGGTTGTCTCTAGCGCCCCTCTCTCCACTCCCGGCATGGTGGGAACAACCGTGCTGCCTGCACCGGTAGCTCTGACCACGGTGTTCGCGCCATACGCAATGGTGGCAACGCCTGCGCCGCCCGCAGACGTGTTCGAGGGAGCATTTGAAGTAGAAGGCTTCTCCATCATGGAGCCTTTCTTCTTGGGCTCCATGGAAGGTGCTTATGATGATGATTTTCAAGAAATCGAGGTGTCGCTTGCTGCTTTGGTTCATGCCAATGCAATCACCCTACCTCGCGCGCGAGAGATGTTGTGGTGGATGATCACAATCACCTATGAGGCCACGACCCCCTTTGTGATTCTGTGGGGGAATGATCACATTGCACAAAGAGCAGAAGTAGCAGGGCAGCGGGACGAGGACGATGTTTTTACCCAGGTTCGGGCCGCTAAGCAGCATAACACCCTACTCCTGCTTTGGTATATTGATCGGTGGGAGCGCGAAGACACGGAGCAATCAAGCCCAGGAAGGGTGCATCGGGGAGTGCAGCTACACGCGTAAAAGTGCTAGGGGATCAAAAGTTCGAATATCGAATCCTTCACTAGGTTGCCTTGGGCCTCTTTTTATAACTTAAGCTGCTACCATAGTAGACAAATAGTTATTATATGATGATTAGATAGTGAATAGTGCTATCATACCTAACTCTGGCAGTTTAGGACAAAATGCCATAAATGCTATCTCATGTGTCCTACGGAGAGGCAGTACCATCAAGCTTTTTCTACCGCTTGCTTAACCACCTCTAATTTACTTGACACGCCTCTTGGCGGGTGTCGATAAAGGTGTTTTTCTAGGCGGTGTGCTAACACGTGCCCGACAAGACAAACCTAACCGCATGCCCGCTAGAAACCTATTTGACAAGCGAATGGCGTGTCGCTGTGGAGCGGTGGACGAGCAGTGTGAACTCACCAACACGAAGCTTCCCTGGTCCTTGCTTGCCGGGCTGTGGCTTGTCGGTCCAAGTCTTGTTAGGCCAAAGCTTGGTGGCTCTGATCTTGGACTTGCCGGATCCTCAGCGGCGAAGGGCTTGCAGGTGTATTTGCACACAATCGTGGTCCATGCTTGGAGGTTTAGTGTAGCCCTGGTTCTACTACAGCATCACCACATGCCCCGAGTCGGCACCTGATGGATGGAATTGATTTCCCGTAGTGCTCGACTGCGCTGATTGTTAGACGCAAAAGTCTCAAAGATCATCATGACCTCGTATTCGTCCAAGATATGCTCCATGTAGTGGGTGATGCCTATCAGGATGGCAGGTCCTCCTTTAGGTATCTGCCTGACCACCCAACAGTCGTGAAGGTTGTGGATTGGGTAGGAATTAATAAGGATACCCTGTATCGGGCACGGTTTATCCAGGAAGTCGTCGATGGTTGTCCTGGGGTGGGTAGAGGTCTTTGTCTTCTTGGAAGGTTGCTCAGCTAATGGGTTTTTCTTACGAGATTCACGTCGAGGTACTAATCTACTATGCTTCAGATGATATTCATAGATTTAATTTGTGTTTGCTCTAGCCAGCCAGGCATCTTCAATGGTGCAGAACAGGGCGACCAGATCGAATAACTCCAGGAGTGTTTGGACACATCAATGAACGAGGGTGTTCAAAATGCCTTTAGCCTTGCATGCACGCTGGAATGTTGTGATTATGTCAGAGTCCACATAATCTGATATCTTGGTTTACAGACAAGAACCTGGCCTAGAATTGTTTGATCGATTCATCAGGGAGTTGTTGCACGTAGGCTAGATCCCAGACGTTGGGTGGGCCCAAATTATCAGGGTGATATTCTATGGGTGATCCCAGACGTTGGATTGGTTCCGATCTTTAGAGATCGCAGGTTCAAAACCCCATTATCCCCATTCCTCTTCAAATATGAATGTCAGCTTCCTCGGCTGCCTCTAGTGGGCTGATGTCTGAGTCACTTTCCAAAAAGTATCTCAGTTCTTCATCTGTGAAGGAATTGCTTGTAGGAAACAGAGAGGAATCATGGTTTTGTCTCAGCCCTGTGTGAAGGTGGTTCCATGACAATAGTTTTGGGCATGGTGACCATCATTGCGAGTTTGGGACCTTTAACTGGTGATCCCATCGATCCTTCTATTGTTCTCATAATGGGACTCTCAATAATTGCACCAATGTTGGTGTGAAAACCGGCAAACCTTGGGGTAGGGGGTCCTGAGCTATGGATCTCGCACAGATGGTAAAAAGAATAGAGAGATGATGTTTTACTCGTCGGCGAGGTTGATGGTAGAGGCGGCGCTTTGGTGGGTTGGCATGTTTGGGGAAAGGTGGATGTGCTACAGGCTGCACCTGTTGCCTCCATGCGTCGCGCGCCGCCTAGGTTTATGCGCAATATCGTTGGGTGCTAGGAAACAAGTGAGGAAATGGCAGGATACGATGGCATGTTCATAAAATGCCATCAATTAATGGAAACTTGGCATCTATGGAACATCAATCTAGCACAAGAAGTAGGTGATGATCAGATGAACACGGACCACACTACCGAACCCGTCAGTGATGAATTCATCAATTGCCAACAGTTGTATAGTAGCAAGTGTTTGCCCACAACACACACGGCTAATTCCATCACAAACAGGTCGGATGGATCAACTGTATGCCATGTATCGCACATT
Source organism: Secale cereale (assembly GCA_902687465.1). Classification (NCBI taxonomy): domain Eukaryota; kingdom Viridiplantae; phylum Streptophyta; class Magnoliopsida; order Poales; family Poaceae; genus Secale; species Secale cereale. Next base: position 473,150,509 of record LR738715.1, on the reverse strand, counting down.
GTCAAAAAGTAATGCGGTAGACCTTATTTAACATGTGTTAAAAAATAAAAAATAGAATTAAAAACAGGGACCTCGAGGTTAATTTAACTGATGGGATGGATAATAGAGGTCATTTAATTTGACATCAATGATCCATCCCATAAGATAATTTAACATCAAGACAACTTCCCATCTAGTCACCCATCTGTTGGCGGCTGCAGCCTGAGCACAGTGAACTTGAGAGTTCTCTTAGATGCGCTATTGGTGGAACATCTAGTCCTTGCCGATATAGGATGCCTCTTCGCATCCTTATGGCATACCCGGATGACCGCCGGTCGCCCAGTGTCCAATAGATGTTGTGTAGATAGAGCATATCACATACATCTTATTAGAAGCAATCGTTTGTGTGATTATCCGTCTTCGCACACATTTCTGTTTGCATACATGTTTGCCGCTTATCGCACGCATCCGGTTAAATTGAACCGTTTATGTTCTCTTGGCTCAAACCAAATAGTTCATCAAAGTGAACCGAATGCCGTATATCGCACACACCTTGATATAGCTGACCATTTCTTTTTTGTTGCCTAATCACAAACAGTTCATCCGAGTGAACTGTATGCTGTATATCACACACACCTTCATCTGGCTGCCCGTTTCTGTTCTTCTTCCTCAGCGCAAATAGTTCATTGAACTTAGTCGTATGCCCTTCATCGCACATGCAACTAAAATCTGAACTGTGTTTGATGCATCTGTCATCACAAATGTTTTGCACCTTTTTTGACGGGTTTTTTACACCACCATTTGCGATTACTACATCGCACACAGTTTCATTAAAGGGTCTTTGATCAGTGCCACATTAGCAGCATCCTGCAATAGTGCTAGTTCGGAGAAGAGATAGTGATACAACTGTAATATGGATAGTAGATATAGGTTTTTGTATGCTGAGAATATAAAAACAGCAAGGTAGCAACTAGGAAAAGTGAGCAAAACGGTATTGCAATGCTTGAAAACAGAGCCTAGGGTTCATAATTTCACTAACGCAAAATCTCTCAACAATGATAACATAATTGGATCATATAAAAATCCCTTAGAGTGCAACGAAGAATCACTCCAAGTTCCTATCACAGAGTACATAAGATGAAATTGCTTGTAGGGTACAAAACCACCCCAAAGTTATTCTTTCTAATCGATCTATTGCGCTATTCCTATAAGTGTCATAAAATGCCCTAGAGTTCGTACTAAAATAACACCACATGACACGCGTCAATCAAACCTAATGTCACCTAGATACTCCAATGTTACCACAAGTATACGATGTGTATCACACTATTCCATATTCATATTATTCAATCCAACACAAAGAAGTTCGAAGAGTACCCCAAGGTTTCTATCAGAGAAAGGAATCGCAAAACGTGTACTGTCGGGGCCGGATTTCGGGAACATAATATTCCAGAAATTTACCCCTAGTGTCATCACCAGCCCAGGATTACTGTTACTGGTGGACACATCCTCGTTACAGATTACCAAGCATTTACAAGAATCTGATACAAGACCATAAAGGTCTACTGATATAACAATGACTCTGGTGGTGGATGAAGGAATTGGCTTATGGAACTCCATATCGATGGGGCTCCATTCCAACAGGAACAGCTGACCCGGATAACTCCTATCCCGCGTAGCTGCACTCCTAGGCTTCGCAAGGACGTCACTGTGGTACTCCTTGAAGAACTCCTAACCTGGCCAAGTAAATAGCCAGGGACAAGCCTGTGAGTACGTTTGAATGTACTCGCAAACATCATGGACACAAGATATAACAAATGCAGCAAAACAATAATATGGTCATGGTGAATTAAACTATATACACATGCTCATGATATACTTATATTAAATGCATGCTGACGGGAATTAAAACATGGCATGATGAATAATATTTAGTGCAGAAAATAAATATTAGCATCAATAAAATATAAAAAGAATGCCGATCGGGTATCAAGTGACACCTCGGTCGGTCTTGAAAAGAAATGCCAGTCGGGTGTCTAAAAGAGAAATCGGACGATACCATCCGAGAACTCAGGCGACGCCACGAAAGGACTTGAAAAGAAATGCTAGTCGGGTGTCCACAAGAGTAGTGGCGTGATAAACCGCCTGACACTCGAGGGACGCCACAGAAAGGACTTGAAAAAAAAGGCGAGTGTCCGGGGTAGTCTAGCCAGCCCCTGAGACACTCTGGAAAGTAAAATAAGAGCAGGGGGTTAGTTCACAAATATAATCATATCATCCATAATATTCCTAACATCACTAATAGCAGTAAGAAATAATCTGCATAATACACCATGCTCAAAATTAAATTATTTCCTCCGGAGACCGACTCTAAGACCGACACTTGACCAACCCAGACTGTAATCCTTAACCGCGGACACGGCTATTCGAATAGGTTTCAAACTCTGCAGAGGGTGTACTCTTTACCCACAAGTATAGGATTTCTTTAATCAGCATCGGGACACTGACTAATTCCCATTATGGTCTTTGGGTTGAAAACACACCTAACCAGCACACACCAGCTTAACTTTTCTGCTGCCAGGAGTCACCCAAAACAACAGTTAAGTAAAACTCTAAGTCGGAGAGGCTACAACCTCCATGAGCATGGGATCACTATTCATACGCGCGGATTACAAGGGTACACTCCCTCTCGGCTACAACCGGAAACACCCATGCTCCCTGACCCGATGACTGGGTTTAGTCCAGGGCCCTGGAAACCCTCATCGTAGTCCTCTGTACGGTGTGTGCACGGAAAGGGGTTAACAACTTACTAAACCATACCTTACCCGAGGCAGGGACAAGTGGTAGCACGAAACAAGTATGGGGGTTACCGGAACAAGACTCGATCTATGGTCGACTCAGGAGGCTTACGTTTCCTGCAGGGTTATCACAACAGAACTTATTCTCTCAACAGTTTCACCAGGACAGGGCTACAACCCTTGCCTGCTTCCACATATATCTCATGACACCACCGTGTCAAAAATATGGCCCGTGCCCACCGGCACGTCCAAAACAGGAGCACATTCCTGGATTTTCATAACTTAGGCATGCTGCAAATTTGAAGGGGATGCATGCAAGAGAGAGTTTAATTATGACCATGCATGCATGCAATATTTCTACTCATATGCCAAGCCTATCAAAGTATCAAACATGCCCTAAAATATTATAGCATGAAAAACATACGCCATATCAAGTGTTCAAAATGCTTGCCTTAGTTATGAAAAGGTGCTGGTTACTTTGCAAAGAATCATCTCCCCTTCAATTCCTATTTTCAAAAATATCTAAATTACCACATAATTCAAAAACAGCACTAAAAAGTATTTCAAAAGTTTTTGAGATAAATACTAAAATAAACTAGAGGATATTTAAGGAATATCAGAAAAAGAATTAATTCATTTAGAGTTCATAAGAATTAGTTAAGGTATTACTAAGTTGAAAATAATGAATAAAAGGACTATTTAATTGATTCAACAAAAACTAAGCATAGGAAAACAAATGTTCACCTAATTTAGATAAATAAAACATGATTTTAGAAGCCTACAGAAATTGGAATCATCAAATTAGGATTTGATTTGGTGGCTGTGGAATTTATCGAAAAGCTGCTGGAATTGATAAAAAGAAAGGATAGATTCGCGCCCGGAGCGTTGTTTAGCTCCACGGCACCACTGGGCCGAGCCCAGTTGTCTGGCTGAGGGAGGGGGTGCTGACGTCGATGGCGTATTCCACGGAATACGCCTCCTTTGCGCGGTGACGGCTCCAGGAGGAGACCGCCTCCACTTACACAGCGGGGGCCCGCGGCTTGTGGTCACTGACAGTGGGCCCGCCTGGCCCACTGGTCAGGTTTGACCCCGGTCCACCCGCCCTTCTTCCTGGCGACAGAACGGGGCGGGACTCCGGCGAAGCTCGCCGGCGAACGGTGGCGCCGTTGGAGAAGTCGAGGGCACCGTTGTGTTCAGGAGGTGGAAACGGTTCGTCCGGTGCCCTCCGTGGTGGCTGGGATGGTGGGAGTTGCCGGCGACGAGGTCCTCGGCGGACGGCGCCGTCGGACGAAAAAGGGGACTCCGGCTAGGGCGCGGCTCCAGTGGAGTTGAGGTTGGGGACGGGTCGGTGGATGCTCAAGGAAGGTTTTGGTGCAGAAAGTAGGGAGGGGGATGCACTGAAGGGGTGGTGTGCTTCGAGAGAGTGGCGGCGGCAGAGGTTGCCGGAGATGGGGAAGGTGACCGTTTCCGGTCGATTGGGTGCATGGGGAAGTTCCTAGCGAATAGGAAGGGGTCGTGATCCACTGAGGAGGCTTGGGGTTGAGTATTTATAGGCGGAGCGACGCGGTCCGGTGGGTTCCAGAGAACGGACACGGCGGCGATGCTTTTACTCCGGTAGGCGTGGTCGTTGGGTGGCCGGTGCGGGTTGGCGAGGACGTGGCCTGGCCGCCGTTACTCCCCAGGCGAGCTGGCGTCTCGGGGAGGTGCCAGGTACTCGGGGCGGCGCCGTCCATGGCAGATCGTGGCAGCGGCCATTAATGGCAGGCGCGGCCGGTGGCGAGGCCATTGATGGACGGCGGAGTTTGGTGAGGGAGGTGGCTGCTTGCAGTGAAGGCGGGGCATCCGGTTTGGCTCGAGGGCGAGCCACGCGTCCAGGGCGTTGACGTCGGTGCGACGTGGCGATGCGGGACTCGTCGGGCGGCGCATCCGGACGGCGTGGACGGTGGTGGCCGGCGCAAGCGGCCAAGGGAAGATGTCGGGGGAGTAAATGGTGGTTGAGATGATCCAGAGGGGGACTCGGGCGAGTGGGGAGGCAGCAGGGCAGTGGCAGGAGCTCGATGCCACGGCTGCAGTACGGGCGCTCTGGCCACGCTCTGGACATGCCCCTGAGGTGTTCGATGAAATGCCAAAGCATGTTAGGCTGCTCCAACTGAGCTTGTTTTTGGCAGGCTGATGCTCCTGATGGTTCTAGAGATGGTGGACATGATGGTTTGGGAAGAGTGGCTAGATGCTAGTGCAATCCAAAAAGATGCCTAACTTCAGCCATGAGCTCAAGGTGCTCGACAGAAAGTTAGGGTGACCTAGGTGACCTTGTTGGATGTGCATCTTGGCAGGATGGGGTCTCTTTAGATGGTAGAGATGATGGTGAAGTTGTTTTGGGAAAAGGAAATACTTGCTAGTGTAAGTTGTACTGGAATTCAGTTCTGGACTGAATATTCAGAGGGATATTTGGTGGGTCTAAATGATGCTAATGGAGCTGATCTTCTGGAGTTAAGGTTTTGGTTGGAAGAACAAGAAGATGGCCCAGGCTCAGAAATTTTAGAGCAGGAAAATAATAGGGTTGTAGTTGAAACCTAGAGAATAGACAGAAATAGAAATGAGGATGATTCACTCAAATTTTTGCAAAACACCAAGTTGGGTTTTTGCACCAAAGTGATATTTAGGCATCATATGACCTCTCAGAAATATGGTGGAATTTTTAGAGAATTATTTAAAATAGTAGTAGTGCAACAGGAGCATTCAAAACACTGCAAAAGCTATTAAAAGAATTTCTAAGGTAAAAAAAATTTTATTATGAAAATAATTTCTACTGTTATTAAACAGATAATGAGATGACTCAAGATATAACCAGAGCCCACAACATTATTTCCAAAGCTTTACTATATGAAGAGAAGATTTTCTAAGACAGGAATAGAAAAGGCTCTGAAAATTATTAAAGAATTCAAAATTTTATTTCTAGCCAAATTTTATTTACTGAAAAAGTGGTTAAAAATTTTGGGGTGTTACAAACGCTAACCCCCTTAAGAAAATCTCGTCCTCGAGATTTGTTAAGGGCGGAAGAATTAAAAAACATACCACACAAACAAAGCACTCATATGCAAAAATGCAAACAGGGCAATACATTCATGACATACAAACAAAACAAGATCACATCATGCAAACAAACAGTACAAGCTACGCAAACGCATTCACGACCGTCTATGGTCCAAAAACGAGATCTTCGGGGTTAAGCGGAAGGTTTCCCGGTGTTGGAACACATCCTTCTTCCTCCGGAGGGAGTGGAGGGAGTTGAGGGAGCAAACGAAGAATGTGTCCCTCCTGAGTTGGCAGAGGGGGTCCGCCAATGGCGATCCGGGGATTCAGAACAGCAAGGTAGTGGAGATACTCCAGTATTTGCTGGGTGAAACGCTCCTGGGCCATCACATACTGAATGAGATAGACCAGGGCTGGATCGCTCTCCGCACGTCCACAGCGGAATGTAGCTTCTGCTCCAAAAGTAGGGCGACTTGGAAAATAGCAGTATTCCCTTGCGTTGGCACAGGGCACCGCAAATCGAAGACGGGTGACTGCTTCATATGCAGCAGACTCAATGGCCATGCCTGGCGTTGGCATGGATCTCCCGATGAAAATCACATAGGGAGGGCCTTGGTTTAAATCTGCTGGTGGAATATGTACAGCTGCCCAGTATTTCGAGAGATCAGGAGTGATTCTCGATTTGAATAGCTCATACAGGGGTGGATGGGTGGAGCCAAGAGTATTGCGGATAAAATCCCACAATAACATAACAAAACTACCAGGTCTTGCTTCGGGGTTCCTCAGATAAGCTCCGGGGTGAGACATGTGTGGATGAAAGGACAAAGGCAGTGCTTGATGCTGATGGTTGCTGGTGTGGAAAAATGAGCGTGGCCTCTTATAGAGAGCCTGGGTCATGAAACATGAAATGGTGCCGGTACGACTGGGACACCGACTCCGGAGCGGGGTTGTCTGAGTCAAAGTCTCAGGCCTCAATCCCCAAAAGAAAAGGGACATATTACTGTGCGTGTCGGTTAGGGGTCACATCTAGAATTTACTCTGCAACCACTCATCAAGCAACTTATGCCAGATCACACACACCATTAGATGGTGACACACAGGGGGTCTACAAACTCACTACGCCACACATCAGCTACTGCGGAATTTAAAGGAAAAACCGTGCCACTAGGGCTTGATAACAATTCTGGTGGACTCAGTCCACCTGGTTGATATCTATCTTGGCGCGTCTTGCGGATGCCGAGTCGTCTCCGTGCGCTTCCGCGTCGGAGCTGGCCGGAGTAGGATGGGGAGCTACAGGGCTGGAGTAGCGGTGGTGACCTTCGCGGGGTGTCGAGGTCACCGTCCCATTGGAGTAGGCCTCCAAGAGACGACGGAGATTTCCGGGTGAGGCGAAAGCATTGCCCGGGTAGGTGACATGGTCAGAGCTTGGGGGCTCAACCGGCCTTCCAAGCAGCACTAACGGGGCGTCGGTGGCGGGTGCGACTTCACTCCTTGCTGGGGTCAGGAGAGCGAGCGTCCTGCGGGTCTCAATCAGGTCAAGAGTGACCTGATCGAATAGTGCCTCTTGCGCTCTCAGGTAGCGCACCAGATGCACCAGGGCAGGGTCCGACTCATGGTCCCCGTTGGCGACTTGGGTCGGGCTACCATAGCCTTCACGACTAGGGTAGTAGTAGAAGGGGCGGCAGTTAACCCTCGGCGACAGGTGCCGGAGTTGAACTATAGCCTCTCGGGCTGCAAGTTGGATGGATTGAGGCTCGTCGGAGGTTGTCCTCCCGGTGAATCGGTAGGGACGCTCCGATGTGGTGCCCCTCCCGTAGATGTGCACCGTGGCCCAGAAGTGATGGATGGAATTACTCGTGTGCTCTTGGTACACGACATATTCCGGTGGCTCATTGATGCTAAAAGCACGACGGGTGAGATTGGCGAGGATGGTTACGAAGCCTTCAAGCTCGACTGCGGTGGTCTCGTTGTGCACGAGGGGGCCTGTCATTTTGGTGATTGGATACTGAACTGGGAATGGGGCTGTGATGTGTTGAGTTTGGGGTAAGGCTTCCTTTATAAGTCAGCAGAGTCTTCCATCGCACGCTGGTGGATGGGAAGACTCAGGTGTTGGCACAGGCACACGGCCTATGGATAGACTGATAGGTTGGGCACCGGCTATCAAAAGATGTCGGTTGCCACTGTGGATGAGATAGATTTGACCGCGGACAGGAAAAGTTGTGGGTGGTGTGGAAACCTAGGGATGGTGACCAGGCTAGGATAGGATTAGCCAATGGTCAGCCTGGCTCTGATACCAAGGCTGTCGGGGCCGGATTTCGGGAACATAATATTCCAGAAATTTACCCCTAGTGTCATCACCAGCCCAGGATTACTGTTACTGGTGGACACATCCTCGTTACAGATTACCAAGCATTTACAAGAATCTGATACAAGACCATAAAGGTCTACTGATATAACAATGACTCTGGTGGTGGATGAAGGAATTGGCTTATGGAACTCCATATCGATGGGGCTCCATTCCAACAGGAACAGCTGACCCGGATAACTCCTATCCCGCGTAGCTGCACTCCTAGGCTTCGCAAGGACGTCACTGTGGTACTCCTTGAAGAACTCCTAACCTGGCCAAGTAAATAGCCAGGGACAAGCCTGTGAGTACGTTTGAATGTACTCGCAAACATCATGGACACAAGATATAACAAATGCAGCAAAACAATAATATGGTCATGGTGAATTAAACTATATGCACATGCTCATGATATACTTATATTAAATGCATGCTGACGGGAATTAAAACATGGCATGATGAATAATATTTAGTGCAGAAAATAAATATTAGCATCAATAAAATATAAAAAGAATGCCGATCGGGTATCAAGTGACACCTCGGTCGGTCTTGAAAAGAAATGCCAGTCGGGTGTCTAAAAGAGAAATCGGACGATACCATCCGAGAACTCAGGCGACGCCACGAAAGGACTTGAAAAGAAATGCCAGTCGGGTGTCCACAAGAGTAGTGGCGTGATAAACCGCCTGACACTCGAGGGACGCCACAGAAAGGACTTGAAAAAAAAGGCGAGTGTCCGGGGTAGTCTAGCCAGCCCCTGAGACACTCTGGAAAGTAAAATAAGAGCAGGGGGTTAGTTCACAAATATAATCATATCATCCATAATATTCCTAACATCACTAATAGCAGTAAGAAATAATCTGCATAATACACCATGCTCAAAATTAAATTATTTCCTCCGGAGACCGACTCTAAGACCGACACTTGACCAACCCATACTGTAATCCTTAACCGCGGACACGGCTATTCGAATAGGTTTCAAACTCTGCAGAGGGTGTACTCTTTACCCACAAGTATAGGATTTCTTTAATCAGCATCGGGACACTGACTAATTCCCATTATGGTCTTTGGGTTGAAAACACACCTAACCAGCACACACCAGCTTAACTTTTCTGCTGCCAGGAGTCACCCAAAACAACAGTTAAGTAAAACTCTAAGTCGGAGAGGCTACAACCTCCATGAGCATGGGATCACTATTCATACGCGCGGATTACAAGGGTACACTCCCTCTCGGCTACAACCGGAAACACCCATGCTCCCTGACCCGATGACTGGGTTTAGTCCAGGGCCCTGGAAACCCTCATCGTAGTCCTCTGTACGGTGTGTGCACGGAAAGGGGTTAACAACTTACTAAACCATACCTTACCCGAGGCAGGGACAAGTGGTAGCACGAAACAAGTATGGGGGTTACCGGAACAAGACTCGATCTATGGTCGACTCAGGAGGCTTACGTTTCCTGCAGGGTTATCACAACAGAACTTATTCTCTCAACAGTTTCACCAGGACAGGGCTACAACCCTTGCCTGCTTCCACATATATCTCATGACACCACCGTGTCAAAAATATGGCCCGTGCCCACCGGCACGTCCAAAACAGGAGCACATTCCTGGATTTTCATAACTTAGGCATGCTGCAAATTTGAAGGGGATGCATGCAAGAGAGAGTTTAATTATGACCATGCATGCATGCAATATTTCTACTCATATGCCAAGCCTATCAAAGTATCAAACATGCCCTAAAATATTATAGCATGAAAAACATACGCCATATCAAGTGTTCAAAATGCTTGCCTTAGTTATGAAAAGGTGCTGGTTACTTTGCAAAGAATCATCTCCCCTTCAATTCCTATTTTCAAAAATATCTAAATTACCACATAATTCAAAAACAGCACTAAAAAGTATTTCAAAAGTTTTTGAAATAAATACTAAAATAAACTAGAGGATATTTAAGGAATATCAGAAAAAGAATTAATTCATTTAGAGTTCATAAGAATTAGTTAAGGTATTACTAAGTTGAAAATAATGAATAAAAGGACTATTTAATTGATTCAACAAAAACTAAGCATAGGAAAACAAATGTTCACCTAATTTAGATAAATAAAACATGATTTTAGAAGCCTACAGAAATTGGAATCATCAAATTAGGATTTGATTTGGTGGCTGTGGAATTTATCGAAAAGCTGCTGGAATTGATAAAAAGAAAGGATAGATTCGCGCCCGGAGCGCTGTTTAGCTCCACGGCACCACTGGGCCGAGCCCAGTTGTCTGGCTGAGGGAGGGGGTGCTGACGTCGATGGCGTATTCCACGGAATACGCCTCCTTTGCGCGGTGACGGCTCCAGGAGGAGACCGCCTCCACTTACACAGCGGGGGCCCGCGGCTTGTGGTCACTGACAGTGGGCCCGCCTGGCCCACTGGTCAGGTTTGACCCCGGTCCACCCGCCCTTCTTCCTGGCGACAGAACGGGGCGGGACTCCGGCGAAGATCGCCGGCGAACGGTGGCGCCGTTGGAGAAGTCGAGGGCACCGTTGTGTTCAGGAGGTGGAAACGGTTCGTCCGGTGCCCTCCGTGGTGGCTGGGATGGTGGGAGTTGCCGGCGACGAGGTCCTCGGCGGACGGCGCCGTCGGACGAAAAAGGGGACTCCGGCTAGGGTGCGGCTCCAGTGGAGTTGAGGTTGGGGACGGGTCGGTGGATGCTCAAGGAAGGTTTTGGTGCAGAAAGTAGGGAGGGGGATGCACTGAAGGGGTGGTGTGCTTCGAGAGAGTGGCGGCGGCAGAGGTTGCCGGAGATGGGGAAGGTGACCGTTTCCGGTCGATTGGGTGCATGGGGAAGTTCCTAGCGAATAGGAAGGGGTCGTGATCCACTGAGGAGGCTTGGGGTTGAGTATTTATAGGCGGAGCGACGCGGTCCGGTGGGTTCCAGAGAACGGACACGGCGGCGATGCTTTTACTCCGGTAGGCGTGGTCGTTGGGTGGCCGGTGCGGGTTGGCGAGGACGTGGCCTGGCCGCCGTTACTCCCCAGGCGAGCTGGCGTCTCGGGGAGGTGCCAGGTACTCGGGGCGGCGCCGTCCATGGCAGATCGTGGCAGCGGCCATTAATGGCAGGCGCGGCCGGTGGCGAGGCCGTTGATGGACGGCGGAGTTTGGTGAGGGAGGTGGCTGCTTGCACTGAAGGCGGGGCATCCGGTTTGGCTCGAGGGCGAGCCACGCGTCCAGGGCGTTGACGTCGGTGCGACGTGGCGATGCGGGACTCGTCGGGCGGCGCATCCGGACGGCGTGGACGGTGGTGGCCGGCGCAAGCGGCCAAGGGAAGATGTCGGGGGAGTAAATGGTGGTTGAGATGATCCAGAGGGGGACTCGGGCGAGTGGGGAGGCAGCAGGGCAGTGGCAGGAGCTCGATGCCACGGCTGCAGTACGGGCGCTCTGGCCACGCTCTGGACATGCCCCTGAGGTGTTCGATGAAATGCCAAAGCATGTTAGGCTGCTCCAACTGAGCTTGTTTTTGGCAGGCTGATGCTCCTGATGGTTCTAGAGATGGTGGACATGATGGTTTGGGAAGAGTGGCTAGATGCTAGTGCAATCCAAAAAGATGCCTAACTTCAGCCATGAGCTCAAGGTGCTCGACAGAAAGTTAGGGTGACCTAGGTGACCTTGTTGGATGTGCATCTTGGCAGGATGGGGTCTCTTTAGATGGTAGAGATGATGGTGAAGTTGTTTTGGGAAAAGGAAATACTTGCTAGTGTAAGTTGTACTGGAATTCAGTTCTGGACTGAATATTCAGAGGGATATTTGGTGGGTCTAAATGATGCTAATGGAGCTGATCTTCTGGAGTTAAGGTTTTGGTTGGAAGAACAAGAAGATGGCCAAGGCTCAGAAATTTTAGAGCAGGAAAATAATAGGGTTGTAGTTGAAACCTAGAGAATAGACAGAAATAGAAATGAGGATGATTCACTCAAATTTTTGCAAAACACCAAGTTGGGTTTTTGCACCAAAGTGATATTTAGGCATCATATGACCTCTCAGAAATATGGTGGAATTTTTAGAGAATTATTTAAAATAGTAGTAGTGCAATAGGAGCATTCAAAACACTGCAAAAGCTATTAAAAGAATTTCTAAGGTAAAAAAAATTTTATTATGAAAATAATTTCTACTGTTATTAAACAGATAATGAGATGACTCAAGATATAACCAGAGCCCACAACATTATTTCCAAAGCTTTACTATATGAAGAGAAGATTTTCTAAGACAGGAATAGAAAAGGCTCTGAAAATTATTAAAGAATTCAAAATTTTATTTCTAGCCAAATTTTATTTACTGAAAAAGTGGTTAAAAATTTTGGGGTGTTACATGTACCAACCCCTATGCATATATTACCCCCAATGTCACTGTCGGGTGGTTGGTGCGACATATGCCAAAGGATGGCTAATCATATGTGGGGACAATAGAACATCGTCGGGCCCTGGATGTGGGATGAGGCGGTACTTCGGACGCCTTCGGGATTTACCAAGGTTCGGGGCTCTCCAAGAAGATAACACCCCTAATCCTGCTCTGCGGGGACTCCGCGTCGTGATTATCTTCAATAGGGTGGCTACAAGGTTGCTCCTTGAGTTGTGTTGGCTAGAGGAGGAAGATGCGCAATGCTAGCCCTAGCGCTTCCCTCTCTAGATGAATGTGTGTGGTCTAAAGTTCTGAACCCCTTGCATGGGGAGTCCTTGGGTGTTTATATAGGGCTACCCCCCAAGGGTACAATGGTAATCCGGCTGGGTGCGGGCCCCGACCGTCAGCGTCTCTGAACACCGCCTTCTCTGCCGGCTGTCGGCTCACGCCGCTTGGTGGGTCCCGACGGCTACTGGAGACATGTCCGTCGCATGGGGCCCGCCATTTGTGGGCCTGGGCGACCGCCTTTAACTGTTGCCTTTCCTCTGATGACGGAGTCTTTGTCGGGGAGGGCATGGCTACAGTCCCGCCGCGTGGCGAGCATTCACTATAGCCACGTTCCATCTTACCAGCTTAATGGCTTCACAGACTCGAAGGGAAGAAGGGCCGCCAGCTAGATGGCAGCTTGCCCTTGGCGCTGCCTGCTGGGGTCTTGCCGCCTTCTGGTGGCTCGCAGACAAGTCGAGCCCGACGCGTGTGGGCCGTACTGTTGCTCGTCGTGGACGACGTAGTGGGCTGCGTGGCTATAGTGCCGTGCTGGTCGAGGGGCGTCCGGGAGGTACACTTGCACTGTGGCCATGCCTTGCCCTGGGTTCCGGGGTGGCAGGCTACATTGTAGCCATGCCTCGTCTTGTCACGGCTAGGTGGGTGCAGACATGGAGGGGGCGATAGGCTGCCTGCTAGATATCAGCTTGCTTGAGCCGCCTGGTAGTGACTCGCCGTCTGCCAGCAGCCGGCTCGTTGGGTCAGGCGGCCCAACAAGGCGGCCTTGCTTGCAGAGGGCTGGAGGGGCACAGTCGGCCATGATGTTTTGTAGTGTTATTGGTGGTCGATGAAGACACCTGTGATCAATATCTCCAATAGTAGTCCCCAAAGCTGATGGGTCACTATGGCCGAGTTTGTTTTCTTCTCACCAAGCTGTGGTGCCATGGTAGCTTCTCACCCTGCAAGATCTGTCAGGTCTTATGTTTGTTCGCTTCATGGAGAGGCCGACTGCCAGGAGCTGGTCAGCGGATTTGAAATGTCGGGGAAGGTGCCGAGTGGTGCACTAACTGGGCGTGCCGCCCGTTGCTCAAGCGCCCCGCGGTGTCAGCAGGTCAGGGCGGCCTGCCAGCCCACGCGCACAACAGGACACGTTGCCGCAGGCCTGGGCCCACCACTGCAGGACCTCGGCGCACACGCGGATCCGCTGTGGCCGTTGCAATCGATTGTGATTCCCCCGCGCATTAAATGTGCGCAGTTATGGCGCAAAAAGCGCGGGGCATGGACGCAGCTAATCCCACGTCCCGCCACTTCGGCTCCGCCGCCCCGATCCTATAAGTAGGGGGGAGGGGGCGGCAGAATGCACATGCACCCTCCTCTCCCTCTTCTTATTCTCCTTTGTTCTCTCCTGCCCCCTAGCCACTACCGTGCCTGCTGCCTCCGCCGGAGCCAGGGCGTGTGGAGCCGTGGCATCCTGGCTTCCCAGCCACCATCCACACTTCTATCGAGCCATGGCTACCGAGGCCCCAATCAATCGTTCTGGTGATTGGGATGGCAGCAACGTCCATGAGGACCACATCGAATTTCTTCGTCGGACGTGGCGGCTCCCCCACGCAGGGAGCATGGGGGTGCGCATTCCGCCGGCGACCGAGATCTTGTCTATGCTGGAGGACGGCAAGCGCGTCGTCTTTCGGGCGCACTTCATCCGCGGCTTCGGCCTTCCAGCGAGCGGGTTCTTCCGCTCGTTCTTAGATATTTACGGACTACAGCCCCACCACCTCACTCCAAACACGGTGGTGCTGCTTCCTGCCATTGTCACCCTTTGCAAGGTGTATTTTGGCATGCTCCCCACAATTGAGCTGTGGGGAGAGCTCTTCTACCTCAAGCTCGGGACCGCCATAAATAACGAGGTGGCCCAATGCGGAGCCTTTGTCACGGTGCGCCGCACCGGGCCTGGGATCCGCTTCCCGAAGATCGCCTTGCTGCAGTCGACCAAACTGTGGTAGAAGACGTACTTCTACGTCAAGAGCACCGACCCGATGTGAGATCACGTCAATCTGCCGGCATACGTGGACGGCCCGCCTGCCGAGCCCCTCTCCACCTGGAGGTACCGGCCGAGGTCTCTGTCGCCTGCCTCCTCTATCGCCCTCGCCCGCCTTCAGGATATGTTGGCGTTGGAAGGCCTCAAGTCTTTAAACTTGTAAGCCGCCTACGTGGATCACCGGGTGTTGTCCCTTCAATCGCGGCCAAACAGAGCACTGTGCTCTAGTGTCTGTCGGCGGCGGGCATCGGCAAGCGTCGATGGCCATCGGTGGAGGAAGTGGACGGAGGGGGAGAGGGGTCCAGGAGGTCTGCGACGGGGAGGCGAGGCCAAGAGACACGCTCACGCGCGCGAAGACGACGAGAGGCGCGTAGCCGAGGCAGAAACGGCGCTCTGGGCGCGGCCACTGCACACAAAGCGCGCGCATAGACATGCCCTTGTTGTGATCACCACAAGCACTGACAGGTAATGGTAGAAAGGGTTGTAAAAGGTTGTCTACAGGTGAGTCTCTACAGGGTAAGTATCAGGTGTGGTGGTAGAATGGTGAAAAGCTCTATGGTCACAATGTAAAGACCCTCTGAAGTTTACTGCAGTAAACTTTGAGGAGAAATGCTGGTCAACAACAATTGTTTTGGAGCAAAAGGGTTTGTCTGGGGGTTTGAGGTAAATAAGAACTACCATCCTGGTAAGTTGGAGAAGATTTGGACCAAGATAAATCATAGTTGCTTTGCAACTGCCAAATCTGGTCCAGAAACTAGATTAGGATGTTGCACTCAAATGGTGTGGCCACATGACCTCAAATTTGGCAAGGCTTAGGGATTTGGTCATCGAAGATGGTGTAGGAATTTCATACCAATTGGATTTACCAAAATGGTACTTCCTTCACAAGCATCCTTTCTGTCCAGAAAGTTAGGAAAAATCTTGAGGGAAAATAGCTACATAAAATGTCCCAAAAATTGGTGGAGGTAGGTTATATGGGTTAGAGAAGGTCCTCGAATATTTTCAGCTATAGTGGAGCAAGATAAAATACACTTGCTTCACAAACTGAAAATTTGGACAGAAACAAATATCTGAAGGTGTGCTCACATGGTTGATTGGATGGAGCTGAATTTTGGAGCAGTGAAATAATATGATCACAAGATGAGGCATGCACAAATTCAACTCATTTGGATGCTCCTAGATAGTACTTACTTCACAGTGGCTTCTGTTTGACAGAAACTTTCAAAATTCACTGAGGAAGATTGGCTAGGGAAATATAGTTGAATTTTGGCAGGTGCCAATTAATTGGACATATAAGAATGCCCAACAAGTTTGGGGTCAATTGCGAAAAGATAAATAGCACTTGCTTCACAAAGTACCATTTAGGGCAGAATAGGAAAATGAATATTTGAGAATTATTTTTGAACATGGCAAGGAAAAGTTTTACCATATTTGATGAAGATATGACCCAAACAATTTATTAAAATTTATTTGGGAATTTTTGGAGGGATAGAAATATAGGTTGCTTCACAACCTAGGGTAGACAGAGTTATTCCTTTAATCAGAAAAGGAATACTCCCTAGAAATAGAAATTAGGGTTTGCTCACGCAGTGGAGTGACATGATCTTGGCAAGGTTTTGGGAATGATGAGCCACTTGGGAGGTCAAAAGAGGATGATTTCCCTGGTGACAAGGCCACAGAATCACTCCAAAAAGAAAAACAGAGCAACAACCAATAAATCAAAAAGAAAAACTAAAGGGCCAAAAACCAGGCTGTCACAAACCTTCCCCCCTTAAAGAAATCTCGTCCTCGAGATTTGATGGCTCAAGGAACAAGTATGACTTGAGGATACCATTTTCAACTCGGATATCCATTACCTTTATTTATTTGTTCCCCCGAGAATTTTAGGTGATCTGATTATCCTTGCTCGGGTTGGTTTGCTTCACCTTTCCCCAACTTTTGACGGGTTTTTGATCATATACCAATTCATTTTGCTGACGCTGATTTTTCCATGTCTGCGATGATATCCAATGCATCTGAGCATAAATTACCTTTTGGTCATGAAAACCTTTTTACTTCTGTCATGGGGTGGCTTCAAATAAATGCAGGCCTTCTTGTTTCAATAAATGCTGAGAATTATTTATGGCCATCTTCTGACGGGGTCGGACTTCTCATAGGCGGTACTGACTCATTTTGATTTATTCCTTTGGATCGAGCATGAGATTTGAGCCAAGGATTTGACTGCCTTTTGTTGTGAACAATATAACGGTGTATGGAAGTATAATTGTGTCATACCTCAAATATTTGCATATTGAGACTGGCCCGACAGGGAGCTGACGGACAAATGCTTTTCCTAGCAGACTAAATGTGTACTTGATTCTGTCAATGGCTCTACCAGGTATGAGCTGATTGGCTGGCTTTTTGATTTTCTCCTTTTTGTCGGTATACTGCTTTGTATTTTTCCATACTAGCCATTCCAAGCGGGTCAGCGGGATATGGAATCCTTATAAAACAGAGTATGCCACTGAGAGTATGCCTTTGTGGATCCTTATAAAACAGAGTATGCCACTGAGAGTTAGCCAGACCCTGTTGGTCGCGCAAAAATCATCATACCTTTGCTGTCAGCCTTATCCTTTTGACATGTTGGAAATATGCTCTAGAGGCAATAATAAAATGGTTATTATTATATTTCCTTGTTTATGATAATTGTCTGTTATTCATGCTTGAATTGTATTATCCGGAAACAGTGATACATGTGTGAATACATAGACCACAACGTGTCCCTAGTAAACCTCTAGTTACTAGCTCGTTGATCAACAGATGGTTACGGTTTCCTGACCATGGACATTGAATGTCATTGATAATGAGATCACATCATTAGGAGAATGATGTGATGGACAAGACCCAATCCTAAGCCTAGAACAAGATCGTGTAGTTCGTAATGCTAAAGCTTTTCCAATGTCAAGTATGTTTTCCTTAGACCATGAGGTTGTGTAACTCCCGGATACCGTAGGAATACTTTGGGTGTGCCAAACATCACAATGTAACTGGGTGGCTATAAAGGTACACAACGGGTATCTCCGAAAGTATCTATTGGGTTGGCATGAACCGAGACTGGGATTCGTCACTCCGTGTGACGAAGAGGTATCTCTGGGCCCAGTTGGTAAGACATCATCATAATGAGCTCAATTTGACTAAGGTGTTGGTCACAGGATGATGTATTACGGAATGAGTAAAGAGACTTGCCATGACGAGATTGAACAAGGTATCGGTATACCGACGATCGAATCGCGGGCAAGTAATATACCGATAGACAAAGGGAATAGTATACGGGATTGATTGAATCCTTGACATCGTGGTTCATCCGATGAGAGCATGTGGGAGCCAACATGGGTATCCAGATCCCGCTGTTGGTTATTGACCGGAGAGTCGTCTCGGTCATGTCTACGTGTCTCCCGAACCCGTAGGGTCTACACACTTAAGGTTCGGTGATGCTAGGGTTGTAGAGATATATGTATGCGGTAACCCGAAAGTTGTTCGGAGTCCCGAATGAGATCCCGGATGTCACGAGGAGTTCCAGAATGGTCCAGAGGTAAAGATTTATATATATGAAGTCCGTTTTCGGCCATCGGGAGAGTTTCCGGGGTCACCGGAAGGGTCCCGGGGGTCCACCGGGTGGGGCCACCTATCCCGGAGTGCCCATGGGCTGAAAGGGGAAGGGAACCAGCCATAGTGGGCTGGTGCGCCCTCCTTGGGCCTTCCCCTGCGCCTAGGGTTGGGAACCCTAGGGGTGGGGGCGACCCACCTGCTTGGGGGGCAAGTCCCCCCCTCTGGCCGCCGCCCCCCTAGGAGATTGGATCTCCTAGGGCCGGCGCCCACCCTGGCGCCTCCCTCTCCCTCCCCTGACACCCCTTCCTCCTCAAGTGCTTCTTGGCGAAGCCCTGCTGGAATACCGCTGCATCAACCACCACGCCGTCGTGCTGCTGGATCTCTATCAACCTCTCCTCCCGCCTTGCTGGATCAAGAAGGAGGAGACATCGCTGCTCCGTACGTGTGTTGAACGCGGAGATGTCGTCCGTTCGGCTCTGGATCATCGGTGATTTTGATCACGACGAGTACGACTCCATCCTCCACTTTCTCTTGAACACTTCCGCTCGCGATCTACAAGGGTATGTAGATGCACTCCCCTCCCCCTCGTTGCTAGATGACTCCATAGATTGATCTTGGTGAAGCCTAGAATTTTTTTTGATTTCTGCTACGTTCCCCAACAGTGGCATCATGAGCTAGGTCTATGCGTAGTATCTTGCACGAGTAGAACACAAAGCAGTTGTGGGCATAGATTTGTTCAATTCTCTTGCCGCTACTAGTCTTATCTTGATTCGGCAGCATCGTGGGATGAAGCGGCCTGGACCGACCTTACACATACGCTTACGTGAGACAGGTTCCACCGACTGACATGCACTAGTTGCATAAGGTGGCAAGCGGGTGACAGTCTCTCCCACTTTAGTCGGATCGGATTTGATGAAAATGGTCCTTATGAAGGCTAAATAGAAATTGGAATATCACGTTGTGGTTTTGGTGTAGGTAAGAAACGTTCTTGCTAGAAACCTATAGCAGCCACATAAAAACTTGCAACAACAATTAGAGGAAGTCTAACTTGTTCTTGCAGCATGTGCCATGTGATGTGATATGGCCAAAAGGATGTGATGAATGATATATGTGATGTATGAGATTGATCATGTTCATGTAATAGGAATCACGACTTGCATGTCGATGAGTATGAAAACCGACAGGAGCCATAGGAGTTGTCTTGTTTTATTGTATGACCTGCGTGTCAACGAAAAACGCCATGTAATTACTTTACTTTATTGCTAACCATTAGCCATAGTATTAGAAGTAATGTTTGGCGAGACAACTTCATGAAGACACGATGATGGAGGTCAAGATGATGGAGATCATGGTGTCATGCCGGTGACAAAGATGATCATGGAGCCCCGAAGATGAAGATCAAAGGAGCAAAATTATATTGGCCATATCATGTCACTATTTGATTGCATGTGATGTTTATCATGTTTTTTACATCTCATTTGCTTAGAACGACGGTAGTAAATAAGATGATCTCTCACTAAAATTTCAAGAATTGTGTTCCCCCTAATTGTGCACCGTTGCTAAGGTTCGTTGTTCCGAAGCACCACATGATGATCGGGTGTGATAGGCTCTAACGTTCGCATACAACGGGTGTAAGACAGATTTACACACGGAATACACTTAGGGTTCACTTGACGAGCCTAACATGTACATACATGGCCTCGGAACACGGAAGACCGAAAGGTCGAACATGAGTCATATAGAAGATACGATCAACATAAAGATGTTCACCGTTGATGACTTGTCCGTCTCACGTGATGATCGAACACGGTCTAGTCGATTCAGATCATGTATCACTTAGATGACTAGAGGGATGTCTATTTGAGTGGGAGTTCATTAAATTTGTTTAGATGAACTTAATTGTCATGAACATAGTCTAAAATCTTTACAATATGTCTTGTAGATCCAATGGCCCACGCTCATGTTACCCTCAACTTCAACGCGTTCCTAGAGAAAACCAAGCTGAAAGACGATGGTAGCAACTATACGGATTGGATCCGTAACTTGAGGATCATCCTCATAGCTGCAAAGAAAACATATGTCCTTGAAGCACCACTAGGTGACGCTCCCGCCCCAGCGAACCAAGACGTTATGAACGCTTGGCAGTCGCGTTGTGATGATTAATCACTGGTTCAGTGCGGCATGCTTTACAGCTTAGAATCTGGGCTCCAAAAGCGTTTTGAGCACCACAGAGCATATGAGATGTTCCAAGAGCTGAAAATGGTTTTCCAAGCTCATGGACGAGTAGAGAGATATGATGTCTTCGACGCATTCTATAGTTGTCAGATGGAAGAGAATAGTTCTGTCAGTGAGCACATACTCAAATTGTCTGGGTTGCTTAATCGCTTGTCTCAATTGGGAATTAATCTCCCAGACAAAGCAGTCATTGACAGAATCCTTTAGTCGCTCCCAGCTAGCTACAAGAGCTTCGTGATGAATTTCCATATGCAAGGGATGGAGAAGTCCATTCTCGAGGTGTATTCGATGCTGAAGTCAGCGAAGGTGGAGATCAAGAAAGAGCATCAAGTGTTGATGGTGAATAAAACCACTAAGTTCAAGAAAGGCAAGGGTAAGAAGAACTTCAAGAAGGACGGCAAAGGAGTTGCCGCGCCCGGTAAGCCAGTTGCCGGGAAGAAGCCAAAGAATGGACCCAAGCCTGAGACTGAGTGCTTTTATTCCAAGGGAGCGGGTCACTTGAAGCGGAACTGCACCAAATACTTAGCAGATAAGAAGGCCGGCAACGTCAACGGTATATGTGATATACATGTTATTGATGTGTACCTTACCAGCGCTCGTAGTAGCTCCTGGGTATTTGATACCAGTGCAGTTGCTCACATTTGTAACTCAAAGCAGGACCTGCGGAATAAGCGGAGACTGGCGAAGGACGAGGTGACTATGCGCGTCGGGAATGGTTCCAAGGTCGATGTGATCGCCGTCAGCACGCTACCTCTACATCTACCTTCGGGATTAGTTTTTAAACCTCAATAATTGTTATTTAGTACCAGCTCTAAGCATGAACATTGTACTGGATCTCATTTAAATCAGAGAATAATTGTAGCGACCAGACCACAAACAGTCTGATTTCTGTGCATCAGGGTCATCCCTGGATTAGTAATGCTGACACGCACAGTACTTGAAGGATTTATAACAGAGTAGCAATCACACACTTATTACATCGATAGTTCCAACGATGAACTTATTACAATAAAAATGGCTCAAGGCCATCTAACACGATAACAGCGGAAGGCTTGGAAGATAAGTAAGTCCATCAACTCCAACGACATCACTGAGTATAGAACCACGACCTAAAAGTCACCTTACTCGTCCTCTGAAATGTCTGCAACATGAACGTTGCAGCCCGAAAACGGGTCAGCACATCGAATATGCTGGCAAAGTAACACATAGAGAGTAACAAAAGTAAAACTATACTATATGCAATATGGCTGGTGGAAAGCTCTATGGTTACAGTTTTGCGTAAAGCCAATTTTTCCCTACTGCAAAGGAATATATTTTAATTAACTATCATGGTAGTTGAAACATCATTGAGAAGATAGACATCCTCTCAATCCCAAATAATAATCATCATTAAAACCCAACAATATTAATTAAAGTAACATGATGAGATTCACATGATAATCCAAGCACTAAATACTCAAGAAGTCTGTAACCGGGGACACGGCTAATCATGATCAATTTGTACACTCTGCAGAGGTTTGCGCACTTTTCCCCACAAGACTCGATCGCCTCCGTTGGAATTCTCGCACTACATGTTGTTTGAGAAACGGATGACCGAGACACAGCCTTTCAGAAGCACTAGCACCTTACGTCCGGGTGGACCGTACCAACCTACATCCCCTACATCTGCTAGTCCACCACTGTAAGAGTTCGCACAACTTAGTCAACTATGCTAGAGCCCATAATAGCTTGTGGCTGCACACGGAAGTTTCTAGTATGAATAATCTCATGATCCCCTTGAGCCTGGGTGGCGGTCCATAAAGAAAACAGGCAATCGCTGGAATACCCAGGTGCCTCAATCCACCCAGATGTGTGTTAAAGTTGCCACCTAAAGTTGAACCATTAATTAACAATCTCACATCTGTCATGGATACACTCACCCAATCCACGTCTACGAGCATAGCATGACCTAATAGCAAACGTAGAAGTAACTCCCAAAAGTTTGAATGTAATGCAGGTAATAGGTACTACCTCATCGACTTCCCAGTCCCACATGTTATAGCTCCTACTCATGAAATGTGTGAGGGTTTGACTAATGCAATGAAAACTGGGTAATTGGAAAGTATGATCAAAGTGTTACTTGCCTTGCTGATGATCTGCAAAACCTAGAGATTCAAAGTAGCAATCGGCGCACTCCGGGTACTCTATCGCAAACAAACAAACACACAATAAGTACTTAACTAATGCACGGGTAAAAGTCAAATAAGAGATCTAACCAGAAAGTTCAACTTAAGAACTCCGGTTTGCAAAAGAAACAACAAAAGAAAGCAACGAAAGACAAACGGCGAAAGAGAAACAACTACCGTACCAATCTGGATCTAAGTCCAAATTTACCAGAGGCAAACACTTGAGTGACTAGATTAAACGGAAAGAGAATTTCGAGACGAAACTCCAGGCGCTTGAATCGCCTGATTCCGATAAACAAGCGAAAAGATAAACTAAAACGAAGATCGGATCAGAAATCACGATCAGAAAATAAACTACGAAAAGGAAAACTAAAAACAACTTAACGAACGGACGTTCGTCAGCTGAGACTAAATGACGAACTCGTTCGTTAAAACGAACGAACGGGTGAACACTCACTAATTAACTAAACCGGGAAAAGAAAAAAAACCGATCTATCTAAAAAAACGAACTAGGGTTCTTAAAAAAACAGATGGTTTTCTACAGAAAACCGGCGGCGGGCGGCTACCTCGTCGTTTTGGCCGGCGGGAGGCGTCGGCGGCGGGCGGCGGTGCTGCGGCGGGGATGCGGTGGTGGTGGTGCGCTGCGGCGGCGGCGGCTATGCGGCGGTGTGCGGCAAGGGGCACGGGGGCGGCGGCTTATATAGT
>LR738715.1:473052998-473122840 GCA_902687465.1 Secale cereale | reverse complement strand
ATTCAATATTCCCTTCGTACTTAGATAACCAATCCATGCCTAATATCACGTCCAGTCCTTGAGATTCCAATACTATTAGGTCTGAAGGGAAAGTGTAGTTACCAATCCTCAATGGGAACTGATCACAGCATAATTTAGCCATATACTCTGCTCCTGGTGAGGTTACTAACATGGGTGACCTAAGGGCTTGGGTTGGCAGCTTATACTTATCCACAAATCCCCTTGAAATGTATGAATGCGTTGCACCAGTATCAAAAAGAACTAGTGTAGTAAAGGACTTAACTAAAAACTTACCTATTACTGCATCAGGCTGAGCTTCAACCTCCTCCATGCTAACGTGGTTCACTTGCCCCATATTGAAAGGGTTCGGCTTCTTTCCAGAGCTTGCATTGCTATTTCCATTCTGGGCTTCTGGACATTCATTGGCGTAATGTCCCGTCTTCTGGCACTTAAAGCAAGTGACTTGACTCAGGTCTCGCTTGGCTGGAGTTGTTGGGTTAGTGTGGTTCTGTCCGTTGCTTCCTCCATTCCCATTCCCATTCTTGGGGCCACTATGATTGTGCGAGCTACCTCCTCCATGGGTATGTTGAAATTTCGTACCGTTTTAGGGGTAAAACATGGCTTCTGCTGAGCTCCAGAATTGTACTTTCCTTGTCCATACTTCCTCTTGTGACTTTCAATCTGTTGGTGCTTTCCTTCAATCATTAGAGCTCGATCAACCAGTTCCTAGTAGTTGTGGAAAGTTGCCACCATCAACTGTACACTCATCTCATCATTCAGCCCTTCCATAAATCTTTCGTGCTTAGCGGCATCTGTGGCCACATCATCTGGGGCATAACGAGATAGGGTACTAAACTCATCCACGTACTGAGCCACAGTACGGTTGCCTTGGCGCAAATTGTGAAACTCCCACTTCTTCATGCTCATAGATCCAGTTGAGACATGGGCAGTACAAAAAGCTTGCTGAAACTGTTCCCAAGTAACATTGGCTATGGGAAAAGTGGTTGTGTAATTCTCCCACCACGCTGCGGCTGGTCCAGACAACTGGTGTGCGGCAAAACGCACCTTCTCAGCATCTGAGCAGTTAGCAGTGGTCAAATCCCTTCCAATATTGCGCAGCCAGTCATCAACGACTATTGGTTCAATGCTACTAGCAAACACCGGTGGTTGTAACCTTAAGAAACGGGTCAGGTTATCCACGGGCGGTGGTGGTTGAGGGTTGTTGTTGTTGTTCTGGTTGTCTGGACAAGAAGTTGCATCAGGGTGTTCTGTTGTTGGATCAACTGAGTGAGCTCAGGGGGAAACTCAAATCCGGGCTCACGTCTTGGAGGCATCTGATGGGTGTAGAGGGAAGAGATTAGAATAGAAAAGAGGTCTAAGGAAAAATCACTACCCAATGCTCATGAGGCAAACACAAACATAACAATTTTAAGCAAGGGCTTACACAGATCTAATCGTTACAAAAGTGCTATGTGTCTACTAAAATGGAAAACTACTAGTCTTAGGAAGGTCTTCTAAAAATTTTGATCGGCAGAGGATTCCATGATGTCCGCTCCAGCTTCATCTTCATAGTCCTCATCATCGCTATAATCGGGGTCTGAGTCCGTGTCGTCAAGGATGATGTAGTCTTCAGGTGGAATCTCCTTGGGTTCTTCTTCCTCTTCTCCCATGAATACTCCTAGCTTTTGTGTCAAATCAGCATTCTTCTCCACAAGTATTAACATCTCCTCCATGTATCCGTCGCGTGTGGACTTGAGTTCCTCCTCTAACTCCAAGTTTCTGGTTAGTGCTTTCTTCAAGTCTATCATCCCTGCACACATCTGGTGCTCCTGGCGACAAATGTGTTGGTTTAACTCTTGAATGAACGAGGCAATGGACCTGTCCTTCCGGGTGTTGATCTTGTCCCACCGCTCATCCCCACGTCCACAAATCTGGTAGATGGTGTCCTTTAGCTCTTGTTTGTAGATTTCTCCAATCCTTCCCATAGCGACGTGGGCTGCCATCCTCCTGCCTAGGCTCCATGTAGGCGCATTAAAGGAAAATTCTATGGGTGCGGTGACGGGCATGAACGTTCTTCCTGGAACTTGAGCTTCAATCAACCAACGCTCCTCTTCAGGTAAAGTGGTGTTGTAGGTTCCGGTGAAAATTTGGTAGTCCGATGTTTAGATATATGGTGACTTCCTTCAGGTGTCGTCCGAACGGTGTATCTTCATCTGGTTGCGTGAAGTTGTTCCTTGCATCCACCATCCTAAAAGAGTAGAAAAGATGAGGAGTCAGAAAAGAGAAGAGTGAATAGTGCTCTAGGGTTTTAGCTTAGTGGTCATGTCCTACAGTCAGCGTGTGCTCTGATACCATCTTGTAGCGACCAGACCTCAAACAGTCTGATCTCTGTGCATCAGTGTCATCCCTGGATTAGTAATGCTGACACGCACAGTACTTTAAGGATTTATAACAGAGTAGCAATCACACACTTATTACATTGATAGTTCCAACGATGAACTTATTACAAAAAAAATGGCTTAAGGCCATCTAACACGATAACAGCAGAAGGCTTGGAAGATAAGTGAGTCCATCAACTCCAACGGCATCACTGAGTATAGAACCACGAACTAAAATGCACCTTACTCGTCGTCTGAAATGTCTGCAACATGAACGTTGCAGCCCGAAAACGGGTCAGCACATGGAATATGCTGGCAAAGTAACACATAGAGAGTAACAAAAGTAAAACTATACTATATGCAATATGGCTGGTGGAAATCACTATGGTTACAGTTTTGCGTAAAGCCAATTTTTCCCTACTGCAAAGGAATATATATTAATTAACTATCATGGTAGTTGAAACATCATTGAGAAGATAGACATCCTCTCAATCCCAATTAATAATCATCATTAAAACCCAACAATATTAATTAAAGTAACATGATGAGATTCACATGATAATCCAAGTACTAGATACTCAAGACGTCCGTAACCGGGGACACGGCTAATCATGATCAGTTTGTACACTCTGAAGAGGTTTGCGCACTTTTCACCACAAGACTCGATCGCCTCCGTTGGAATTCTCGCACTACATGTTGTTTGAGAAATGGATGACAGAGACACAGTCTTTCAGAAGCACTAGCACCTTACGTCCGGGTGGACCGTACCAACCTACATCCCCTACATCTGCTAGTCCACCACTGTAAGAGTTCGCACAACTTAGTCAACTATGCTAGAGCCCATAATAGCTTATGGCTGCACACGGAAGTTTCTAGTATGAATAATCGCATGATCCCTTTGAGCCTGGGTGGCGGTCCATAAAGAAAACAGGCAATCGCTGGAATACCCAGGTGCCTCAATCCACCCAGATGTGTGTTAAAGTTGCCACCTTAAGTTGAACCATTAATTAACAATCTCACATCTGTCATGGATACACTCACCCAATCCACGTCTACGAGCATAGCATGACCTAACAGCAAACGTAGAAGTAACTCCCAAAGGTTTGAATGTAATGCAGGTAATAGGTACTACCTCATCTACTTCCCAGTCCGACATGTTATAGCTCCTACTCATGAAATGTGTGAGGGTTTGACTAATGCAATGAAAATTGGGTAACTGGAAAGAATGATCAAAGTGTTACTTGCCTTGCTGATGATCCGCAAAACCTAGAGATTCAAAGTAGCAAGCGACCGCACTCTGGGTACTCTATAGCAAACAAACAAACACACAATAAGTACTTAACTAATGCACGGGTAAACTCAAATAAGAGATCTAACCAGAAAGTTCAACTTAAGAACTCCGGTTTGCAAAAGAAACAACAAAAGAAAGCAACAAAAGACAAACAGCAAAAGAGAAACAACTACCGTACCAATATGGATCTAAGTCCAAATTTAGCAGAGGCAAACGCTTGAGTGACTATGTTAAACTGAAAGAGAATTTCGAGAAGAAACTCCAGGCGCTTGAATCGACTGAGTCCGATAAACGAGCGAAAAGATAAACTAAAACGAAGATCGGATTAGAAATCGCGATCAGAAAATAAACTATGAAAAGGAAAACTAAAAACAGCTTAACGAACGGACGTTCGTCAGCTGAGACTAAACGACGAACTCGTTCGCTAAAACAAACGAACGGGTGAACGCTCACTAATTAACTAAACCAGAAAACAAAAAAAAACAGATATATCTAAAAAACAAACTAGGGTTCTTAAAAAAACCGATGGTTTTCTCCCGAAAACCGGCGGCGGGCGGCTACCTCGTCGTTTCGGCCAGCTGTGCTGCGGCGGGGCTGCGGTGGTGGTAGTGCGCTGCGGCGGCGGCGTGCAGCGGCGGCGGCGGTGCGCTGTGGCGGCGGCGGCGGTGATGCGCTGCGGCGGTGGCGGTTATGCGGCGGCGGCTATGCGGCGGTGTGCGGCAAGGGGCAGGGGGGCGGCGGCTTATATAGTGGGGGGGCTAGAAACTTGCGGGAGGGGCAAGAATCGGCGGCAGGCGGCGGAGTCCGATCCGGCCACGGTGGCGCGCGGGCGGGGAAGGCGGTGCGGGCTGCTGGGCCTCGCTCAGCTGCGCTTCGTCCCAGTCTTGTCGGGTCCCCCTATTTTTTTTTTCTAATTAACGACGGCGCTACGAAAAGAAAATCTAGAAAATAAAATAAAAATATAAAATTGCCAAAACAAATTTTCACTGTCTAAATAGAATATTTAGAACAAGATGAACATTTTCTTGGCACTAAAAATGCATTTTTGAAAACATGCAATTTTTCCTAATTCAAATAAAACTCCAAAGAAAACTTATTTGATTTTTTTATTAAATCCTCAGTATTTCTTTATTTTTGGGAGAGTCATTTTACTCCCTCTCTCATATTTTTCATGATAGAAATACTTGAAGATAAAATAAATAAAATCAAATGATCCTATTTTCAAAATTTGAGAAACCTCAAATGTGAAAATATTGAAATCCCCAACTCTCTCCGAGGGTCCTTGAGTTTCTTAGGATTTTCTTGGATCCACCAAAAGAAAGAAAATATGATATGTATGATGATCTAATGTATAACATTCCAAATTGAAAATTTGGGATGTTACAATAATGGTTGTTCTATTTGTATGAGAGAAATGTTTTATGGTCATGCCTCGCTGGTCAATGGTTTATTCTTAATGAACCTCGAACGTGATGTTACACATATTCATAGTGTGGATGCCAAAAGATGTAAGGTTGACAATGATAGTCCCACATACTTGTGGCATTGCCGCCTTGGTCATATTGGTGTCAAACGTATGAAGAAGCTCCATGCAGATGGACTTTTGGAGTCTCTTGATTATGAATCATTTGTCACGTGTGAACCATGCCTCTTGGGCAAGATGACCAAGACTCCGTTCTCCGGAACAATGGAGCGAGCAACCAACATGTTGGAAATCATACATACCGATGTGTGCGGTCCAATGGGTGTTGATGCTCGCGGAAGCTATCATTATGTTCTCACCCTCACGGATGACTTAAGTAGATGTGGGTATGTCTACTTGATGAAACACAAGTCTGACACCTTTGAAAAGTTCAAGGAGTTTCAGAATGAGGTAGGGAATCAACGTGACAGAAAAATACAGTTCTTACGATCGAATCGTGGAGGAGAAAATTTAAGTCACGAATTTGGCACGCACCTAAGGAAGTGTGGAATTGTTTCACAATTGACACCGCCTGGAACACCTCAGCGTAATGGTGTGCCCGAACATCGTAATCTTACTCTGTTGGACATGGTGCGATCTATGATGTCTCTCACCGACTTACCGCTATCTTTTTGGGGTTATTCTTTACAGACTGCCGCATTCATTTTAAATAGGGCTCCGTCTAAATCCGTTGGGACGACACTGTATGAACTTTGGTTTGGCAAGAAAACTAAGCTGTCGTTTCTAAAAGTTTGGGGTTGCAATGCTTATGTCAAGAGACTTCAACCTGAAAAGCTCGAACCCAAATCGGAAAAATGCGTCTTCACATGATACCCTAAGGAAACTATTGGGTATACGTTCTACCTCAGAACCGAAGGCAAGGTCTTTGTTTCCAAGAATGGATCCTTTCTGGAGAAAGAGTTTCTCTCGAAAGAAGTGAGTGGGAGGAAAGTGGAACTTGATTAGGTGACAGTCACCCCTTCCAAACCGGAAAGTAGCGCAGTGCAGGAAGATGTTCCTGTGGTGCCTGCACCGACTTGGGAGGAAGTTAATGATGATGATCATGAAGCTTCAGATCAAGTTACTACTGAACTTCGTAGGTCCACAAGGACACGTTCTGCACCAGAGTGGTACGGCAACCCTGTCATGGAAATCATGTTGTTAGACAATGGTGAACCTTCAAACTATGAAGAAGCGATGGCGGGCCCGGATTCCAACAAATGGCTTGAAGCCATGAAATCCGAGATAGGATCCATGTATGAAAACAAAGTATGGACTTTGGTGGACTTGCCCGATGATCGGCACGCCATAGAAAACAAATGGATCTTTAAGAAGAAGACTACCGCGGATGGTAATGTGACCATCTATAAGGCTCGACTTGTCGCTAAAGGTTATCGACAAGTTCAAGGGATTGACTACGATGAGACTTTCTCTCCCGTAGCGATGCTGAAGTCTGTCCGAATCATGTTAGCAATTGCCGCATTCGATGATTATGAGATATGGCAAATGGACGTCAAAACAGCATTCCTTAATGGCTTCCTCAAGGAAGAACTGTATATGATGTAGCCGGAAGGTTTTGTCGATCCTGAGAATGCTAACAAGGTATGCAAGCTCCAGCGCTCTATCTATGGGCTGGTGCAAGCATCTCGGAGTTGGAACATTAGCTTTGATGAGGTGATCAAAGCGTTTGGATTTATACAGACTTGGGGAGAAGCATGTATTTACAAGAAAGTGAGTGGGAGCTCTGTAGCATTTCTCATATTATATGTGGATTATATATTGCTGATGGGAAATGATGTAGAACTCTTGGAGAGCATAAAGGCCTACTTGAATAAGTGTTTTTCAATTAGGCATCAAGATCTATAGAGATAGATCAAGACGCCTCATTGGTCTTTCACAAATTACATACCTTGACATGATATTGAAGAAGTTCAATATGGATCACTCCAAGAAAGGGTTCTTGCCTGTATTGCAAGGTATGAGATTGAGCACGGCTCAATCCCCGACCACGACAGAAGATAGAGATAAGATGAGTGTCATCCCCTATGCCTCAACCATAGGTTCTATTATGTATGACATGCTGTGTACCAGACCTGATGTGAACCTTGCCATAAGTTTGGTGGGGACGTACCAAAGTGATCCCGGTATGGAACACTGGACAGCGGTCAAGAACATCCTGAAGTACCTGAAAAGGACTAAGGATAGGTTTCTCGTTTATGGAGGTGACAAAGAGCTCGTCGTAAAGGGTTACGTCGATGCTACCTTCGACACAGATCTGGATGACTCCAAGTCACAAACCGGATACGTGTATATTTCGAATGGTGGGGTAGTCAGCTGGTGTAGTTGCACGAAAAGTGTCGTGACGCATTCTACATGTGAAGCGGAGTACATAGCTGCTTGCGAAGCAGCGCAGGAAGGAGTCTGGATGAAGGAGTTCATCACCGACCTAGGAGTTATTCCAAGCGCGTCGGGCCCGATGACTCTCTTCTATGACAACACTGGGGCTATTGCCATTGCCAAGGAGCCCAGGTTTCACAAGAAGACCAAGCACATCAAGCGCCGTTTCAACTCCATCTGGAATTATATTCAAGATGGAGACATAGATATTTGTAAAGTGCATCGGATCTGAATGTCGCAGATCCGTTGACTAAACCTCTTCCACGAGAAAAACATGATCAACACCAGAACTCTATGGGTGTTCGATTCGTCACAACGTAACTAGATTATTGACTCTAGTGCAAGTGGGAGACTGTTGGAAATATGCCCTAGAGGAAATAATAAAATGGTCATTATTATATTTCCTTGTTCATGATAATTGTCTGTTATTCATGCTTGAATTGTATTATCCGGAAACAGTGATACATGTGTGAATACATGGACCACAACGTGTCCCTGGTAAACCTCTAGTTACTAGCTCGTTGATCAACAGATGGTTACGGTTTCCTGACCATGGACATTGGTTGTCATTGATAACGAGACCACATCATTAGGAGAATGATGTTATGGACAAGACCCAATCCTAAGCCTAGCACAAGATCATGTAGTTCGTAATGCTAAAGCTTTTCCAATGTCAAGTATCTTTTCCTTAGACCATGAGGTTGTGCAACTCCCGTATACCGTAGGAATACTTTGGGTGTGGCAAACGTCACAACGTAACTGGGTGGCTATAAAGGTACACAATGGGTATCTCCGAAAGTATCTGTTGGGTTGGCACGAACCGAGACTGGGATTTGTCACTCCGTGTGACGGAGAGGTATCTCTGGTCCCACTCGGTAAGACATCATCATAATGAGCTCAATGTTACTAAGGTGTTGCTCACGGGATGATGTATTATGGAATGAGTAAAGAGACTTGCCATGACGAGATTGAACAAGGTATCTGTATATCGACGATCGAATCTCGGGCAAGTACTATACCGATAGACAAAGGGAATAGTATACGGGATTGATTGAATCCTTGACATCGTGGTTCATCCGATGAGATCATCGAGGAGCATGTGGGAGCCAACATGGGTATCCATATCTCGCTGTTGGTTATTGACCGGAGAGTCCTCTCGGTCATGTCTACGTGTCTCCCGAACCCGTAGGGTCTACACACTTAAGGTTCGGTGACGCTAGGGTTGTAGAGATATATGTATGTGGTAACCCAAAAGTTGTTCGGAGTCCCAGATGAGATCCCGGATGTCACGAGGAGTTCTGGAATGGTCCGGTGGTAAAGATTTATATATAGGAAGTCCGTTTTCGGCCATCGGGAGAGTTTCGGGGGTCACCGGTATTGTACCGAGACCACCGAAAGGGTCCTGGGGGTCCACCGGGTGGGGCCACCTTTCCCGGAGGGCCCCATGGGCTGAAAGGGGAAGGGAACCAGCCCATAATGGGCTGGTGCGCCCCCTTGGGCCTTCCCCTGCGCCTAGGGTTGGAAACCCTAGGGGTGGGGGGCGCCCCACCTGCTTGGGGGGCAAGTCCCCCCCTTTGGCCGCCCCCCCCCTAGGAGATTGGATCTCCTAGGGCCGGCGCCCCCCCCCCCCAGGTCCCCTATATATAGTGGGGGGAGGGAGGGCAGCCGCACCAATGCCCTGGAGCCTCCCTCTCCCTCCCGTGAGACCCCTTCCTCCTCCAGTGCTGCTTGGCGAAGCCCTGCTGGAATACCGCTGCATCCACCACCACGCCGTCGTGCTGCTGGATCTCCATCAACCTCTCCTCCCCCCTTGCTGGATCAAGAAGGAGGAGACGTCGATGCTCTGTATGTGTGTTGAACGCGGAGGTGCCATCCATTCGGCGCTAGGATCATCGGTGATTTGGATCACGACGAGTACGACTCCATTATCCACGTTCTCTTGAACGCTTCCGCTCGCGATCTACAAGGGTATGTAGATGCACTCCCCTCTCCCTCGTTGCTAGATGACTCCATAGATTGATCTTGGTGAAGCGTAGAATTTTTTTTATTTCTGCTACGTTCCCCAACATGATGGTCATGATTTCCTGGGCAGGATACGTTAATGAAATAACCTGGCCATGCTTGTCCTTGACTCTTCATATGACCATGGGTTCTGTCAAGGGAATTATTTTGACAGGCGTATCTTTATCCTTAGCCCCTGGCAGGTAACATTTTTTCAATGGCAGGTTTTTCGTCTCTCAAGTTTTAAATCACAGGAAATGATCATCTGAACCCTTGCAAGAAATCGGCAAATAAAACAGTAGCCACCAGAACGGTCTTTACAACATAGATCTGGGGCATTACTGAGATAACTCAACCACGACTCAAGACGGCTGAAAAGAAGCTCAGAGCATGAGACCGTGTTGATAAGAAGAAGGTGACAGCTTCCCAAAATAGCCAAAAAGCAGCTATAGGGTTACTGTCACAAAAGTAAACTCAACAGTTGTACGAGACGGCCAAACAGCAGCTCGGAATTCGTGACAGTCGTTGAAGAGAGAAATAAAAATCGGCATCCACCCCGGATAGCTAAAATAGCTTAGATCACAGGCGTGGTGCCGTCATCGGAGAAAAGTAGACAAGGGCTCATCAGGATCATTTTCCAGGTTTCACTGATACTTGTCAGAGCTCAATGTTGTCGTCAAACTTGATAATCCTTTATCACACTGAGGTATATATCTGGCTTCCTTCACATATATTGGAGAATCTAATTCCCAAGGCAGACTTGTTTTCTGACTGATTCTTGCATATGACCAGACTGTTGCGGGTCAGATTTTTAGGATACACTGTCATATGCTGTCATTTCACCATTTAATATTTTGCACAAATGTTGTACTGAAAAGACATTGGATGGCTTATACTGGAAACCATTGAGAGCATCTTACTGAGGAAGACTGTGTACCGTGCTTCAGAAGCTTCCCCCCCCCTTAAAGAATTGCTAGGGAAAACTTGGTACCATATGTCGGAAGCCTTTTGTGGTTGGTTGATGAAGAAGACAGAGTACATCAGAGAATTCTCACTGTGATATGCGGACCGATTTCCACCTATTTAACCATCTTAATATTTTTGCTCTTGATTTCTTGAGGCAGACATATGTTTTGACTGAATTGTTCTTGTGACCAAAATATTGCTGATCTGATTCTTGAGCGGTACTGCCACATATTGGAAACGCATCATATAATCTCTGAGGTCGGTGCAATATTGCGATACTGGTGCGGACTGAGTGGCTTACGAGAGAAGCCATCTGACGAGCTTGCTAAGAAAAACTCGTTAGCTTCTGCGCCAATCTTTGGTCTGGGCATCGTGCAGAAGACATATAGATAGCTTACACACAAAGCTTGGTCTGATTATTGTGCTGGAGAAGCCTGAGTTCCATACTTGAGAAGCTTCCCCTCGGGTTTGCTTGTTTGAGAGAAATTCCTTTTTGTCTGTCACAAGCTCTTACCGAGGTATCTTGCTGAGAAAGACCGGGTATCTTGGACCGGAAATTGTTCACATATCCTGTTGAGGAAAAATTGAGGAGCCTTGCCTCATAAATTTCTTGTGAGAGCGTGTGGAATAATACTGGGTTTCTTATATCCAAAACTCATACTGATAGGTAGACTTAAATCCATACACACGCTCATAATATTCTGAGGCTGATTATTTACATGAGAAATAGTTTTGACTGCCTTCCACGAGCATTTCCCATTCTGACTTTATTTCGGATGATAACATATTTTAAGCACCATGCCTTGCTGAGTCAAAAAAATTGTATATGGTCCATACCTTTGCCAGAAAATATACCGTTGATCTGGTACCTGACTTGTCTTGCTGCTGACTTGACTGTTACCGCGGTGAGTATTTTTGTACTGACGTAGACTTGAGTCATCAGTACTGTTCTGAGGAGTGCTCACTGATGCAGAATTGATTATCAGTCTCAAAATCAGATATTCCCCCTTTTCACTGCAGTCGGCTGAGCATTTCCATTCTGTTTAGTTGAGTTTCCTAATATTTGAAATCATTATTACTTCTTTGAGTCCGGTGTCAGTTCATGAGCCATTCTTTATAGGGGGAAAAATAATGTAACACCGGGGCTCAAAAGTAAGAAGCGCAAGAAAACTCAACTAAACCAAAAGCACACAACAACAATCAATTCACACACAATCAAGTTCACATATTACTGCTAATCACACAATATGCATGCCTACTTAAGCACACAAAATTTCGTGGGATCTCCGGTTCTATGATCTAGCATGCTGTGACGATCTGCACAAGAGTGAATAAATGTGTGGAAGAATTGGTGTAAACAACGCTACACCAAGGGCTAGCTTAGCCAGGTAGCGACCTGGACTAGCTCGGGGGCGAGGACGTACTTGGTAACCATGTAGCAGGACACGAATGTCGCAACCACACTATTATCAAGCAGACGGAAAATATCTGTACTCGTCCAAGAAATAAGGGAAAAACTGAGTCTGCTGGCATTGCCCTTTCTTGATGACTAAGACCATTCAGGTTTGCCAACATGACAGGAAAAAGGACGATCCGGGGAAGAAGCATGTCTACCACCGAAACAAAATGGGGGTTGAAGGAAGGAATTCGGCGCGATGCCTCAGCACCATTTTTGCAAACCGTGTCAGGATCACTTGGCATCACTCTGCTGGGACAAAAATGACGCCAAACACCGAAGAACGAGCAAGAAAATAAAACTAGAGAAATGCAAAGGCTGAGCTGTAGTGGATCCTGAACCGATGCCACCTACACTCACCAAATAAATCGTTAGTAGCAAAATAATAAGGCTATATGCATGCTATGCAATAAGCAAATGCAATAATCAAGCCAGACTCTATACTACCGCTTCTACCGCTCGCGCTAACTAAAGCGTCCTATAGCCAGACCTGCTCTAATACCAAGCGGTGTGGCACCCCGGCTCAGAGAAACCGGAACGCCCCGTATTCCAGCCCATAGATCGAGGAGAAGTCTTCTGGAATACAGAACTTCTTAGCATAGAACAAATCAGCTCTTATTACACGGATAAAATTACAAGGTTTGGTGTTACAAAGGAGCACATCAGCACGGCGACACTACGCCTGCGATACTACACTTGCTATATGCTAGAAGCGAAACAACTCGTAGCAGCGGAATACTTCTAGCAGTGGAATAACGACGAAGGTGGTGAACTCCAATCCGCAGGGACTCTGGCTGGGACACGATCTAGCTCGCACGCACGGCAATCTCGACAAACAATCAAGCAATCATGGCATCACCTGCAATCTGGCATGACACGCCAGGTCAATACTTTGAATGTACTTGCAAGCTCACAACAACCAAAAGCATCAAGGCAAAACAATAACATAGCATTAACAGATTAATCAATTAATAACTATCATGATGAAGCAACTATTAAGCATGGTATGAAACTAATACAATACTGATAAATCACTAACTCAAATTTACATAAGGATATCCCTCTTGTCTAACCGACCAAAAGTATACCATCTCGATCACCTCATGATCAAAATCAAACGTGATCTTTCCGACGATCACAACCATGACCAATACTAGTTCTACATCATCATCAATATCCTGCACTGCTCAACATATCAATATATATATATATATATATAAAACAATGCACCTACAATTTATTTAGTTTATTCCGTCATTTTGAGCGTTGATGGAACGGTGTGACCTAGTACGAACCCATGCCCATGACCGAGGACGCGGCTATCGATAGATTAATTACACTCTGCACAGGTAGTGCACTGTACCCACACCACGAAACCCATGGCCTCGTTGTCCCATTCGGGTGGACCAACGGCATTCTGACAAAACCGATCTACTGTCATGACACTCTCCCGGCCACTCCGACTCATTCCCCACTGGGATAGTCCTGGGTGGCCCCGTGTCTACCAAAGACACCAACGG
The DNA here is from genome assembly GCA_902687465.1 of Secale cereale. Lineage (NCBI taxonomy): Eukaryota > Viridiplantae > Streptophyta > Magnoliopsida > Poales > Poaceae > Secale > Secale cereale. Next base: position 473,109,369 of record LR738715.1, on the reverse strand, counting down.
CCACCGTCGTGGCAAAACAAATAAAAGTCCCAAACGGGGAAAAAGCGCTTATCATCCAACTACGAGCACACAAGGTTATGTCCGACTACCTGATCAGGGTAGCGCGTGTCCATTACCTTCCCTAGTTGGAGGCACCGGCGAGAGGTATGACAATAGCATCGCATTAGGGCCTTCCCATAAAGGAAAATGTGGTTGCACTGGGGAAAGCCCGGTTCGGTGGCACCTGACCAACTTAATGACGGAGTTTAATCTCAAAAATTTAGTTGTTATACAGATACACCGATATCAACTATCAAACTAATAATCCAAGTTATATCAATATCCAACAAATAATCCAAAGATGGGTAACATCATAATAAAATACTCCAAGGATAGCATAACATCTCTATCATGAAAAATCCGAGAACACTACTATGTAAATATCAAGAACTAAATATACAGCTATGATCTACATGCAAACATCATTCCCAACATCATTCTCCAAAATATAATATAACTTGCATCATGATGAAAATAATACTAGCCACTAATAATCCAAAGGCAAAATGACATCCCAAGCAAATACTCCAAAAGATAATAGCAGATACTAGCATGAAAATGGCCACTAAGAATCCAAAGGCAACATGCCATCATCATCAAAATATAAGTCCTAGAACTCCAAGCAATATCATGGCAATAACAAGATCAAAATACAACTCCGAGAAATGCAATGAACGAGATCATAAATAGCTAATGCAATATTTTAAATAAGTTCAAATAAAGAAACCATGTTACTGCATCGCAATCATGCAAGTGGAGGGTGTGGCTTCCCTGGGGTGGAAGAAATCACCGGGGCAAAGTGCGAGAAACTCGCGGAAAGGATCGCCGAAAAACGTTCTCTCCCGGAGGGGGCTGTTTAACGGCAAGGGAAAAATGGTCATTTTCAGAAGGTTGAAACATAATGAAAATGATGCCAATAGAACAGGCTCGACGAGACGAAGAGATGGGCTTTGGATTCTCCTCATTTGCAGTTGTGGTTAAAAAGGTATGCATGTTTTTCTGCCAGGGACCTATCTGTAAATAAAACCATCACAAACAGGCCCTGGACCGAGAAACAGAACGTGCACCCGAGAAAATACGCTTTATCTAAAGTGAAAACGCATTCTGGCTGAAGTGGAAGAAGAATGTGCTTGCGAGAAAGGAAGACGTATTCTGTGGAATACGCCTCCACTTATCCACGCTGGCAAATGCGGGGCCGTGGCAGTCTCACTGACGTGCGGGTCCCGCGGGTGGGGGGGCATCACTTATCCAGTTGACTATGCGGGGTCAATGCCTGGGAGGCTGACGGGTGGGGTCAGGGCGACACTGGGCCCGCCTGGCAGGTCGTCGTCGTCTTCCGCGCTCTCAACCGCGAGGCAAAGGTAGAGGCACGACACCGGTAACTGCCCTAGCCAGCTCCGACCACCTCCGGTGAGGCCCTAGCTACCGAACTGCGCAGGATGGAGAGGCGCACCCATCTAGGGGCTTCGCGCATGCTGGGGAAGACCAAAGCGGTGGCAGCCTCAAGCATGAAGGACGGCGGGGTCGGGTGCAGATGGGGATCGCGGCTAGAGGCCAACAGATGAGGAGGGAAACAGCGGGGAGGCTTCAAGGGGTGTGATGGAGGTCTCTTGTGGCGGCTATGAGGAGGGAGAGGGCTCGGCTTGAGAAAATTTGGCGGTGGGAACGGCGGCCATGGCAACGAACCGTGGCAGCGAACGGCTCTGGAGTCAAACGGAGGGGTCTGGCGGGGCTCTGGGAGAGTGGTGAGGCGGGTGGTGAGCTCGGAAAGGCTCAGGGAGTTTATATAGGCGAGGGGAGGGAGGAACCGCGCTGGCGTCGCCGCAGACACGCGTCCACGCCCGCGAGCTCGGAGGCAGGCGACAAGGGGGGACACTAGAGGCAGTGATTCAGAGCCCACGGGGAGTTAGGCGACGCCAGGGAGCTCAAGAAGCAGCCGAGGGAGGCTCGCGGCCAAACAGAGCACTGTGCTCTAGTGTCAGTTGGTGGCACGCATCGGGAAGCATCGGTGGCCATCGGTGGAGAAAGCGGACGGAGGGAGCGAGGGGTCCAGGAGGTCTGCGACGGGGAGGCGAGGCCAAGAGACACGCTCACGCCCGCGAAGACGACGAGAGGCGCGCAACCGAGGCAGAAACGGTGCTCTGGGCGCGGCCACTGCACACAGAGCGCGCGCACAGACACGCCCTTGTCGTGTTCACCACAAGCACTGGCAGGTAGTGGTAGAAATGGGTTGTAAAAGGTTGTCTACAGGTGAGTCTCTACAAGGTATGTATTAGCTGTGGTGGTAGAATGGTGAAAAGCTCTATGGTCACGAGGTAAAGACCCTCTGAAGTTTACTGCAGTAAACTTTGAGGAGAAATGCTAATCAACAGCAATTGTTTTGGAGCAAAAGGGTTTGTTTGGAGGTTTGAGGTAAAGAAGAACTACCATCCTGGTAAGTTGGAGAAGATTTGGACCAAGATAAATCATAGTTGCTTTGCAACTGCCAAATGTGGTCCAGAAACTAGATTAGGATGTTGCACTCAAATGGTGTAGCCACTTGAGCTCAAATTTGGCAAGGCTTAGGGATTTGGTCATAGTAAGATGCTGTAGGAATTTCATACCAATTCGATTTACCAAAATGGTACTTCCTTCACAAGCATCCTTTCTGTACAGAAAATTAGGAAAAGTCCTGAGGGAAAATAGCTACATAAAATGTGCCAAAAATTGGTGGAGGTAGGTTATATGGGTTAGAGAAGGCCCTGGAATATTTTCAGCTATAGTGGAGCAAGATAAAATACACTTGCTTCACAAACAAAAAATTTGGATAGAAACAAATATTTGAAGGTGTGCTCACATGGTTGATTGGATGCAGCTGAATTTTGGAGCAGTGGAAAAATATGTTCACAAGAAGAGGCATGCAATAATTCAACTCATTTGGATGCTCCTAGCTAGTACTTCCTTCACAGTGGCTTCTGTTTGACAGAAACTTTGAAAATTCACTGAGGCATATTGGCTAGGCAAATATAGTTGAATTTGGGTAGGTGGCAATTATTTGGACATAAAAGAATGCCCAACAAGTTTGGGGTCAATTGGGAAAAAATAAATAGCACTTGCTTCACAAAGTGCCATTTAGGGCAGAATAGGAAAATGAATATTTGACAATTATTTTTGAACATGGCAAGGAAATTTTTTGCCATATTTGATGAAGATATGACCCAAACAATTTATTATAATTTATTTGGGAATTTTTGGAGGGACAGAAATATAGGTTGCTTCACAACCTAGGGCAGACAGGGTTATTCCTTTAATCGGAAAAGGAATACTCCCTAGAAATAGAAATTAGGGTTTGGTCACGCAGTGGAGTGATATGATCTTGGCAAGGTTTTGGGAATGATGAGCCACTTGGGAGGTCAGAAGAGGATGATTTCCCTGGTGACAAGGCCATAGAATCACTCCAAAAAAACAGAGCAAAAACCAATAAATCAAAAAGAAAAAGAAAAGGGCCAAAAACCAGGCTGTCACACGTACAGCTGCTCATCTTGGACGACATAATGGGCCGCGTGGCTACAATGCTGTGCCGGTCGAGGGGCATCCGGGACGTACACTTGCACTGTGGCCATACTTTGCCTTGAGTTCCGGGGTGGTAGGCTACACTGTAGCCACGCCTCGTCTTGTCAGGGCTAAGTGGGTGAAGACTTTGAGGGAGCGATAGGCCGCCTGCTAGATGTCGGCTTGCTAGAGCCGCCTGGTTACAACTCGCCGTCTGCCAGCAGCTGGCTCTTTGGGCCAGGCAGCCCAACAAGGCAGCCTTGCTTGTAGATGGCTGGAGGGGCACAGTTGGCCCTGATGTTTTGAAGTGTTATTGGTGGTCGATAAAGACACCCGTGGTCAATATCTCCGATAGTCACCATGGGAATCTACTAGTTGATAACCAAAACATACATAAAGTGAATCAATAGAATATCCCATTGTCACCACCGATATCACATCATAAGACATACATCAAGTGCTCTCACATCCAAAAATACAATCGAACATAAGAAAACCTCAAAGGAAAAGAGTCAATTCATCACAAGGTAGAGAGGGAAGAACACCATAAGATCCAACTCTAATAACAAAGCTTCCGGTATATCAAGATCGTGCCAAATAAAGAATACGAGAGAAAGATAAAACACATAGCTACTGGTAAAAACCATCAGCCCCGAGGGTGGACTACTCCCTCCTCATCATGGTGGCCGTCGGGGTGATGAAGATGGCCTAAGGCGATGATTTCCCCCTCCGGCAACATGCCGAAACAGGGTCCCGAGAGGTTTTTGGTGGATACAGAGGCTTGTGGCGGCGGAACTTCCGATCTATGGTTCTTTTTGGAGGTTAAGGGATATATAGAGGTACTTGGTGTTGGTATCAAGTCATGTGGGTGCTCTAGGCGGGCGGGATAATGGGCTGTGGCTTATTGGTCCAAGTCTTGTTAGCCCAAAGTTTGGCGGCTCTAATCTTGGACTTGCCGGATCCCGATAGGCGAAGGGGTTGCCGGTGTATTTGCACACATTTGTGGTCCATGCTTGGAGGTTTAGTGTACCCCTGGTTCTACTACACGGTCACCACACGCCCCGAGTCGGCACCTGATGGATGGAATTTATTTCCTTAGGGCTCGATTGCACTGATTGTTGGACGCAAAAGTCTCATAGATCATCATGACCTCGTATTCATCCAAGATATGCTCCATGTAGTAGGTGATGCCCATCTGGATGGCAAGTCCTCCTTTAGCTATCTGCCTGACCACCCAACAGTCATGAAGGTTGTGGATTGGGACGAAATTAATAAGGATAGCTTGTATCGGGCACAATTTATCCAGGAAGTCGTCGATGGTTTTCCCGGGGTGGCTAGAGGTCTTTTTCTTCTTCAGAGGGTGCTCGGCTAATGTGTTCTTCTTAAAGGATTCACATTGAGGTACTGATCTACAATGCTTCAGAAGATCTTCACTGATTGAATTTGTGTTTGCTCTAGCCAGCCAGGCTTCTTCAATGCTGCAGAACAGGGAGACCAGATCGGATAACTCCAGGGGTGTTTGGACACAGCGATGAAAGAGGGCGTTCAAAACGCCTTCATCCTTGCATCCAAGCTGGAATGTTGTTATTATGTCAGAGTCCACATAATCTGATATTTTGTTTTTTAAAGACAAGAATCTGGCCTAGAATTATTTGATCGAGTCGTCACGGAGTTGTTGCACTTAGGCTAGATCCCATACGTCGGGTGGGCCCGAATTATCAGGGTGATACTCTATGTGAGAGGCAAGTGGATTGGTTCCGATCAATAGAGATCGCGGGTTTGAAACCCCATTATCCCCATCCCTCTTCAAATATGAAGGTCAGCTTCCTCGGCTGCCCCTAGTGGGTTGATGACTGAGTCACTTTCCAAAAAGTATCTCAGTTCTTCGTCTTTGAAGAAATTCCTCGTAGGAGCCGGAGAGGGATCATGGTTTTGTCTCATCCTTGTATGAAGGTGGTTCCATGACGAGAGTTTCGGGCATGGCGACCATCACTACGAGTTTGGGACCGTTAACTAGTGATCCCATCGGTACTTCTATCGATCTCATAGTGGGACTCTCAATGATAGCACCAGTGTTGGTGTGAAAACCAACAGACGTCGGGGTAGGGGGTCCCGAGGTGTGGATCTCGCACAGATGGTAACAAGAACAGAGACACGATGTTTTACCCAGTTTTGGGCCCTCTTAATTAAGGTAAAACCCTACGTCTTGCTCCTGATTGTATTGATGAACATGTATCAAGTAGAGAATCAATATACCTAGAGATCGTAAGATGTGGCTAACTCTAAGGCTACGTGAATGATGTTGCGTTGGTATCCCCTCTACGGGCTAAAACCTATGGCTTATATATGTTTACTAGTGTACCTAGGGTTACAAGGTCGGCATCTAAGCATAAGGCGGAAAGAGTAATCTGGGAGTATATGACAAGTCTTCAGTGGTTGTAGTCTTGATCATGCCTCCTGTGTATAGCCTCCAAAGTCCTCCATGAAAACGAATGAGGGCCTATTGGGGTGATCCGAGGAGCATGGGCCAACTAGGTTAACACCCCGTAATCCAGGATATCGTTAGGCTCTTTTTTGCCTCTTTTTAGGGGTTTTTGGCCCATTTTTTTTATTTCCTCACATGGGAAAATGCTCTAATGATGAATAATGATGATCCTCACACTTCTATTTACTTACAACTCAGAAATAGAAATCGATACTACAACAAAATATAAATCTATATTAATGTTGTCGTGGTTTTGTCATGGAAGATGTCCTCATGAAAGGACTAAGTCGTGAGGACATCGCTGCATGGTAGTAGCTTGACCGGGGTTGGCTGGAATCGAAAGGCAAGGGTTTACCCAGGTTCAGTCCCTCTCGATCAAGGTAAAAGCTTACTTCCTACTTTGTCTGTATATATGATGATGATCTTGATTACAAGGGTGCGACTTCTCTAACCTAGTACTCGAGAGCTTGTAACTTGGTATTTCTTCCTCAGAGGCTCCCCTTTATATACTGGTGGAGGCCCCGGGCTTACAATAGAGTTTGGGTCGGACCATGAATCGTGACCTAGTATATTTCATATTTGTCTTGCTTCCTTGTAGGAAAACTTCAGGCAGCAACTTATGCCTCTAGGCTAAGCCCCACCTTCATTTATTGGGCCCTGAGTCAGCCCACTCCGTGAGCCTCCCTTCAAGTCTTGCAGTGTGGAACGTCATGGCCCACCTTGAGTATTGGTCGTAAGTTGCCACTTGGATGACCTGGCCCAATAAGGCGTGTTATACTGTGGGGTTATATTTCCAACATTAGCCCCCAGATTAATTTGAATTTCGTTTAGGTCAATCTTCAAGCTGTTAACTTGGCAAGTCGTCCTCCAATCATACTAGTATCATCTCCAGGTCACAAGAATGCCGCCTTATGATATTTTTCATACTTTGTCATTTCATTTATTTGAATTAATGGCATCATCTTCTGGTAATCCAGGAGGTCCGGCATGACATCACAATGAATCTTTGTGTTTATCCATCTATTTCGAAAATAGAGGCGTCCCTTACTCGGAAAATTACTGCACCTCCTAAACTTTCGTGCCTGCCATTTGCTCTCCTGCTTTTCCTTATGAATACGCACGAGGGGGATCCTCTTTTCACGTTTACGCTTTCGTCCCTCTCGGTTCTTCTTCCTCATGCTCGAGCTCTTTCGTACTTGGAACACCGCCGCGCTTGTTCAACCTTCGTCAGCCATCTCGTCCAGGGATGCGTCACGGCCGAGTCATCACCAGACCTTCAACCAAGCATCTCCGCCATCGTCTGCCACAGCCAGGTACACCAATCCCCCTCCTTCTTATCTTCATTAGCTTTTTCGTAGTTCGTCGGAGTTTTTCAGCGTTCATCTGTTTTTCATTTCCACTGCTGCGTAGATCTAGTTTTTTCATGAACCTTTCATGGAAACACAGCGGCACTTGTTTAGACAACATTTCTGCATCTACAAACCTTAGGTCTTTCTTAATATCCGTGAGTAAACTAGCGGTCACTTCTTGCACTCACCTTAGGTTTAGCAACTATTTTTCCTTTTTCCATCATTTGTAGATCCATAACCTTACATGCTCGCAATAGAAACTCGTTTGTTCAACACTTGGTAGAAAAAAGAGGCATGTAACTTTAACATGTGCCATTGTCTGTCTTGCTGTCTTAGCAAAATTTTCCAGTCTTGGCGAATAATAACTGCTCCTATGTCTAGGCCAGCTTATCACTTTGACGACCCTTCTTCGAAACTGAATAATCATGTTGACCTTCCCCTTGTTCATAGCCATTTTACTGAGTCGATAATTCAATGTATAAGTCGTCAGGCGACTTTATCCATAAATGGCATGCCATTAATGTTTTGTCCACATCTCTCAATCTTTAGGTGACTTGTCATGTCTATGTACACAACTTGTAACTGGGCAAAATCTCGAGTATCCAAGCTTGTACTTGATAACCTGGGGGACCAGGGCTTACTACCCGCTCAAAATGTCATTCACTAGCGTGCACTAGAAGGAAAAAATCCTCCCTAGCCTGATCAAGGAGAGGTCATTATTTTTACTGATCATATACATAGGGGTTTTACACCACCAAGCTCAAAATTATTTAGGGATTTCTTTCAATTTTTTGACCTTCGCCCTCAAGACATTGGTCCAAACTCGATGATCAACCTCTGCTAGCTCCAAGTATTTTGCGAAGTTTATCTTCAAACAAAACCAACTGTTGCTTTATTTTAAGAATTTGATGACCCACAAGTATAGGGCATCAGTCGTAGTCCTTTCGATAAGTAAGAGTGTCGAACCCAACGAGGAGCAGAAGGAACTGACAAGCGGTTTCCTCTAAGTTAATTTCTGCAAGCACTAAAATTGTTGGTAGCAGGTTATTTGATAGCAAGATAATTTGTGACTAGTTACAAGTATCAATAGTAACATTACGTGCACCAAGATAGCCAAATCCTTTTGTGGCAAAGGACAGGCCTGGACGGTCTCGTGTAATAGGAAAAGTGTTCTAGAGGACACATGGGTATTTCATCTAGTTACTTTCATCTTGTTGGTTTGATTCATGTTCACTACTTTGATAATTTGATATGTGGGTGGACTATTGATTGGGTGCTGTTATTACTTCAACAAGCCCCCACTTATGATTAACCCCCTTCGCATCCATCCGCAACTATGAAAGAAGAATTCAGATAAAATGTAACCATAACACTAAGTGTGTGGATCCAAATCAGCCCCTTAGCGCATAAACTAGGGTTTAAGCTTCTTTCACACTAGCAACCCATCATTTAATAAATAATCCACAATGAATTCCCTTAGTCCCAAAGATGGTGAAGTGTCATGTAGTTGACGTTCGCATGACATCACTGAACGCCCTGGACACACCCGCCAGGTGTCGTTACTCCTGGCGGGATCTAGACTAGCCCCACAGATCAATACTCATCTTTTCTGTGCACTTTGTCCTCACTTGTGCACACCCGGGAGCAACTTCCTGGTCGGTCACCCATCCTGAAAATACTCCAAGCTGAGCACGCTAAACTTTGGAGTTATTTCCGAATGAGCTCCCGGAAAATAAGGAGTTCCTTATTGATATGAGTAGTCTATCATACCTAATAAGCCAGGCTATCACAACCACTATGGGAATCACAACTTTCATATGATCAAAATATCAAACGAATATCAAATTCGCATGATTACTTATGATAACATTTCTCCCATGTCCTCAAGAACAAAAGTAACTACTCACAAAGCATATTGATTTTCAAGATCAGAGGGATATAAAATAGGATAATGGATCTGAACAAATTATCTTCCACCAAATAAACCAACTAGCATCAACTACAAGAGGTAATCAACACTACTAGCAACCCACATCTACCAATCTGAGGTTTTGATACAAAGTTTGAATACAAGAATGAACTAGTGCTTGGGATGAGATGGTGCTCGTGTAGACATTGATGGAGATGTACCCTCCCATGATGAGAGGGTTGTTGGTGATGAAGGTGGCTTTGATTTCCCCCTCCCAAAGGGAAGTATCCCCGGCGGAACCACTCCACTTGAGAACGAAAGTGCTCATGCCCAGGTTCCGCCTCGAGACAGTGCGCTCTGTACCGAAAGTCATCTCCTTGATTTTTTTACATGGTACATGACGTTATATACCAGAAGATGGTCGCTAGAAGTTGGCCAGTGGTTCCACTACCCACCAGGGCACGCTTGGGGGGTGGGCGCGCCCTCGTGTCTTGTGGGAACCTGGGTGGCCTCATCCAGTAACAATTTTCTCCAGTATTTTATATATTCCAAAATAATTCTCTGTAAATTTGTAGCCCATTTGGAGATGTGCGGAATTGGTATCTCTGACATAGCTTTTTCAGGTCCAGAATTCCAGCTACCATTATTTTCTATCTTTGTGTAAACCTTGAAAATTATGGGAGAAAAGGCTTTAGAATTACTCCCCAAAGTGTTATAATGAATAAAATAAAAATAACCGTAAGAAAACATGATGCAAAGTGGACGTATCAACTCCCCCAAGCTTAGACCTTGCTTGTGCTCAAGAGAAAAACCGATATCGAGAATCATGTCCACATGTTTAGAGAGACAGTGTCAATAAAAACAAAATGAACACATAGTAGCATCATGATCATTATTATGACAACAATAATCATTATCACAAGACTTCTCATGAGCAAGTAACAATTCACCCTAATAGAAAAGTATCAGGTATAAACTTTCTGGAAAAGTAACAAACTATGTTCGTAGTCAACAATGCAATTGCAATTCATCATATTTTCACGAAGGGTCACATGTCGGAGCTTTTTAGCAAGTCAACATACTAAACCATAATTTAGTCTTCTAGGATTGCTAAGACTCACATCATATATATGGAGCAAAAAGTTTTAGCCGGGCACATAGAAAGATAGGGGCTTAAATTTCTCCTCCCAACTTATTCACCTCAACGGTGATTTCAACAATAATAACTCATGATCACTCACAATCAACTTGATATACGGGCCTAGGTCTTTCCCCACCACATGATGCTTGCAAAAGAGAAAAACAAAAAGGAATAGAGGAGAACACTATTGACTCTTGCATAAAAAGTAAATACATAAACGTAAAAGATAGGCCCTTCGCAGAGGGAACCAAAGGTTGTCATGCGGTTTTATTTTCGGATGCACAATCTCTGAATACAAAAGAATGGACATTATACTACCCCTATGGTGGCAACCTTTATTATGTAGTCATTGGCTTTTATTACTTTGCCATCATAAGTTTGTATAATACTTATTTTCCCTTACAATGAAAGATCAAACATATTTAGAAGCAATTTTTGGTGCTTTATGCACTGATGACAACTTACTTGAAGTATTTTACTTAATCCATAGGTAGGCATAGTGGACTCTCATGAAAAGAAATCGGGTTTTAGGGTTGTGGATGCACAAGTAGTATCTCTACTTAGTTCGAATTTTTTCCTAGCAACGATATTTGGCAAGCACTTCATGTTAGAGGATCCATGACAATATAACTCGTATGTGAACATGAACAAACATAAATCATTACGTTGTCTTCCTTGTCCAAGGTCAACAATCTGGCATACAATATTTAATGGAGGCTCACAATCATAAAAGATGTCCAAGATAGTATATTAGCATGTATATCTTCTCTTCCCTTATTAATTTGTCATGAGTTACATCATTGATCAATGCTATGTTCGTAAATCTTCAATTAATTTTACCACTTATACTCTTTCTTATGTAATGTCATTACTTTCCATAAGATTAGCATATGATCTTTTTCATCATTACCTTTATTTTGATTGAGACATAAAAATTAAAGAATCAAAAACTTAAACTAATATTTATTATATAAATCTCAACTCGATTACATAGATAGATAGATCATGAACTAACACTCAAAATATAGATCATACTAAACTTTCATTTAACTAGATCACGAAATAACTAAGGATCAAACTAAAAACATGTGAAGGTAATAAAAGTGATGGTGATATGATACCGGGGCACCTCCACCCAGCTTGGCGAAAGCCAAGGGGAGTTCCCATACCCGTGTACTCTAGTCTCCTTCTTTGGTGATGGTGGTGATGAGGTAGGAGTAGTCTTCTTCTCCATTTTACACCTTAGGATAAAAGTACCCTAATTCAAATCATCAATCTCTTGCTCTAGATTCAATATACTTTTGGCCCCTTTAATTTCCTGCAGAAAACAGGACGGAATAAATTGGCCTTCGATTTGTCTACTCTGTTTGGGAGACTTAACTTCTTGAACTGCATGTGCATATCCCCAGGTTGAGGTAGAGGGACATCATCTTCATTCGAGTTTGTATCCTCGGGTCCCTTCAATTCAACATCTTCCTCCTCCTTGGTCCATCCATAGCGGGATATATCCCCATAGGTCCTTGGGTTCACAACGTGGTGAGAGATGAAGCTCTCTACCACCGAGTCTTGAGAAGACATATTTTCGGATCTGACCAAAAAACAACACGAAACATGAAGATAGGATATTTCCACGCTGCGGTGCTAAAATCGTCTTGAGGTATATATAGAGAATTTTTATCTTGTTAAATACGTGTCCCACAAGAAAATGAAGTGGGGAAGGTGCCCATGGGGCCCACTACCCACCAGCGCACACCTAGGGGGGGGGGCGGGTAAGAGCACCCTGTTGCCTTGTCGGCACCCGGGTTTCCTGCCCGTGTGTTTCTTATTTTTTTATTTTTTCTAATATTCCAAATTTGGCAGAAGATATTTTTGCGGAATTTTCTGAGTCGGTTTACTGATAGAATCACATACCTCTTCCTTTTCATGGTTCTCGAGTGTTCTGGAAGGTCTCTTTTAAGTATTCCTTTGGTATCATGGTTTGGATAACATTAGTGTCAACATTAATAGGTGTACCTGAAATATAGTGCTTAATTCTTTGTCCAATGACCACCTTCGGATTAGTGCCTTCTGGATTATTGACCTTAATAGCCCCAGATCGATAAACTTCTTAAATGATATATGGTCCTTCCCATTTAGAGAGAAGTTTTCGTGCAAAAAATCTAAAACGAGAATTGTACAATAGAACATACTCACCCACTTTGAATTCCCGCTTTTGGATTCTTTTACCATGCCATCTTTTAACTTTTCTTTGAATAGTTCGGCATTTTCATAAGTTTGGGTTCTCCGTTCATCTAGTGAGATAATATCAAATAACCTCTTTTTACCGGCAAGTTTGAAATCATAGTTGAGTTCCTTAATTGCCCAATATGCCTAATGTTCTAACTCAAGAGGTAAATGGCATGCTTTTCCATAAACCATTTTATATGGAGACATACCAATATGATTTTTGTAAGTTGTTCTCTAAGCCCAAAGTGCGTCATCTAATTTCTTAGACCAATTCTTTCGGGGCCTATTGATAGTATTTTGAAAAATTAATTTTATTTCCCTATTGCTTAATTTAACTTGACCACTAAATTGGGGGCGGTAAGGAGATGTAATTCTATGGTAGACATCAAATTTAGAAAGCAATTTATGAAAAGCACCATGAATAAAATGTGAACCACAATCAGTCACTAAATATACAGGGACTCCAAACCTCGGGAAGATAATATCTTTAAGCATTTTAATGGAAGTGTTATGATCAGCATTACTGGTTGGAATAGCTTCTACCCAGTTAGTGACGTAAGCAACAGCAACCTAGACATGTGTGTACCCATTAGAGGAAGGAAAAGGTGCCATATAATCAAAGCCCCAAACATTAAATGGTTCAATAACAATTTAATAATTCATAGGCATTTCTTGACGTCTTCCAATATTACCAATTATTTGACATTCATCACAAGATAGGACAAACTAACGAGCATCTTTGAAGAGAGTAGGCTAATAAAATCCAGACTGTAATACCTTGTGTGCAGTTCTATCTCCCGCATGCTGTCCACCATAAGCCTAGGAATGACACTTCCATAGGATTTGTTCCTGTTCATTCTCAGGTACACAACGTCTAATAATACCATCTACTCCTTCTTTATAGAGATGTGGGTCATCCCAAAAGTAATGTCTTAAATCAAAGAAGAATTTTTTTCTTTTCTTGGAACGTGAAACTAGGTGGTATAAATTTTGCAACGATGTAATTAGCATAGTTAGCATACCAAGGAGTGCTATGAGAAGCATTAATGACAACAAATTGTTCATCAGGGAAGCTATCATCAATATGTAGTCGGTCATCAAAAAGATTTTCTAACCTAGATAAGTTATCAACTACGGGGTTCTCAGCTCCCTTCCTATTAGTGATATGCAACTAATATTCTTGTAGCAAAAGAACCCACCTGATAAGTCTAGGTTTAGCATATTTCTTCTCCATAAGATATTTAGTAGCACCTTGATCGACGTGAATGATTACTTTAGAATTAACAATGTAAGATCTGAATTTCTCTCAAGCAAACACAATTGCTAAAAATTCTTTCTCAGTAGTAGCATAATTTCTCTGGGAACTGTCTAGAGTTTCACTAGCATGATCGATAACATTTAATTTCTTATCAACTCTCTATCAAACACCGAGAGCATAGTCACTAGCATCACACAAATTTTCAAAAGGCAAGTTCCAATCAGGTGGTTGAACAATAGGTGTGGTGGTTAACGATTTCTTAAATGTTTCAAAGGCTTCAACACAATCATATAAAAAACAAATGGAACATCTTCTGTGTAAATTGGTAAGAGGCCTAGTATTGTTAGGGAAGTCTTTAATAAACCTCCTATAGAAACCAGCATGACCAAGGAAACTACGAATGCCTTTAATGTCTTTAGGACATGGCATTCTCTCAATTGCATCAACTTTAGCTTTATCCACCTCGATACCTCGTTCAAAAATTTTGTGCCCCCAAGACAATACAATCATTCACCATAAACTGGAACTTCTCCCAATTCAAGACAATATTAGTTTGCTCACATCTCTATGAAACTCGATCAAGGTTGCCTAAGAAATCATCAAAAGAAGTTCCATAAACAAAAAAAATCATCCATGAAAACCTTGACAATCTTTTCACAGAAGTCTGAGAATATAGCAGTCATACATCTTTGAAAGGTAGAGGGTGCATTTCATAAACCAAAAGGCATACGTCTATATGCATAAGTACGAAAAGGGCAAGTAATGGTGGATTTCTCTTGATCGGGTTGTGATACAGGTATATGAGAGAAACAAGAATATCCATCAACAAAGCAAAAGTGTGGTGCTTTGAGAATCTTTCTAGCATTTGGTAAATAGAAGGCAAATGATAATGATCTTTCATAGTTGCTTTATTTAATTTTCTAAAATCAATCACCATTCTATAGCCAGTCACAATTCTTCATGGGATGAGTTCATTTTTATCATCAGGACCAATATTAATACCTCCTTTCTTAGGAACACAATGAACGGGACTTACCCATCTACTATCATCCGTAGGATAAATTATACATACTTCTAGAATCTTTAATATTTCATTTCGTACCACTTCCTTCATTTTTGGATTTAGTCATCGCTGATGATCAACTATGGGTTTAACATCTGGTTCCATGTTAATCCGGTGCTGACACAGAGTGGGATGAATGCCCTTAATATCATCATGAGTACATCCAATAGAGGCACGATGTTTCCTCAAAGTTTTTAACAAACTCTTTTCTTCATGTTCTGTAAGGTTATCACTAATAATAACATGATATATCTTCTTTTAATCAAGATAAGCATATTTCAAAGTGTGAGGTAATTTTTTTAATTAAAACACATGGTCACCCTTAGGTCGAGGAGGACCTCCTAAGGTTTCAGCAGGCAAGTTGTGGTTGAGAATAGGTTGTTGTTCAAAGAACATCTTATCTATTTCATTTCTTTCATGCAAGTGCATATCATTTTCATGGTTTAGCAAGTATTGCTCTAACGAATCAGTAGGTGGAATGGCAATAGAAGCAAGACCAATTATTTCATCTTTACGAGGAAATTCTTTATTACGAGGTTTCCTATGAAACTTAGAGAAAATAAACTCATGAGACACATCACCAAAATTAACACTATAGTTTCTTTCTTGCAATCTATCTTTGCATTGATATTGTTCAAGAATGGTCTACCAAATATTATGGGACAAAAATAATCTTGTGGAGAACGAAGAACTAGAAAATCAGTAAGGTATTTTATTTTTCCACACAAAAGTTCTACATGTCTAACAATCCCAAGTGGTGTGATCGTCTCTCTTTTTATAATTTTAATAGTAACATCAATCTTCTCTATTTCAGCGGGTGCAATCTCATGCATAATTTCTTGATATAAGGTAAAAAGGATAGCACTCACACTATCACCCGTATCACATAAACCATGATAGAAATGATCTCCTATTTTTAGTGAGACAACACGCATGCCAACAATGGGCTTATTCTTATCTTTATTATTTGGTTTGGCAATTCTAGCAGCTTCGTCACACAAATAAATAGCATGCCCATCGACCAAGAGACCTTTTATCATCGCAATACTCGGTTCTACTTTAATTTTTTTCAAAGGGTCTAGGTGCTCTAACATTAATTTTTTAACCACGGTTGAGACTTTAGCATGTTCCTTTATCCTAAGAGGAAAAGGTGGTTTTTCAATATAAGCGGTAGGCAGAACAAGGTCAACATTGTAAGTGATAGTTTCTTCTTTAATTCTAACTCGTGCCTCAACTTTTTCTTTAATAGGTGGATGATATTTAAACCACTTCTCCTTGGGGAGATCAACATGACTAGCAAATGATTCACAAAATGAGGCTACTATCTCAGAATGAAGTCCATATTTAGTGTTAAAATCATTGAAAGCATCGGTTGTGACGCCCCAAGACCGATGCTCTAGAAGACTTCCATCTATTCCGGGTTTCACCCTGTGTTTTATTTGCTTGCTATATTTTATTTTTGCATTGCATCATGTCATCATGCCATCATGTCATTAATGTTTGATAACTCAACTAAATAAATTGTGTGGATCTTCGATCCATTTAAATCGAGGGAAGGGTGACTTCTCTTTATAACATATACTCCCAATATTTATAGGGAGCTATATAAATATTCCATTAATTTGGAATTCACCATAACACACTTACAGTTTAAGTTCCATGCATTTTCTTTCTGAATTCCTGGCCTCCAACCTTGCTATAAATTCTTATCACCTTCGTGGCATTTTGTTCACTTCTAACTCCTACGCCCACTTCTAACTCATTTGGTTTAAATTCAATCATATTGAATTTAAACATTCCTTTTCAAATTGTCGGAACCATCTTCGTTGGCTTGGTTTTGCTCTAGTAAGTCCCACGAAAATGTTGCATATTTGTTTTGCCAAGCCCTTTTGCTATCTTTTTCTGCCCTTGTCTTTTACTCCTTCTCTGTTTTGGAGGAGAAGAGAAGGAAGCCCAGCTGTAGCCCAAGGTCCATCCAAGGCCCAAGGCCTAGCTGCACCTAACCCAATCCCCTAACCCCCTACTCTCGCTCTCTTCCCTCGTTCCTCCCGTGCGCCGCCTCTACCCGTTCCCCTCCAGTCTCTCCCTCTCCCTCGAGTGTTGCTTCAGAGCGGGGATACCCCGCGCCAGAGCGCCTTCTCCGCGACCTCGCCTGACCTGCCGGCGACCTAGCCCCGCCGCTTCCCGGACCAGGCTGGTCCCGTGGCCTTTCCTTCCTCCCTTGCCACTCGCCGTCGCCACTGATTGCACGCCTCCATCCCCCGCGCTATCAACCGTCGGCAACCTCCATGACCGTCATATCCGCCGGCCCTTGCCCTGACGTCCTCGCAACGGCGAGCGCCGTCGCCGCTGCTTGCGTCTTCTGCTCAGGCACCCAACTCAGTCCAATTCCGCCGCCCGCCTCCACTCTCCGGCCCGAGGCATTCGCATCCGCGCCCGAGCCCGCTACCGCTGCCGGCGACCATCAGGTCACAGCGCCGCCCTCTCCTCGCGTTTCCCTTCTCCACTCTCCCTCTGTTGACCAGCAAGACGCCGACGCTGAACTGCGAGCAGTCCATCATGTTCCGTCGCCGTTGACTGAAGCCGTCGCACTCCTGCCACATCTGCCTTGTGTCCTTCTGGTTTCGGACGATGCCGAGTTCTGCTCCATCAAGTTGCCGGGCGCCACCTTCTCGGACTCCTTCTCGCTATGCCTTGATTCTTCCTGTTGTGGCTCCCCCTCCCCTGCTGTTGCCGCTGCTCTGCCTTGCTTCACGAGGCCTGTGTGCGCCTCCGCTTTCTGGTGATGCCAAGACCACAGCTAAATGACCCGCACCCGGATCGCCAAGTCTGTGTCCGTGTTTTCGCCAAGTTCCGTCAAGCTGAACGTGTTCGACTACATGATGACCGCGAGATCGATGCCCCAAGGACGCCGAGAATGACTACACGGCTACACTATCGAGTACCTCTTCTACCATCTACGAAATCCCCAAGTTCGACCACATGACGATACACCAAGTACCACGACGTTGACAACCCTCAAGTTCAGCTACATCGGCTACGAACTTTGACGACCCCGAACATCTACGGAAACTTGAACGGCTACGAAACGTGTACCACTACCACCGCGAGTACCACTACTACCGTGATGAGAACGAATACTTCTACTACTTCCCTCGACGACTCGAACCACTTCGAAAACGCACGCTTCGAAGGTATACTGCCAAGTTGACACCCGAGAACGAATGCTTGTTGTGTTGTACGAGATGCCCGTGTTTGCCTTGAGTCCAAATTGACGTTGCACGTTTCTCTGCGTTTGCCATGTCGTCGACCCATGGGAACCCGGTAACGAGATCACCCCACCATCTTTGCATGACACACTCACGCCACCCTTCTTTTGCATCGGCATCTCAACGAGTTATCGAAGCCGGAACATTGCCGTGGCACTGATTCCATTCTCGCCGCCATGACACCCCTTTCCTTCCGTCGTAGCGACCAAATGCTTCATATCATCTTCATGTCAACTTCTCATGAAAAATTGCATAAAACTTGCATTTGTCATCCGCATCGTGATAACAACCTCTAAATGCTTAAAATTGTTCTTTGCTTTAGGAATTGCTAAATATGCACATGGGGATTTTCCAAAATTGTTGTTGTTATTTCCGGCCTCATTTAAAATGCCTAGATAGCTAGTTTACTTATGCTTCACCTCTTGCCATGTTTAAAAAAACATTTAAACTTGTTGGGTTCATAACGAGATCAAACTAAATAATCTAACATGGTGTTTTGTCAATATGCAACTCGTTGCATATTGAGCTCCACTTAAATTGTAGTGTTGTTTGTGCACTTTGCCTTGCCATGCATATTTAAACCGGACAGGCATCATACTTGTTTGTGCATCATTCCATGGTTATGATATGTGTGTTTACCATGTTGTTTTCTTCTTTCCGGTTTGCTTCTCTCGTTAGCTTCAGTTTCGTTCCTGAGTTGTGAGGATTTGTTCGACTACTTCATGGACTCGTTCTTCTTCCTTGCGGGATCCCAGGCAAGATGACCGTTCCCCGATATCACCTCTATCTTTGCTTTGCTAGTTGTCTCGCTCTATAGTTATGCCTCGATGCCTATTCTTGTCATGTCAACCTCCTATGTTGCCATGAAACACTCTAACCGCCTTCCTAGCAAACCGTTGATTGGCTAAGTACGCTTTTGCTCAGCCCCTCTTATTGCGTTGTTAGTTGCAGGTGATGCTGAAGATTGCTCCATGCTTGGACTTCTTTATTGGAATACCACAATATATATCTTAGATAATTAATGCACATTTATATTGGTAATGGGTGGAAGGCTTGGCCTTCTGCTTGGTGTTTTGTTCCACTCATGCCACCTTAGGACCCGATAAACCGGTGTTATGTTCCTTGATTTTGTGTTCCTAACACAATTGGGGTTTATGGGCCCCCATTGATAATTTGCATTGCTTAAAGCTTTTCCAGCAAGGCCCAACTTTGGCCTTACCATTTGCCTAACAACTAAAACTTGCATAGGGAGTAATTAACCCGAGTTCTTAATCAATAACCCGGGCCAGTGCTCCTCATGAGTGTTGGTCCAAATTGGGCAGACTGCGGGGCCACCACGGGGAAACTCGAGGATTGGTATATACCTGTAGGCTGACCTATCTGGTCGTGGCCTAAGACGAGATACGCGCGGCTACTATCAGGGTGTTGCGACTCCGCAGATATCTTGAGCACGGGATTCAGAGTATACTCGGGACTTCCCAACATGGAGTTGCGACTCCGGAGATCGTGAACTTGTGATGGGCTATGTTGGGACACCCCTGCAGGGTTTTGAACTTTTGTAAGCCATGCCCGCGGTTATGTAGCAGATGGGATATTGTTAATATCCGGTTTTAGATAACTTGACAGCATATCCTTAAGAATACACTACCTGTGTGAGTAACCGTGATGGTCTCTTTTCAAAGGGGTTTCAGAAAGTGAACACGGTGGGGTTATGCATGAACGTGAGTAACTAGGATCACTTAGTGATCATCTTTGGCTACCGTTGGCACATATCCTCATCTCGCTCTGAATTCGTAAGCTAGTTGCTTAGTGCTTGCTGCAGACACCTTTATTACCTCTCCACACCTAAAGGCTTTGTTAGTTTTGATACCCGGGAATGGGATTGCTGAGTCCTTGTGACTCACAGATTACAACACACACCTGTTGCAGGTACGAATGAGTACGACGCATGAGAAGGTCAAGAACTTCACTGGGAGTTTGATGAAGAGCGTGGTCGTATGTATGTGACGTATCCCGACGATCAGCAGTGGTTCCTACTAGGGGCGATCAGGACTTGTGGTTGAGGTATCTTTTCTCGTTTGATTTCGTCCGTAGTCGGACCCTGTGATATTTGGATGAATGTATGCTATTGTATTCATTGTGTAACGTGGCGAGTGTAAGCCAACTATTTTACTCTTTTATCCCTGTTCTTACATGAGTTATGCAAATATACCACGCTGGCGATCATTCCAGAATGCGCTTATGTCTCTAACTCGTGCCTCAACACGTAGGAGATATAGTCGCATCCTGGGCATTACAAGTTGGTATTCAGAGCTTTCTCCTACCTAGGAGCCCCCTGATTGACCGAACCGCTGACGGTTGAGTCTAGGCACACACACAAAAATGTTTTGAGTCCTATATATATATATATCGGAGAGTAGGATTTCTTTTTACTCCTCATCCCCTTCGTCGCTCTGGTGAGGATTCCCGACGTTGTTTTAACATCACTATCCTCAATTTTCACGATTTTTTTAGGATCACGCGGGTATTATTTGGATTGCTCTGATATCTTTGTGACGAGAATTCTGTCTTGGTGCCTCCCGTCCGTTTAGGCTGAGTCTCGAGGAGTTGAGCTATGAGGTATTATTGTCCCATTGTGTATCGTTGCAATTCTAGAATAGCAGAGGTGGCCGACATCGAAAACTCTTCTATGCGTGTCTGGTGGTGAGATAACCCCGACATCAACCAGTACTGGTGGGATAGTTTAGGAGTATTGCCACAGCTAGTATAGCGGATGAGTTTTGAGGTCTGAGGTGAACGGTTTCCGAAGGTGCCTGGTTATGTGTTGATGGATGGATACAGCTTTATGTAGGTATTACTAGTTGGGTGAGATAGTGTTCTTCCCATGTATCCCCAACACCAGATTGCATAACCGGAAAGTTTCGGGAATTAATAGGTGGGAATTCAAGTAGCTCTTAGGTAATCTTCCAACAGGTGCATGATATGAGGTTGGGGTTCAACATCTAGTGGAGAGGTTATCATGGGCGTTGTTACACTAGGTGGTTGCATCTTAAAGGATCCTCGGCTATGCTGATCTGGGGATTGCAAGGCCCTTTGTAACACGTGCCATGGGGCATCAGCACGAACATGTGGGACGAAACCTCTATTATGTATTTGTTCCATCTATTACCTTGTTGTTTTATTCTATCATTTTGTTCTCCCAAGTGGCTTGTCGACAAGTTGATGTACCATTAAGCTATGGAATTCATTCGTTCAATTTTGTTCGGATGTTCGTTGTGAAGATTATATGTTGCAACATATCAATCCTTTGTTTTTGTTTTCATTGTGGTATTCGAGTTGCTTCGATGTCAAGTGTTGATTCCATACCTTTCCTAATCGATGTTCTCATATTTCTATGGGAGTGCTAATCCTTCTTGATCATCGAGATTATTATGTAAATTCTTTTCAACCGGCGTGCTTCGCTTCAAGTTAATCCGATCTCTTCATCATCTGCAAGATCAATTCTCAGTATTTTCTCAACGGTGTCTGTTTCATTCATCCGAAGTCATCTTTGTTTTCCCCACCCTCCCACCCTTTTTCTTTATGGAGCCATAATTCTTTAATCAAGTATCTGTTTTATTCATGTGAAGTCCCTTCTTTCATTTCCTTCAATGTTTTATCCGGTGATTCTCATGAAGATGTTAAGCAAGCTTCATGTTCACCATTCTCCGTTCTCTTTTTCTTCTTTCATGGACTAAATTCATGCTTCGGTGTTCATCTTATCTTTTCATCTTGTTTCACATGTTTTCACATGTTGGAATTTCTTATCCAAAGTCTCTCATGTTTATTCAACTCCCTCTAATTCTTCTCTGGAGTGCTGAAGATATCTCAGAAGATTCTCGTTTCCATTCTTAATCTGTTCAATATATTTTGAGGTTGTTATCTTATTCAAGCCATTTAATTCAACAGGTGCACTATCTCTCAAGCAATCTTTCCCAACAGTGTTTCTTTTCAGTGGGCCCTAACCGACAGGTTTTTTTCCAGGATCTTACCTGACTCTTCTAATTTTCTGGAGTTATACTCAAATTATTTTCAAAGTGTGACGTAAGAATGATTTCCATCACTCATATGCCTTCTCCAAGATTGTTTCCAATTATTTTCCTCTTTAGCTCTACCTTTCCCCTTTTAATTCTTCCGGAGTATCTAAAAAATTCTTCATGGTATTTCTCGTTATTCTTCTCAACATTTGAAAACCCAAGAAGAGTTTTCCTCTATATCTTTTCTTACACATCCAGAATATGTCATGAATTCTTTCCATTGTGATCATCCGAAGGCCATCATTTCAGAAGATTTCTTCGTTCTCAGTTTTCAACTTCGTCCTCCAACTATTTTCTTAATTGATGCCTCTTCGTTCCTCTCCGTATTCTTATGGTGGTTCATTCAAAAATTCATTTTCCTTTGTTATCATATCATTTCAATCATTCTTTCCAAATCCAATCGATGGTCCGTTGAATTGTGACATATAGCTCTCCAATCCTTTTCAGGAAGAATAAGTAGTAGGCCAAATCCGTTGCTTGTCATCAATTTAATTTGATGAAGCATAAGCATACAGTAAATATTATTCTTATTTCCTCGAAATGATTAATCTCTTTTTCCGGAGCTTGTTCATCATATCATATTCTCGGTTCCAAGTTGTTCATCTTGTTTTCCGGAGCTCCAAGTTATTTCAATTATATCATTCCAAAGCTCCATCTAATCATTGCAAGGCTTCAATCTTATTCTTTTCATCCTTCACTTCTCATCCTTTTATTACCGGAGTTCTTCATGGTGGTTCATCATGAGTTAATTCATCCTCGAAGTATTCATCAAGATTCTTGTTGGAGCTCAAGTATTCTTCTTCTTGCATTACGAAGTACAATTCTTGCTCCCTTATCTTTTAAGGTGGTGTTATGTCATTCTTGACAATTTCCCTTCGTTTCACGATTCACAAGTTATCAAGAATGAGATATTTAAAACCGTCATTTGTCTTTCTTGAGGAGATCTTTCGACCCTTCAATCTCTTTGTTGGAGTAATCTTGGGTTGTATTTCACCTAAAAGCTTTCCCTAAAGATTGTTGCTATTGTGGTGCTTATAAATGACCCAAATTCTTCACTTGTCCTCTCGATGAAAAAAGTTTTCATCTCTTCATTGATCTCTAGAAACAATTGGTTTCCTTTAGTGGCCGGTTGTCACCTCATAATTGTGAGATGTTTTTCCATAAGCCCACAACAAGCTTATTCTTTTGTTGTTGATTATTTTCAACAACTCCGTTCAACCATTCTTCGTAAGGATGATTTTCAAATTCAATTATGGAGAAGTTGTCATTTTATTCTCCGTTCTTTTCTTTCCATCAATCTAGGTTCTAATCTTTCGTTACGGAGGCATTATGATGTTGCTATCTCCAAACCATCGTCTTGTCATATCAAGATCATATTCTTTTCCTTTCTCATCCATTCAACAGAAGTGTTGTGTCCTCCATTCAAGTTCTCTTATCTTATCAAGTTTTTCCTCTCCTTTCAACCGGAGTGATGTCTGAAATCTTTCTTACCCCTTGTGCCATTCTTCAATAGTCCGAGAGGCAGTGTGCTGTTGATTTCATCAAGTATCATCCCAACTTGGAAAGTTCATGTTCAACTCCTTCCATTTTCAGTCGGAGTGTTGTCCTAATTCTTCATTCTTGTTCCTTGGCTATCTCGTTATATCGGTGCAGTTTCAAATTCTTGTAGTTCGTTAGGCTCTTGTTTCATGCCTTTCAACCTACAAGTTTCTCATAATGTTCCTTGTTCCTCTTTGCTAACGGAGTGTTTCCACGCTCTTTCATCTCCGTTGTATTCTTTCTTACAATTTGTTCAACCGCAAGGTTCATAGTTTCACTCGTTTGTCGAAGAAGCAACTTTGTTTTACCTCTTCCTTTTCTGTTTCTATCCGGTGCCATCTCCAGGATCTCGGGTTGAGATCCTCTATTAGTGCGGGAGAGTTGTGACGCCCCAAGACCGACGCTCCAGAAGACTTCCATATATTCCGGGTTTCGCCGTGTGTTTTATTTGCTTGCTCTATTTAATTTTTGCATTGCATCATGTCATCATGCCATCATGTCATTAATCTTTGAAAATTCAACTAAATAAATTGTGTGGATCTTCGATCCATTTAAATCGAGGGAAGGGTGACTTCTGTTTATAACATATACTTCCAATATTTATAGGGAGCTATATAAATATTCCATTAATTTGGAATTCACCATAACACATTTACAGTTTAAGTTCCATGCATTTTCTTTCTCAATTCCTGGCCTCCAACCTTGCTATAAATTCTTGTCACCTTCCCAAGCTCCGCCTAATTTCTGGCATTTTGGTCACTTCTAACTCCTACGCCCACTTCTAACTCATTTGGTTTATATTCAATCATGTTGAATTTAAACATTTTTTTTTCAAATTGTTGGAACCATCTTTGTTTTCTTGGTTTTGCTCCAGTAAGTCCCACAAAAATGTTGCATATTTGTTTTGCCAAGCCCTTTTGCTATTTTTTTCTGCCCTTGTCTTTTACTCCTTCTCTGTTTTGGAGGAGAAGAGAAGGAAGCCCAGCTGTAACCCAAGGTCCAACCAAGGCCCAAGGCCCAGCCGCACCTAACCCTAGGCCAGAACCCCCTCCTCTCGCTCTCTTCCCGCGTTCCTCCCGTGTGTCGCCTCTACCCGATCCCCTCCAGTCTCTCCCTCTCCCTCGAGTGTTGCCTCAGAGCGGGGATGCCTCGCTCCCGAGCGCCTTTTCCGCGAGCTAGCCTGATCCGCCGGCGACCTAGCCCCGCCGATGCCCAGACCAGGCTGGTACCGTAGCCTCTTCTTCCTCCCTTGCCACTCGTCGTCGCCGCCGATTGCACCCCTCCGGCCGCCGCGCTATCAACTGCCGGCGACCTCCATGCCCGTCATCTCTGCCGGCCCTTGCCATGATGTCCTCGCAACGGCGAGCGCCGCCGCCGATGCTTGCGTCTTCTGCTCAACCCCCCGACCCCGCACATTTCCGCCACCAGCCTCCACTCTCCGGCCCCACGCAGTAGCATCCGTGCCCGAGGCGGCTGCCACTCGCCCGCCGCCGCTGCCGGCGACCATCAGGTCACAGCGCCACCCTCTCCTCGCGTTTCCCTTCTCCACTCTCCGTGACCTCCTCTCCATCTCCCTCTATTGACCAGCAGGAGGCCTAAGCTGAACTACGAGCAGGCCATCTGGTTCCGCCGCCGTTGACTGAAGCCGTTGCGCTCCTTCCACGTCTGCCTCGTGTCCTTCTAGTTTCGGACGATGCCGATTTCCGCTCCAGCAAGTTGCCGGGCGCTACCTTCTCAGACTCCTTCTCGCAGTGCCTTGCTCCCTCCTGTCGTGGCTTCGCCTCCCCTGCTGCTGCCGCTGCTCTGCCTTGCTTCATGAGGCCCGCGTGCGCCTCCGCTTTCTTGTGATGCCAAGACCACAGATAAAAGACCCGCACCCAGATCGCCAAGTCCGTGTCCGTGTTTTCGCCAAGTTCCGTCAAGTTGAACATGTTCGACTACATGATGACCGCAAGACCGATGCCCCAAGGACGCCGAGAACGACTACACGGCGACACTATCGAGTACCTCTTCTACCATCTACGAAACCGCCAAGTTTGATCACATGATGATACACCAAGTACGACGACGTCGACAACCCTCAAGTTCAACTATATCGACTACGAACGGTGGCGACCCCGAACATCTACGGAAACTTGAACGGCTACGAAACGTGTACCACTACCACCATGAGTACCACTACTACCGTCGCGAGAATGACTACTTCTACTACTTCCCTTGACGACTCGAACCGCTTTGAAAATGCACGCTTCGAAGGTATACCACCGAGTCGACACTCGAGAACGAATGCTTGTTGTGTTGTACGAGATGCCCGTGTTTGCCTCGAGTCTGAATTGACGTTGCACGTTTCTCTGCGTTTGCCATGCCGTCAACCTGTGGGAACCCGGTAACGGTATCACCCCATCATCTTTGCATGACATGTTCATGCCACCCCTTCTTCTGCTTCGGCATCTCAACGAGTTGTCGGAGCCGGAACATTGTCGTGGCACTGTTTACATTCTCGCCGCCATAACACCCCTTTCCTTCCGTTGTGGCGACCAAATGCTTCATATCAGCTTCACATCAACTTTTAAGTAAAAATTGCATAAAACTTGCATTTGTCATCCGCATCATGATAACAAACTTTGAATGCTTAAAATTGTTCTTTGCTTTAAGAACTGCTAAATATGCACATGGGGATTTTTCGGAATCGTTGTTGTTATTTCCGGCCTCATATGAAATGCCTAGATAGATAGTTTACTTATGCTTCACCTCTTGTCATATTTAAAAAAACATTTAAACTTGTTGGGTTCATAACGAGATCAAACTAAATAATCTAACGTGGTGTTTTGTCAATATGCAACTCGTTGCATATTGAGCTCCACTTAAATTGTAGTGTTGTTTGTGCACTTTGCCATGCCATGCATATTTAAACCGGACATGCATCATACTTGTTTGTGCATCATGCCATGGTTATGATATGTGTTTTTACCTTGTTGTTTGCTTCTTTCCGGTTTGCTTCTCTCATTAGCTTCGGTTTCGTTCCGGAGTTGTGAGGATTTGTTCGACTACTTCATGGAGTCCTTCTTCTTCCTTGCGGGATCCCAGGCAAGATGACCATTCCCTGATATCACCTCTATCTTTGCTTTGCTAGTTGTCTCTCTCTATAGTTAAGGCCTCGATGCCTATTCTTGTCTTATCAGCCTCCTATGTTGCCATGAAAGACTCTAACTGCCTTCCTAGCAAACCGTTGATTGGCTAAGTATGCTTTTGCTCAGCCCCTCTTATAGTGTTGTTTGTTGCAGGTGAAGTTGAATATTGCTCCATGTTTGGACTTCTTTATTGGGATAACACGATATATCTTAATTAATTAATGCACATTTATATTGGTAATGGGTGGAAGGCTTGGCCTTCTGCTTGGTGTTTTGTTCCACTCATGCCACCTTAGAACCCGATAAACCGGTGTTATGTTCCTTGATTTTGCGTTCCTAACACGGTTGCGGTTTATGGGCCCCCCTTGATAATTTGCATTGCTTTAAGCTTTTCCAGCAAGGCCCAACTTTGGTTTTACCATTTGCCGAACAACTAAAACTTGCATAGGGAGTAATTAACCCGAGTTCTTAATCAGCAACTCGGGCTAGTGCTCCTCATGTGTGTCGGTCCAAACTGGGCAGACCGCAGGGCCACCATTGGGAAACTCGAGGATTGGTATATACCTGTAGGCTGACCTATCCGGTCGTGGCCTGAGATGAGATACGTGCGGCTACTATCAGGGTGTCCTCACGCCGGGAGGTCTTGCTGGATTAGTTTTACCTTTGTCGAAATATCTTCAGCACGGGATTCTGAGAATACTCGGGTCTACCCAACATGGAGTTGCGACTCCGCATATCGTGAGCTTGTGATGGGCTAAGTTGGGACACCCATGCAGGGTTTTGAACTTTCGAAAGCCGTGCCCATGGTTATGTGACAGATGGGAATTTGTTAATATCCGGTTGTAGATAACTTGACACCATATCCTTAAGAATACAATACCTGTGTGAGTAATCGTGATGGTCTCTTTTCGAATGGGTATCGGAAAGTGGACACGGTGGGGTTATGCATGAACGTGAGTAACTAGGATCACTTAGTGATCATCTTTGGCGACCGTTGGCACATATCCTCATCTCGCTCTGAATTCGTAAGCTAGTTGCTTAATACTTGCCGTAGACACCTTTATTACCTCTCCACACCTAAAGGCTTTGTTAGTTTTGATACCCGGGAATGGGATTGCTGAGTCCTTGGGAGTCACAGATTACAACACACACCAGATGCAGGTACGAATGAGTACAATAGAGTACGACGCATGATAAGGTCAAGAACTTCACTGGGAGTTCAATGAAGAGCGTGGTCGTATGTATGTGACATATCCCGACGATCAGTAGTGGTTCCTACAAGGGCGATCAGGATTGTGGTTGTGATATCTTTTCTCGTTTGATTTTGTCCGTAGTTGGACCCTGTGTTATTTGTATGAATGTATGCTATTGTATTCATTGTGTGACGTGGCGAGTGTAAGCCAACTATTTTACTCTTTCATCCCTGTTCTTACATGAGTTGTGCAAAGATACCACGCTTGCGATCATTCCAGAATGCGCTTATGTCTCTAACTCGTGCCTCGACACGTAGGAGATATAGTCGCACCTGGGCATTACAAGTTGGTACACAGAGCCTTCTCCGACCTAGGAGCCCCCTGATTGATCGAACCGCTGACGGTTGAGTCTAGGCACACAGACAAAAATGTTTTGAGTCCTATATATACATCGGTACACATAAAAGTTTTAACACAACTGAACTCAAGTTTTATACATGACTCCTTACCTTCACCGAGTTCCCAATCTTTAGAGTTGCGTTTCATTATTTCAAGAAGTTCCCACCTTAATTCAATAGTCTTCTTCATACAGGATCTATTACAAGAAGTATCGAGCATGTATTGATCATTATGAGAAACCTGAGCATAATTTTTTTGTATAATAATTTCCCTCGAGAGGACATGATTGGGGCTTGAATATAACATTGACTTAAGGCTCCCGCGATATTGAGTGATACTTTCTTCTTCGTGAGGCCCAAAATTATAGATATAATTCCGATCACGATGAACTAGATGCATAGGATAAACTTTTGGTGAAATTCCAATTTCAATCGATTCCAGCTCCCATATCATCGCATATCCTATACCATGTCAATGTCCCCCCTCCCAATGATAAACGAAAAAAAAACTCTTAAGTTCATCTCCGGGTAAACCTACAATCTTAAATAATCCACAAATTTAATCCACATAGATTAGATGCATATCAGGATCTAGTGTTCCATCTCCTGCATAAGGATTAGCTAGCAGTTTCTCTATCATAATCGAAGGTATCTCATAACTAATATTTTCCATAGATGCAGTAGGTTGAGGGAAACTATTTGTGCTTCCATTCGAGGTAAAGATACCCCAAACAAACCCCTCCAAGGATTGTTTTCCATAGTCACAAGTAACAGTAAATTTTTGCACGTAACATAAATTTTTCCTTACCAAAGGCGCTTCACTCCCTAGCAATGGTGCATTAAAAGAGTCTTAATGACCCACAAGAATAGGGGGTCAATCATACTGCATTCGGTCAGTACGAGTGTCAAACCCAACGAGGAGTAGAAGGAACTGACAAGTGGTTTCCAGCAAGGTAATTTTTGCAAGCACTAAAATTGTTGGTAGCAGGTTGTTTGATAGCAAGATAATGAGTAACAAGTGAAAAGTAACAATAGTAACAATAGGTGCAGCAAGATATCCCAATCCTTTCTTGGCTAAGGATAGGCCAAAATGGTCTCTGATAGTAGGCAAAGCATTTTTGAGGACACACGGGAGTTTCATCTAGTCACTTTCATCATGTTGGTTTTATTCGCGTTTGCTACATTGATAATTTGATATGTGGGTGGACCATTGCTTGGGTGCCTTTCTTATTAGAACAAGCCTCTAACTGATGATTAACTCCCTTCTCAAGCAACTACAACTACAAAAAAAGAATTAAGATAAAATCTATCCATAACAATAAGTGTGTGGATCCAAATCAGCCGTTTACGAAGTTGTGCGTAAACTAGGGTTTAACTTCTGTCACTCTAGCAACCCATCATATAATAACTACTCAAAATGCATTCCCTTTGGCCCAAACATGGTGATGTGTCATGTAGTCGACGTTCACATGACACCACTAAGGGAATCACAACATACATATCATCAAAATATCGAACGAATATCAAATTCACATCATTACTCTTGACAAGATTTCTCCCATGTCCTCAAGAACAAAAGTAACTAATCACATAGCTTATTCATGTTCAAGATCAGAGGGGTATTAAATTTCATAATGGATCTGAACATATTATCTGACACCAAATAAACCAACTAGCATCAACAACCAGATGTAATCAACACTTCTAGCAACCGATAGGTACCAATCTGAGGTTTTGATACAAATATCGAATACAAGAGATGAACTAGGGTTTGAGATCAGATGTTGTTGGTGAAGATGGAGATGGCTCCTCCAACGATGAGAGGGTTGTTGGTGAAGACGATGGCTTCGATTTCTCCCTCCCTAAGGGAAGTATCCCCAGCGAAATCTCTCTATCAGAGAGCTAAAGTGCTCCTGCCCAGGTTTCGCCTCGAGGCGGCGGCGCTCCATCCCGAAAGTCCTCTCCTTATTTCTTTTCTCGGGTAAATGATGTTATATACCAAAATGTGGTCACCAAAAATGTGCTAGGAGCCCACTACCCACTAGGGCACGCTCTGGTGTCTTTTGGGTATGTCGGTGGCCTACTCCAGTATCTCTTTTCTCCAGTATATTTTATATATTCCAAAATAATTCTATGTAAAAATTAAGCCAATTTGGAGATGTGCAGAATAGGTATATCTGATGTAGCTTTTTAAGGTCCAACATTCCAACTATCGGTATTCTCCCTCTTTGTGTAAACCTTTCAAATTATGAGAGGTAAGGCATTAGAATTACTACCCAAAGTGTAATAATGAATTAAGAAATAAAAAATAGTAAGAAAACATGATGCAAAATGGACGTATCAAAATTCTTCTACATCAACCGCCAAACAGAGTGCACAAATGGCCCCAGTGTTGAACTTGGCTGGTAATCACTACAAAGGCGCAAACATAGCTCCTTGCCGAAGGCTAAATTGGCGAGTCATCCGAATGTAATACCACATGGTTTTATTGGAGAAATACCGCACCCGCCGATGAAAAAACCCTTACCTGGTTATAGGCCCAATAGACCCAGCGCAACCCTCTTGTTTTTGGGTTTGGGTTCGAATGAAGAGCGTCAAAACATCGCTCCCCTGTTTCCCAAGATTATGGCCTTGAGGGAAAACGACCTTACCAGAATTGATCTAACCCGATGCTGGATCATTTGGCAGATTCAGCCATTAAGTCGACGTACCGACTTAACGTGCAACTACACTGGCGAGTTAAAGGACGTCCAACGCCTCAGTAAACACAATCTAAATGAAGAAGAAGTTGCCAAAATTGTCAAGAAGTTGTTGGGCGAGTCTCAAGAAGCTTGCGGCAGGATTGGGCTCGCTCCCTTCTACTTGAAGAACCCCATACCTCCAGTAATTATCTTTGCATCATTTTCATTATTCTATGTTTTGACTTGCTGTTCATAATACTGATTTTCGTCTTCTTACATTGTAGGCAAATGATGTAATATGGAGAAGGAAATAAGTGCGCAAAACAAAGGCCATCGTAACATGAAAAATAAATAAGTCGGCATCTGTAGATGAGTCACCGACGACTGATGATGCGTCAGAGGTAGAGCTTGACTACCTCGGTCATCTTTTTATTGAACTCGCTGACGCATCTTATTCCCAGGATAACAATGAAGCTAGTCGAGCAAATGACGTTGTGGACTTTCAATTCCTTCTGGCTCAGAAAACTTATCTCCAAAGAAAACAAGGAGGGTCGTTCGGAAAGTAAGATTTTCTCATCCCGATACTCATTTGGATCCCAACTTTCTTATGAAGAAAACCCTACATGAATCAAGGCGCCAGACACGAAGCACCTCTACGGAGCTTATCACTGGGTTATCCAATGCACCAACCGCCTGCAAGCGACGCAATGAGCTGCCTCACAGTGCCATTTCGTCTCTTCCATGATCCGGCCTAATTAGGAAAACTCTTAACCCATCTGATTCAAATTACCAGGAGTCGCCACCTTCTTCTGGGGACTGAACTGCTTCAAAGCTGCCATCCTGGTCATCAAGCGAGGGTAAGTGTTGTAATAATTCCTATCTTCATAGTCATTACTTTATTTACCTAAACATATTCGTATAACTGTAGGGAATAGGCTAAGAAAAGAAAGACTAGCGAGTCGTCAACTGCCCTCATCACCTCTGAATCTCAAGACCCGCCATAGGATGACCCGGTGAATCCGGTCATTCAAACAAACATGGATAACTTGGACCATGAACTAGATATTGCTCATGAGCTGGTTATCACTGACAAGTCAACAGCGGATGGAGGGGCAAACATTATTGATGAAAATGCCAAGCTGGACGAGCGAGACTTCAATCTTCAGCAACCAAGCTCTACTCATGCTCCCAGCCCTTGTCAAGAGGCTGAAGATGCCAACCAGGTGATGATTGACACAGAGGTTGTCACTGCTGGTGAATGCCTAAGTGCTCCTGATGCCTCAAACAGCCTGGCAAAAATCGTATCCGAAGATGATCCTATCTGTGAGGACAAAGGTAAAGCCAAATTGGAGTTGTCTAGTTTTGATAACATGATGACTTAAGAGCTTCACTATGAATTTCTGACCCATCTATCTTTGAATCGAGCCATTGAGGAGAACATAGTCAACATGTTGAAGAAAAAACATGAAGTATGGAAGAACTCGCCTTCCTCATATATATAC
Organism: Secale cereale; assembly: GCA_902687465.1. Lineage (NCBI taxonomy): Eukaryota > Viridiplantae > Streptophyta > Magnoliopsida > Poales > Poaceae > Secale > Secale cereale. The sequence goes on along the minus strand of LR738715.1, from coordinate 473,076,579 downwards.
TCAACCCCCAAGTCTTAGACATAGGCAAGCATAAGTATGTGTTAGACTTATATGTAGTATTGCAAAACTTCAAACTGTGTAGTACCCAAGGCTCGGGTTGTCATGCAAATGATAAGCCGGTTCTTCAAGTATAGATCAAAGGAAAGACCATGTAGCTCCCAAGGGCCGTCTCATCTTCATGAGATGAGCCGGGTTTTCCAAATTAGTAAGTTTTGAAAGTAACCTGTAGCCCCCAAGGGCCGACTCATCTTTATGAGATGAGTCGGGTCTTTTAATTTTTTTAAGAAAGAATGATATGCATTAGCCCCTAAGTCCTAAGCATGTTAGTTGCAACTGCTTGGGACTTTAGAATCAGTCTTGCCGGTCATAGCCCCCAAGTGATGGGTCGTGCCTGTAGTCATATTGAGACTTTGAATGACTTGTAAATGAATTATGTGTCTGTCGTCGTAGAAGGCTTTGAACACAGGAGAGTCACAATTGACAAGCTTGAAGGAAAAGGTTGATACTGAGCAAATTTCATGAGCCAAGGTAGAGTCAAGCATGCAATCATCCGTAGAGGAGCTGGAAAAAGTCAAGGCGGTTTTGGAGACTGAAAGATCCGCCTTTGAAACTGAGAAGGCTACCTTGATCAAGTGCGTGGAAGATGCTGAAGGTTAACTCAAGTCTACGACTGAAGAGCTGACTAGTCTGAGACGTCATATCATGCAAATTACACAAGCCATATTTGGTAAGTAACTCTTTGAATCCAGATGAATAACTCGCCTGAGAGCTCATACATGGAATTAACTCGCCTGGCGGCTCATATGTTTGAAATATGTGCAGGTAGCAGAAGTCGCAACCTTCAAGAGGATAACCTAATGAAGTTGAAGGCCATGTACTCTCTACTTGAGAAGTTATATGCTAGAAGCTTATTTTCCATCATGTCTATGACAGGTGGCAGAGACCCGCCATGATTCATAAGAGATGTGATGAAGATACTCTCCACCGTCCCAAAGCAAATTGAAGAGATGAAGAAATCAGCCGCCCGAGTAGCAGTAATGTCATCTCTAAGCCGGGCCAAGGCTTATGTGCCAGATATGGATGTTTTAGAGATGGTCAGTGGGTTTCCACAATATAAGGAGGATGGCACTGAATTCTCAGCAACAGATTATGCCAGTTGTGTGAAGGAGACTCGTGTGTGGACGAGTCGACTAGTTGAAGAGATGGACTTGAAGAAATATCAAGCGGCTTACGATGAAAAGAACACATGAGTTATGCCTACAACATTTGACTCTTTTGACTTGACTCCACAACGGCGTAAGCTTATCTTTGCCCCTGATGTCGACCCTTCACCTATAATGCATGATGACGCCGTCTTCCAAGCCTTAACTACTACCGATTGGAATCTGAACAACTTTCAGATAAGGCCTATAGAAGAGTTAGCGCAGGATGACATGGAGTCATCAACTTTTGACGAGCATCATGGGGAAGCTAACCCAGAGAGCCATGACCTAGATTACAGGTGCTGACTTGTAGGAGTGATAACTCCAAAACTTTGGTGACTTTATTTGAGTCCCTCTATAGCTATGTAATAGGGTATTATAAAACACTTGGTTGATGTGTCGTGCCCTCATGCACTTGGATACTTTGAAGTATTGTGGATGAAATAGTTGATCTAGTGTGGTGGTATGTTAACCCACCCAGTATCCTTTGAAAAAATTGCGCCTTTTTTGGTAACATTGTGGCGAGTCATATTTGAATGAGCCGTCAATAGCTAATCCTTGTTGATTGAATCAGAAGTGAGGACTAGCATAACCCAGTGTGTTGTGGACCCGGCGACTCATGGTCGTAATTAAGCTCTGATAAAAATAATCCGGTGTACTAATGAATCGGTGACTCATGGCCCTTTTTCAATGTTTGATCAGAAATAAGCCGATGTATCGATGACCCGATGGCTCATGTCCATTATAAATTTATGAGGAAAGGAGATAACCCTGCGATACAAACAAGTTAATGAATGCATAAGTATAAATACTAAGTCAGATTTTGAGGCTCGATTCTTGCTTCAATGAAGCTCGCGTGATAGCATGTGGTTTATCCTAGCGTTATGGAAGCCGGCTCTCACATGACTTAAGTCGTCGTTTTAATCTTGATAAGTTCAGGGTCATAATAGATTGACTGTCAAGAGTACGCCGGGTCATCTTAGCGGATGAGCATCAAGCAGACAAATAGCTTTAACCATGATGTGGTGGCATATGCCAGTCAAAATGGATGTTAATAGCTAAAATTGATGAGTTGGAAGCCTCCAGGTGAGCTATGATCAACAAATAAAGCCTCATACTCAATATACGGAACGAAGAGATAGAGGCCCCGAATTTCAGGGAAACCGGCTTTATTAATATTGATCATAAAAGATATACACACAAAGGTATGTACAAAAAGCAAGAGCCAGTGGCTCTAAGTATAGTAAGGACAGAGATGAGCAATAATCCAAGGCATGTGTCAGTGCAACAAACCCTAGGTTTGTTGCCATGACTGTGCACAAGAACGGGAGCAAGATTGAAGCACCAACCCAAGTCATAGTACAACAAACCAAGAGGTTCGAGGAACCAGCAAGCATATCAGAAAGACCAAGGCCAAGCCAGAGAAGCGATATGTCACCAAGAGAAAGGCCTCCCTTGCTTGGCAGGCAAGCCCGGCAAGGGGCGAGGCCACCCCTAGAGAAAGATAACCAAGGCGTTCCGGCAGAGCCTGCAAGGACTCGCGGAGGCTAAACCACCTCACCAACCACTCCTCCATGACTCACGTCGTCCATCAGTGCGGTGTCAAGCCGCAAAGTGACTAAGTTGCAGCTATGAGCCACATGGCAGCCTCTCCCTACAGAAAAAGCCCACAGATGACACCCGTCCTGCGACGTGGCAAGCAAGCAGGCACAGAGCTAGCAAGATAGCTCGGCAAGCCTTCCAGGCAATCAGTGACGTGACGTTAAGTGGTGCATTTAATGTGCCGTGTCAGCCCGTGGAGTTAGGTAGGATAGCACTGTTGCTATCATAATAGTGCACAATGACTACTTTGCCACTGTGGTGACCCCTTAATCTATAAAAGGAGGCCCATGGCCAACGTAAACACGGTTAGAAGATTGGATAACTCACACACCCATACGCGCGTAGTCACTGCTGCCTTGAGGCAACCCTTGCCGGGCAAGTGTACTGCGCTCCACAACCTCATTTCCACCATGAATCCACCAAAGCATGAGTAAGGTCTTATGCCACAATGGCGGCCCGAACCTGGGTAAAACTGCCCGTGTGATCTCTGTTGTGCTGTCCCACACTCGTCTGCTCTTTGTGCAATGCGACGTCCCCCCGCCGAACTAGCAAGGGACCTCCTGGTCCCATAGATGGTTGTAGTTTTCCCCGACATCTTTGGCGCGCCAGGTAGGCAGCTCGCATGCGCGAACCTGAAGGAGTGTGCAACGCGTCATCTTCATCACTGTCTTCATCTTCAACGGCACCATCGACCATGGTGCCCAAGAAGAAACTTGCTTCTTCAGCACATCCATGCTGCGGGAGGTGCGGAGGCATGCGAGGACGCGGACTCTGCTAGGGATGTGGTCAGAGCAGGAGGCACCGTCACCACTTCCCCTGCTGCCAACGCCGGAGCAGGGGACACTGGAGGAGAACAACATCAGCAACACCCCGACGTCCATGCTCCCCAAGGCCCAGGCGAATTTGTTACTCCATCTGCACCCCCTCTACCCACCGACGAGCACAGCCTCAGCAACGGCGCTCGGACCGGGGCAAATAGTCGTCCTCCGACCGTTCCCACCACAGGTGCGGTCATAACATGTGCGCTTCCGTCGGGACGGGTCAACCAAGCCGGTGCGCTTGACGGAGCTGCTGGCCCTCGTGCGCCTTCGCTGCACCACCCTGCGATCCAGGGGGTCGCCCCGCAGCAGCGGGGGCATAGTGTTGCCGCCGTTGGCACCGTAAGGAGCCGGGCGATGGTAAGACCGACTTCTTCATTACCCATGCCAAGTACAGCCTCGGAGGCCTTGGCACTGGTTCAGCTGCTATTGACATTTCCAGCAGCAATCGAGCAGGTGGACGAATGGCATGCCACCATCCAAAGTCTGTTCGGTTTCGCTGAAGCTGGGGGCTCATGGTTAGCTGACCCGCTGTAGCCTCCCCAAGCGACAGCGACGGCTCGTGCTGCTGGCCGTACTGAGGGAGCCGTCTCCGCGGTATTGGCCTGTCGGGACCCCGATCCTAAGTCACACAGGTCTAGCCTGTAACACATCATATCACTTTGCGGCCTCATGCACGGTATCCCCACGGGTGCCACCTTACCTGGCCCGGGACTGTTTGCGCATTTTGGCACACGTATATGATAGTGTCGCTAGCATCCATATGACAGAGAACCCGGGCCGACATGACTAGTTATAAACCAAAAGTGGTGCTAAATTACAGAGACAGGCATACATGACCCAGCAACGAACGTGTGGGTCATCAACATATGAACCCAAGTCGTAGCAAGCTACAAGGACTTAAAGGAACAACGCCTGACATTTCCCTTAAGGGACAGACACAGGAACGAAGAAGGACACATGCCGACCAGCCTAAGTGTTCCGGAGCAGTAGCTAGCTACCAAGGCTCAGTGGAAGCACTAGGAGACATTTCCCGGTAAGATAGGCTATCAAAGGTAAACAACTAGGTGTCGGATCCCACACATAGCAATACACATTACACGTACGCATAACATGCAAGTATGTGCTGTACAACATGGCATCACAACATAACTCAACAACTCATATAGATAAAGGCCCAGAAGAGCCATCATAGCATTTATTACAAACAGAGGTCACATGACCCATCATACAGAGCATACAAGCAACGGAAGCATAACATGTCTGAGTACAGACAACTACAAAATGAAAAAGGCTGAGAAGCTTGACTATCTACAAGACCCTCCCAAGGGTACAAGACCGTAGCTGAGGTAACAAGCTAAACGTCGAAGTCCACACGGAACCAACAGCGAGACTGAAGTCTCTCTGCAAAAACATAAATTAAGCAAACGTGAGTAGAAAGGTACTCAGCAAGACTTACATCAGAACTAGCTACATATGCATCAGTATCAACAAATGGGTGGTGGAGTTTGACTACAGCAAGCCAGCTTTGACTTGGTGGCTATCCTGAACTACAGCTGCAAGTAACTCTTTTGAGGTGGCGCACATGAGTCCACATATTCACCAATCAATACACCACTATGGATCCGCTCCCGTCTCCCTACGGGAAGGCCATCCATAGCACTCACACTTGTCTTGAGTATTTTAGAGTATCCACTTTCACTTGTCTATGTACCAAGTAAGCATCCAAGAAGTCCATAACCGCGGACCCGGCTATTCGAATAGATCATGTTAACCCTGTTGGGGTGTACTTCTTCACACACGCTCTCGCCACTTACCGCCATGTACACGTCGTGTATCTCGGCAACCTTCAAGCGGAAGCCTGGCGAGGGTGTCGGCCATGACCTGACTAACCACACAAGACTCTAGTCCAGGTTTATCACCTATTCGGGTTCCATCCGTAAGGAGATCCGGCCGAGGTGTCGCTCACGGCCCCAAATGATGTGTGCAGTGTTCCCAAACCCACCACAACGGATGGATCTATGCTTGGTTCACCGTGCCACGGTGCCTAGTCTGTCCCAAGCCCACATGTACCGTGTGCCACTTGGTAGACTACTAACACTACCTACAAACACCAGAAACTAGTTACAACTCCTGGACAGAGATCGAGTTGATTAATAAGTCGAGAGGGGCACTTAAGCATTCCAATGTGTGGTAGTAGCTAGTCATTGGACAACTTACACAGAACACAGTTCTTGAGGACGGTTTCAGTGAGACAACCCACCATGTACTCCTATATGGCCTCTCACCGCTACCTTTACCAAAACGTGTTCACACACTTTGCTCTCAACAGTAGGACATGTTCATAACTTTCCAATTCATCCCCGATGAATCAGACCTGACACAACTCTAAGCAATAGCAGGCATAACCAGAAAGCATGAATGAGTAGGCACAACATGGCTCAAACAACTCCTACTCATGCTAGTGGGTTTCAACTATTTATTGTGGCAATGACATGTCATGCAGAGGAAAGGGGTTCAGCTACCGCATCAAAAAGCAGTTCAATCGTTGTTGTCCTAATGCAGTAAAAGAGAGCAGGAGTGAGAGAGTGGGATTGTATCGGGATGCTCAAAGGGGGTTTGCTTGCCTGGCACTTCTGAAGATAGTAATAGTTCTTCATCAGTGTCATCGAACTCATCGTCGGAACCACGTCTACTGAGAGGGGACAAACACCGGCAAATAAGAGAGAACACAATCAATGCAATGCGACAATATGATGCATGATCATGACATGGCAATATGCTGTGGTTTGAGCTAATGCAGCTAGAAACAATTTAAATGAATTTGGTTTGAATCCAAGATTCAAATTCAAACTCCACATGTAGTTATTTAAATGCCATTTATTTGATTTTACCTGATCAGCAGGCATAAGTTGTTCAAACATGCATGAAAATGCCATAAACAGATTCCTTGAATTTTTCTGATCATTTTTCATATATAAATTATTTTCATCTAAGCTACGGTTGATTTTATATGAATTTTAGAAGTTTTAACAAATTTCTGAAATAAATAAATCATTTCTGATTTATTTAGAATTCCAGAAAGGCTTTATGATGTCATAGTGACATCATCACTACGTCGGCAAGTGAAAGGCGCCAGCCCAGGTCAAACCTGACGGCTCGGACCCACATGTTAGTGTCTCAACTAATTAACTAAATTAGATAACACTAATTTAAACCTAACTCTAATTAGTCAGGGGCCTGGGCCCACACGTTAGTGAGCCAGGGCTAATCCTTCTTTAATTAAACCTAAACTAGGTAATTAGCAGGGACTGGCCCCACACGTCAGTGAGTTAGTGGTTGACTAAGGGTGTGGGGCCCATACGTCAGTGACCCGGTGTGGTCAACCCCCCGGTCAAACAAATCAAACTCGCCGGCGTTCTGCCTCCGGTGAGGCCAAACACGGCGGCGAGCTTCGGATTTGGTCCTCCGGCAACCAAATCGGCGGCGGAGAGCACCTATGCGGAGCTGGCACTCGCGCGCATCCACTTGTGGCAGCGGCTGGAGCTAGGGTGGCCGAAAAGGCGCCGGCGATGAGCGAGGCGGCGGCCGGAGTTCTGGCTGCGGCGGAAACAGTGTTGCAGCGCACGACAGGAGCAATCGGTGGCCGAAATCGACGCGCAGGGGTGCACTGAGTGCAGTGGTGAGCTCGGACACAAGCGGCGGTGGCTAGAACGACGGCGGCGACAATGCCGGCGGCGAGAGGTCCTCAGCCTTGGTGACTGGCGTGGTTAGGGGTCGAAATCGACAGAGGGGAGAGAGGGGAACGACGGAGGGGCTCACAGGGGGTCGGTCGGATGTCTCAGCAGGCTCAGCGGAGACCGGACGGCGTCGGAATCCCGGCGGCGATCTAGTTGTTACATCCCTAGTCAGTGCTTGCATTAGGATTAGCTAGAGTGTGCATCATGTTTACTTTCATAGAAACTTGAAATGGGGATGGCGGAAACCCAAGCACCCCTCTTCTAACAACTAGGGATTGATAAAATCTTTTCCAATGTACCAAAATGCCCTTCAAAAATGTTCATCATTTCTGCCTTGGTCTTAAACCTCTGCCAAAAATGGTGCACAATTTCTAGGACATCCAAGGTCTCTGGATTAATTCATATGGTATTTGCATTTGGGCATTTAAATGCTACAAAATATTTTATGTGCCCAAATAATCATAAACTAAAATGTTCCATGTTGTTAATATTATATACAGTGGGCATGACTAGTTTTATGAGCTATAAAAATGTTCTGGCATTTTTATAGCTCATAAAACTAGGATACCAAAGCTGTCGGGACCCCGATCCTAAGTCACACAGGTCTAGCCTGTAACACATCATATCACTTTGCGGCCTCACGCACGGTATCCCCACGGGTTCCACCTTACCTAGCCCAGGACCGTTTGCGCATTTTGGCACACGTATATGATAGTGTCGCTAGCATCCATATGACAGAGTACCCGGGCCGACATGACTAGTTATAAACTAAAAGTGGCGCTAAATTACAGAGACATGCATACATGACCCAGCAACGAACGTGTCGGTCATCAACGTATGAACCCAAGTCGTAGCAAGCTACAAGGACTTAAAGGAACAATGCGTGACATTTCCCTAAGGGACAGACACAGGAACGAAGAAGGACACATGCCGGCCAGCCTAAGTGTTCCGGAGCAGTAGCAAGCTACGAAGGCTCAGTGGAAGCACTAGGAGACATTTCCTGGTAAGAGAGGCTACCAAAGGTAAACAACTAGGTGTCGGATCCAACACTAGCAATACACATTACATGTACGCATAACATGCAAGTATGTGCTGTACAACATGGCATCACAACATAACTCAACAACTCATATAGATAAAGGCCTAGAAGAGCCATCATAGCATTTATTACAAACAGAGGTCACATGACCCATCATACAGAGCATACAAGCAACGGAAGCATAACTTGTCTGAGTACAGACAACTACAAAATGAAAAAGGCTGAGAAGCTTGACTATCTACAAGACCCTCCCAAGGGTACAAGACCGTAGCTGAGGTAACAAGCTAAACGTCGAAGTCCACACGGAACCAACAGCGAGACTGAAGTCTCTCTGCAAAAACATAAATTAAGCAAACGTGAGTAGAAAGGTACTCAGCAAGACTTACATCAGAACTAGCTACATATGCATCAGTATCAACAAATGGGTGGTGGAGTTTGACTACAGCAAGCCAGCTTTGACTTGGTGGCTATCCTGAACTACAGCTGCAAGTAACTCTTTTGAGGTGGCGCACATGAGTCCACATATTCACCAATCAATACACCACTATGGATCCGCTCCCGTCTCCCTACGGGAAGGCCATCCATAGCACTCACACTTGTCTTGAGTATTTTAGAGTATCCACTTTCACTTGTCTATGTACCAAGTAAGCATCCAAGAAGTCCATAACCGCGGACCCGGCTATTCGAATAGATCATGTTAACCCTGCTGGGGTGTACTTCTTCACACACGCTCTCGCCACTTACCGCCATGTACACGTCGTGTATCTCGGCAACCTTCAAGCGGAAGCCTGGCGAGGGTGTCGGCCATGACCTGACTAACCACACAAGACTCTAGTCCAGGTTTATCACCTATTCGGGTTCTATCTCAAAGGAGATCCGGCCGAGGTGTCGCTCACGGCCCCAAATGACGTGTGCAGGGTTCCCAAGCCCACCTCAACGGATGGATCTACGCTTGGTACACCGTGCCACGGTGCCTAGTCTGTCCCAAGCCCACATGTACCGTGTGCCACTTGGTAGACTACTAACACTACCTACAAACACCAGAAACTAGTTGCAACTCCTGGACAGAGATCGAGTTGATTAATAAGTCGAGAGGGGCACTTAAGCATTCCAATGCGTGGTAGTAGCTAGTCATTGGACAACTTACACAGAACTCAGTTGTTAAGGACGGTTCCAGTGAGACAACCCACCATGTACTCCTACATGGCCTCTCACCGCTACCTTTACCAAAACGTGTTCACACACTTAGCTCTCAACAGTAGGACATGTTCATAACTTTCCAATTCATCCCCGATGAATTAGACCTGACACAACTCTAAGCAATAGCAGGCATAACCATAACGCATGAATGAGTAGGCACAACATGGCTCAAACAACTCCTACTCATGCTAGTGGGTTTCAACTATTTACTGTGGCAATGACAGGTCATGCAGAGGAAAGGGGTTCAGCTACCGCAGCAAAAAGCAGTTCAATCGTTGTTGTCCTAATGCAGTAAAAGAGAGCATGTGCAAGAGAGTGGGATTGTATCAGGATGCTCAAAGGGGGTTTTCTTGACTGGCACTTCTGAAGATAGTAATAGTTCTTCATCGGTGTCATCGAACTCATCGTCGGAACCACGTCTAGTTAGAGGGGACAAACACCGGCAAATAAGAGAGAACACAATCAATGCAATGCGACAATATGATGCATGATCATGACATGGAAATATGCTGTGGTTTGAGCTAATGCATCTAGAAACAATTTAAATGAAGTTGGTTTGAATCCAAGATTCAAATTCAAACTCCACATGTAGTTATTTAAATGCCATTTATTTGATTTGACCTGACCAGCAGGCATAAGTTGTTCAAACATGCATGAAAATGCCATAAACAGATTCCTTGAATTTTTCTGATCATTTTTCATATATAAATTAGTTTCATCTGAGCTACGGTTGATTTTATATGAATCTTAGAAGTTTTAACTAATTTCTGAAATAAATAAATAATTTCTGATTTATTTAGAATTCCAGAAAGGCTTTATGACGTCATAGTGACATCATCACTACGTCAGCAAGTCAAAGGCGCTAGTCCAGGTCAAACCTGACGGCTGGGACCCACATATTAGTGTCTCAACTAATTAACTAAATTAGATAACACTAATTTAAACCTAACTCTAATTAGTCAGGGGCCTGGGCCCACACGTCAGTGAGCCAAGGTTAATCCTACTTTAATTAAACCTAAACTAGGTAATTAGCAGGGACTGGCCCCACACGTCAGTGAGTTAGTGGTTGACTAAGGGCGTGGGGCCTATACGTCAGTGACCCGGGGTGGTCAACCCCCTGGTCAAACAAGTCAAACTCGCCGGCGTTATGCCGTCGGCGAGGCCAAACACGGCGGCGAGCTTCACATTTGGTCCTCCGGTGACCAAATCGGCGGCGGAGAGCACCTACGCGGAGCTGGCACTCGCGTGCATCCACTCGTGGCAGCAGCTGGAGCTAGGGTGGCTGGAAAAGGCGCTGGCGACGAGCGAGGCGGCGGCCGGACTTCTGGCTGCGGCGGAAATAGTGTTGCAGCGCACTGTAGGAGCAATCGGTGGCCGAAATCGACGCGCGGGGGTGCACTGAGTGCAGTGGTGAGCTCGAACACGAGCGGAAGTGGCTAGAACGACGGCGACGACATGGCTGGTGGCGAGGGGTCCTCGGGCTTGGTGACTGGCGTGGTTAGGGGTCGAAATCGACACAGGGGAGAGAGGGGAACGACAGAGGGGCTCACAGGGGGTCGGTCGGAGGTCTCAGCAGGCTCAACGGAGGCCGGACGGCGTCGGAATCCCGGCGGCGATCTCCTGTGGCCGAGGAAGAAGACGAGGTTGACGACGGCGCTCCAGGGGCTCCTGGTATCGGGCGGCTCGGCGAAGAGCTCCAGCGCGTGGAGACGAAGCTCGTGGGCACGGTCACGGGACGAGGGGGGCCGGTGGTCATGGCTACGGCGAGCGGCGCTCTCAGGCGCGTTCGGCGACGAGAGGGAGAGATCCACGGAACGGGGTGAGAACGACGGAGAGTGAGAGAGTGAGGCAGAGAGGTGCGTGGCGTCTCCAGGCACATCGGGGAAGCGGTGGGAAGCAGGAGGTGGCGCAGCGCGTGGCCAGCGCGCAGCGAGCACGCTCCCCTGTCCTCCTGGCGCAAGGACGGGGATGACTGGCAGGGGAGGCCCAGGTGGGCTGGGCCGCTAGCTGGGCCGCAGGTAAGGCCAGGTAGTCCTTCTCTTTTTTCTATTTATGTTTCTGTTTTCTTTTTTTAATATCTTTTGCCAGTATTTTGAAATTAAACAATTTCAAACAATGCCAAAAACTCCTCTGAATATTTTTATTTTGCTAGATGGACTTTTCCAGAAGCTCATAAAACATTTCAGGGGTATTTGAAATTATATTCTAATTATATGAATATAATTCAAATTCAAATAGCTAATGATTTAAATTCAAAGTCCCAAAAATAAATCCTTAAAAATGTTCCTAAATTTTTGTTTGGTCTCAAAGCCTTGCCAAAATTATCAAACATTGATGAAGGCATTTTGGGTTCATTGAATGCATTTTTTTAAGCTGGACCTATTTGGATTTCAAGGTGCTAGGGTTTGAACATCCCCAATTCAAATTTAACAAAATTTAAACATGAAGCACATGCAAGACCAGCCCAAGTGCAAGTCAAAACTAGGGATGTGACATGGCCCCGCCACGGCAGCCAGCGCGAGCGCGGCAGAATCAAGATCCCGACGATGCATCAATGGCCTCTTCCGACCCTCGAGCACGTCCAGGCGAGCATCAAGCCCCGGAGGATAAGCAGAGAGGAGACACATGTGTCACTGTCGGGCAACGCTGCGGCAACCTCTGCCAGACCGACGGATGCGACGGCCCGACGTCGACGAGCCCGCGCTCGGCATCGGTGGGTGCCTACCTTTCGAGGTTGGCTGCCCTGCCTTTACTCGTGAGCTGCGGCAAGTCCGTTGGCCGTCCATTCACATGTTCAATCCAGATATACCTGAGAAGTAAGATGGGAGGCTGAACCCGGCAGAGTTCCTGAGCATCTACACCATTGTTGTTCAGGCTGCCGGGGAAAAGATGAGAAGGTGTTAACCAACTACTTTCCTTTGGCCCTCAAGTCCAATGTGAGGTCTTGGCTGATGCACCTGCAGGAGAACTCCATTTCGTCATGGGCTGACCTGTGCCACGAATTCATCAGCACCTTCACCGGTGGCCACCAAGAACCCAGCAGGCCCAGCGACTAGCAGCTTCTCAAACAGAAGGAAGGAGAATCCCTTCGTAAGTATTTACAAAGATTCAACAAATTTCATACAAATATCCCAAATATCCATCCGGCAGCTGTGATAGCCGCCTTCCAGTCCAATGTGCGCAACTGCCGGATTCGTTCTAAGATGAACATGCAGTTGCCCAAGACTGTGAAGGAGCTCTACACCCTAGTGGATAAGTGTAGTAAAAATTGTAGTCCCTATAGTGGAACATAGGGAATGTATGCGACACCTATCGTAGAATTTTAAAAAGAAATTTGAAGGCAAAGTTTATGATGAGAACCTATGGCCAACATCATACACATGCAGCTTGAGGAAGCATGAGCACCATTGGAGAGTGTTGTATGCTCACAATCCTTTGATCAAGGAGTACATGGATGACCATCATGGAAAGGTGTGCCCAAGAAGGAAATTCAATGAAATCTACAAAGTAGACTATGTGACCAATAACCTTGCTGAGTGATTCAATGCAAAGTTGAAGCAGTGAAAGGGCTTTTGTTGTGGCAAGCATTTGATAAGATCAGGCAGATGATCATGATAAAGATGACTCTTTGTAAAAGAATTGCAGAAACACAATATTTTCGCCATCTTATGCTCCCATCTCTGATTAAGGCATTGCATGCCAATGCAAGAGGGCTAAGGATGAAATGCATTCGACCGTCGACATACGAGGCTGACGTGACATACACTGACAGTAAAAATAGGGAATGGAGATATCCAATGAACCTTGCAAGTAATGAATGTAGTTGTAGACAATGGCAGATCCGCGGGAAGCCGTGCATACATGCCCTACATATCACGACTGTTATTGGAGGTGAAGATGGTGAAGTTGATAAGTATTGCTCTGAATATTTCTCTGTTGCCAAATTTAGGGCTGCTTATGCTGAAAATGTGCGTGCACTCTTGGGAAAAGACCAATGGAACATAGTAGACCCAGGGTTCCAACTCCATTCTCCTATACTGACTAGACCACCAGGAAGACCAAGGAAAAAAAGGATAAGAGCTGGTGAAGAGGTTCGTGTAAAAAACAGCATATCCTAGGGCATAAATCTAAGCGTTGTAACAATCCAGTTGATGCATAATTTGGAGAAGAGGATTAGGGCAGCAGCAAATGCAGTGGAGAATGCAGCTGAAGTAGCAGGTTGGTATGTGTTCAACCTTTCCCGTTTTTGCATTTGTTCTCATTTTTTATCAACGGCTAAGCTTATTTCTGTTTGACCTAGCTCTAGGATAATTAGAGGCATAGGACAGAAAAGATCTAGAGAGGAACAAACTTTGGTTGAACCATCATCTGATGCATAATTTGAAACCATTGCTTATGAAGGTTTTGAAGCTATAAGAGAGGAGGGGGTTATTTTGTCTGAAGTTCCTTTAAGGATTAGTCAATTGTTCATCGGATTTTGTAATCAAGTTATTTTGGACCTACTCCAAATGAGCCAAATATTTTTATTAACACATATTCAATCTATATAGTGTAGATTCGAAGTATCACTATTTATTGAATTAATCTTGATATTTTTATATTTTTTTGAAAAAATATACTTTAATAGAAAAACCATTAAAAACACGTTTAAAATGTGAAAATGGAAAACTAAGTTCAGATCCTTCTTATTCACTTTGAAATCAAGCTTTGGTGTTTTTTTGATTTCTTAATTTTTTTCAAAAATAGAAGGTAACCCTACCTCCTCTCCTTGAACTCTATGAAATGTTGTACGTGATAGCTCATATGTGTGAAGGTTTTTTCATGAAAATGACCATACACCAAGTTTATGATTTTTGGATGGTAACATGTCACATAACACAACATTGTGCGTAGGTTTTATGTTTTTTTGATTTTTTAAAATTAGTGGTGCTCATTTGACCTCGATCGTGCCTACTACGTTTTTATTAAATGTCCGTATACCAAGTTTAGTATTTTTTTCTCGTTAGTTTGTCTTATAAAACGACGAACGACGAAGGTTTCATATTTTCCCATTTTTAAAAATTAATTATGCTCAGTCAAAGCCATGGAACCCCTGTTGACCAGTATCGGTGTCAAAACCAGCACATCTCGGGTAGGGGTGCCCAAGTTGTGCGTCTGAGGATCAATGGTAACTGGAGACAGGGGACACGATGTTTACCCAGGTTCAGGCCCTCTCGATCGAGATAACCTACTTCCTACTTGATTAATCTTGATGAATATAGGATTACAAGAGTTGTACCTCGAAATCGTAATGGCTAAAACCCTAGAAGTCTAGCCTATGCAATTGTGATTCTGCTACACTCTACGGACTAGACCCTCCGGTTTATATATCCACCGGAAGAGGCCTAGGGTTACAAAGATTACTTGCGAAGAAAGGAATCATTACTCCTGACCATCTACCCTGCTTTTCTAAATACACAGGAGTCCTAACCGGACAGGGGAGATGTCAGTTTATCTCCATCTTCACGGCCCATCTGTTCGGCTCAGCTTCAGTAGGTCGGACACTCATGGACCCCCAAATCTAGGACTCCCACAGTAGCCCCCGAACTTGCCTTCAATGACGAGGTTGTATCCGGCTTCACGTCTTCGGTCTTGCAAGGCAGGTTCTTCTTCGGATTAGATGATAGTTCGGTTCCATATTTAATATTATATCCTTTCGATTCCTTGCCGTCATCGCCTCGGCTTCCACATGTCAGATAAATGTGAACCGTCTGGGTATTTTTTACAAATAACCCCTTGACCATGCAAGGAAGGCGTTTATTTAAGGAGATGAAATCTCAGGTGCCATTCCACACCACGTGGAAATCCTTAGAGCGTGCCGCAGAAAATCTGCCAAACATGGCCGGAGTTCCTAGTTCTTCCTCACACCCTCATGGCCGTCAAGTAGGCGATTGTGAGAGCTGTTCAGTATCCCACGCCCATCTGAATAAACTTCAGATGCAGGGATATCTCCCTCCCGCGGATCTAGTCCCCGTCTGGGCTGGATTAACCTCCATCGATGGTGAAGCCTTGATAGAGGCAAAGGTGTCCCGTCTTTCGATGAGCTGGTGGCTATCGTTTGGATGAAGTCGACTTTGACGATGCGACTACGAACGTGCGTGGACGTCGCGCCTTAGCAATCGCTAAACCAACTCCGAGAGGTTATTGACCACGCCGGAGCACGATCAACCTGACCACGAAGGTCTGCTTCCTGCAGGCAAACAATGAACAAGCAAGAAACTGAGATTGCAATCTGGATATTGCGAATTTAAGAGGAAAGCTTTATTGATCAAGTGGGGTTCTGTGACGTCTTGGTCTGGTCGTTGAACACAAACGAAGTACGCGAAGTTGCAGCTATGGCGAACTTTAATCTAAACAAAACCCAAAGTCTAAACGACGCCCTAAGGGCTGTATATATGGGGGAAAGAGGGGGGAATTTCGTGGCCCTTGGTGGAGGGGTCCGAAACCAACCATAACTCTTGTTTCCCCACACATACGGATTCTAAAAACAACCTATACTCAAGTATTTCAAAATTACATGGGCCTGGCCCAATAATAAGGTGACGCAGCACCTATAATAGCCTCTGGACGAAATTTATGAAGTGGCATCTTGTATATTTCGTCCAAGGCTTCTCGCACTCATTATGGTGGCTTCAAAGTCCTGAAATCATCAATTGAAACTCCATTCTTGTTCCCCTTGCGCATGCCATCATCTCCATGCTTGATCTTGCTCCAATGTTCAACCTTCTTGTCCATGCTAGGCCCTTCATTTGTAAGCAAGACAAATGTATCCAATTTAGGCAGCATCATATTCTCATGAACATTAGATTCATTACCAAGAAACGAAAGTACCTGGCAATTTAATTGGCGTACGCGAGCTCTAGTAATTGGTCCTGTATATGTGTCAGTTGGATCTGTGGGTGTAACCTTGTTAGTGATGTCCTCATCATCCTCCACTTCTTGAATTGAAGTCGTCCTCGACGGAAGCTCATCTTCCTCACCCAAGTAAGGCTTCAAATCTGCAATGTTAAATGCGTGACTAACCCCAAAATCTGCAGGCAGCTCAAGTTTATATGCATTATCATTTATTTTCTCTAACACCTTGAAAGGACCGTCAGCACGTGGCATTAGCTTTGACTTGCGCAAATTAGGAAACCTATCCTTACGCAAATGTAACCAAACAAGATCTCCAGGTGCAAAGACAACACGTTTTCTACCCTTATCTCCAACAAGTTTATATTTAGCATTCATGCGCTCAATATTTTCCTTAGTTAACTCATGCATTTTTAAGATCAATTCAGCACGTTGTTTAGCATCAAAATTAACCTTCTCCGAAGATGGAAGAGGCAACAAATCAATAGGTGCACGAGGTAGGAAACCATAGACAATTTCAAAAGGGCACATCTTAGTAGTAGAATGCAACGAACAATTATAAGCAAATTCAATATGAGGCAAGCATTCTTCCCACATTTTCTTATTATTCTTCAAAACAGCCCTAAGCATAGTAGACAAAGTTCTGTTGACTACTTTAGTTTGTCCATCAGTTTGGGGGTGACAAGTAGTACTAAAAAGCAGTTTAGTCCCCAACTTAGCCCATAAACATCTCCAAAAGTGGCTAAGAAATTTAGTATCACGATCTGAAACAATAGTATTTGGCACACCATGCAAGCGAATAATTTCACGAAAGAACAAATCAGCAACATTAGCAGCATCATCGCTTTTATGACATGGTATAAAATGTGCCATCTTCGAGAACCTATTCACGACAACAAATATGCTATCCCTCCCCTTCTTTGTTCGAGGTAAACCCAAAACAAAGTCCATAGATATATCTTCCCAAGGAACACTAGGGACAGGCAAAGGCATATATAAACCATGAGGATTGAGTCGTGACTTAGCTTTTTGACATGTAGTGCAGCGAGCAACAAAACGCTCAACATCCCGTCGCATCTTTGGCCAAAAGAAATGTGTAGCAAGTACGTCCTCCGTCTTCTTCACGCCAAAGTGTCCCATTAATCCTCCTCCATGCGCCTCCTGCAACAACAAAAGACGAATAGAGCTAGCTGGAATGCATAGCTTGTTAGCTCGAAACACAAATCCATCACTAACGACGAACTTGTTCCATGTTCTCCCTTCTTTACAATTCTGCAATACATCTTTAAATTCAGCATCATGCACATATTGATCTTTGATGGTCTCCAAACCAAATATTTTAAAGTCAAGTTGTAAAAGCATAGTATAACGACGAGACAATGCATCAGCAATAACATTTTCTTTTCCCTTCTTGTGTTTAATAACATAAGGGAAAGTCTCTATGAATTCAACCCATTTAGCATGTCTACGGTTCAGTTTTGCTTGACTTTTAATGTGCTTTACAGATTCATGATCAGAATGTATAACAAATTCTTTGGGCCATAAATAATGTTGCCATGTCTCCAAAGTCCGAACAAGAGCATATAATTCCTTATCATAAGTAGAATAATTCAGACTAGGCCCACTCAATTTTTCAGAAAAATATGCAACAGGTTTACCATCTTGTAATAACACACCTCCTAACCCAATTCCACTAGCATCACATTCAAGCTCAAAAGTCTTATTAAAATCAGGAAGTTGGAGTAAAGGAGCATGTGTCAACTTATCTTTCAATACCGTGAATGCTTCTTCATGTGCAGTACCCCAAACAAAAGGCACATCCTTCTTTGTAAGCTCATTAAGAGGTGCAACAATGGTGCTGAAATCTCTCACAAAACGCCGATAGAATCCAGCGAGGCCAAGGAAACTCCTCACGTGTGTGACCGTTTTGGGCTGCGGCCAACTCTCAATAGCTTCAATCTTGGCTTTATCAACCTCAATTCCCTGTGGAGTAACAACATAGACAAGAAAAGAGACTCGGTCGGTGCAAAAGGTGCACTTTCCAAGGTTACCAAATAAACGTGCATCACGCAGAGCAATAAAAACAGCACTTAAATGTTCCAAATGTTCCTTCAAAGATCTGCTAAAAATCAATATATCATGAAAGTATACTATCACAAATCGTCCAATGAAAGCACGTAAAACTTCATTCATTAATCTCATGAAAGTACTAGGTGCATTAGTTAACCCAAAAGGCATGACTAACCACTCATACAATCCAAACATAGTTTTAAATGTTGTTTTCCATTCATCTCCCAATTTCATACGAATTTGATGGTATCCACTACGCAAATCAACTTTGGAGAATATTGTAGAGCCACTCAATTCATCAAGCATATCATCTAGCCTAGGAATAGGATGACGATAACGAATAGTAATATTATTAATGGCTCTACAATCAACACACACCATCCTTTGCCGGCACTAGAATAATAGGAACAGCACAAGGACTAAGGGATTCGCGTATACAACCTTTGTCGAGTAGCTCCTGTACTCGACGCATAATCTCCTTCGTCTCTTCTGGATTGGTACGGTATGGTGCACGGTTGGGTAGCGATGCACCGGGAATTAAGTCAATCTGATGCTCAATCCCTCGAATAGGTGGTAATCCCGGTGGCACGTCTTGTGGAAAGACGTCGGCGAACTCCTGCAAAATGTTAGTGACAGCAGGAGGCAAAGAGGAAGGCACGTCCTCGAATGAAAATAATGCCTCTTTGCATACAACAGCATAGCAAACAGATTTGCTAAAATCTAGCTCATCAATATCAGATTTGGTGGCAAATAAACATGCACTTTTCAATTTAATTTCAGAAGCAACAGTAGATGGTTTATTATTAGGCTTCATTTGTTGCTCAAATTCTTTTGCCACAATCTGTTTTCACTCTTATTTTTCTCCTGTTTTGCTTTATTAGCTCTATTAATATCATATTTCAAAATGGAATCAGGAGTCATAGGAAGCAAAGTAATATTTTTATCCTTATGAACAAGAGTATACTGATTGTTTCTACCATGGTGTAGAGAATTTTTTTCAAATTGCCATGGTCTACCAAGTAATAAGGAACATGCTTGCATAGGTACCACATCACAATCAACATAATCAACATATGTAGAGATACTAAAATGCACACGAACAGTACGTGTTACCTTAACCTTGCTGCAGTTGTTGAACCATTGGATGTAGTAAGGATGTGGATGTGGTCTTGTGGTGAGAGATAGCTTCTCCACCATCTCCATGCTAGCCAAGTTGTTGCAACTCCCTCCATCTATGATCACGCGAACAGAACGTTCCTTCACAACTCCCTCTGTATGGAACAAATTATGCCTCTGATTTTGCTCAGCTTGTGTAACCTGCACACTCAAAACAAGTTGAGCAACTAAACATTCATACCTGTCAGCATCTTCAGGAGCCATGTATTGCGTCTCATGATCAGAATCATCTCCACCGTGTTCTTCACGTGTAATAAGAGCCAAAGTCTCCTCATCATAGTCACTAGCGGATTCATATCCACCATCCTAAGTAGCAATTATCACACGCTGAGATTTGCAATCTATCGCAAAATGTCCTCTTCCCTTACAACGACGACAAATAATATCACTGGTGTGCCTTGTTGATGCCATGGAAGAAGAAGAACTCTGTGCAGGCCCAATAGGTGTGCTCTTGGCAGATAATGGTGGTTGTGCCTGCTTCCTTGTATCACGGCTGGAGGTAACAGCTGATGGAGGTGTCGGTGCAGTAGAATGTGTGGAAGTAGAGGATGCACGCGGTGTCCATGATGAAGGTCGACCTGCAGAAAAGTTAGTCCGCGCCAATGCCTGTCGATCCTGCACTTCACGTTCAGCTTTACAAGCAAGATGGAATAAACGAGTGATATTAGTATAATCCTTATACTCTAGAATGGTCTGAATCTCTCTATTTAATACACCCATAAAACGTGCAAGCATAGCCTCATTCTCCTCAACAATGCCACATCTAATCAGGCCAGTTTGTAATTGCTGATAATATTCTTCTACAGAATTTTTTCCTTGTCTTAAGCGCTGCAGTTTTTGAAGTAATTCACGTTGATAATATGGTGGAACCCAACGAGTACGCATAGCAGTTTTCAAAGCAGCCCAAGTAGCTGGAATAGGATATAATCTACAATGTTCAGACCACCAAACACATGCAAAACTAGTGAAAGCACAAACAGCAGCAGGAACACGTCTCTCCTCGGGATAGTTTAAACATGTAAAACGTTGTTCAGTTTGTAACTCCCAAGTAAGATATATATCAGGAACATATCTACCCTCAAATGGTGGAATATTCAATTTCAGTTTAGGAAGATGGTCATGTACCTCAGGTGGTGGTGCAGCCCTACCGTTGCGATGATATGCATGAGGACGACCTAGTGGTGGTGGTGCTGGTTGTTGCACGTAGTTCTGATTTTTGTCAACCTCATCCTCGTAATGGTCCTCCACCTCTGCAGTAGCAGCAAGATCTACAGAAACATCAACAACAGCACCAGAAGCTTGACCAGTCTCAAGGGGAACGCGCTGTGCTCGTCCCACTTGATTCGGAAGGCGACGTTGTTGTTGTTGTTGTTGTTGTTGTTGTTGTTGTTGTTGTTGTTGTTGAAGAGGTGGGACAGCTGCAGCAGCCGATGGTGGTGGAAAACGCAAAAGCAATTCAGCAAACTTGTTATCGAGCTTTGTGTCAAACGTCTTTCTCCATGCCAACTATCTTCTCCATGGCCTCGTCCAATGTGTTTAGCACATCTTGCACCTGTACACTCATCATTTGCTGAAACTTATCATGAAGCTCCTTGTTCATCAAGTTCTCCCAGTCAGTCTCGTCGACTTGTGATCCTGGCATATTTAGCAGCAATAGAAACACACAAGAATATGATCCTACAGACTACTAATAAGTGGTGGTGGTGGCGGGTGTCACAAATCCGACAAGCAAATCTCAAATTCTTACCAGTTCTTACCCAGCAGCAGGTGGTGATCGGCAATCGTGGTAGTCAAAACTCTCAAAGCTTGGATAAAGCGATTACCAGGGAGAGTCAAACGCACGACGTAGATGTATGTGGAGCTGGGAAGGCTTAGAAGATGGTAGCAAAAGTGGTCAGCAATAATCAATTCAGAGATGCAAAGTTGAATAAACGCTCAACGACGGTACTGTGCTGGTCCTAGACTAGACCGTACTAGAGACGCGAGCCTAGAACACTAACAAAATCACGGCGCTGCACGTAATAAAGGGGAAAGCACACTCTGATTTTTTTTTTCGCCTCTTTTTTTTGCGCTCTTTTTTTTTGCGCTGCTTTTTTTTTGGCCGAAAATCACTATAATGGCGAGTGTCTCAAAACACTTCCCAAGTCAAACAGTATGATGGCACGTGTCTCAAAAGACTCAAAAAAGCCCAAAAATAGGATAGGGAAAAAAATTCACCTGTCGAAATTTTGGCCTAAAAACTGCCCGGGGGTCTCTAGACTCTTTTTTTTTGTGAGACCTACTCAGGCAAGGAAACACGAAACCGAAACTAGATGGATCTCGAAAGCCAATCTAGAACGATGGTGGTAGAATATGGCAGCGGTGGTGGTATTTGGCAGCGGTGGTGGTATATGGATACGGATTGGTGGTGGTATATGGATACGGATCGGTGGTGGTATGTGGTAGTAGCGATGAAGATGTTGTGGCGGCGGCGTGACAACTTATGACCAGAACTCGAAACTCTAAAAGACTAGACGCTAAGACCAGCAACTTGACACGACGATGCAACCGCAATTTCAACTAAGCAAACACGGAAAAGATTATGCAATGGCTCAGACTGGTTCGGATATGATGAACTAACCCTAATTTTTTTTGGCTTTTTCGTGGACTGTAGGTATGAAGAACACACTACTGGAATCTGGGTTTTTGCCATCAGCCAGCTCTTTGCCATCTGCCAGCTGATGGCAAAGAACTTCTTTGCCATCTGCTTATAAAAAACAGATGGCAAAGAACTGACAGATGGCAAAGAACATGGTTGCCATCAGCCAATTCTTTGCCATCTGCCAGCAGATGGCAAACAATCTTTGCCATCTGCCAGCAGATGGCAAAAAATCTTTGCCATCTGCCAGCAGATGGCAAAGAGATAGCCAACTCCTGTTACCGTTAAGTGGGTAACGGCGTACCAGCCCCACCTCTTTGCCATCTGCCAGCAGATGGCAAAGAATCTTTGCCATCTGCTGGCAGATGGCAAAGAGATGGTTTTTTTTTCAGGTAAAAAAACAAAAAAGAGATAATATTTGTTTGGATTATAGCCAGGGGCGGAGCTCCCGGTAGGGCGAGTTGGGCGCTCGCCCTACCTTGATTTTTGGCGATACTGTTATATACATATACGTATACAGCCCTGATCGATCGCTAAAAAAACAAAGTCAGTTAAAAAACACCGTGAAATATCTTTGGGCCGTGATGGAACACTGCACCCACCTGGACAGCTTATTGGGCCGTAGCAACTAGAAGGGCCTGAACCAGCCTCGCTCTATCCAGTCCTACGTTTGTCCTCGCCAAGCCATGCTCCCCCTCGACACGAACCCTAGCAGCCACCAGGAGCGGCCTGCGTTCATGACGGCCATCAGGAGCACCAAGCGCGCTTGGGAGGCTGACGACCAGCAGGAGCACGGGGACGTGGTCATGTACTCGCGTTTCTGACGGCCAGCAGGTACTTGCTCCGTACGGTATATTATTGCAATTGATGTCCATGTGGCAGCTCTGTGCGGCGATTTGAGTGGAGCCCCCAGCTCTGTGCGGCAGGCAGGTGAGCTCGCTAAAGTTGTACAATCTACAACAACAATGCGGTGATTGGTGACATTTTTTGCGATGAATGAAGTTTATTGCTTTGATTGCTTTCTTTTTAAACCTGATCAAATGGATGACAAATTTGGTTATGAAATTTTCTCCAAATTAATTGGGTATAACATTGAAAAAATGTAGTCACGGCGTAGTGAATTTTGGTTTTGCATCATACAATAATTATGCTTAAAAGTTCGCCCCACCTCAAAAAAATTTCGTCCTCCGCCACTGATTATGTGC
>LR738715.1:473015778-473052988 GCA_902687465.1 Secale cereale | reverse complement strand
TTGCATTAGACTATTTTGTTAGCCATTACAGGAGCTGAAGGCATCATATATTAAGTCATATACTACAACTCGGTCTTCAATCCTTTGTCCTTTCAAAATATGTAACAATGTCTTTGCATAGAATGTAAATGACAGATGTCTGGTGAATTATTTCTGCTACCACACGAATAGACGATGACCTCAGTCGAATTTAGGGGAAGGAAATTGTAGATGATTCAAAGTAATTGTTCACCTGTGAGGCAGCTTACAGGGATTCAGACTGCTAGCTGTGTGTCCGTTTAGGCCGTGGCCTCGTGAATCGGCCTACTGGCTGGGAGGGGGCTGATCTGTGTGGTGTGTCAGCGGGCGGCGGTTACTGTGACCTGTGTGGGGGCGGCGACTGCTACGATGTGAGGCAGTTCAGCTGGGCTGATATATGCTGCGTTGTGGGCTGGGCTAGGTATAATATTTTTTTCGGCTTCAGCACTGGACGGGCCACGGCCTATTCGGCCTTGCCGTGGCTCCGCCAGTGGACATATGCCTCATGCAAAATATTGCCTTCTTCCTATCTATTGGTGGTCCTTGTAGTGGCCGTAGGTGCCTTGTGTATGCAAATATACATGTCTAATATCTGCTTGCGTGTCTAGATGCTATGTGTTAGCCTAGCACATCAGTTTAGACTGTAGATCCACTCATTTTGCTTCTTATCTAGTCACTTGTTGAAATCTCTAGAAAAACAAATATTTAGGAACGGAGGGAGTACGTATTTGGTTGCTGCATGCGAGGCAAATGTCTGTGAGTAAAAAGCGTCGCTAATTAGTTACGAGCCAGCATAATCAGCATATATACTACTACATGCACATGGAGCCCACCAACTAACAACCAGAGTAAATAGCGCCAATATTTTGGCGAAGCATTTCGGCGCCCTCGTCTCGCCCAGGAATTGGCGCGAATAACATGGACGGAAGCCGGGCAAGCTGGGCGAGCCAATTCTTCGGCGCTGATCCAAACAGGCACCAAAGCACACGGGCAAACCAATTTTTTGGTAGGGTCGGCATTGGTAGGAATCCAAACAGCCCCCTAGACTACCCAACCATTTTTTTATTGGTACTTATTCCATTATGTGCTTCTAATACACCAGAGAAGTACCATAACATTTTGTTGAATTGAATTCCCTAATACAATATGCATGTTGCCTTCCTGATGTCAGCATGACATAATGAATTGTAATTAGGCCCATGCAGGAAAAAAGAATTGTAGTTAGGCAGGACCAATCAGGCTGGTCCGCGTATGTGGAAGTAATGGGCTGCTTTGCTTCACGTTGCCGAACGTGTACGTGTTTAGTCTTCCTTAAAATGCAGCCTCTGGCAACTGAAAGTATTGCCTACCCTTTGTAATATTGTTAGGATCTGCTCGCAAGGCATCCTTGCCTCTTGGGTCATCACTCCACTATCCAAAAGGATAATAATAGTGTGTTTTATATATGCTACTTGAGTTTATCAACGAAATTATTTCTCAGCATTACATTTGGACTTAATTAATAGTTACTCAATCAAAAAAAATCTATACGTGCTTTGTCTTCTTCTCTTGATTATGTATGGATCGAATGAATTTGTTGATGTCCCTATTTTATGGAATGTACAATTTTGGGGCTGGATTCGGATATCATAAAAAAATCATCATGTTATGTTCCAAATAAAACATTTTTGATTGATGAAACTCTACTTATCGGAATGGCAAGTACTTACAGTTTTTTCTTTAGTTTATGCACATAAGACAATCCCTGGAGCTAGCATTATTCTAAATATAGAAGAGAGTCCAGCATGGATCCTCTAAGGTTATTGTAGGCTTCTAATGTATATGACCTGAATTCATTATATGCTTCTATTCAAATGTACTTTATCTAAAAAATCAGATCTCCACTAAACAATCTATTGTTGATTTTTGTGTACTTTTGACTAAACAAATATATTTACATGCTAAGATTATCTCCTGAGTATCATTACCGATGTTGCAACGAGGTCAATCGATTCGAATATGATTGATGCACGCATCGAGGAGCAATTGTAGTCTGAACTATATAGGATGGCTGAAGTCGTCCCAATAGTCCTCCTGCCTTACTCCAGTCGGTGTGGTTGTAAGCATTACAACAAGGAGGAGACGGTATGCACAAATGCATGCGGCAGGTGATGTGTCGGGCAGTAGTATCCATTTGTTAGTAGTCATGTGCCCGTTGAAGTTTTGCCCTAAAAACATGAAAAATTATGACTCTACTGCTGCTAATGTCACTCTATATTGCCATCTAGCTTCCATATTTCATATCATTTATAATTGAAAAAATCATCTTTAGTGATCTTTCCTTTTTTCCTATTTGCATTTAGCTGATTTGGCAATGAAATCCTGGAATTACCAAATTAATCGCATAAAGGCGTGCACTATCCGAGTTGAAAGAATGGTCTGCCATCTGGGTATGCAATATTGTTAGGATCTGCTCGCAACGCGCGCCTTTATGTTCTAGTATTTGTGAATTATGAGTTAGGTCCTATATTTTCCAATTATGTTATGAAAAACATCATATATATTTGCGTTGATCGGGTGGATTTAAATGTGCAGTTGTTTCATCGCTGTGAGGGTCTGGTGTTCAATGACCTCCCCGTGCGTTCGACGAGCTCCGCCCCTGCGTTCGTGGGTGAGCACAAATAACATCTCCTCCTCTCCCCCTTCATTTGCTAGCTATAGGTGTATTCAATCATCAGTATGCGTGACCACTATGCGTCTCCCGTTCGAAAGGGTTACATCTATAAATATGCATTCATTTGCATATTTATAACCGTAATTCTTTCGAATTATCCAACATTATCCAACATCTATAAATGAGCTATACTTAGCATTTATTCCTCTAAAATGAATTTATATACATATTATTATTCATGTCAGGTATTCATTTTTTTATGTTGTACTAATTTCGTTTACTCTTTGTCATTCCAGGTGTTGACACATGGTGGGCGCGGGTCGAGAGCGCTCCGAGGCTCCTACGTCGGCGCGTGGTGGGAAGGGTAGTTCCATTCTCCCCCATAGCCTCCGGAGAGCGCTAGATCTCAGTTTGCATAGTCCAGCGACGGTCGCTTCTTCTTCGTCCGGGAGAGGTCGGGGGGGTAAGAAGAAGGAGAAGGCTGCTAGAGGTGGACGTGGCGGCGGGAGAGGTAGGAAGGCTGCTACGCCTTCCTCGCCGCCACCCCCAGCTGAGTCACCCGACCACAGGACTGCTCCGTCTGAGATCGAGCCATTTGAGGTGGACCCGTCTCGGACTCCACTCCACGAGCCTCGGGCCGCCGAGCCTCGGGCCATCGACGAGCCTCGGGCCGCCGAGCCTCGGGCCGTCGACGAGCCTCGGGCCACCGAGTCTTCGCCCCACGAGACTACGGAGCTCAGACGGGGTCACGCTGAGTCAGACCCGAGCCCATGGGAGGACTGGACGGAGTCGAGTGCACATGGTCGTGTTCAGGGTGCAGACTATAGTTCTGATAGCTATAGCGAGGGTGAGTTGGTTGAGGGGCGCAAAGTCTACCAGCGTTGTGGTACAAAGCTCCCGCCCACCCCGACGACCCCCGACCAGAGGTGGTTGATTGCGCCTAACGGGGAGAAGTAAGTGCATTTACTCTTGTTTAACCTTTTGCCTTGACGTTTCTTCGAATATCTAATGCGTTGGCCTTGTCATACTGCAGTTCTTGGACACACTCAGACGGGGTCCGCAAGCCCAACACTGTCCTTGGTGTGATTTGTCGCCAGTGCTTTCCTGGGTGGGTCACGTTGCCCAGTGAGGGCCGGGTTCCAGAGATAGGAATGACCTGGGAGCACTACTTGGCTGCCCCGGCCCCGCCGGAGCATAGGGTCGGCGATGTCGAGTGCGCCACGGTGGCCGACATTGTGATCGCCACATTTTGGGTAATTTCTCCTTTGCCATTTACGTTGTGTTTTCTTCTTTGATTGCATACCTTCTACATGTGTTTTCTTGTTTGATTGCGGACCTTCTAATCCGTGTTTTCTTGTTTGATTGCAGACCTTCTACAGGTGTGCTGAGGGACAGGAGGAGGTCGCGGCTCGGGTTATCGACGTCGAGTGCAGGCGCCTACTTGGAAACTTTCGGCACGAGGCTCGGACGCAGGTTGTTCGAGACTACTTAGCACAGACTGGTATTAGGAGGAGAAAAGAGAAGTGCCGGAACAAGTATCTGAGTAAGGAGAAGTACATGAAGGTAATTACCTATTCTTAAGGCCTTGTACTTAGTTTCCTTAATTTGATTCGTAGGCTTAGCGCTCAAATTTCTCTTGCTTAACTTAGGTGCCCCCGAGATGGTGTGCGGACAAGATGGACTGCTGGGAGGCGTTGGTGGATGAGTGGTGCTCTCCCCAATGGCGCGTCGCCCACAACATTGCAAAGGAGAAGCGTCTCAAAATGAAAGGCGTGCCACACCATCTAGGCAGCGTCAACCTATATGGGTACGGGAATAACTAGGTATGTGTGGTTTGCTTCATGATTCATGCAAATTCATTCTTTGTGCTAGCTTGAGTCCTTAACTAATACTCTGTTCCTCTCTTTTAGTCAAAATTCAACAAGGCTCGAGTGCCAGAGCTGTTCGACCTCTATGGCATGTCCAATATGGCACCGTACAAGAAGGCCAAGGCATTCTCTGAGTCTGACCTCGAAAATGCAAATAATTTCAGCAACGTGGCCTCCCACCACAAGATGGTGCAGTACGTTAAGCAGGGGAAGGAGAGGAAAGGGACGGACTTTAACCCGAGCCGGCCTTTTGATCCAGAGCTAGTGATGATATCTGGTGGCAGGAGGTCCCATGGCTCGTTAGCCATGGGTAATGGACTGATACGTTGTAGTAGCACTCTCCCGCAGATCAAGAAGCGCCAGACCAGCTCTGATCCTGAGATACCGTCTCGTTTACGACCAGTGGAAATCGAATTCCAGGTTTGTTATATGGACTCAGTAGCCTTTCCTCCATTACATTGTGTTTGCGACCGTCGATGATTACAATGCTAACGAGTGGTGTTGCAGGCTGCTATTGAGGCAGAGAGAGCGAAGACCCAGTCTTCTTTTGAGGAGAGGGACCGGCAGTTGGCGGAGAGGGACCGGCAGGCTACGGAGAGGGAGAGGGAGAATGAGGAGAGGACGGTTAGGCTGTTGGAGGAGGAGAGGAACCGGAACGAGTCGGCTAACCGGGCCATGTACGATCTCTTCGTGGTAAGTTTCTTCTGCATATTAGCTAAATCATGCACACAATGTTCCTTTCATTAGTAACTAATATGACTGACTCGTCAAAACAAAATGTGCAGTCCATGTGCGAGAAGAACGGCCAGACCCCTCCGTCGATGCCAATCATTGCTCCGACGGGCACGGTGAGTTTCATTTGAACGGTCATTAGTTACTAGTCTTCACATTTGAGTTGCATCATGCTAATGATACATTGGAAATAATATTTGGTGCAGCGTAACTCCCGACAAGCATCGACCGATCCTTCTCCGTCTGCCACTGGCGCGACCGGTCCTACACCTACACCTACACCTACACCTCCGTGATGACGGTAAGTTTCCCAAGTTTTTTGCTTAATAGAGTTTTGTTGTGATGCCATGTTGTATCTACACATATCGTGCATAATGTGTGTATGTTTGAATGCATTGTATTTGTGGGATTCGACATCTAGTCGTGTGCCTTTGGTAGCCTTCCATACAGGGAAATGCCTCCTAGTGCTTCCACTGAGCCATGGTAGTTCGCTACTGCTCCGGAACACATGGATTGACCGGCATGTGTCCTTCTTTGCTCCTGTGTCTGTCCCTACGGGGAAATGTCATGCGGTGTATCACCGAAGTCCTTGTAGCTTGCTACGACTTGGTTGCACTCGCTGATGACCGACACGTGCATTGCTGGGTCATGTATGCCTGTCCCTGTACGTTTGTGCCACCTTGGTTCTATGACTAGTCATGTCGGCCCGGGTTCTCTGCCATAAGGATACTAGCGACATAATCATATACTTAGCATTTTTTTCCTCCAAAATGACTCGATATGCTTAGCTAGCTCAAAAATGACATAATAAGCTTAATTAGCTCCAAAATGACATATTTAACCTAGGATAGCTCTAAAATGACCTATACTTAGCATTTTTTCCTCCAAAATGACTTAATATGCTTAGCTAGCTTAATAATTACATAATTAGCTTAATTAGCTCCAAAATGACCTATTTAACCTAAAATAGCTCTAAAATGTCCTATACTTAGCATTTTTTCCTCCAAAATGACTTAATATGCTTAGCTAGCTTAATAATTACATAATAAGCTTAATTAGCTCCAAAATGACCTATTTAACCTAGGATAGCTCTAAAATGACCTATACCTAGCATTTTTCCCTCCCAAATGACTTAATATGCTTAGTTAGCTTAAAAATGACCTATTTAACCTAGGATTGCTCTAAAATGACCTATACTTAGGATCTTTTACTCCAAAATGACTTAATATGCTTAAGAAATGACATAGTTTAGCTCCTAAATGACTTCACATGCTTAGCTAGCTTCAAAATGACATAATAACCTTACTTAGCTCTAAAATGACATATTTAACCTAGGCTAGCTCTAAAATGACCTATACTTAGAATTTTTTCCTCCTAAATGACTCAATATGCTTAGCTAGCTCAATAATAATTACATAATAAGCTTAATTAGCTCCAAAATGACCTATTTATCTTAGGATAGCTCTAAAATGACCTATACTTAACATTTTTTCCTCCAAAATGACTTAATATGCTCAGATAGCTTAAAAATGACCTATTTAACCTAGGATAGCTCTAAAATGACCTATACTTAGTATCTTTTCCTCCAAAATGACTTAATATGCTTAGCTAACTCTAAAATGACATAATATGCTTAAGAAATGACATATTTTAGGTCCTGAATGACTTCATATGCTTAGCTAGCTTCAAAATGACATAATAACCTTACTTAGCTCCAAAATGACCTATTTAACCTAGGCTAGCTCTAAAATGACCTATACTTAGCATTTTTTCCTCCTAAATAACTCAATACTCTTAGCTAGCTTAAAAATGACATAATAAGCTTGATTAGCTCCGAAATGACTTATTTAACCAAGGATAGCTCTAAAATGACCTATACTTAGCATTTTTTCCTCCAAAAGGACTTAATATGCTTAGCTAGCTTAAAAATGACCGATTTAACCTAGGATAGCTCTAAAATGACCTATACTTAGCATCTTTTCCTCCAAAATCACTTAATATGCTTAACTGGCTCTAAAATGACATAATATGCTTAAGAAATGTCATATTTTAGCTCCTGAATGACTTCATATGCTCAGCTACCTCCAAAATGACATAATGACCTTACTTAGCTCCAAAATGACATATTTTACAGATATAAGTTGCATCATAATAATCTTCATATTTTAGTTGCATCATAATAATCTTCACATTTTAGTTGCATCATAATAATCTTCTTCTTCTAGTCTTCTTCTTCTAACTTTCTTCTTTCCCATTTTACAGATTTGCTTAAGATCACGGAAGCTTGGGTTGATGGAGTGCTTGTATTTAGTTTTTGTTTTGACCTTGTGAAACTTGCTACCTATGGATGAAACTGTGTAATATTGATGAAACTATGTATATGTACGGATGAAACGTGCTACTATTGATAACATGTGTTGGATATATATATGTGTTCATGACTATTGGTAATATGTGTTGAATATGCTATATTGGTCATATAAATATATTTATGTTTGATTTTCTGTGAAAATGAATTGATATAAGAAAAACAAAATTAAATGGGGCAATATAGACACTTTGCCATCAGCTGGCAGATGGCAAAGAGCTTTGCCATCAGCTGGCAGATGGCAAAGAGCCTGCAGAGAAAAATATTTGGACTGGCCTATTTGGGCTCTTTGCCATCAGCCAGCAGATGGCAAAGTATGCAGCCTTTGCCATCAGCCCGCAGATGGCAAAGAGCCTGCAGCCTTTGCCATCAGCCAGCAGATGGCAAAGAGCCTGCTGCCTTTGCCATCAGCCAGCAGATGGCAAAGAGCCTGCAGCCTTTGCCATCAGCCAGCAGATGGCAAAGTGCCTGCATCCTTTGCCATCTGCTGGCAGATGGCAAAGTATGCCGTTATCTTTCTAACGGGGCTAACCCCGTTAAGAGGCTTTGCCATCTGCCAGCTGATGGCAAAGGCACAGGCTCTTTGCCATCAGCCAGCAGATGGCAAAGAAGCCTTTGCCCACTGGAATTCAGACAAACTGTTTGCCATCTGCTGGCTGATGGCAAAGCCTTTGCCATCCGCCGATCATGCCTTTGCCATCTGCCATGGCAGATGGCAAAGTGCCAGATTCCAGTAGTGACAGACTCGATCTAATCTACGAAAAACTGTAAAATCTCACCGAGCAACCTGGAAATCTGATACCACTTGATAGAGGCAAAGGTGTCCCGTCTTTCGATGAGATGGTGGCTATCGTTTGGATGAAGTCGACTTTGACGATCCGACTACGAACGTGCGTGGACGTCGCGCCTTAGCAATCGCTAAACCAACTCCGAGAGGTTATTGACCACGCATGAGCACGATCAACCTGACCACGAAGGTCTGCTTCCTGCAGGCAAACGAAGAACAAGCAAGAAACTGAGATTGCAATCTGGATATTGCGAATTTAAGAGGAAAGCTTTATTGATCAAGTGGGGTTCTGTGACGTCTTGGTCTGGTCGTTGAACACAAACGAAGTACGCGAAGTTGCTGCTATGGCGAACTTTAATCTAAACAAAACCCAAAGTCTAAACGACGCCCTAAGGGCTGTATATATGGGGGAAAGAGGGGGGAATTTCGTGGCCCTTGGTGGAGGGGTCTGAAACCAACCCTAACTCTTGTTTCCCCACACATACAGACTCTAAAAACAGCCTATACTCAAGTATTTCGAAATTACATGGGCCTGGCCCAATAATAAGGTGACGCAGCACCTATAATAGCCTCTGGAAGAAATTTATGAAGTGGCATCTTGTATATTTTGTCCAAGGCTTCTCGCACACATTATGGTGGCTTCAAAGTCCTGAAATCATCAATTGAAAAACCATTCTTGTTCCCCTTGCACATGCAATCATCTCCATGCTTGATCTTGCTCCAATGTTCATCCTTCTTGTCCGAGCTCGGCCCTTCATTTGTAAGCAAGACAAATTTATCCAATTTAGGCAGCATCATATTCTCATGAACATTAGATTCATTACCAAGTAACGAAAGTACCTGGTAATTTAATTGGCGTGCGCGAGCTCTAGTAATTGGTCATGTATATGTGTCAGTTGGAGCTGTGGGTGTAACCTTGTTAGTGATGTCCTCATCAAGCCTTGGTGGAAAATTTCCCCAGTCATACTAAAGAAGAGCGGTTGTGCTTCGTCTTCTTCCTTTTCAGAGGCGTGGGATTTCCTATCCATCCTTTCTTCAGGGGCTTTCTGGAGTTTTACGATCTCCAACTGCACGATCTTACCCCAGGCTCCATCCTGCATATCGCGGGTTTCGTCGCTCTTTGCGAGCTGTTTCTAGGCTGTGAGGCTCATTTCGAGTTATGGCAAAATTAATTCTGCCTCGTCCCCTGCTCCCAAAAGGGATCTATATTCGAGGTGGGCGGCACCGAAGTGTGGCGCATAGCAGGGACAGGTTACCTATGCGGTACTTTGAAGAAGGCATCCGAAGAGTGGCCCTCGGAATGGTTTTACATTGAAGACGTTGTTCTTCCGGACCCAATCCAGCGTGGCCTTCCCAAATTCTCCAATGCTCCTTTGAAGAAACGCTTCAACCCGCGTCCCAGAAGCCTCAAGGAAGAAGACAACACTGAGGTTGAAAGGCTAGTGAGTAAGATCAGAGTACTTGCCCACTCCGAGCTGACAATAATCAAAGTAATGGTGATCTCAATAACGAGATGCATTCAGCCGCTTCAATCGAGAGTGTTTCCCACGTGGCATTACAATGGGCAAGATGATGCCTCGTTCTATCTACGCAAAGGTCCAGACAATCCTGCTGCCCAGGCCGCCATCCTAGCTGACCTTTACAAAGGGGAGAAGGAAGACTTTCTTCATTTTAAATGTCGGGAAGGTTTCTCCATGTACAACCCAATTGACTAGGTGAGTCCTTCTTTAATTGTTAGTCTAGATTATTTTCTTGTTTGAGACATGCTAACCGAACTAAATTCGGCTATCTCCAATAGGAGTGGAGGAAGTTGGTTCAAAGGGTCCATAGTCCCATCCCGCAACCAGAAGACCATGCTCGAGACATGGATCCCGTATTTCTAGAAGATCTGGATATATTCATAGAGCTTAAGGATGGGGTTTTCCATCAGGTGAGCCATGATGGCATAGAAGTGTCCATTGTAGCCGATTACCCTGGGCCTTTTCCTTTCTTCCACGTAAGTTCCCGGGAGACACCTCTTCAAAGAGAGCCTTACCTTTGTGCCTCACCCACCGCACTATCTCGTGCTCAAAAGGGGCGGTGCTTGTCTCACCGTACTGTAGCAAGGGCGTCTTCCAGGAAGGCGATGCCTGCATAGGGCGAGTCTTTGAAACGAAAGGAGATCGGTGACACCACCGAGCCTCCTCCTTTATCGAAGAGGTATAATTTTTAACATATGTTCGGTGGCAAGGCCGGATTGTAATCTTTTCTGCTTTGTCTTATTTTAGGAGGATCAGACGCTAGACTTTGTCCGGGGATCCTGCTGGCCCCGCTCCAACCAATCCGGCACCGGACCCATCCACAAGGACTAGGGTTGATACGGGCATAACGCCGAATTGTCCTCTCCAATAGGATTCTGATAATGTATCTATCACCAATTCCAAAGTGGAGAGCGCGATGAATCATCGGCGGTGAAAAGAGGCCATGCACTATCCAACTTTTACTGAGGAGGCGTTTAACGCCCTCAGTTTTGCGGATGCATATATCCCAGCTGCTCGGAATGGACTTGTTGAAACCACTCACCAGCTTTCAAAGGATATGCGAGTAAGAACATGTAGATTAAATAATCACATGCCAGTAGCCCCCGAGACTTGAAGTAGCTGGCCCAACAAATTAAGGATGGTTATATCCCCAGGTACTCAAGAAAAAGAATAACGTATTATCCAAGGATCTTGAAGAATGTCGAACCAAGTTAAGTGTTGTCACAGCCGAATTGGAAGATTCGAACAGGTCCAAGAAGTGATCTGATGGCAAGAACAATGGTGTTCGGAAGGTATGATCCTGCGCCAATCAATGATTTTAAATATACATTATTTTAACTATAGCAGCATGATCGACAGATCAACTGGAGGCTAAGCTAAGGGCTGCCCTGGCAGACAAAAAACATGCCGAAGGGCAAGCGGCCGCTGGTCAATATGTATTAACACGGACCATATAGGAGAAGAACAAACTGTAAGATGCAAATATCAAGCAAGCCAAAGAGCAAAAGGACATACGAGCTGAACTTTTGGATGTCTTGAAGGAGAACAAGAAGCTAAAAGGTGGCATATTTAGTATGACCTTGAACCTTGCTTTCGTATAGTCCCTTGATTCTGTATTTTACAATACTGTTCATGTAGGTTTGTTATCTGGGTGGCCCGAGGGAGAAGTGTCCGGATTTCAAGGTGACCTATTGAAAGAGCTCTCCAAAGTACACGAGCGAGCTTGGAAAGCCATGAAGAACATGGCCAAAGCCTTATGGCCAGCAGATTCTCCTCCAGAAAATATGAAGGAACTGGTGAATTTATTTAAAGGAGCCCGGCGCTGCTTTGAACTATGGAAGGCATCTGCATGGCGAGAAGGTGCACGAAAAGCCTGGGCAGTGGTGAAGACACGCTACACCGGACTTGATCCGAATCATATGGCCCGAGTTGGACCTCGGGGACCAGACGGACAAGAAATTCCCGTTAGCTTGGTATATGACCAAGTAAGGACATCCACCAAATTTTTACACAAGACTGTAAATTAGTAAGTCTGATAGATGGTATAGATGAAGAGTAGGCGTTTGATTCCATGTAACAATGTACTTTTATCATCAAATTTATCTCAGACCGAATTTATTAAAGGATTGTCATGGCAGACCTTCCACTTTGACCTCCGAGACCCAAGGGCTGGAGTGTTTCTGAATACTATACGTGTGGTAAAAACCTAGTATGTTCGGAAACCAGGCAATCCGGTCATCATTGCTTGAACAGACAAACTGTGTTTGGGGAGTTATGTTATATTACTATTTAACAAAAGAAGCATCTTCCAGAGAGAATAGTTCCGTTAAGGGTTCCTTTCCCTGGGTCAGCATGCGTATGTATGCGTGCCTAGGATTGGATCCTAAAAAATAGGATTACATGAAGCCTATCCTGTGAGATTGAAAGATTATGTGCCAAAAAGAGATTCGTTATTTGTCCGCCGACGAATCATTCCCTTAAGAATGCTAGCTTTTGGCTTCACCCATCTGAGGTACACGTCCGGA
Source organism: Secale cereale (assembly GCA_902687465.1). Classification (NCBI taxonomy): domain Eukaryota; kingdom Viridiplantae; phylum Streptophyta; class Magnoliopsida; order Poales; family Poaceae; genus Secale; species Secale cereale. The sequence continues at coordinate 473,040,517 of LR738715.1, read as the reverse complement.
TTACCCGGTTGTAAAAATCGCGGAGGTGCTCCCTGTACACCCTAGCCGAACAATCGGGAACATAGGGATGAAAACGGAGTGGAAACGGACGGAACAGGGTGCTACCATATTTGTTTTCATTTTTTTGTAGAAGCGGAAACGAATACGGAAACTCTGGAAATGAATACGAAAACAGATACTACCGAAAACTGACACGAAGCAAATACAGAGCGGACACAGAAACAAAATGGTGTGCTGACCAAAACATAAAACCACCTTGAATCATAGAAAAATACACACAAAAACAAGAAATTTACTAAATTGTTAACATGGCTACATAATAATATGGTTGTGTTGGCAACAGAGAGTAGTATTGTAGTAGTACATGACAATTCATATTGTGTCTAGTTCAGAGCGCATATGGTAGTAAAAGTTGGTCCCCAAATGATCTAGTCGGCTCATTGTGTCATTGTGTATTGTTTGGTAGTTGGGCTACAAAATAGCCATGGGCCTATAGTAGAAACGGAAATTCCATATCCACGGAAACGGAAAGTTCCGTTTCCACGTCAGTTCCACCGGAAAACACCGTTCCATTTTTGTTTCCGTTTCCACACAAAATATTCCACTTCCATTTCCATTTTGCAAATTTCCGTATCTGTTTTCATATCTCCTCTCCGTTTCCATTTTTCCTCCGGAAAAGCGGAAACTGTCCACTCCATTTTCATCCCTACGGGAACATAAGGTATAAACACAGGAGCCAGGCAACCCAGCTTGACAAAAACTTAAGTCATAAAGCTGCATATAATGGTGAAGAGACTGTATGAAATATACGACATGAGTATTATAAGCAATAAGCTTGTAATAATGATCTTTGTTATAGAAGCCCCAAGGTATTTTGAGGTATATACATTTGAGAGTGTTCACCCCTTACCTGTTCGGTTTAGCCGAACACTTTATGCTAAGGAAAAGAAAACAAAGAATGAATAGGAAAACTAAAAATAAAGGATGAGACCTAAACAAAAAAGGAGAATAAAAGGTGCTACCGAACTATCCATAGAATTGTAGGAGCCTGGTAGCTTTCCATGGAATCAGATCGAGGCAATTGTCTGATGTGTTTTGAAGGCGATAGGCTCCTCCGGTTAGTACTTTGTTGATAATGAAGGGGCCCTCCCATTTTGGTTTGAGCTTATCATTTTTCTTCTCCAAAAGGCATAAAACGAGTTCACCAACATTGTATGTTTTGGCTCGCACTTCTCTACTTTGGTATGACCTGGCCTGTTGTTGATAGAATGCAGAACGGGCGTGCTCGATATCGCGCTCCTCTTTGAGACCGTCTAGGTCGTCCAGCCGATCCTGCTCGGCCTCTCGCTCGTCATACATACACACTCTAGGTGAGTCATGAATAATATCGCAGGGCGGAACAGCCTCTCCATCGTACACCATGAAAAAGGCGTGTATCTGGTTGTCCGGTTAGGTGTGGTCCTTAGCCCCTAGAGTACGGAGTCGAGCTCCTCAACACAGTGTTTATCTAACTCCCGTAGGGAGCACATTAGTCGGGGTTTAGTGCAACTCATTATTAAGCCATTGGTCTTTTCGACTTAACCATTTGTTTGAGGATGGTATACAGAGGCGTAATCAAGTTTAATGCCTAACTTGGCGCACGAGTTCTTCACCACGTCAGCTATAAATTCGGAGCCGTTATTTGTGATAACACTGTGCGGGACACCATAATGGTGTACTACACTGGATACCAAATCTATCACTGGCCCTGCCTCAGCTATTCTGACTGGTTTGGCTCTATCCTTTTAGTGAATTTGTCCACCATGACCAGCAAATAATTCTTTTTGTGGCTTCCCCATTAAGGGGTCCGACCATATCCGGCCCCCAAACCATAAAGGGCAAACTAATAGGGATGGTTCTCAGAGCGGTGGAAGGCATATGACTTTGATTTGCAAAAAGCTGGCATCCAAAGCAATGTTGGACTAGGGCTTGAGCATCTGCTCGGGGAGTTGGCCAGAAAAAAGTTGTTCGGAAAGCCTTGCTTAGGAGAGCCCAAGCCGTGGCGTGATGGCTGCTCATGCCAGCGTGTATTTCGGCTAGAAGTTGTCGTCCCTCCTCTTCGGAGATGCACCTTTGGAGAACACCAGTAGTGCTTTTCATATATAATTCGCCTTCGTTAACTTTATAGGCTTTAGAACGCCGAATTATGCGATGGGCCTCGTTTTAGTCATCAGGGAGCTCCTGCCTATTAAGGTCGGACAGGAAGGGTTCGGTCCAGCGGGCTATGACAACCATGATCTCATGAGCCGAAGATGTTATATCCATGTCTGAATCCCTAATGACATCTGTATTGAGTTTGGCTGGTGGGGGCGTGTTCGGGTCTACACTAGCATCTCCGCTCTCATCCTGCCATGTCACTGATGGCTTAAACAGCCTTTCTACAAAGGTGTTAGCCGGGACCGGGTCGTGTTTAGCGCCCATGTGAGCAAGTATATCCGCTGCCTGGTTACTGTCCCGAGCTATATGGTGAAATTCTAGCCCCTCAAATTGAGCCAATATCTTTAATATGGCGTTTCGATAAGCAGTCTATTTTGAATCCTTCGCATCAAATTCTTCGTTTACCTGAGATATTGCGAGGTTTGAGTCTCTGTGCACCTCGAGGCATTGTATGCCCATGGATACGGCCATGCGGAGACCATGTAGTAGTGCCTCATATTCGGCCGCATTGTTCGAGTCCGTATACACGATTTGTATTACGTAACAGACTGTATCCCCTGTTGGAGATATGAAGATGACGCCGACCCCCAATCCGCTAGCATTTTGGAGCCGTCGAAATACATGGTCCAATGGGAGTATGCTCCGACTCTTTAGGGAGTTCGGCTTCAGTCCATTCTGCGACAAAGTCGGCCAACACCTGAGATTTAATAGTCCCGTGTGGTTTGTATGTTATTTCGAACGGCAGGAGCTCGATGGCCCATTTGGCAATGCGTCCTGTGGTGTCTTTATTATTTATGATATCATTGAGTGGTACTTCGGATGCCACTATGATCAAACACTCTTGAAAGTAGTGTTGGAGCTTCCGAGATGCGATGAACACCGCATAGGCAATTTTCTGATAGTGGGGGTATCATGATTTGCATGGTGTGAGAACCTCTGATACATAGTATACTGGCTTTTGGATGGGAAATTTATGTCCCTCTTCCTCTCGTTTGACGACGAGTACCACACTCACTACCTGGTGAGTGGCTGATAATAAAGCAGCGTTGGCTCGCCAACACTTGGAGCTGCTAGGATTGGATTGCCCGCTAATAGGATTTTTATCTCCTGCAATCCAGCCATGGGCGCATCTGTCCATTTGAAGTTGTCTGTGCGCCTCAGCAGTCTACAAAGTGGTAATGCTTTTTCCGCCAATCTAGAGATAAAGCGGCTTAAGGCCGCCACGCAACCTGTTAGCTTTTGGACTTGTTTTAGATCAGTTGGCGTAGTCAGCTATGACACGGCCCAGATTTTAGCTGGGTTCGCCTTAATTTCTCTATGGGGTATGATAAACCCTAACAGCTTTCCGTCCGGAACGCTGAAGAAGCATTTTTTTCCGGATTGAGGCATATGTCATATGTTCGGAGGTTATCGAATGTGAGGCGGAGATCATCCACTAATGTTTCGACGTGTTTGGTCTTGATGACTACATCATCGACGTATGCCTCCACTGTTTTGCCAATTTGTTTCTCTAGGCACATTTGAATCATGCGTTGATACATGGCACCAACGTTTTTTAGCCCAAAGGGCATGTTGTTCAAGCAAAAGGGATCGTACGGAGTGATAAACACCATCGCGGCCTGGTCGGATTCCATCAACATTATCCGATGGTATCCGGAGTAAGCATCAAGGAAACACAATGAGTCATGTCATGCGGTTGGATCGATAATTTGATCAATGCGGGGCAGTGGAAAAGGATCCTTAGGGCAAGCCTTGTTTAAGTCCGTAAAATCCACACAAAGGCGCCAGGATTTATCCTTCTTTGGTACCATGACTAAGTTGGCTATCCAGTCCGGATGTTTAATTTCCCTTATGAATCCGGCTTCCAATAACTTGGCCAGCTCTTCCCCCATCGCTTGTCTTTTGGGTTCGGAAAATTGTCGTAGTGACTGCTTGACTGACTTGAAACCTTTGATGATGTTAAGGCTGTGTTCAGCCAGCCTGCATGGGATTCGAGGCATGTCTGAAGGATGCCAGGCAAATATGTCCCAGTTTTCGCGGAGGAAGGCGCGTAAGGTGATGTCTACCGTCGGGTCCAGCTGTGCCCCAATGGATGCCGTCTTTTTGGGGTTCGTCGAATGCACTTGAAATTTGATAATTTCATGTGCTGGCTTGAAGGAGGTAGGTTTCGATCTTTTATCAAGGACTACGTCATCCTTGTCCACCGTAGATTGTAAGGTGGTTAACTCTTCCGCTGTGAGGGCTTCTGTGGGGACCCCGACTTAGAAGTCGAGATCACCGAATGCACGTGTACAGTGATCCCAGAGATCAATGCTCACTGAACAAACAGAAGCTGAAATAACAAGAGTCTTACATCCATACAAATAGTCTGACACGAATTAAGGCCATTATGGCCAAGTCTTACATAGATAGAGCCACACGGGCTGAATAGCAAATAACTGAAGTAGCGGAAGTCTTCGATAAACGGGTAGAACCCATGCCATCTGCCTTAACCCTACAGGCATTCTGACTGGGATAGCGTCCTAGTTCGCATGTTTGTCTCCAAAGAACTCTTCCTCATAATCCTGTTCTTCCATGCCTAGCCAATTAAATAACCAGTGGCAAGCCAATGAGTACTTTGAATGTACTCGCAATCAACCCATGATGTGGTTCAAAGTAACAGTGCATTTGAATAACAATGATCAATCTAGCAAGGCTAGAACAAATATTCTACCATCAAGTTAATGCATCACTAAACTCGCGTAACCTCGAAGACAGGTTACCGATATCAACATGAATATGATTTGACTCATCAAGTCAAGTCACCACCTTGACTCACATACACACGCATGGTTTCACAAACATTGGACGTAGCCCAAGAGCGGTTACCCAAGTGTCCATGACCGTGGACACGGCTATTCGAATAGTTTGACACTCTGCAGAGGTTGTACACTTTACCCACAAGATCCGGGGAACTTCTGTGTCATCCACGACCCGCGGTACCTCAAGTACCCGGGGTAAGCACCCGGTCATTACCTTTCCTTAGACGACACTAACATAGAGTCCACTCGTTGGTACACGGCCCTCGCGTACAAACAATAGATCACGGGACATGCCCTAATTTCAATGTCACGCATACCCGAAGGGACCAACGGTGTGTCCGGTGCCCTGTGAAAACAGTCATGGTCGTCTATCCAAGCACGACCCCGTCCCGGGAAAGACCTCAAGTCTTCCCGTCACTAGTAATGCGGGCACCATGCTAGTATCGACCTAAGTAATCAATAAAGCCCCGTCCCATAAGGGGTAGTGTGGTTGCACATGTATGGTTGGAATAACGGTCGCAACTTAAACCAATCCGTTTGAAAAACACACACACTTGCCTTGGCACACCACTTCGTCATCAAGTGGTCACCCAACTCATCATCATCATCTCCCTCGGGCATAAATGGCACCCGACGGGATTTTATGCAAAGACTTCAACCATGAAGGTTCATGTCACACATGCATCACTAATCATAACCACTAACCATATGCAAGTCATCTAGCACATAGCAAGATCAAGATCATGTCATGCATCATATGGTGGAATCAACTAGGTCACTATCGTAACCCTAATCAACATGCATCGGAAACAAACGGGTTCCGAAGAACAAGTGTATCATGGTCAAAGGGTTGCTTGCCTGGATTGGCTTGGTCTTCAAAGTCTTCAAATCCTTCTCCTTCTTCTTCCACAACAACTTCGTCAAATACAGAAAAATCAAAGTGCTCAGAAAAATGTCAACTCATTTTTGTAAAATACTAGGGGGATTTCTAAGATGGGAAAAAATCTTAGTTGGAGTTTTGGAGTAACAGAATAGAATATATTGATTTTTGAACAGGAGTATTACTGCCCAAATTTAAATTTAAATTTGAACAGTAAAACAAAGTTTCATGGATTTGAATGAAAGTGGTACCATTAAATAGGTTGGAATATTACAAGATTTTTGGAGTTGGAATTATTTAATTTGGATCAATATTCTTTTCTGTAGAAATGTTTAAAACATTAACAGAAAAGAAAAAAGGAAAAAGGGTCCTGTGCACTGGGCTAGAGAAGGCCACAGTGCACGGCCCAGACGGACTGGCCCAGCCGCACGGGAGCAAGCGCGCGCACGTCAGGTTTTCAAACCTGATGGGCGGGGCCTGTGGGTCTGTGGCACAGAGAAGGGGGAGAGAGGTGAGGGGATGACAGGCGGGGCCCGCCTGTCATCTCTAACCCCACGGCCACGGCGACGGCGAGCTCACCGGCGAGGATTCCGGCCACGGCGACGGCAACGGAGGGCAGGGTTGGAATCAGCGTCGTGTTGCGGTTGCTGTGGTGGTGGTGCGGCACGGCGGGGAGGTCCGGTTCACCGGCGGCGAGGTGGGACGGCGGAAGCTCGTCGGAGGGTCGTGGTCGAGGTCGTTTCCGACTGCAAACGGAGGGGGAAATAGGGGGGAAAGGGTCAGGGTGGCTCGGTGGTTCCGAAACAGGTGGAAGGAGAGGCAGGGGAGGCCCGTACCTCGAGATCGCCGGCGGCCCGACGCGGCGGAGCTCCGGTCGATCCCGAGCACTGGGACGTCCTGGGGAGGAGTGGAGGTTGCTGGGGGTCTCAGTGGAGTGGAGTGAGGCTGGTGATGGTGCTGGAGAGGCTCGGGAGGGGCTTATATAGCCGCGCCCATGGTCCACCGTGGACCCGTGCGTCGGCGAGGTTGCAGGCGAGGCTAGGAGGGGTTCTGGAGCCTGGGATCACGCCGGGGAGGTCCGTGGACTTGCTCCACGTCCAGCTGAGGGGAAAAGAGGAGCGGGGGAGCGTCAGAGGAGTGCGCGCGTGTGAGGAAGTAGAGTGGCCGCCGCGGGCGGCCAGCGCGCGTGCGACGACGGCCACTGGAGGGCGCAGGAGGGGGGGACTGCGCTGGGGAGGTCGCGGACGTCGAGGGGCCTCGACTGGCGCGAGGGGGAGGCCCGAGGCTGTCGGGGGCGGCTAATTGGCCGGAGCCAGCGTGCGTATTGCTGGCATCAGCGTGCTCTCGCCGGTTTGGTCCGATCCAGCGTGTCCAACAGTGTCCAGCACGTAGAGGGAGGAGTAAAGAAATGGCCTGAGGCCTTGGATGCCCTGGAGATGCAGAGAGAGAAGGAGAGGGCTGGTGAAATGGTGAAAGCTGGCTGTACAGCAAGGTAAATCAGGGCTTTCACCCCTCAATCATGGAGCTGAGGTGCTGGAGGAGTTACTGGAGGTAGCTGGTAACTCAATGAGCCTGTGGTAAGAAGTTGAGGCCATGGAGAAAAGTAAAAGTGATCAAGTTGGAGGTTTTAGCAATTCTGCAGAAGGTGTTTGATCTGTGTTTGGTCAAGTAAATGAATTCCACTTGACATGGCACTTGACAGGGTTAAAAGACATGAGAAAATAGGGTGCTTCACCAAATTTGGGCCCATTTGGAGAAACTAGCCAATGTAACTTTGGTGAACCCTAGAAATCAACAGAAACAGTTTCATCTTGATTGAGTCAAGCTAATCATCTCCCCTTGATGCACCACTTGGTGTAGCATCATCATTTTGGGTATTGATCATGCCCACAATGTTTGAAGCTCCCGATAAAAAGTTGGTAATGTAAAGTTGTTCAAATTTGCATTTGAACAGAAAGGGTTTTGATGTGATCTGATCAAGTTGCTCTATTTCAAATCTTGTGCCATTTGGTCTAGATGCCTTATTAGGTCATTCTAGCATGTGCACCAAGTTTGAGAGCATTTGGACAAGTTTGGCAATGTAAAGTTGCTCAAACTTCAAATATGGACAGAACGGTTATGAAGGGGTTTGAGGATGTTTTCTTGCTTCCCAAGGCATGGGATTTGGCAAGATCACCAAATATGTCAAATATGACATGATATAATTTCCCTGGAATTTTTGGAGAAAATTTCCTTTGTAAATATTTCAAAAGCTTGAAATATCCAGAAAGGGTTTTAGAGGGTTTAGCCCATTATTTTGAACATGACCAAGTGTTGAAACTCTTATATATGGACAATATATGTCCTATGAGTCTCTCTGAATTTTGGCAAATATTTTTGAAATAGTTAAATAATTTTCCCCTATTGAAGACCATTTCTGGCCTTAAGAAAAAGCTTTTAAATAAAATAGAAAAATAACTTTTAAAATTATACCTTTGTGGTTTCTGGGAGTCCTATGACTACTAGGTCTCAAATAAACCTTTTGAAATAATTTTCTCACCCTAAATCAAGTACTTGCAGTGCAAATCTCAATTCAGGGGTATTTTGGAAAACTAAATTTATAAAATACTTTTTGGCCAAATTAATTTTGTAAGAAAATACTATACTGTTATATAACACTTGGCATGATCATTGGGCAGAAGTTTTGGGTATGGAGATGAAATCTACAAGAGATCATAGTTGACTTTAATGAGCACATGAAAAAGCACATGAAGAAAACTCAATTCCAAATAAAGCCAAATGATGCTAAAAATTTTTGCTGGTCCAAATTTTCATCCTTCAAGGTTACAAATAACATGTTACAAAATGCAGGGTGTGACAGCCCTACCCCCCTTACAAGAATCTCGTCCCCGAGATTCCTAAACTAGGGCTTAAAAGAGATCGGGAAACTCGGATCTAAGATAGTCTTCTCGCTCCCAGGTTGCTTCTGCTTCGGTGTGGTTGCTCCACTGGACCTTGAAGTACTTGATGGTACGGCTTCGCGTACGTCGTTCTGCTTCGTCCAGAATGCGAATGGGCTTCTCGCGGTAGGTCAAATCAGGCTGCAGATCAATGGCTTGGTGATCCACAATCTTGTAGAGATTGGGCTTGTCTGGAACGTGGAGACATTTCCGGAGTTGTGACACATGGAATACATTGTGCACATCGGATAGCTCAGGTGGTAGTTCCAACTGGTAAGCCACTTCTCCTCGTCGGTCGGTGATCTTGAAAGGGCCAATGAACCTTGGCGCGAGCTTCCCCTTGACGTGGAAATGCTTGGTTCCCTTCAGAGGAGTTACCCGCAGGTACACATGATCTCCGACACGGAAACTCATGTCTCGGCGTCGAGTGTCAGCATAACTCTTCTGCCTTGACTTGGCTGCCTTTAATCGCTCTCTGACTAGTTGGACTTGCTCTTCTGCTGCGCGGAGAATATCCGGTCCAAAGACTAGTCCTTCTCCAGTCTCTGACCAGTTGAGGGGTGTGCGACATCTGCGTCCGTACAACACCTCAAATGGTGCCATCTAAAGGCTTGACTGATAACTGTTGTTATAGGAGAACTCGGCAAAAGGGAGACAGTCTTCCCACTTGGCCCCATATGCCAGGACACAGGCTCGGAGCATGTCTTCGAGAATCTGATTGACTCGCTCAGTCTGTCCTCCGGTCTGTGGGTGGAAAGTTGTGCTGAAAGACAATTTGGTTGCCAAGGCTTCTTGGAATCTCTTCCAGAACCTTGAAGTGAACTGGGTGCCTCGATCTGACACAATCTCCTTGGGAACACCGTGAAGACTTACGATTCGGTTGATATAGAGAGTTGCCAGCTGGTTGCCTGAGTAGGTAGTCTTGACAGGAATGAAATGAGCCACCTTGGTCAAATGATCGACTATGACCCAGATAGAGTCATGTCCTCTATTCGACTTTGGCAATCCAGTGATGAAGTCCATTCCGACTTTATCCCACTTCCACTCAGGAACCTTGAGTGGTTGAAGCAATCCAGCAGGTCGCTGATATTCAGCCTTGACCCTTTGGCACACATCACACTTTGCAACATAGGTTGCAATCTCTCTCTTCATACCGTGCCACCAGAATCGTGCCTTCAAGTCTTGGTACATCTTGGTTCCTCCGGGGTGGATGGAATACGGAGTGTCGTGGGTTTCTTGCAGAATCAGCGTCTGCAGCTCGATGTTGTTTGGTACGCAGAGGCGACCTTTGTACCAAACAATCCCGTGCTCGTCTTCGGAGAATCCTGGGGCCTTGCCCAGCTTCATCTTCTTCTTGATACCTTCGATGCTTGCATGTCCATCTTGAGCCTTCTTGACGTCGTCCAGCAGGGTCGGTCTGACTTCCAAATGATCCAGAAATCCGGGGATGACCAATTCCAAACTGAATTGTTCGATCTCCTTAAACAAGGCTGGCTGCCTTTCTTGAATAATGGCATTCAAAGAGCAAGCCTTCCTGCTTAAGGCATCGGCCACCACGTTAGCCTTCCCAGGGTGATACTGAACACTGAGGTCATAATCTTTGATGAGTTCCAACCATCTCCGCTGCCTCATGTTCAATTGCTTTTGGGTGAAAATGTACTTCAGACTTTTGTGGTCTGTGTAAATCTCACACCGTTTCCCTAGGAGGTAGTGCCGCCATGTCTTCAAGGCATGAACTACTGCCGCTAGCTCAAGATCGTGAGTAGCGTAGTTCTCCTCATGGGGTCGTAGCTGCCTGGAGAGGTATGCTATGACGCGGCCTTCTTGCATCAGAATGCTTCCCAATCCGGTTCGAGAGGCATCACAATATATCACGAACTCCTTGTGAATATCAGGTGTTGCCAGAACTGGGGCGGTGGTCAATCTCTTTTTGAGCTCTTGGAAGCTCTCTTCGCATTTTGGCGTCCACTCGAACTTCTTGTCCTTCTTGAGGAGCTGAGTCATTGGTTGTGCAATGCTAGAGAATCCTTCCACGAACTTGCGGTAATAGCCCGCTAGTCCGAGGAAGCTTCTGACTTCCTTGACGGTCGTTGGAGATTGCCATTGGGTCACAGCTTCGATCTTTGCAGGATCAACAGATAATCCTTCCTCGGTCAAGACATGACCTAAGAATCCAACTTTATGCAGCCAGAACTCACACTTGCTGAATTTGGCATATAGTTGGTGCTCACGAAGCTTGTCTAGGACCATTCTCAGGTGCTGCTCATGCTCTTCCTCCGACTTCGAGAACACAAGAATGTCATCAATGAAGACAACAACAATCTTGTCCAAATATTCCATGAAGACTTTATTCATGAGATACATGAAGTAGGCCGGGGCATTGGTTAATCCAAAAGACATGACCGTGCACTCGTACAGGCCATATCTGGTTACGAATGCCGTCTTCGGAATATCTTGGGGTCTGATCTTCAGCTGGTAATACCCAGATCTGAGGTCGATCTTGGAGAATACCTTGGCTCCGCTGAGCTGATCAAACAGATCTTCGATCTTGCGAAGTGGATACTTGTTCTTGATTGTAACTTCATTGAGGGAACGATAGTCAATGCATAAGCGGATGGTACCGTCCCTCTTGGCCACAAATAGAACAGGAGATCCCCAAGGGGAGGCACTTGGGCGGATAAATCCCTTCCTTAGCTGCTCTTCTAGCTGCTTCTTCAACTCGGCTAATTCTTCCGTCCCCATTCTATAAGGCTTCTTATAGATGGGTCTTGCTCCGGGCACGAGCTCGATGATGAACTCAATGTCACGGTCAGGGGGCATTCCCGGTAGTTCATCCGGAAAGACATCAGGATACTCACATACCACCGGTACTTGATCTAGCCCAACTTCAGACAGACAGTTGACTTTAGCGGCTTGAGCGGAAGAGGAGTTGGGGGCAAACTTGACTTCGACTCCTTGGTCATTGGTCATAGTGACTGTCCGATTGGCACAGTCTTACAAGCCTTGGTGCTTACTGAGCCAATCCATCCCTAAGATCACATCCAAGCCTTGCGATCTCAGGATGATAAGGTCTGCTAGGAAGTCTACACCGTTAATGGTAATACTGACTCCTTTACAGCCTATCTTGGCTCTCATCACGGCTCCGGGGGTTTGTACCACCATAGGGTTATTCAGGGGTGTAGGGGTCATGCCACTTTTTAATGCAAATCTTTGAGTGACAAATGAATGCGTTGCTCCAGAATCAAACAAGACAGTTGCAGGTGCTGAGTTGACAAGGAACGTACCCAGCACGACGTCCGGGTCTTCCTGGGCTTCTTCAGCAGTGACGTGATTCACACGCCCCTTCCCATAGTTCGGTGGATTGCGAGGAGCTGGGTTCCTTGGTGGCATTCCACGGCCTTGTCCTTGGTTCTGCGCATTGGGGCGCGGGGCATCGGGCTTCTTGTTGGGGCACACCCTTGAGATGTGTCCGGGCTGACCACATCCAAAGCAAGTAACTTGGTTTGGATTGATCTTGTTACCACCACTGGTATTGGGGTTGAAAGCTGGCCTGGGGTTGGCACGTGGTGCAGGAGCTCTTGGCTGCTGATAGGTTGGCTTGGCCGGGGCTGACTGCCACGGACGAGGCTTCTGGTTGCTGGAACTTCCCTTACTGACCAACTTGCGCTTGCGAGTGTCTTCCAAAGCACGCCGCTTGTCTTCAAGCATAAGTGCCTTGTTCACCAGGTCAGGGAAAGACGGGCAGTCGCACACGACAAGCGAGTATTGCAGAGTCTGATTAAGGCCTTTCATGAAGCGCTCCCTTTTGGCAGTATCAGTGCTGACATCCTCAGGGGCATACCTTGACAGAACACTGAACTTCTGCATGTACTCCTTGACAGTGCCACTTCCTTGCTTCAGGGCTCGGAACTCACGCTTTTTGATAGCCATGATTCCGGAAGGAATGTGGGCCTTGCGGAATTCTTCCTTGAAGTTAACCCAAGTGATGTCTTGTTCAGCATGCATGACCTTGAATCCATCCCACCAAGCTCTAGCAGTTCCCCCGAGGCAGTGGGCTGCATAAGCTACCTTCTCGCGATCTTCGGTGCATCTGACTAGTTCCAGGATTTCCTCAATGGAACGGACCCAGTCATCTGCATCCAGGGGTTCTGCAGTCTCGATGAAGGTTGGTGGTGCATGCTTCTTGAACTCTGCCAACGTGGAACGTCCATTGCCATTCCCCGCCGGCTGGCGGTTGTTGGTGACAGCTTGAGCAATCAGCTAGAGAGCTGCAGTGTTGGCTTGGCGTTCCTCTCGGAAAGCTTGGAGAAGCTGAGCCATGTCCATGCTTGGAGGAGGTGGTGGTGGAGCTTGGTCGTTGGTTTGGTCGTGGCATGCCTCTGGCTGAGAGGATGCTCCGGCTTCGGGCTGCTGGGTAGAGGTACCAGTACGAGTTACAACAGGCATCCTGTTGGAGCGGTAAAAGGTCTCATGACTCAGAAGAGGGAAAGCAAGATAGATGGGTGCCTAGTAAGGGGGTGGGTGTGACACTAAATCAAATCATGCAAGGGCCGTAAGGCCAAAACACATTCATTAAAATCCAAATGGGTGATGTAGTCGTTTACACATTCCCAAAGGAAGAATACGACATACATCCAGACACAACAAAAGCAAACACTAGATGGTTTCATATGAACCATACAAGGACTCGACTGCGCATAGGGGTTACACGACCTATCCTACCGTAGGGGTTACAACTGGCATATCCGGGTAGCGAATAATGCCTAAGCGGCGGAATGCTCGGTCGCGTATTCCGGCTCTTCTGGGTCTTCCTCCTTGTCTTCATCTGTCTGGGCTCCCTTGTCACTTGAGGGTGTGGGGGAGTGGAGGAGTTGGATACGATGGTGCTTCGACGGTGGTGCAGGAAAAAGCTTGCGATATTCCCTTGCTGTCATCCGGTGTCGCCGAGGTGGTTCTTCACCCTTGGAAAATACATCCTCGGAGGGCCTTCCGCCTCGATATGCGATAGGGGATTGTCCAGAAGGTGCTCCTTCCTTCTTGATCCTGTTTGCCTTCTCTTGAGCTCGACGAAGAAGTGCCTTGGTCTTGTGAAGTTCTTCTCGAAGCTTCATTGATTCCGAGGCCAAGTCTTGTGCCAAGCTGTCGGCACACAGACTGAAGTAGGTCTGGAATCAAAGCGAGAGTCCTTCCTACAGTGGAGGGGCTAGTGCGCTGCTTTCTTCGTCACCTTCCTTCCGGTAAGGTAAGAAGCGAGTTGCCATCTTGGCTGCCATCTCCGGAAGAAGCTCGCGGAGACGGGTTAATGCCTTGAGCGCAGCAGCCTCGACAGCAAGTGGTAGTGTTGCCATCTGGGGTCCCTCAAAGAACCAACTTGTGGGAGGATCGTTTGCCTTCACGATCACTTCCACATGGTATTCCACCTCAGTATCGCTCACCCAATGCTCAAGGTAGGTGAGGATGGGTGCTCGGTGGAACTGACTCTCCTGGAGGCTATCCTCGAGAAGTAAGGGAAACCCAGTGGTCAGGTGCTCTTCGGGAACAGCGGCCATCTACAAAGGTGGAATAGGAGGGGTTAATAAGCTGATGAAATCTCGGCTTAGAAAAGAAGAGAGGTTCAGAAGGTTTTTTGAAAAAGGGTCTCAACTAACTAACGCCCATGCTAACTAAGGCTTCCTACAGTCAGGATGGCTCTGATACCAGCTCTGTGGGGACCCCGACTTAGAAGTCGAGATCACCGAATGCACGTGTACAGTGATCCCAGAGATCAATGCTCACTGAACACACAGAAGCTGAAATAACAAGAGTCTTACATCCATACAAATAGTCTTACACGAATTAAGGCCATTGTGGCCAAGTCTTACATAGATAGAGCCACACGAGCTGAATAGCAAATAACTCAAGTAGCGGAAGTCTTCGATAAATGGGTAGAACCCATGCCATCTGCCTTAAACCTACAGGCATTCTGACTGGGATAGCGTCCTAGTTTGCATGTTCGTCTCCAAAGAACTCTTCCTCATAATCTTGTTCTTCCATGCCTGGCCAATTAAATAACCAGTGGCAAGCCAATGAGTACTTTGAATGTACTCGCAAGCAACCCATGATGTGGTTCAAAGTAACAGTGCATTTGAATAACAATGATCAATCTAGCAAGGCTAGAACAAATATTCTACCATCAAGTTAATGCATCACTAAACTCGCGTAACCTCGAAGACATGTTACCGATATCAACATGAATATGATTCGACTCATCGAGTCAAGTCACCACCTTGACTCACATACACACGCATGGTTTCACAAACATTGGACGTAGCCCAAGAGCGGTTACCCAACTGTCCATGACCGTGGACACGGCTATTCGAATAGTTTGACACTCTGCAGAGGTTGTACACTTACCCACAAGATCCCGGGAACTTCCGTGTCATCCACGACCCGCGGTACCTCAAGTACCCGGGGTATGCACCCGGTCATTACCTTTCCTTAGACGACACTAACATAGAGTCCACTCGTTGGTATACGGCCCTCGGGTACAAACAATAGATCACGGGATTTGCCCTAATTTCAATGTCACGCATACCCGAAGGGACCAATGGTGTGTCCGGTGCCCTGTGAAAACAGTCATGGTCGTCTATCCAAGCACGACCCCGTCCCGGGAAAGACCTCAAGTCTTCCCGTCACTAGTAATGCGGGCACCATGCTAGTATCGACCTAAGTAATCAATAAAGCCCCGTCCCATAAGGGGTAGTGTGGTTGCACATGTATGGTTGGACTAACGGTCGCAACTTAAACCAATCCGTTTGAAAAACACACACACTTGCCTTGGCACACCACTTCGTCATCAAGTGGTCACCCAACTCATCATCATCATCTCCCTCGGGCATAAATGGCACCCGACGGGGTTTTATGCAAAGACTTCAACCATGAAGGTTCATGTCACACATGCATCACTAATCATAACCACTAACCATATGCAAGTCATCTAGCACATAGCAAGATCAAGATCATGTCATGCATCATATGGTGGAATCAACTAGGTCACTATCGTAACCCTAATCAACATGCATCGGAAACAAACGGGTTCCGAAGAACAAGTGTATCATGGTCAAAGGGTTGCTTGCCTGGATTGGCTTTGTCTTCAAAGTCTTCAAATCCTTCTCCTTCTTCTTCCAAAGCAACTTCGTCAAATACGGGATCTATACGTCGCATAATAACCACGGAAAAATAAGAATACAAATAAAACAGAAAAATCAAAGTGCTCAGAAAAATGTCAACTCATTTTTGTAAAATACTAGGGGGATTTCTAAGATGGGGAAAAATCTTACTTGGAGTTTTGGAGTAACAGAATAGAATATATTGATTTTTGAACAGGAGTATTACTGCCCAAATTTAAATTTAAATTTGAACAGTACAACAAAGTTTCAAGGATTTGAATGAAAGTGGTACCATTAAATAGGTTGGAATATTACAAGATTTTTGGAGTTGGAATTATTTAATTTGGATCAATATTCTTTTCTGTAGAAATGTTTAAAACATTAACAGAAAAGAAAAAAGGAAAAAGGGTCCTGTGCACTGGGCCAGAGAAGGCCATAGTGCACGGCCCAGACGGACTGGCCCAGCCGCACGGGAGCCAGCGCGCGCACGTCAGGTTTTCAAACCTGATGGGCGGGGCTCGTGGGTCAGTGGCACAGAGGAGGGGGAGAGAGGTGAGGGGATGACAGGCGGGGCCCGCCTGTCATCTCTAACCCCACGGCCACGGCGACGGCGAGCTCACCGACGAGGATTCCGGCCACGGCGACGGCAACGGAGGCCAGGGTTGGAATCAGCGTCGTGTTGCGGTTGCTGTGGTGGTGGTGCGGCACGGCGGGGAGGTCCGGTTCATCGGCGGCGAGGTGGGACGGCGGAAGCTTGTCGGAGGGTCGTGGTCGAGGTCGTTTCCGACTGCAAACGGAGGGGGAAATAGGGGGGAATGGGTCAGGGTGGCTCGGTGGTTCCGAAACAGGTGGGAGGAGAGGCAGGGGAGGCCCGTACCTCGAGATCGCCGGCGGCCCGACTCGGCGGAGCTCCGGTCGATCCCGAGCACTGGGACGTCCTAGGGAGGAGTGGAGGGTGCTAGGGGTCTCAATGGAGTGGAGTGAGGCTGGTGATGGTGCTGGAGAGGCTCGGGAGGGGCTTATATAGCCGCGCCCATGGTCCACCGTGGACCCGTGCGCCGGCGAGGTTGCATGCGAGGCTAGGAGGGGTTCTGGAGCCTGGGATCACGCCGGGGAGGTCCGTGGACTTGCTCCAAGTCCAGCTGAGGTGAAAAGAGGAGCGGGGGAGCGTCAGAGGAGTGCGCGCGTGTGAGGCAGAAGAGTGGCCGCCGCGGGCGGCCAGCGCGCGTGCGACGACGGCCACTGGAGGGCGCAGGAGGAGGGGGGACAGCGCCGGGGAGGTCGCGGACGTCGAGGGGCCTCGACTTGCGCGAGGGGGAGGCCCGAGGCTGTCGGGGGCGGCTGATTAGCCGGAGCCAGCGTGCGGAGGGCACTGTTGCGCGCTCCAGAGCGTGCGTATTGCTGGCATCAGCGTGCTCTCGCCGGTTTGGTCCGATCCAGCGTGTCCAACAGTGTCCAGCACGTAGAGGGAGGAGTAAAGAAATGGCCTGAGGCCTTGGATGCCCTGGAGATGCAGAGAGAGAGGGAGAGGGCTGGTGAAATGGTGAAAGCTGGTTGTACAGCAAGGTAAATCAGGGCTTTCACCCCTCAATCATGGAGCTGAGGTGCTGGAGGAGTTACTGGAGGTAGCTGGTAACTCAATGAGCCTGTGGTAAGAAGTTGAGGCCATGGAGAAAAGTAAAAGTCATCAAGTTGGAGGTTTTAGCAATTCTGTAGAAGGTGTTTGATCTGTGTTTGGTCAAGTAAATGAATTCCACTTTACATGGCACTTGACAGGGTTGAAAGACATGAGAAAATAGGGTGCTTCACCAAATTTGGGCCCATTTGGAGAAACTAGCCAATGTAACTTTAGTGAACCCTAGAAATCAACTGAAACAGTTTCATCTTGATTGAGTCAAGCTAATCATCTCCCCTTGATGCACCACTTGGTGTAGCATCATCATTTGGGGTATTGATCATGCCCACAAAGTATGAAGCTCCAGATAAAAAGTTGGTAATGTAAAGTTGTTCAAATTTGCATTTGAACAGAAAGGGTTTTGATGTGATCTGATCAAGTTGCTCTATTTCAAATCTTGTGCCATTTGGTCTAGATGCCTTATTAGGTCATTCTAGCATGTGCACCAAGTTTGAGAGCATTTGGACAAGTTTGGCAATGTAAAGTTGCTCAAACTTTAAATATGGACAAAATGGTTATGAAGGGGTTTGATGATGTTTTCTTGCTTCCCAAGGCATGGGATTTGGCAAGATCACCAAATATGTCAAATATGACATGATAGAATTTCTCTGGAATTTTTGGAGAAAATTTCCTTTGTAAATATTTCAAAAGCTTGAAATATCCAGAAAGGGTTTTAGAGGGTTTAGCCCATTATTTGAACATGACCAAGTGTTGAAACTCTTATATATGGACAATATATGTCCTATGAGTCTCTCTGAATTTTGGCAAATATTTTTGAAATAGTTAAATAATTTTCCCCTATTAAAGACCATTTCTGGCCTTAAGAAAAAGCTTTTAAATAAAATAGAAAAATAACATTGTGGTTTCTAGGAGTCCTATGACTACTAGGTCTCAAATAAACCTTTTGAAATAATTTTCTCACCCTAAATCAAGTACTTGCAGTGCAAACCTCAATTCAGGGGTTTTTTGGAAAACTAAATTTATAAAATACTTTTTGGCCAAATTAATTTTGTAAGAAAATACTATACTGTTATATAACACTTGGCATGATCATTGGGCAGAAGTTTTTGGTATGGAGATGAAATCTACAAGAGATCATAGTTGACTTTAATGAGCACATGAAAAAGCACATGAAGAAAACTCAATTCCAAATAAAGCCAAATGATGCTAAAAAAATTTGCTGGTCCAAATTTTCATGCTTCAAGGTTACAAATAACATGTTACAAAATGCAGGGTGTGACAACTTCGGATAGTGCCTCTAGGGCTAAGGATGCGATTTTTCTCTCAGCACAAAGTGCTCTGTCCGGATCACTTGCTACTGTGGTTATTCCATGGGTCCTGGCATTTTGAGCTTCATGTACCCGTAAGGGGGTATGGCCTGAAAGCGCGAGATAGCGTCCCGCCCTAGAAGAGCGTGGTATCCGCTGTTGAAGTGGACAATGTGGAAGAGTAGTTCCCAGACCTATAGTTCTCGGGTGTACTGTATACTACGTCGAACTTAATGCTTCCCGAACAACGGGCTTCCCGGATGGGAATAATTCCTCGAAGGTTGTATTACTTTGTTCAATGCGGGATTTATCAACCTGCATTTTTGCAAGCGTATCCTCGTATATGAGGTTGAGTCCGCTGCCACCGTCCATGAGTACTTTAGTAAGGCGAAAGCCGTCTACTATTGGGTTTAGTAGAAGAGCGGATGTGGCTCGGACAGGCTGGACTCGCGGTTTGTCATCGGCACAAAAAGTGATTGGCGCGTCGCTCCATGGGCTTGCAGTGCTTATTACCTCAACAATTTTGTGATGTGCTCTCTTGTGTTGGTTATTTGAGGAGAATGTATCAAAGATAGTAAGGACGTCAAAGTTGTTCTCCCCTGGAGTTGCGGTGGCGAGGATTGCTTCACCACTTTTTGCTACCTGCCGGAGTACCCAACACGCTGTAAGGCTGTGGGTTGGGATAATGTCCGGGGCGGCATGTATTTGGCAAAACTTATCTAAGAGTTCGTCCAGAACGGACCTGTGTCCTGTGAAAGGTCTGTTTTTCTGCCAATGGCACATTACCGGATGGCTTGCTAGGTTATGTCCGTTTTGCTTTAGCGGCATGTTGTCCAAAGACGGACCGCTCCAGATGTGTATTCTGGGCCTTCCAAGTACTTTCCATAGCGCAGTACTTTCGTACTAAATGTGATAATTCCGTAAAACTCTGTACTCGACGGCGGTTGAGGGCATTCAAGACACCCTTGTCCGTGCAATTGCGGTGAAATATGGGAACAGCGTCGTCGTCACAGCAGTCCTTAATCTTGTTTTTAACAAGCAGGAATCTGGCCCAGAAGTGATGAACCCTCTATTGGGGCTGCTGCTGTACGTATAGGAGATCACGTATGTCCAGAAGTACAGGGATACTTGGAGAGCATGTACTATGGTGGGTGGGTGTGGATAAATTTGAGTCCCGACCCAATGTAGTGTCCGCGGTTCGTACAACATCCGGTGTGGACGTTCCATATCTTGTGGGGTCTGAGTGTCCTGCTGGCTTGGTATCTATCCCTGAGCTCAAATGATGCGAAGTCCCACCTGAAAGAGGCGTGTTCGGCTCAAAGGGTTCGAAGATCCGAATAGCCTCAGTCTCCATTTCACGAGGGGAAGTATCTTCGGCCGGTTCCTCGATGGTCGCCACTAGGTGAGTGATCAAGGTGGAATTGTCTTCCTCCTTACCGGATTTAAGCCTGATCTGATCATTAGGCGTTGAAAGCCCCATGGTGGCAATACGATCTAGCAACTCATTTAAGGACGAGGAATCCGCCGAGTCGTGTCTTCGGAGTGCTCGGAGCTGACATATGAGTGGTACTCGATCACCGCGGGGGGTGTGATCGGCCTAGCTACCATGCGGGCGCATACAGCAAACCCACCGAGCTGGAGGACCTGGCCCAAAGACAGGTCGTTTCCAAGGGTGATGTTGTCGTTGATGATGGGACGAGCCATCGATTTCTTCTTGCAAGTGCATAGTAGAGCTTTCAATGAAAGCACCATTGTCGGTGTCAAAACCAGCAGATCTCGAGTAGGGGTGCCCAAGCTGTGCGTCTAAGGATCGATGGTAACAGGAGACAGGGGACACGAAGTTTGCCCAGGTTCTGTCTTCTAGATCGAGGTAATACCCTACTTCCAACTTGATTGATCTAGACGAATAAATGTTTACAAGAGTTGATCTACCTCGGGATCGTAATGGCTAAAACCCTAGAAGTCTAGCCTATGCAATTGTGATTTTGTTACCCTCTATGGACTAGACTCTCCGGTTTATATAACCACCGGAAGAGGCCTAGGGTTACAAATATTACTTGGGAATAAAGGAATCATTACACCCGAACATCCACCGTGCCTTTCTATGTACAGAGGAGTCCTAACCGGACATGGGAGAGGTCAGTTTATCTCCGTCTTCACGACCCATCTGTCCGGCCCAGCTTCGGTAGACCAGACACTTATGGACCCCCAAATCCAGGACTCCCTCAACCAGCTCAAAACCAATCTTAACCCCGCGGGGTTTCGCCTAACCCTAGCTCTGAACATCAGTCATGCGATCATACTCTAGCGCTAAGCGACAACCCTCAAATGTGGTCTTCTAGAAGGAATTCCGAGGGCAGGCTGCATGCAGGCTCTGCGGCGTTGGATCACATGGACGGATACACATCATTGGATAGTGGGGCGATCCACGAGAGGTGATCTGCCAGAGTTCTTGGTTGTGCTCGCCCACCCTTGCCTCTCCTTTCTTATGCTGCTTATTCTGCGGCGACGAGAGGAGCCACTCCTCTACCTCTTCTTCTCCTGTGACGAGAGGAGCCACTCCTTTGCTTCTTCTTCTCCGGTGACTTTGGGCGATATGTCAAGCTCCACTTCAACCTCCCGACCCTCGTGGACCCAGTATGGTCCACTTCCTATGGAGCAATGTCCTGACTGGCCACGCAGCGTGCCACTGACACGATTGACTTCGGAGGAGGTCAAGAATGGCAACTATGGGCGCGAGTTTGTGAAATGCGAGAGCAAGCTAGAGGGGCAGGTTAGATCTCATGATTTTTCTTTGATTCATTTTCTATTTGCTTCTAATTCTTTTTCCTTGTATCTCGGATTTATGGTTCATGTTATCGTCCAAATCATTAAGAAATGCACAAATTTTGAATGGCTGGATGACTATGTTAAGCTGATCCAATTCAATGGGGCCCCAACTAGAGAGCTCAATCCACCACAAAAAAGACACATCCGTGTCATTTTGGGCCGAAAGATTTTTTCTTTCTATCATACTTATGACACTTCTATGACAATAATTGTGACAAAACACGATATCATCATAGATGTGGTGGGGTCCTACTTCTATGACAAAAAATCATGACAGAAACTGGGCTTTTCATCCTGGGGAGGCCGGAGACGTAGCTGCATGACATTCTTTGGGCCGTCCATGATGGAAAAAACCGTGGTAGAACCAAGGGCGAGGAAAATATCGGGGTGTTCCCGGTTACGGTGGGTGGTCAGGGCCGAGTGATGCGCGTTTCTCTCGTACAAGCATGCGCGTGGGTGCGAGGCATTGGGCTCTAACTGAACCGAGCGAGGCGTTGGGCTCTAACTGAACCCGAGCGATTGCACCGCATGCTATGCCTTACTAAACCGAGCAATCTATCGATGGCTGTTAACTGAACCCGATCAAGCGATTCCTTCGCTAATGCTGCTAACTAAAGTAGTTCGATGCTGGCCCAACAAGAACAGTGAGCGTTGCTAGGGGGGGGGGTTTGATGAACAGCTCCCGATGGGGGTGGATGAACAGGACCCCGTGGTGTTGAACATGACCCCGATCGATCAAGCCGGTTGGGGCTGCATGAATAGGACCCCGTGGAGGGCTGGATGAACAGGACCACCCAGTGGAGGGCTGGATGAACAGTAGACAGTGGAGGGTTGGATGAACAGTAGCTCGTGGAGTGGTGGTTGAACAGGAGCACGTGGAGAGGGCTGGTTGAAAAGTAGCCGGTGGAGTAGCACGCGGTGGAGGCTGAACTGCCGCACGTGGAGGCAGGAGGAGGTCGCCGGTGGATGAACAGTAGCCCATGGAGGCTGGAGGGGGTCGACGGTGGAGATGAACATTATCTCGTCGAGTCCTGTTTTGCGGTACGCCACACCCCTCCCGATGAACAGGACCCCCGTTTCGACCGTAGTGCTCCAACACAAGTCTGTTTCCCCTGTTTTGCGGTACGCCACACCCCTCCCGATCAACAGGACCCCCGTTTCGATCGTAGGAGGTCTGTTTCCTCCATTTTGCGGTACGCCAGACCCCTCCCGATGAACATGATCTCGTTTCGACCGTGGTCGGTCGAACACAAGGCCGTTTCCTTCATTCTGCGGTACGCCAGGCCTCGTTTCCCTCCGCTGTTTCTCCAAGCCCGCTCAATGAACACGACGACGCATTCCGTTCCGACCCAGTCGGTTGGCTCCCCATGAACACGACGACAACGCTGTTTCGCCGTTCCGACCCAGCCGTGTACACGAGCCTTGGCCGTACGTATGCACGAGTAGGCGTTCGAGACCCTGCCCGTATGTATGTACATGGCTGTATTATCTTTCTTGCACATTGGCCGATGTGCGTGCGTGTACATGCTAGTGCGCGTCTCTACTACGACACGTGCGCGCCTCTACATCGACAAGTATGTACGTACACGTTCATGACCAGAATGACAACTCTACGTACGCTTTGACCAGGTGTGTCCCAACTATCAGGCACCAAGATGTAGCTGGTGGGTCCTAGCAGTCAGGTGGTGAATCATTAATTTTTTGCCCGGACGCACTTCCTTGCATGTGAAGATGTAGCTGGTGTGTCCCATCAGTCAGGGGGAACGTTTTTTTGTGAAATACGGTGGCCCGTCCGATGGGTCCCCGACGTCAGGTGGAGGAATAATTATTTTGCGTGTAATAAGGAGGCACTTATTTGCTGTGGCTGTGGACCCAGCTGTCAGCCACTCCATGCAAAGTACTCTTCCAATGGAAGTCGTTCCTTGACCATGTTGACCACGCCGCGCCGAGAGCACCAGGACGGTGCACGACAGTGAGGCCTAGGAAGGGGACAACGTGGAGACGGGGAAGTCGTGGCAGTGGATGCCCACCCATAGAGGAGTACGAGGGTTCACTGGTTCACTGCGGTGTGAGGCTTCCATCGCCGTAGAATAACAGGGGGTGTGGGTGAGTAGAGGGATGGCCTGGCCAGTGGTGGGAATAGTAGGGGCCAGTGAGGCCTCCGCGGAAGCACAGCCGGCCACGGGACCCAGGAGCATGCGGCACGACCGGCGCTGCTTTGGGCGGCTGGAGCAACAAGACCAGAGGTTGAAGAAGCACTACGGCCGTTGGATGGACATCGTAAGGCACTGGAGCTAGAATCGTTCATATTGACTAAGTTGACAAAGCACTCCGTCCCCGTTAACTTAGTAGGCCCACAAATCAGCCTCCCACCAAGGTGGGTCCCAAACAGCAGGGGGAGTATTCATTTTTTTGTGCGTAATAAGGAGGCGCTTCCGGTGGGTCCGAGCTAACAGCGGGGGGAACGTTTCTTTTTGCGCAATACGGTGGCCCATCCGCTGGGTCCCATCAGTCTTGGGAGAAACGTTTTTTTCGCGAAATACGGTGGCCCGTTCGGTGGGTCCCTGCTGTTCATATGTAACACTTTCCAATAATGGCAATAAAGCTTCCTCTTTGATCCTTGTCATTATCCTTGGGGGTTCTTGTCATTTATTTTATTTGCATTGCCATATCTTTTATTATTTGGCATCCTTGCATTGCTCATCATCATATCCTCATGGCAACATAGTTTACTTTATTTTGTGCATGTGTGAGACCTTGTCATGTTGTTGTGTGTGGACTTTAGCTAAGCCTAGCTAAACCCTACCCATCTTCTTCTTCTTCTTCTTCTTCTTCTTCTTCTTCTTCTTCTTTCTTTCCTTTTGGCCTTTTCTTTGCACTATTGTGCAAGCCACCTAGTCAAGTGCCATAGTGATTCTTTCTCCTCCTTTAAATCTTGCTCCATGCCAAAATCCTCTCCACCAAATATCACCTCTTTTGAATATGATTTGGTTGGGTTTTAAA
>LR738715.1:472975519-473015768 GCA_902687465.1 Secale cereale | reverse complement strand
TTGCATTGCCATATCTTTTATTATTTGGCATCCTTGCATTGCTCATCATCATATCCTCATGGCAACATAGTTTACTTTATTTTGTGCATGTGTGAGACCTTGTCATGTTGTTGTGTGTGGACTTTAGCTAAGCCTAGCTAAACCCTACCCATCTTCTTCTTCTTCTTCTTCTTCTTCTTCTTCTTCTTCTTTCTTTCCTTTTGGCCTTTTCTTTGCACTATTGTGCAAGCCACCTAGTCAAGTGCCATAGTGATTCTTTCTCCTCCTTTAAATCTTGCTCCATGCCAAAATCCTCTCCACCAAATATCACCTCTTTTGAATATGATTTGGTTGGGTTTTAAAATATCAAGAGTTTGAACCATATTCAAACTCCTTTTATTTTTCTTCCTCAAAAAATGTCCAAGTCAATTTATTTAAATAGGGCATAATTCACTGAGCATGGGGATATTTTTCTCTTCTCCTAACTCTTCTTTCTATTTCTGTGCTTTCCTTTTTCTTTATCTGCCTGAAGAAATAAAAGGAAAAAGAAAAGAGGCAGCAGTCAGCACAATGCACCTGGGCCTCCTCCTCCCTCTCTCTCTCTCTCCCCGTAGGCCCATCTCTTCTTTTCCCTCTCTGCGCAGCCCAACTCCACCGCAGGCCCAGCCAATAGCTATCGCAGTCGCGCCGTGGCCTTCCCCCCGGTCCCACCTGTCTGTGGCACATGGCCACGTCGCCGTCTTCCTCCGTCAGAAAAGGAGAGCAGCGCCCGCGCTCACCGTCGCGCCGTGAATTCACGAACGTCGAGGCCCCGTGCGCCGAGCCCCCTTTTTAAACCCAAACCTTGTCCTCCTCTCCTCTCTAGGTTTCCTCTCCCCCCTCTCGCCGTCTGGAGAGCCGAGATCCTCCAGATCTGCCACCCCCTTCGACAACCGAGCGCATCTGAGAGCAGCCCCTCGTTGCCGGCGAACCCCGCATCGTCCTCAGCCTTACCAAAGCTATCTACCTACTTCCACGATGTCGACTCCGTCGTCTATGTCAACTACGCGGACCCGATCACCTCCACTTCGAGCTCTTCTTCCTCTCCTTCCTCTACGGTGGCCGTAGGTGTTCGAGGCGCACCGTCGTTGACTCCTTCCACGCCTGGGCCAGCCGAGCACACCGTCGTGCTCGTGGTGAGCTCCTCTCTCCCCCCGTGCCCTTTTCCCCTTTCTGCGTGAGCTCTAGGCCCTAGTTCCTCGAGCACCTGATCGCATCGCTGTCGGACCTCGTCGCCGGCAAGTGTTCCGACCCCTCTAGGTCTTGATGTGGTGCCCGTTCGCTACGCCTAGACGCGTAGGTTCTTCCTGTGCAGTCACCGAACCACCTAGAGCTTTCCTTCGTCTCGCCGTCACTCCATCGCCGTCGTGCTGTAGTTGCTCGCCGCCGGCGATGTAGTGCCCCTTAGGTGCTGCTAGTATGCGGGTTGGATGCGGAACTCCTCAAGGAGCGTCTCGCACCCCTCCGCCGTGCCGTTTGATCGCTGGAGCAGCTCCGACGAGGGCCAGCGCCTCCCCTGTTTTCTGCTTCTGCTGCATATTCTTCAGATATACCACATGTTCTCTGTCGAGTTCAGTTCAGTAGCGGAGTGGTTTGTCTCTGTCAGATTCAGCGAAAGGCCGTGGATTCGATCCCTCGTAGGGGCAGGTGATTTCGCCCCCTTTTTCATTTTTGCATGAGGCTGATAGCAGGGCCCCACCTGCCAGCCTCTCAGTTCTTCCCAGCCCCTGCGCGCACCCACGTCGCCAGCTCAGCTCCGCCGAGCCCCCTTGTCAGTGGGCGTGGCTAGCTGAGCCTGGGTCTTTCTGGACCCTGGCGCCTATATTGCTTTATTTTCATTTCTGTTTTTCTTTTTCTTTTCTGTTTTCTTGTTTAATTAATATCTGCATATTTATGTTTCTGATGAATATGAGTCCTATATGAAAAGTGCTTAGAATATTATGTAGTTTTTGAATATGCTACTTGCTGCCATGTTTAAAAACATTTAAAATGTTGTTTGAATTTGAACATGTTTTAAATATGCTTAAACTTGCAAAAATCATAACTAAATATCTACTACTCCAAATTTAACAAACTTTATATGCATTTGGGGTAGGAAAATGTGTAGAATATTTTTGTGCTGTTGTTTAGCATGTTTGACAACTCTTTCACAGAAGTTTTTCAAATCTGTCCCAAATGCAAATAAATTAATATGGGAGTTTGTGGATATTGTTGTTATTAATTCCAGCCCATTTAAATGTGCTAGCATGTTGCTGTTGTGTTAGTTGCACCCTTGCCATGTTAACCAACCTCTTTAAAACATGTTGGTTGCTTGTTTGTTAATCAACATATACTTGTTGAATTGTTCCTTGGCTTGTTTCATGCTTGAGTTTGATCTTGCTTGTTTATAATGTTGTTGCACTCTTGTGACCCTAGGCCATGCATCATGTCTTTCCATGTTCACATGCTTCATGTTCATGCATCATGTGATTGAGGACTGCATGTTGATTGATTTTGTTCCGTTTTTGCATTGTTGTGTTTGGTTAGAGCCCGGTGACGATACGGAGTACGAGGTTTCTAGCGAGGTTGAGTGTGAGGAGCAAGGTTACGTTCCCTTCGAGGATTCAACAGGCAAGATGAACTTACCCAGATATCACTACTATTTTTGCGTATGCTAGATGTCTCGCTCTTTAGCTTATTGCCTCGATGCCTATGTCTGTTTGTCAGCCTCCTATTGTTGCCATGAACCTCTCTAACAACCCAACCTAGCAAACCTTTGATTGGCTACTTAAGCTTCGCTCAGCCCCTCTTATAGCATTGTTAGTTGCAGGAGAAGATTTGCAGATTCTTGCTTCATGATTAAGTTATTGTTGGGATATCACAATATATAATCTGTTAAACTAAATCATCTATATATTTGGCAATGGGTGGAAGGCTAAGACTTTGCTTGGTGTTCTGTTCCACTCATTCCTCCCTAGGAACCATTTAAACCGGTGTTATGTTCCTTGATTTTGCGTCCCTAACACGGTTGGGGTTTATGGGCCCCCCTCAATAACCCGCTTAGCGCTAAAGCTTTTCCAACAAGGTCCAACATTGGTTTTACATTTGCCTAATAAGAAAAACTTGCATAGGGAGTTATAAACCCTTTTTCTTAATCAACAACCCGGGCTAGTGCTCCACATGAGTGTTGGTCCAAACTGGGGGTTCTGCGGGGCCACCTCGGGGAAACTCAAGGGCTGGTAAAAACCTGTAGAATCGCCCATCCGGTCGTGGCCCGAGACGAGATACGCGCGGCTACTATCAGGGTGTCTGCACGCCGGGAGGTCTTGCTGGATTAGTTTTACCTTAGTCGGAATATCTTGAGCACGGGATTCCGAGAATACTCGGGTCTTCCCACCTTGGAGTTGCGACTCCGCCGATCGCGAGCTTGTGATGGGATAAGTTGGGACCCTCCTGCAGGGTTTTGATCTTTCGAGAGCCATGCCCGCGTTTATGTGGCAGATGGGAATTTGTTAATATCCGGTTGTAGAAAACTTGACACCATGTTCATAATGCGCTACCAGCGTGAGTAACCGTGACGGTCGCTTTCCGAAGGGGTTCGGGAAGTGAACACGGTGGGGTTATGTTTGACGTGCTTAGCTCAGATCACTTCGTGCTCACTTTGACGATCGTTGGCACTTTCTCTTCTCGCTCTAAACACGTAAGCTAGTGCTAGTGCAGTTGCAACCCTGTTTTCAGCCTTGCTCCACACCCAAGGCTCTAAACACGGGATTGCTGAGTCCTCCGTAGCTCACAGATTCTAAACAACACCAGATGCAGCTACCTTTGAGAACTACATAGCTGGTGGTTCAGAGTTGTAGTGGGAGTTCGATGAAGAACGTGGGCGATACTACGTGTCTTCCCAGAGGATCAGTAGGGCTCTTACTAGGATGATCGGGACCTTGTGTTGCTTTATTTATGGTATCTTTCATGTGGATCTTCGTCCGTAGTCGGACTCTGATGTTATCTGGATGATGAATGTTTATGTAATGCATTGTGTGACGTGGCGAGTGTAAGCCAACTTCTCTTTTGCAATTTCATCCCTCTTTTACATGAGTCGTGCAAAGATACTGTCAGGGATATTACTAGCAGGTATGAACCGGCTAGTGTAAACCGGATTATGGTAATATTGTTGTACCATTGTAATACTTAATTTGAGGTTACGGCCCATGAAGATCTTAGGGCCCATGTATAGAGTTACGGTTTGTAAACCGCCTGATCATGTAACTTGAGAGATAAGGAAGAAAGAGCAGAGACCGAGGCGGACACAAGTATGAGCCGGCCTCGGGACTCTGTAAACCGGACCGGGCGTCACCTCTATATAAAGGGACGACCCGACGACGGTTCAGGGACAAGCAAGAAGCAACCCGTCGATACACAGGCAAGCGATTCGCTCCCTGTTCATCGACGCCCAAGCAATACCAAACCAACTAGATGTAGGCTTTTACCTTCAACGAAGGGGCCGAACTAGTATAAACCATCTGTGTCCTTTGTGTGCTTTTAACCCCTTGAAGCTAACCTGTGCGATGGTTCCATCACTAAGTCCGTTAAACCGGACATCTGCCGTGTTAATTCCACGACAGTTGGCGCCCACCGTGGGGCCTCCGTACGATGGTTTCGAGTTCTTGAAGGGCAGCTTTGAAGGGCTCAAGGGTTACGCGGTCGGCCGGATAACCAAGATTCGTCGCGGCCGGATCTACATCGACGATGCGGGTTGGGGACCGGAGGCCGATTCAATCGAATACGGGTACCGGGTTCCCTTCGGCGGCATCCACGTCTTCATTGGCAAGATCGGCGAACCGGGACCTGAGCCGGACGTCTTCCCCGACATCGTCGAGCCGGCTCAGCGTGCGAGATCGGCCCGGATTCAGCCCGCCATGAAGCACGTTTTCGTTGGAGCAGTTCACGGGGTCCAGGCCGAGGACGGATCGGAGTCCGGTGGCGAGACGGTTGTCTACTCCGACGATGAATCTTCATCCGGAGAGACTGAATCTTTGTATCAGTTGCGGGACGGCCAGTCTGAGGGTGAGTCCGACGGAGACAGTATTCCGGGCCCCTTTGTCCCGCCAAACCGGGTGGCTGTCTTTATGGCCGGTTCACAACCTACGCCGCAGTCCACGGTGATCGGGGCGACAGCAGAAACTGGTATAGGGGGGAGTGGCCAGGCCCTCTCGCCCACTGACGTTCTATCCACTTTAGTCGAGGAGTTCACAGCCCGAGCCATGGCAGAGGTAGCTCCAGCAGACAAAGCTCAACATGATGCAGAGCTCCTTCAGTTAAAGGGCCGGATTGATCAAGCAAGGGAAGATCTGAAAACAGAGAAAGCTATGATAGCAATGAGGCAGGCAGAGCTGAATGATCAGGCTTTTCATCTAAGGATAGAGCAGGCCTCTACACAGGGAGTAAGGAGTCGGAAGTACCAGTCTCGTCTACCGCCGGTTTACGAGGCGACAGATCTTTTCAGGACACCCGGAGCGGGGTCCAGCAGTGATCCAGCTTTAAACCGGAGGGCGCCCCCATCAAGAGATGAGCCGGTTCAGCAGCCTACTGCGGAGCAAGATTAACGGGTCATGTCTACGCCTCACGTTCCTACCCCTCTGGGT
Source organism: Secale cereale (assembly GCA_902687465.1). NCBI lineage: Eukaryota > Viridiplantae > Streptophyta > Magnoliopsida > Poales > Poaceae > Secale > Secale cereale. Next base: position 473,010,129 of record LR738715.1, on the reverse strand, counting down.
CATTACTCAAATCCCTTGGACAACATCGTTGCTGCTGCTTCACGCTTGGCCGGTTTACCCATTGAGGGAACATCTCCTGTGGCGTTGGAGGCACGCAGGGTTAAGGATCTACTCAATACGGCATTAAGACAGCAGCAAGCGTATTCTCATAGCCGGGAGAGGCTCCACTCAACACCACGCCCTAGCCGGAGTTACACTAGGCATTGGGAGGAACCAGAAGTGTCTAGTAGTGAACGCAGGCGACACCGTCACAGACAAAATAATCCGGCAGGCGTGGACGCGCAAGCTCAGGATGCAAATCGGGTTAGATCAGTGGCCCGGGAGGAGATCCGTCAAACGACGCCAGTTCACACAACCACAGCCGAGACAGGAGTCACAGCGAGTTCCTTTGGGGTGCAGTGTCTTATCCCCGCTTTACGAAGCGTGAAACTGCCCAAGGATTTTAAAGGCCCACGTAAGGTGCCTAATTAGACAGAAGATTTGGCTCCGGAAGCTTGGGTTGAGAGTTATGAGATGGCCATGGAGATGCTGGATGTGGATGAAGCGGCTTGTGCAAAATACTTTACCATGATGCTTGAAGGAACAGCCCGGACCTGGCTAAAGGGTTTGCCCCCTAATTCTATCGGGTCATGGGGAGAGCTGCGTCGCCAGTTTATCAAGAACTTTAAGGATACATGCAAACAGCCGATGTCAATAGTAGACCTAGCAGCATGTGTGCAAGGAGAACAGGAATTGTCAGAGATCTTGCACTCTTCGAACAGTATCAATCCCAGTACGACAATAGTGACATTAGAAAACAATTGCCGGTTTGAGTCTCTCAAGTTAAAACTGGGACGGCTTAAACGGGATTGTAATGATATGGGAACTCTCATGAGCGCGCTAGTAAAATATGGGGACTCTGACAACACTAAGTATCCAGAAGCAGAGGGAGACAAAGCAGGAAAGGTTAACAAGCCTGGTAAACCGGCGCAGGTTAATCCGGCTGGTACCAGTTTCTTAGGCAAGCGAAAAGCAGAGGGGGGCTCTGATTTCGTGGCTAATACCCAAGTTCAAGGGGGTTTTCAGCGCAACAAGGGCAAACCGCCTCCACAAATCGGCATAGGGAACGTTAGCTGGGACCAGGAGTTAAGTCAGCCTTGTCCGAAGCATAGCACAAGAGAACGACCAGCAAAACACAATATAGGAGAATGCAAGCCTTTGATGGAAGCTGTAATGAGCCGCTTCAACTCTAACAACGGGCCTCCAAACGGTAGTTCAGGCCCGGGGTTTTATGGTCCGGGTCCCCAAGGGAACGGCTCCGGATCAGGATATCGTGGCAACAACAGTGGTTATCATAACCGGGTCAATAATCAATATGGTCAAGGTGGTTATAATAACCAGGGCAATCAGCCGCATGGCCAGACTGGTTACAATAACCAAGGCAGCCAACAGCAGGGCCAAGGTAATCACAATAACCAAGGTAATCAGCAGCGTCAGCACAACAGCAACAATCCGGATATCAGAGTAATCTGAAGGAGTTATCTAGTGGGCAATATCATGTGTTCACCACGAGTTTGTGTAAACGAGATCAAAAAGTTTTAAAGCGGGCAGTCCACGCGGTTGAACCGGCAACGCCGCAATTCCTGCGCTGGTCAGAGCAGCCCATTGTGTGGAGCAGGGAAGATCACCCGATGCGAGTTGATAATCTGGGCCACTTGGCCTTGTATTATGAGACTTTCCGCAGCATGGGGCTGACGGATAAAAAGCTAAGGCAGTCGAACACAGTGTTTCATGGAGTGGTGCCAGGTAAATCCGCTTATCCAGTTGGAAAAATTGACCTAGAAGTTACCTTTGGAGATGAACAGGATTCCAGGTCGGAGATGATAACTTTTGAAGTCGTTAAGATCTGGAGCCCTTATCATGCTCTATTCGGGAGGACGGTTTATGCCAAGTTTATGGCCAGGCCGTGTTATGTTTACCTGCAGCTCAAGATGCCGGTTCACAAAGGCACAATCACGATTCATGGAAGTCGCAAGATTGCGTTGGTGTGTGAAGAGGGAGACGCTGCTTACGCGGAGGCAGTGTGTGCTACCGAGGAGTTGAAGTTTTATAAGGATAATGTTGATCCGGCAGATATGACCCCGTTAAAGAAGCCAACTACGGAGCATGATCCGGCGGTGAAGTTTAAGTCAGGAGAAGAGACCAAGCAAGTTGATTTTGTGCCAGGCGATTCATCCAAGCAATTCACTATCAGCGCTAACCTTGATCCCAAATAGGAAAGCGCGCTCATCGAGTTCATCCGTGAGAACCGGGATATCTTTGCATGGAAACCTTCTGACATGCCAGGTATACCGAGGGAACTCGCTGAGCACAGTCTTAATATTGATCCGAAGTTTAAACCAGTCAAGCAGTATCTGCGCCGCTTCAACGAAGAAAGGCACAAGGCTATAGGAGAAGAGGTGGCCAGGCTTTTAGCTGCAGGGTTCATAGTTGAAGTTTTTCATCCGGAATGGTTGGCTAATCCAGTGTTGGTGTTAAAGAAGAATGGAAAGTGGAGAATGTGTGTGGACTACACAGACCTCAACAAAGCTTGTCCAACTGATCCTTTTGCTCTCCCTCGCATTGATCAAATTATCGATGCTACAGCGGGATGTGAGCGGCTAGGTTTTTTGGATGCATATTCAGGATATCACCAGATCAAGATGGCAGTTAAGGACCAGGAGAAGACGGCCTTTATAACTTCTTTTGGTGCCTTTTGCTATGTATCTATGCCTTTTGGGCTCAAGAGTGCCCAAGCAACTTATCAGCGTTGCGTACAGAACTGTCTTAAGGGGCAGATAGGGAGAAACGTTCATGCTTATGTGGACGATATCGTGGTGAAGTCAAGAAAAGAGGAGACGATGATAGAGGACCTCAAGGAGACCTTGGACAATCTTCGAGCCTATTAGATGATGCTTAATCCGGAGAAGTGCGTTTTTGGTGTTCCGGCAGGCAAGCTCCTTGGGTTCTTAGTGTCAAACAGAGGAATCGAAGCTAATCCGGAGAAGATCAAGGCAATCACATCTTTGACTAAACTGGCTTGCATCAATGATGTTCAGCGTATCGCTGGCCGGATCACAGCATTGAGCCGGTTCATCAGGCGTTTGGGGGAGAAGGCAATTCCGCTTTATCAGATGTTGAGAAAGACGGATCGGTTCATATGGAGTGATGAGGCAAATACTGCGTTTGAAGATTTGAAGCGGCAGTTGGCAAGACCACTGGTCCTAGCCGCCCCTATCGATAATGAGCCTTTATCGTTATATGTTGCCGCTAATGCACGGGCAGTTAGTGTGGCAATCGTGGTTGAGCGCAAAGAAGCGGGGAAAGAGTATCCGGTTCAACGTCCGGTCTATTACATCAGTGAAGTACTCATTGAGTCTAAACAGAGGTACCCGCATTGGCAGAAACTGGTATATGGTGTGTTCATGGCAAACCGGAAGCTGAAGCATTATTTCCAAGGCCATCCGATAACTGTCGTTAGTTCAGTGCCATCGGGAGATATAATCCAGAACAGGGAAGCTACGGGCAGAGTGGCGAAGTGGGCCATTGAGCTCAGCCCACACGAGTTGAAATATGTGCCACGCACCGCTATTAAATCTCAAGCATTGGTGGATTTCATCAATGATTGGACAGAACTGCAAACACCAGAGGAGAAGCCGGATCTTACATACTGGACTATTCACTTTGACGGTTCAAGGCAGTTAGAAGGCTCGGGGGCTGGAGTTGTTTTAACTTCCCCGCGAGGTGATAAGTTTTGTTACGTCCTCCGTTTATTGTTTCCTTGTACTAATAATGCAGCAGAGTATGAAGCATTGCTTCATGGCTTGCGGATGGCAAAGGAGATAAATTTGAGCCGGGTGAAGTGCTTCGGCGATTCAGATTTAGTGGCACAACAAGTATCTGGCAAGTGGGATTCAAGGGATCCTCTCATGGCAGCTTACAGACGAGAAGTTGAAGCAGTCGCAGGATATTTCAAAGGGTATCAGGTGGATCACATAGACCGGCGAAGGAATGAAGCGGCTGATGCTCTGAGCCGGTTGGGTTCTCAACGTAAACCGGTACCACCAAATACTTTTTTGGATGAGTTAGACAGTCCATCAGTGCAAGTACCGTCGGAAGAAGACCTGGCTGTTCCTGATCCGGAGGCACAGTTAGTTGCGGCACTTCATGTTATTCCGGATTGGACGTTTCCCTACTTGGCGAATCTGAGCCGAGGAGAGCTACCGGACGACGAGATCGAGGCACGACAGATAGTCCGGCGTTCTAAGTCCATGACAATTGCAAACGGAGAACTTCATCATCGCAGCGTTTCTGGAGCATTTCAGCGGTGTGTATCGGCTGAGGAAGGTTGTGATATTCTTCGAGAGATCCATGAAGGAGATTGTGGTCATCATGCCGGTTCAAAATCCTTGGTGGCCAAAGCTTTTTGACATGGATTCTATTGGTTAACAGCCCATGCTGATGCGGCGGATCTAGTCCGGAAGTGTGATGCTTGTCAGAAGTTTTCACGACGTGCCCTTGTTCCGGCACAGGAGCTCCGGATGATACCGATAACCTGGCCGTTTGCGACTTGGGGGCTGGATATGGTCGGGCCCTTCAAACGATCCCAAGATCAGAAAACTCATCTGCTGGTGGTTGTGGACAAGTTTACAAAATGGATTGAGGCAGAGCCTGTGAGCGAGTGTGATGCGGCAACAGCGGTCAAATTTATCAAAAAGGTAATTTTCCGGTTTGGCTTTCCACACAGCATCATCACAGACAACGGCACCAATTTATCTAAGGGTGTTATGGAAGAATTTTGTCAACGGGAACATATTCGCCTAGACGTGTCTTCTGTGGCCCACCCTCAATCCAATGGTCAAGCTGAAAGAGCAAATCAGGAGATTTTGCGAGGTATCAAGCCCCGACTTATGACTCCCTTGCAAAGAACACCAGGGTGCTGGGTTGAGGAGTTACCTTCTGTCCTTTGGAGTATCAATACTACGCCAAACCGGTCCACAGGTTATACACCTTTCTTCATGGTATATGGTGCTGAAGCGGTCCTTCCAAGTGATATCTGTCATGATTCACCAAGGGTGACAACCTATGTTGAAGCGCCCAATGAGCAGGTGAGACAAGACAGCTTGGACCGGTTGGATGAAGAGCGTGATATAGCAGCGGCACGGTCTGCGATCTATCAACAAGACTTGCGCATGTATCACAGCCGCCGGATCAAGACCAGGACGTTCCAGGAGGGAGATTTGGTGCTCCGGCTCATCCAAGATCCAACAGATATGCACAAGCTATCCCCACCTTGGGAAGGGCCCTTTGTGGTCAGCAAAAATCTGCACAACGGTTCATACTACCTGGTGGACGTTCGAGAACACAAGGACTCACGGACATCAGAAGAAGAGACAAAGAGGCCGTGGAACATTGCCCTCTTGCGGCCATACTATACCTGAGCCATGAGCTCCACTATATCCTATGTATATATTATGATTAATGAATAAACCGGCACCCTCGGTAAACCGGGGGCTCAGCCTTTTTTCCAATATAAGTATCTTATGGTGACAACCATACATTTCTTATCATATCTCATGTTTCAAACACTTCGATTGGTTTAAATTAATTATGCAGGGCATATGTATTCTGGAGCAATAACTCACTGAAGGGCTTCCTATTCAAACATATGGTCGTATTCGAGCCATAGAGGCCCTCTGGATGGTACCCGCATCCAGTGATTGGCTAAAGTTTTTCCTATGGTTCTACGGGAACCATAGAGGCCCTCTGGATGGTACCCGCATCTAGTGATTGGCTAAAGTTTTTCCTATGGTTCTACGGGAACCATAGAGGCCCTCTGGATGGTACCCGCATCCAGTGATTGGCTAAAGTTTTTCCTATGGTTCTACGGGAACCATAGAGGCCCTCTGGATGGTACCCACATCCACTGATTGGCTAAAGTTTTATATGGCCAATGGGGGGCAGGATTGTACCCGAATTCTAGCTTAACCCCTGTTGGTCATATCCGGTTCCTATGGATGGTACCCGCATCCATCGACAGGCCCTCTGGATGGTACCCGCATCCACTGATTGGCTGGATCTTTCTTTGAGCCTGGCAGCTCGTAAAAAGCCTCGACTACATGGTTTTATTTGCAAACTTGCATTTCTAGTATTTATGTTTTATGGTTCTTTAATCTGGAATGGGACAACTCCAGAGTTGACCATATATCTTCAAAAGTCTGGGTCATGAACACCAGCATAAGTTAAAAGTCTGGGTCATGAACACCAACATAAGTTAAAAGTCTGGGTCACGAACACCAGCAAGAGTTAAACCGGTGTTCATCATAACCCGGAACAGTCATCAGGCAGAAACAAAGTAAGAAGCCAAGCACGATCTAAACCGGCAGCTTCTATAAGACCCGGGATTATTATTAAGTCTATTAAAGGCTCCCTTCAATGTTGCAACTTTCGCCGGATTAAGAGTATCAAGCATACTGGAATTCAGGTATGAAGTCATTTCTGGTACAAACAGAACACTTATTTGATATATTATGAGAGCAATTTAATTGGTCCGGCGGTAAACCGCTAGGACAAACTTTCAGTATTATCTATGGAGGAACAAATAATATGCAGGATAAACCATATCAGACCATATTTCAAAACAAGAAGTTGGAAACATTCGGATCAAAACGAATAATGTTTTATGCTATCCTATTACAAGGCATAGCAAGCCTGACCGGATTAAAGGTTGTCCAGCAAAATAAGACTGCAACTATCAACTACACTATGGCCTAGGCCTCCTCGTGCTGTGAAGGCTGGGGATCAACTTGTTCCAGAATTTCTTCTTCTTCTTGAAGCGGCTGGAAGTCAGGGACGCACCAGTCGATTTTCATTAAAGCACGGAAGTACATCTCTTCCGTGATAAGGTCAGAAGGATCAACATCTGGAGCGAAAGTATGGGGGCGCACTGGTGGGATTAGATTCATAGTGTCATAAACCGGCCGATCCGCCCGCTCGTTCTGTAAATCATATCCCGGATGATACCTGGACAAATCTGTTTCGGCAGCCAGCTTGCTCGCGAGAGGACGCATCTCCTTAGTTAAAGCGTGAAGATCCTTTGCAGTGAAAGTTGATCCGTCTTCTTTAGTGTTGGGATACCGATTTAAGGCTTCTTCCGGATCAAAATCCGGGACCCACACTTTGGCTCTAGTAAGTGCCATGAGAGAACCGGCTCGAGCTGCAGACTTGTTGACTTCCTCCAAGCGGACATTGCGCTTATGATCCTTTGAGTGCCGGAATACAGCTGCTCGACCAGAGTATAAGACGCTTTGAGTTTTTTCCGTAAATCGTCCCCAAGATGGGTGACACGGCGCCCTGTATAAGATTGTCGCAGTTAAACCGGAACGGATTAAAGATGGCAAGAATGAAAACAGGAATACAGATTGAATATTTACCGAAGACAGCAGAAGTCATCAACTCTATTTGCCGCTTTAGACCGGTTAACTCTTCAGTCACCGGATTAAGGGCTTCCTCAGCGTCCTTTGCCCTTTTTTCCAAATCCCTTTTCTGAACCTCAAAGGCGGTCCGCTCCTCTTCAAAGAATTTCTTCAGCTGTTCTGCCGTCTTTAAGCTCAGCGCCAAATCTTTCTTGGCCTTAGCAGCAGCAGACTCTGTTTCAGTAAGTCTGTTCCGGAGTGCAGTGATCTCTTCAGCTCTCCGGTTCAAATCAGCCTGCAAGGAAAATCAAATGGAACAAAAGCAAAAGTCAGACAAGTCTCAAGCACACAAACAAGTTGTCTACTTGACACTTGGGGACTAATGGGCAGTTGAAGTATCAAAAGGAAAATTCATACAAGTCCCAAGCACACAAACAAGTTGTCTACTTGACACTTGGGGGCTAATGGATAGTTGAAGTATCAAAAGGAAAATTCATACAAGTCTCAAGCACATAACCAAGTTATCTACTTGACACTTGGGGACTAATGTAAGATCAGTTGTCCAAATTATAAGTACCGGTTCACCTTCTAAGTGCAGCTAAACCAAGTCTTGGGGGCTACTATGATATAGACAGAAGCATGTCAAAAGCAAAAATCAAAAGCAAAGGATTACCTCATACTTGTCCTTCATCATGTTAACCAAGCCCGCTTCATAATCTCGACTGCTATGAAGCCGGTTCAAGTACCCGGAATAGAGCTCCTAGGCACTCATGTCGGCAAGGCTAGACAACTCTGTACTCCATTTGCCCTTTTCTTGATGCAACTTCTCCGCTTTAGCCGTATGTTTGGCTAGGACAGTGGGCTCAGCAGGAGCGGTGTAAGCTGTGCCGGTTACTTGAACTTCTGGAGAAGCAGTCGTTGGTGGTGGGGTCGCAGTGTGAACCGGACTGGCAGGAGCCGGACTAGTCCAAGGAGAATTAGCCCGGGCAGGACTTGCCGATTCACGGACGTCTTCAATATTTGGATTGTCAGGTGCAGTGGTATGGTCCATAGGAGCGGGATCTTCAAGCGGCATTGTGGGCTCGCCTTCTGGAGGGACGGTTGTATCCGGATCAACCGCTGGATCATCAGTAGCAGCCTCAGCAGTTGGTTTGTTGGCCTTTGCCTTTTGGCTGGGTTTAGGCTTGCTGAAAGAAGTTGAAAAAACAAGTCAGAACTGTAAAGCAAAGTGCAATCATAAACCGGATAAATTAAAAGACTTGCCCTGGGACAGTTTTCAGATGTGGGACTTGTGTGGCAGTTGATTCGCCGGAAGAAGATAAGGGAGTATCCTCATAATCAAGGCCAGATGGTTTAAGCGGTTTGCATATAAGCCCGGCCTTGGGATGAAGAAGAGTTGGAGAGAGTATAACCTCAGAGTGGCGCCTCCGAGCTGGAGTAACAGAGATTCCAGATGATTCAACTGCGAGGCCGCTATGGCGGGTAGTCCGGCGAATGGCTTCATGTTGCTGTTTCTTCAAAAGAAAATTGGGATCCAATTGAGCATAAGGGTGAGAAAACTGATATTTCCAGACTGTCCGACGACTTTTTTGTGGAAGTGGTTCTGAATCGGAAGAAAGAATAGTTACCTCAATTTCTGCCGGTTTATCTCCTTTAGACAACTCCTGCGAAAAGTTACCGTTAAATACAAATATGGATAAAAAAGTAAGTCATAGACGGGTTAGTTCATACCTCGGAGTCCGGATCATCATCTTCAACGTGTGAACCGGAAGCAGCAGCCGCTTTTCTCTTCTTGATAGCGAAAGCTTTCTGGCGTGGCTGTTTTCCGGCCTTCTCCTGAGGTTTCCTTTTCCAAAAAGGATCATCAGCCTGTTCAAAAGGTGAAAGTAATTGAAATAACGGTTTAAAGGAACGGATTACAAACATACGAAGGAGAGCAAGACTTACAGCAGGCAGCTTGTTTCTCTTATAAAATGGAGCCAAACCGGTCTGGCCACATTCTTCTAAGGAGATGTTGAGCATCTTCTTCGCAGACTCAATGACCTCTGATTCAGAAAGTTTGTCCTTGGAGAAACGCCGAGGATCATCCGGTTTACCAGAATATTGACACATGAGACTCGGGCGTGGACTCAGAGGAAGGATACTCCAAGAAAGCCAGCAGCACATAAAATCTACTCCGGTTAAGCCATTGGCCATAAAAGCTTTTAGCCTGGCAAGTTGAGAAGCAAACCGGGGCCGCTCTGAGGAGCTGAGGCGCTGCGGCAAAGGGTCATCCTCCAGAAGACGGTGCTCGCGATAACCCGGCAATGGGTTTTCCCCTTCGGGTGAAGTGTCAACGCAGTAAAACCAAGACTTGTTCCAATCTTTAGGATGTGTGTGCAGAGCGGCATGAGGAAAGACTGCATCTCTCCTCTTTTGGATGCTGACCCCTCCCAATTCTTGATGAGGACCACCAGTAAATTCAGTTTGCCGGTTTAAGTGGAAGAAATCCCGGAACAGGTCCACTGATGGTTCCTCTTGCAAATACACCTCTGAGAAAACTTGAAAATCACACATATTGGAAATAGAGTTTGGTCCTATGTCTTGAGGGTGAATTTGAAAAGCGGCCAGCACATCCCGGAAAAATTTTGAACCGGGAGGAGTGAAACCTCGAGCCATGTGATCGAAAAAGAAAATGACCTCCCCGTTCCTGGGGGTAGGGGGTCATTCATTTCCTGGAGCCCGCCATTTTAAAACTGACTGAGGGCCCAGAGTACCAACTGAAGCAGCATTAATCAAATCTTCTTCCATGATAATGGAAGGAACCCAATCACAAGCAACAAACTGTTTGGCAGCCATGACAGCAGAATGAAAAAGCTGAAAAAATGAAGTGCAAAATCCGGATTATTTGACGACAGTGGCATAAACCGGAAGGTATGTGAAAAATTTCACGCGACGGTTTAGATGAGGGACTAATGATACGGCTAACCCGGTAATAAACAGGGAACTGTGTGACTACCGGTTCATGACAACAAAAGAGAAAGAGCTAAACCGTCGCGTTCGTCATTGAATTTTTTACAGAAGCAGCATATGACTGTTTAAACCGGAGCATACTTTACAGATCTACAAAGGTGAAGAAACAAGTTTTCGTAGACAGATAAAGTAAAACAGATCTGAGCACCCAAGAAAAGGAAAAAGTAAATACAAGACTATTACAGGAAGAACTGTAAGAATCTTATGCAAAGCAGATGAATCTAAAGGATGAGATCTAAAGCATACAGCGGCGGAACAGAAGCAAGTTTAAAGAGCAAGATTTAAAAGGCTGAAATTTCTGCGAACTTGGCGTCTACGATGAACAGACGAAGCTACGACTGAGGTGTAATGGCGGGGATGCGAGAAAGAACCCTAGAGCTATGGATCTACAGCGAGGAAGATGACATACCTGGAATAGCAGGAAGCGGCGGCGGAGGTTCTCTGGTCGCACTCAGGTTGATGCAGCGGCCGGCGAAGACTTGGATTCGACGGACGACGGCGGCGACTTGAGCTCAACGGGCGACGACGGAGTCTTATGCTCGGGCGACGGAGGAAGAAGAACAAACGGAAGGAGATAAAGAGCGGAGGCAGCGGTATTTATAGAAGGGTAGAGTTGAAACGACAGGCGCGAGATTTGAGGAGGCAAAAGATTGGATAAAGATCATCTATCGCCTCGATTCTCGGGATGGCCTTTAAGCAAAGCCGATAGACAGCTGGGTGAGTTAATTGCGGAAGTGATGTCATGGTTAAATTAAGTGACTTTCCAGGATGACGTCATGACCGGTTTACAAAAATGAGAAGACACAAGAAGGAAGATTATGCAAGACTGGGAAGATTGATGTGAACAAGTTCAACTCATTTTGGGGCCTAATGTCAGGGATATTACTAGCAGGTATGAACCGGCTAGTGTAACCCGGATTATGGTAATATTGTTGTATCATTGTAATACTTAGTAGAGGTTACGACCCATGAAGATCTTAGGGCCCATGTATAGAGTTACGGTTTGTAAACCGCCTGATCATGTAACTTGAGAGATAAGGAAGAAAGAGCAGAGACCGAGGCGGACACAAGTATGAGCCGGCCTCGGGACTCTGTAAACCGGACCGGGCGTCACCTCTATATAAAGGGACGACCCGGCGACGGTTTAGGGACAAGCAAGAAGCAACCCGTCGATACACAGGCAAGCGATTCGCTCCGTGTTCATCGACGCCCAAGCAATACCAAACCAACTAGACATAGGCTTTTACCTTCAACGAAGGGGCCGAAGTAGTATAAACCCTCTGTGTCCTTTGTGTGCTTTTAAGCCCTTCAAGCTAACCTGTGCGATGGTTCCATCACTAAGTCTGCTAAACCGGACATCTGCCGTGTTAATTCCACGACAGATACCATACTTGAGATCATTATAGTATGAGATTATGCCTGTAAGTCATGCCTCGACACGTAGGAGGTTTAGTCTCATACTGGGCATTACAAGTTGGTATCAGAGCCTTCTTCGACCTAGGAGCCCCCGCTGATTGATCTAATCGTTGACGGTTGTGTCTAGGCACACACATGATAATGTTTTGAGTCCTATATATATATCGGAGAGTAGGATTTCTTTTACTCCTCATCCCTTTATCACTCTGGTGAGGAATCCTGACGATGTTCTATCCCTTCTACTCTCAAAAATTCAAAAAAATTTGTAGGATCACGCGAGTATTGTTTGGATTGTTCTGATGTCTTTGTGACGAGAACATTGTTCTCGATGCCTCCTGTCATTAGGGGTTGTGGCAGTGTCCCGGGGAGTTGAGCTTTGAGGTGTTGTCATCACAAATTTATCGCAGCAGTTCTGGAATACTTAAGACGGCCAACATCGAAAACTCTTCTATGCGGTTGGTGGCAAGATAACCCCGACATCACCCAGTACAGGGGAGGTAGTTCGGGAGTATTGCCATAGCTTGTATAGCAGATGCTTTTCGAAGGTCCGAGGTAAATGGTTTCCAGAAATAACTTGTTATGTGTTGAAGGATGGATATAGCTAGATGTAGGATTAGAGTTGAGTGTGCGGTGCTACCCCTGTATCCCCAACACCCGATTGCATAACCGAAAACTTTCGGAAATTAATAGGTGGGTTCATCTAGTAGCTTGTAGGCATTCTTCCAACGGATGCATCATATGGAGTTCGAGGTTCTACATTGAGTGAAGTGGTTTTATGGGCGTTTGTTCCGATCGGGAGTTGCATCTTAAAGGGTCCTTGGCTATGCTGATCTGGGGATTGCAAAACCCTTCTGTAACACGTACCATGAGTTTTCAGCATGAACATGTGGGACGAACCTTCTATCTTGTATTGTTCTATCTGCTCCTTGTTGTTTTTCTATTTACCTTTTGTTCTCCCAAGTGGCTTCTCGAGAAGATTGTTGTACCATTGAACTGTGGATTACATTCGTTCATTTTGTATGAATGTTCTTGTGAAGACTTATATTGCAAGTTCTAGCCGTTGATTCAGCTTATATTTTTCAACCAATGGCTAATAGTTGTCATCTCATTCAGGATGGCTCCTAAGAAGGTTCCCAATGCTAACCTAGAGGGTGAAGAAGTTCCTGATCGTCCTCCTTCCCCTCCTCCACCGTCTGAGGCCTGGAGAGCAATTATGCAAGCGACAAACCAGAACACCTAGATGCTTATACAAATGATGCAGAAAATTCAAGCCAACCAAGCAAATCAAGGTGGTCATGGGAACCAAGGCCAAGGCAATCTATTCAATCAACCTCACTTTGCTACACTCAACCAGTTTCTGGCAAACCAACCGAAGTCTTTCAGTTACTGTTTGGATCCGCTAGATGCTGAAGGCTAGATAACAGACATCAAGAAGCACTTTGAATGCAGTAACGTGAGACCTGAGGATTATGTCAAGTTTGCCGCCTTCCAACTCAAGGATCAAGCTGCTGATTGGTGGCAACAGTACAAAGATTCCAAAGGTGGACGTGAAATCTCGTGGACTGACTTCTGCAAGGATTTCCGCTCTCACCACATTCCAACTAGTGTCACCGAAGACATGCTGAGAGCTTGTGTCATCTCTTTTGGCATGAAGTGGGAAGATTGTCTCCCGTTTGCCGGGTTCTCTTACAACAATAGCTTTCAAGCAAGTGCCGGCAAAGCTCCTTTTGAAATCCTCTGTGGCAGAAAGTGTCGTACCCCGCTCAACTGGTCCGAGACTGGTGAACGTCAACTTCTTGGCAATGACTTGATCTCAGAAGCAGAAGAAATGTGCAAAGTCATACATGAGAGTCTCAAAGCCGCTCAGTCGTGTGAAAAGAATTAATATGATGGCAAGCATCTTGATTTGGCCTTCGAAATTGGAGATCATGTCTACCTTCGTGTTTCTCCTATGAAAGGAACCCAAAGATTCAGTATCAAAGGAAAGCTTGCTCCTAGATACATGGGCCCTTTTCAAGATTCTTGGCAAAAGAGGCAATCTAGCCTATCAACTTGAGCTCCCCTCCAACTTTGGAAATATTCATGATGTGTTTCACGTGTCTCAACTCCGCAAGTGCTTCAAGACACCTGAATGCACCATTCCGTTCGAGGAGATTGATCTTCAACAAGACTTGTCTTATCATGAGCACCCTGTTGCTATTCTTGAGGAAACTGAGCGCAAAACCCGGAACATGTCAATCAAGTTCTGAAAGTAAAGTGGTCACACCATACTGACTGAGAAGCTACATGGTAATGAAAAGATCACCTTCGTTCCGAGTATCCTTCCCTCTTCCAGTCCTAGATCTCAGGACGAGATCTTTTTGTAGTGTAGGAGAGTTTGTAATACCCCATATGTAACACTTTCCAATAATGGTAATAAAGCTTCCTCTTTGATCCTTGTCATTATCCTCGGGGGTTCTTGTCATTTATTTTATTTGCATTGCCATATGTTTTATTATTTGGCAACCTTGCATTGCTCATCATCATAACATCATGGCATCATAGTTTACTTTATTTTGTGCATGTGTAAGACCTTGTGATGTTATTCTGTGTGGGTTTTAGCTAAGCCTAGCTAAACCCTACCCATCTTCATCTTCTTCTTCTTCTTCTTCTTCTTCTTCTTCTTTCCTTTCTTCTGGCCTTTTCTTTGCTCTTTTGTGCAAGCCACCTAGCCAAGTGCCATAGTGATTCTTTCTCCTCCTTTAAATCTTGCTCCATGCCAACATCCTCTACACCAAATATCAACTCTTTTGAATATGATTTGGTTGGGTTTTAAAATATCAAGAGTTTGAACCATATTGAAACTCCTTTTATTTTTCTGCCTCTAAAAATGTCCAAGTCAATTTATTTAAATAGGGCATAATTCACTGAGCATGGGGATATTTTTCTCTTCTCCTAACTCTTCTTCTTTATTTCCGTGCTTTCCTTTTTCTTTATCTGCTTGAAGAAATAAAAGGAAAAAGAAAAGAGGCAGCAACCAGCACAGTGCACCTGGGCCTCCTCCTCCCTCTCTCTCTCTCTCTCTCTCCCTGCATGCCCATCTCTTATTTTCCCTCTGTGCGCAGGCCAACTCCACCACAGGCCCAGCCAACAGCGCTCGCAGTCGCATCGTGGCCTTCCCCCCTGGTCCCATCTGTCTGTGGCACAGGGCCACGTCGTCGTCTTCCTCCGTCAGAAAAGCAGAGCAGCGCCCGCGCTCACCGTCGCGCCGTGAATTCACGGACGTTGAGGCCCCGTGCGCCGAGCCCCCTTTTTAAACCCAAACCTTGTCCTCCACTCCTCTCTAGGTTTCGTCTTCCCCCTCTTGCTGTCTGGAGAGCCGAGATCCTCCAGATCCGCCGCCCCCTTCGACAACCGAGCGCATCTGAGAGCAGCCCCTCGTCGCCGACAAGCCCCGCGTCGTCCTCAGCCTCGCCAAAGTTGTTTACCTGCTTCCACGATGTCGACCCCGTCGTCTACGTCAACTACGCGTACCCGATCGCCTCCACGTGGAGCTCTTCTTCCTCTCCTTCCTGTACTGTGGCCGTAGGTGTTCGAGGCGCCCCGTCGTCGACTCCTTCCACGCCTGGGCCAGCCGAGCATACCGCCGTGCTCGTGGTGAGCTCCTCTCTCTCCTCGTGCCCTTTTCCCCTTTCTGCATGAGCTCTAGGCCCTAGTTCCTCGAGCGCCCGATCGCGTCGCTGTTGGACCTCGTCGCCGGCGAGTGTTCCTACCCCTCTAGGTCTTGCTGTGCTGCCCGTTCGCTTCGCCTAGACGCGTAGGTTCTTCCTGTGGAGTCGTTGTGCCGCCGAGAGCATTGCTTCGCCTCGCCATCGCTCCATCGCCGCTGTGCTGTAATTGCTCGCAGCTGGCGCTGTAGTGCTCCTTAGGTGCTGCTAGTGTGCGGGTTGGATGCGGAACTCCTCAAGGAGCGTCTCGCACCCCTCCGCCGTGTCGTTTGGTCGCCGGAGCAGCTCCGACGAGCAGCTCCGATGAGGGCCAGTGCATGCCCTGTTTTCTGCTTCTGCTGCATATTCTTCAGATATACCACATGTTCTCTGTCGAGTTCAGTTCAGTAGCGCAGCGGTTTGTCTCCGTCAGATTCAGCGAAAGGGCATGGGTTCGATCCCTCGCAGGGGCAGGTGATTTTGCCCCCTTTTTCATTTTGGCGTGAGGCTGACAGCAGGGCCCCACCTGCCAGCCTCTCAGCGCTTCCCATCCCCCGCGTGGACCCACGTCGCCAGCTCAGCTCCGCCGGGCCCCCTTGTCAGTGGGCGTGGCTAGCTGAGCCTGGGTCTTTCTGGATCATGGCACCTATATTGTTTTATTTTATTTTCTCTTTTTATTTTTCTTTTCTGTTTTTCTTGTTTAATTAATATCTGCATATTTATGTTTCAGATGAATATGAGTCCTATATGAAAAGTGCTTAGAATTTTATGTAGTTTATGAATATTCTACTTGCTGCCATGTTTAAAAACATTTAAAATGTTGTTTGAATTTAAACTTGTTTTAAATATGCTTAAACTTGCAAAAATCATATCTAAATATCTACAACTTCAAATTTAACAAACTTTATGTGCATTTGGGATAGGAAAATGTGTAGAATAGTTTGGTGCTGTTGTTTAGCATGTTTGACAACTCTTTCATAGAAGTTTTTCAAATCTGTCCCAAATGCAAATAAGTTAATATGGGAGTTTCTAAATATTGTTGTTATTATTCCAGCCCATTTAAATGTGCTAGCATGTTGCTTTTGTGTTAGTTGCACCCTTGCCATGTTAACCAACCTCTTAAAAACATGTTGGTTGCCTGTTTGTTAATCAACATATACTTGTTGAATTGTTCCTTGGCTTGTTTCATGTTTGAGTTTGATCTTGCTTGTTTATAATGTTGTTGCACTCTTGTGACCCTAGGCCATGCATCATGTCTTTCCATGTTCACATGCTTCATGTTCATGCATCATGTGATTGAGCACTTCATGTTGATTGATTTTGTTTCGTTGTTGCATTGTTGTGTTTGGTTAGAGTGACGATACGGAGTACAAGGTTTCTACCGAGGTTGAGTGTGAGGAGCAAGGTTACGTTCCCTCCGAGGATTCAACAGGAAAGATGACCTTACCCAGATATCACTACTATCTTTGCCTATGCTAGATGTCTCGCTCTTTAGCTTATTGCCTCGATGCCTATGTATGTTTGTCAGCCTCCTATTGTTTCCATGAACCTCTCTAACCACCCAACCTAGCAAACCTTTAATTGGCTACGTAAGCTTCGCTCAGCCCCTCTTATAGCATTGTTAGTTGCAGGAGAAGATTTGCAGATTCTTGCTTCATGATGAAGTTATTGTTGGGATATCACAATATATAATTTGTTAAACTAAATCATCTATATATTTGGTAATGGGTGGAAGGCTAAGCCTTTGCTTGGTGTTTTGTGCCACTCATGCCTCCCTAGGAACCGTTCAAACCGGTGTTATGTTCCTTGATTTTGCGTCCCTAACACGGTTGTGGTTTATGGGCCCCCCTCGATTACCCGCTTAGCGCTAAAGCTTTTCCAGCAAGGCCCAACATTAGTTTTACATAAGCCTAATAACAAAAACTTGCATAGGGAGCTATAAACCCTGTTTCTAAATCAACAACCCGGGCCAGTGCTCCACATGAGTGTTGGTCCAAACTGGGGGTTCTGCGGGGCCACCTCGGGGAAACTCAAGGGCTGGTAAAAACTTGTAGAATCGCCCATCCGGCCGTGGCCTGAGACGAGATACGCGCGGCTACTATCAGGGTGTCGGCACGCCGGGAGGTCTTGCTGGATTAGTTTTACCTTAGTCGGAATATCTTGAGCACGGGATTCCGAGAATACTCGGGTCTTCCCACCTTGGAGTTGCGACTCCGCAGATCGTGAGCTTGTGATGGGCTAAGTTGGGACCCCCTGCGAGGTTTTGATCTTTCGAAAGTCGTGCCCGCGATTATGTGGCAGATGGGAATTTGTTAATATCCGGTTGTAGAAAACTTGACACCATGTTCATAATACACTACCAGCGTGAGTAACCGTGACGGTCGCTTTCCGAAGCGGTTCGGGAAGTGAACACGGTGGGGTTATGTTTGACGTGCTTAGTTAGGATCACTTCGTGATCACTTTAACGATCGTTGGCACTTTCTCTTCTCGCTCTAAACACGTAAGCTAGTGCTAGTGCAGACGCAACCCTGTTTTCAGCCTTGTTCCACACCCACGTCTTTCATAGTATTGTTACCCGGGAACGGGATTGCTGAGTCCTCTGTGGCTCACAGATTCTACACAATACCAGATGCAGGTACGTTTGAGAACTACACAGCTGTGGTTCAGAGTTGTACTAGGAGTTCGATGAAGAACGTTGGCGATACTACGTGTCTTACCTAGAGGATCAGTAGGGCTCTTACTAGGATGATCGGGACCTTGTGTTGCTTTATTTATGTTATCTTTCATTTGGATGTTTGTCCATAGTCGGACTCTGATGTTATATGGATGATGAATGTTTATGTAATGCATTGTGTGACGTGGCGAGTGTAAGCCAACTACTCTTTTGCAATTTCATCCCTCTTTTGCATGAGTCGTGCAAAGATACCATACATGAGATCATTCTAGTATGAGATTATGCCTTTAAGTCGTGCCTCGACACGTAGGAGGTATAGTCTGATACTGGGCATTACAATGGAGGAATCATTATTTTCCACATAATAAGGAGGCACTTCCTTGCTGCCGTCGTGGACCCAGCTGTCAGCCTCTCAACGTACATACCATGTCCAATGGAAGCCGTTCCTTGAACATGTTGACCACGCCGCGACGAGAGCACCAGGGCGGTGGACGACGGCGAGGCCTAGGAAGGGGACGACGCGGAGCCGGGGAAGACGCGACAGTGGAAGCCCGCGCGGAGAGGAGTACGAGGGTTCACTGGTTCGGCTGCGGTGTGAGGCTGGCGTCGCCGCAGGGCCTGTCCAGCGGTGGGAATAGTAGAGGCGGTGAGGCCTCCGCGGCAGCACAGCCGTCCACTGTTAGCAGGAGCATGCGGCGCGACCGGCGCAGCTTTGGTTGGCTGGAGCAAGAAGACCAAAGGTTGAAGAAGCACTACGGCTCTTGGATGGACATCGTACGGTCACTAGAGCTAGAATCGTTCATATTGACTAAGTTGACAAAGCACTCCGTCCCCATCAACTTAGTAGGCCCACAAGTCAGCCACCCACCAAGGTGGGTCCCAACTAGCAGGGGGAGTATTCATTTTTTTTGTGCGTAATAAGGCGGCACTTCTGGTGGGTCCGAGTTGACAGCGGGGGGAGCGTTTTTTTTGCGCAATACGGTGGCTCGTCCGGTGGGTTGTAGCAGTCAGGGGGAGACATTTTTTCGCAAAATACGATGGCCCGTCCGATGGGTCCCTGCTGTCAGGTGGAGGAATAATTATTTTGCGTGTAATAAGGAGGCACTTCCTTGCTGCGGCCATGAACCCAGCTGTCAGCCTCTCAACGCACAGTCCACGTCCGATGGAAGCCGTTCCTTGACCACGTTGACCACGCCGCGCCGAGACCACCAGGGCGGTGGACGATGGCGAGGCCTAGGAAGGGGACAACGCGGAGCCGGGGAAGACGCAGCAGTGGATGCCCATGCATAGAGGAGTACGAGGGTTCACTGGTTCGTTGCGGTGTGAGGCTGTCGTCGTCGTAGAATAACAGGGGGTGTGGGTGAGTAGAGGGATGGCTTGGCCAGTGGTGGGAATAGTAGGGGGCGGTGAGGCCTCCGCGGTAGCACAGCCCGCCACGGGAGGCATGAGCATGTGGCACGACCGGCGCTGCTTTGGGCGGCTGGAGCAACAAGACGAGAGGTTGAAGAAGCACCACGGTCATTGGATGGACATCGTATGGTCACTGGAGCTAGAATCGATCATATTGACTAAGTTGACAAAGCACTCCGTCCCCGTCAACTAAGTAGGCCCACAAGTTAGCCTGCCGCCAAGGTGGGTCCCAACCAGCAGGGGGAGTATTCATTTTTTTTGTGCGTAATAAGGAGGCGCTTCCGGCGGGCCCGAGCTGACAGCGGGGGGAACATTTTTTTCGCGCAATACGGTGGCCCGTCCGCTGGGTCCCAGCACTCAGGGGAAACGTTTTTCTCGTGAAATACGATGGCCCATCCGGTCGGTCCCTACTGTCAGGTGGAGGAATCATTATTTTCTGCGTAATAAGGAGGCACTTCTTTGCTGCCATCATGGACCCAGCTGTCAGCCTCTCCGCGTACAGTCCACGTCGGATGGAAACCGTTCCTTGACAACATTGACCACGCCGCGTCGAGAGCACCAGGGCGGTGGACGACGGCGAGGCCTAGGAAGGGGACGACGCAGAGCCGGGAAAGACGTGGCAATGGAAGACCGCGTGGAGAGGGGTACGATGGTTCACTGGTTCGGCTGCTGTCGCAGCGAAATAACAAGGGTGTGGGTGAGTAGACGGATGGCTTGGCCAGCGGTGGGAGTAGTAGGGGGCGGTGAGGCCTCCGCGGCATCACAGACGGCCACGGGAGGCAGGAGCACGTGGCACGACCGACGCTGCTTTGGGCGGCTGGAGTAACAAGACCAGAGGTTGAAGAAACACTACGGTCGTTGGATGGACATCGTACGGTCACTGCAGCTCGAATCGTTTACATTGACTAAGTTGACAAAGCCCTTGGTACGCGTCAACTTAGTAGGCCCATAGGTCAGCCTCCGAAATGGTGCGCCCCAGATGTTAGGGGGAGGAATCATTTTTTGGGCGGCTGAAGCAAGAATATCCGAGATTGAAGAAGAAGCACGACTTCCGTTGGATGGACATCCAACGGCCACAGCTACCAGAACCGTGCGTTGCTGACAAAGCCTTGCATACGCGTCAACTTAGTATTTTTTTAGGGGACGCGTCAACTTAGAAGGCGCACAAGTGTGTGGCAGAGAACATATAGCCCATTTGCGATTTGTAAGAATGTACATCCCATTTTTTAATTCTAATGGAATTTGCTACGGCCCATTTACAGTTTGTTAAAAGTACATCCCATTTTCTAGCTAGGACAACGATTAATAATTTCAACCAACCGCTCAAAATAGAATTCAAAAAAAATTCCAACATTTTTATGGGATCCGAAATATTTTTATCCAAAATTTCTAGTCAGATTAAATATAATTTTAAAATACAGTGGTATTACGTTAAAATCCAACGAAATATTGTGCCTGTAACAAGTAATGAAATTAAAATTTTCAAATTCCGAAAATAATATATATTTTAAACTAATTGCGCGTTTGGTGCATTTTTTATAGTTACTGCCCAGTTATTATAATTACATCCCATTTATTGTTTCTTAAAGTCTATTTTCTTGTTAAGCCTAATGCGTACCTCCTAGGAAAGTTTGCAGCTCAGCGGGGCGGAGAATAACAAGTTGACCCAGATATTGTGTACAACTGTCGGCCCAGTTGCATTGCAGATGCTGAAAAAGGCCTATGTAGTACATTACAACCTAACATGGCTACTCAACCCACATTCAGCGATGCCGGAAAGGCCCAAACAAGGCTTCTATACAACTTTTTGAAGTCACTGAGCTCAATTAATAACTTAAGAAAAAAGTTAGTTTACAATGGAACCTAATTAAAAGTTGTCACGAGGAAAGAAATAATTCAACGGGTCCCACTTGTGCGTGCGTGCGTTTGTGCCCGCGCGGGCGTGCGTGTGTGTGTATGAGAGAGAGAGAGAGAGAGAGAGAGAGAGAGAGACCCATCGGTCGATGCTCGTAAATACATCTTGCAGCCATATGCATTGCTGATGCTCAGTAAAAACTTATATAGTTGACACAATCATATAGAACATCATAGCACACTGAACTTGCATACAAAAATTTCACGCAGGCGGCACAATCAGGATGGAAGCAATAGATCGCTATGGGTAGGGCTATGTTGAAACCAATGAACTCGTACATAACGGTTCATTGTCTTTATGAATGATAGGGAAATATCTTGAATGCTGTGCAAAAAAAAAATAGACAGACAACACAATAAGTTCTGCTAGCACATTAAGTTGACGTACAACCCTTTCTAAAAAAAATTCATGTACAAAATTAGAACAGGTCGCAATCAAATGTACTGGCACATCAGTGCTTCACACCCATAGCTCAGATTTAACTAGTATCTGACAAGATTCAGTTGTTACCTCAAATTAGAGCACATCCAAGCAGCCAGCCCTGCCTCTTCTCCCAAAGAAGCAGTGGCCTCCGCCGCGCGATGGAGTAGGCCCTGTGCCATCCATCATTCCGAGCAACACGGGGAAAGTCTGAAGTTGACTCCTGTAATGGACGTCGTCGACGTACCCTGGCACCAGCGGCGGTGGCAGGACATCGCTTGATGGATTGACCACTTCTTCGACATGTAAGAACACTCGATACAGGTACATCCCTAATGTGGTCTGCGGCGGCCTTGGTGGCAACGAATAGTACATCCCCGGTTCCTGCACTGGTATCTCAACACCAATCACCTTCGGTATGGAGGACGGCTTCTTCATCCATGCCATAACCGTCAAAGCCCAGCTGTCTGGAGGAACAAACATACTTACAACCTCACCTCCAAGGTCGTTGATAGGCTCATTCATGGACTCGCTGTTCCAAGCACATCGAGGCATGCCATGGAAGTTAAGCTTTGTTAAAAACTCAATCTCGGGCACCGAGCCCCATCCTGGGTGCCACCGATCAAAGCTCACCAGCGCGCCATCACAGAACAAACACCGGGAAGATTCGAACACACGACTGCAGTAGAAAGTTGTCCGGAACCTGACGAAGAAATCAGCCGGTGGTGGACAGACTTCGACAAGAAAGTCACTTATTTGGATGCCGTGCGCAATGCCAAGAGCTTTTACAAGGTTGTCCGGTGAGACAGGAGGTTGGTCGCCGTTGATAGTTACCATCAGCACTTTGCCGGCAAACTGGTCGTCAAGCGCCGCCACGCCACTGTTGACTGACAGGACGTAGCGACCGAAGGCAGGATGGACCTCTGGATCGCTGGCTCTGAGATCTACGTTGACCGACGACATGATAGTGAGCTTCAGTATAGGGAGTACATGTGGGGACCCCGACTCGTAAGTCGTGATCACCGAATGCACGTGTACAGTGATCCCAGAGATCAATGCTCACTGAACACACAGAAGCTGAATAACAAGAGTCTTACATCCTTACATACCGTGTTACACAAATAGGACCATAATGGCCAAGTCTTGAGTATATCATCGCAGCGGAAAAATCTTCAAAGACAACTGGGACCCATGCCATCTGCCTTAACCCTACAGGCATTCTGACTGGGAAGCGTCCTAGCTCGCATGCTCGTCACCAAGAATCTTCATCATAACCTGTTCTCTCCTGCCTGGCCAATAAAATAACCAGTGGCAAGCCAATGAGTACATTGAATGTACTCGCAAGCAACCCAAGTGTGATAACAGAATAATTATGCAAGGCTCTACTGCTAAGTTGGCAGATTTGCGGAAAGCTAGTTTTTCATATGCACTTATGATCAACATATAACAAGGATATGCATGTGTCTGTAACAAGTATCAGGAGGTCACAGACATCATTTTCAAGGAAGAGTTGTGATCAACTCATGCTCAAGCTCATTGTGACTTCCTCACAATCACATCAACATTATCTCTGAATCGTGTTGTTTCCCAGAAACTTATGGACATAGTCTAAGTAGCACCACCCAACTGTCCATGACCATGGACACGGCTATTCGAATAGTTTTACACTCTGCAGAGGTTGTACACTTTACCCACAAGATCTGGGGAACTTCCGTGTCATCCACGACCCGCGGTACCTCAAGTACCCGGGGTAAGCACCCGGTCATTACCTTTCCTTAGACGACACTAACATAGAGTCCACTCGTTGGTACACGGCCTTTGGGTACAACAATAGATCACGGGACTTGCCCTAATTCAATGTTACGCGTACCCGCAGGGACCAACGGTGTGTCCGGTGCCCTGTGAAAACAGTCATGGTCGCCTATCCAAGCACGACCCCGTCCCGGGAAAGACCTCATGTCTTCCCGTCACTAGTAATGCGGGCACCATGCTAGTATCGACCTAAGTAATCAATAAGGCCCCGTCCCATAAGGGGTAGTGTGGTTGCACATGTTTGGTTGGGACGGTAGTCACACATAAATCTAATCCATCTCTGTAAACAACACTTTCGTCAAGCCTCGGCTCACCACTTCTTCACCAAGTAGTGCCCTAGCTCTTCATCAACTCCCAGGGCATTAGTGGCACCCACTGGGTCATTTGCAAGTATGTCAGACCACACTTGTTTCACTCAATGCATAACCCCGACCCATTTTGCGTAGCCAACTACTATAGCATACATCTATCTACTCCCACCCACATAACCCTCATAGGAAGGTAGGGTCATGTTGATGCAAGTTTCAACAGTAAAGTAACAGGGGTGGTAACCAAAGTGGTTCCCACCTCAACATGATTCCGATGCATTGAATATAAAGGTGCTATGAGACATGCATAAAAAAGGGTTTCTCGAACATGGTCAAAGGGCTGCTTGCCTTATTCTTCAGAGTCTTCAAATCTTCTGGTCCATCTCCGAATACTCCGTTTATTACGTCAACTAACGATGGAAACAATCACAATAAGCAACACAATCAAAGCAACAATAAAAGTGCTCTAGAAATAGGAGTTGGACTCTTCTAGGATACCTCTGGTCATATTAGAAATGACCAAGGTGGTTTCATAGGTGTTGGATCAATGGATGAGTTGGAACATTCCAATATGATGGAATCAATGGTTTTATGGATTTGGAAAAAGTATACAGAAATAATTCCTTGAATGATGAGCAAAGGTACTCATCATCAAGTCATGATTTTAGAAGCATTTAGGAGTTGGTTTCAATGGATTTGGAATTGAAATGAATTTCCTAGGATTTCCCAAAGCTGATAAATATAAAGAAATGGCTCATTATTTGGTGGGGTACAGAAACTATTATTAAAAATGTTCCAAAACTAAGTTTGGACATGACAAGCATCTAGGAATTTGAATCACTGCATTTGGGTCAAAAATGAGCTCTCTGAGATTTTCTAAAGTTCATCACAGAAAATGAAATATGGGTATTTGATAAATATTTGTATAGAAAAACTTTCTGGAATATTGTGCATGTAGCACCATGTGATAGGGCATGATTTTAGAAGCTACCAGAAATTTGAATCATGCCATTTGGAGTTTATATGAATATTTGGGAAATATTTGAAGTTGACAGAATAAAGAAAAAGAAAAAAAGAGAAGGGGTTATACCCTATCTTGCGCTCTGGGCGAAAGATAGCTTGCGGGCCGGCCCATCTCCACAGCAGCGCGTAGGGTTCGGCCACGTCGAAAGCGCCTTCAAGGGAATACGTCTCCGTTTGCCAGAAACGGACTTCACGGAGTACGTCTCCACTTAAACAGTGGGGCCAGGCCGCTGGGTCACTTACAGCCTGGGCCCACCGGGCTCTTTCCCTCCCTCATGGCTCCTTCTTCTTCCTCCCGACGGAGACAGAGGAGGGCGCCGGCCTGCTCGCCGCCGGCGCTGCTCAGCCTGCCGGCGTCGAACCGCGGTGGAGTCAGGGCCGCGGGCCTCGCCGCATCCGCATGGGGGGTCGCAGGGAGGCGCGGCGAGCTTCCTGCGTCCGTGGAGGCCGACGGGTCCTGCGCTCGGTGGTCTCCCGTGCCGGCGACTGCGGCCGTCTCCGACGACGTCCGGTGCACCGGCGGGTTCGTGAGGCCGAGCCGCGCCCATCCCTGGCCTCCAAGCTGGCCGGGAGGAGCAGGAGCGACGGCGACCGAGGCATCAGCGGCGGCTTCGGGTCGAGACGGGGCGGCGCCAGAGGGTGCTCGGGGAAAGGAAGGGAGGAGTGGGGGGAGTCTCCACGGTCCTGGGGTCTTGCTCCTGGTGGCCAACAGAGAAGAGGGAGAAGGGAACGGCCGTGGTGCCCGATGCCGAGCGGTGGCTGGCGGCGGCACTTCGGCCGTGGAGAAAGGGAGAGCGCCGGAGAGGGAGAGAGGGAGTGTCTAGGAGGTGCACGGGGAAGGGGAGGTTCCAGAAGAAGCAACGGGCGCTCGGGGGGAGGGCTTAAATAGACGCAGCCACGGTGCACCGTGAGCACGGTCCAGGGCGCGCACGGCGAGCTCGTGGAGAGAGAGGAGGAGGGCCGGAGAGGATAGGGCCGACCGTCCTGCAGGTCGTGGACGTCGAGGCCTCCTCGGGGGACACTCTCTCTCTGCCCAAGGCTGTCTGGAAGCCTCGGGAGGGCCGAGCTACAGTGCCTTGGTGCACTGTAGCGTGCTCCAGAGCGCGTCTATGGCCGGCATGGTCGTGCCTGTGCTGTCCTGGCCGTGTCCTCTTGTGTCCAACCATGTCTAGTGGGTATAGGGAGTAGTAAAGAAAGGGGGAGGCAGACTTGGATGCTCCAGGAGCCACTGGAGTGAGGAGGGAGGTGAGGGAGAGGGTGAATCTTGCTGTCCAGCAGTGTAACTTGGGGTTTTACCCCCTCCAATAATTGAGATAAGGCAGAGGAGAGTTACTGGAGGGTAGAGGATGATCAGGGGGAGCTGTGGTAAGAATTTGGGGCCATGGAGAAAAGTAAAAGAGGTTCAACCACTTGTTTTGGTAAAAGAACAGAAGGTGTTTGATCAGTGTTTGGTCAAGCAAATGACATCCAATTGGCATGGGACTTAACAGGATCAAATGTCACACATAATTAGGCCCCTACACCAAATTTGAGCTCATTTGGGCAAAGTGGCCAATGTAACTTTGGTGAACCCTAGAAATGAACAGAAATGGTTTCACCATGTTTGAGTCAAGCAAATCATCTCTCCTTGATGTACCACTTGGTGTAGCATCATCATTTTGGGATATGAACATGCCCACAAAGTTTGAAGCTCCAGATAAAAAGTTGACAATGTAAAGTTGTTCAAATTTGAATTTGAACAGAAGTGGTTTTGGGGTGATCTGATCAAGTTGCTCTTTTCCAAATCTTGTGCCACTTGGTCTAGATGCCTTATTAAGCTATTCTAGCATGTGCACCAAATTTGAGAGCATTTGGACAAGTTTGGCAATGTAGAGTTGCTCAAACTTCAAATATGGACAGAATGGTTTTGAAGGGGTTTGAGGATGTTTCCTTGATCTCCAATGCATGAGGCTTTGCAAGATCATCAAATATGTCATATATGACATGATAGAATTTCCCTGGAATTTTTGGAGAATATTTCCTTTGTAAATATTTCAAAAGCTTGAAATATCCAGAAAGGGTTTTGGAAGGATTTGTCCAATATTTTGAACATGACCATGTGTTAAATCTCTTATATATGGACAATGTATGTCCTATGAGTCTCCCTGAGTTTTGGCAAATATTTTTGAAATGTTTAAATAATTTTTCCCTATTAAAGACCATTTCTGGCCTTAAGAAAAAGCTTTTAAATAAAATATAAAAATAACTTTTAAAATTATACTTTTGTGGTTTCTGGGAGTCCTATATCTAATAGGATTCAAATAAACTTTTTGAAAGATTTTTCTCACCCTAAATAAGGTACTTGCAGTGCAAACCTCAATTCAGGGGTTTTTGGAAAACTAATTTTAGAAAATACCATTTGGCCAAAATATTTTTATAAGAAAATTCTATACTGGTCTATACACATGGCAAGATCATTGGAAAAAGGTTTTGGGTCAAGGAGATGAAGTATAAGAGTTGGAGGATTTATTTGATTTTCAGAGCACTAGCAAACAGCAGACAAAATCCAAATCAAGCAAGGTCAAAAACACTCAAAAGTTTTTGCAAATCCACATTTTTGACATGAAAATTAGCTTAAGCAATGTGATAAGAAAATCAGGGTGTGACAGTACATCAGGGGGATTTGGGGGAGCCGGAGTAGGAATCGAGATTCCAGAGGTGGGCGAGGGGCAGGAGATTGGGGATGAAAAGGTAGCTTGAATTTTGAACACGTGCCCATATGCTCAGGACGCGCAAGCGCACGAAAACAGCGGTGGCGCCCACATGTCGACCCAAGAGTCCTTATTCTATCTTTTTTGGAGAGCCCGACCTTTTTTTGAGGATCTTTTGAGAGCCCGGCCTGAGAGTCATAATTGACCTGTTTGGCATTGCGTTACTACTCGGCCCATATTCAACGACACCTCACTGGCCCAAACAAGTGTACATATTCAAAAAGACACTAAGCTCAAATTATATAACTTGAAAAAAGGAGATACACTCTGAACACTGGAGAATGGTGATGCCCTCATTTAGCCCACCAGTAGTTCGAGACAATAAACAGTTCGAAACAACGATATATACAACATTAAAACACTGACTAGTGACTACTACTGACATAAACAGTAAGACATGATAGTTCATAAGAAGTCTTGCAACACCACCAAAACGCACCCATCTGCAGCGCTCAGACTCTCGTGATCCAGACTAGAATGACATTCTAAATAGAGCCAACTATTACATAGTAAGAGTCACATAGACGAGGATGACCAAATGACAAGGAATATGCATAACAAAAGAAAGAACTACCCATCCAAAACAAGCAGCAAAGACAACAAAGTCATTCAAAGAGATGATCCAACACCATCATAATTTGCAGCCCCGCTTCAGCGACCAATGATCCGGAGACACCAGTACTCCACCCTTTCAACGCAACAGCACAATTACCTATCAACCTGAAGGTTTGAACCACATCACTGCCTGTCGTAATTGAGACATCCAAGGATCAAAGTTAATCCGGATGCCTTTGTCATTCTCACCTTCTTTTGGCTGCAGGTTGTATCATTGACAATCAGGGGAGTTTGCTCCCGAACTCCTAGGGCTCGCCGTGTAGACACAGTTTTCCATGGCAAACAGAGCCTCTCTGCCATCAAGGTCCTTGCCAATGGTGGTCTCCTGGTTAATCGGATAATTGAGTCCGAGAAACAGAGAGTGTGAACCAAGGCTGTTAACCCGCCTCCAACTAAAAAATCCTTAAGGCCCCAACAAGCTGGTATCCTGCTCATAGACATAACAGCCACTGTCCAGATACTCACGTATTTCATGGTGCTTGTATACAATGGGGTTTTTGCAATATAACTTTTCCGGCTCATGTGTCCGAATGATCACCAGTCTTTTGTCGTCGTCGGATCGAGCGAGGAACCAGTTGCGCTTCCCTGTTTTTGGCAATGGTGGTGTGATTACAAAGGGCAGTAACTGTAGGGACACTCATCATATCAAAAAGGACATGCATTGTTAATGTAAGATCAGCATTGTTCAGAGTATGAGTAGGATAATGCGAGAAACAACATTGATATGTCCCTGTTGGAACTGCGAGGAAAATATAGGGAAAAGTATACTAGGTTCGAAAATATAGAAGTGCCATGCATGGTTATACTCATGTTATCTCGCAATCGATTCTTCACGGGAAACAACCATGTCATGCACGTTATGGAATCATGTTCTGTCCTCACAAAAAAATTCTTCAAGGTAACTAACAGACCATGCATTGTTATATACTCATGTTCTGTGGGCAAATTTTTTGTGAGGATATTATTCTAGCCATTGATTGCTGAAGGGCGAATATAGGTATGTACACATGGTAAGCATTACAGGATTTCACTACTTCCAAATATAGAGTTCTCCATATGCACATTTACTTCCCTAATGTATGGTTAGATGAAACCAACAGTGTGGTGCATGTTTCTACATCATGAAAATGAGGAAACTAACATGGCCATTGATACACACTCATATTTAGTGGTAGTATATAGATTACTGTAAAATAAGGAGAATATCCATATATTCCTAACCGTTTGATTATTCAGGGTTACAAATTGGCTGATTTACGGCGTCTCTAATACATTGCCATAGTTCTACTCAAATTCTGATCAAACAGGGATATGCCAATCATCACAAAAAGTTCAAACAGTGTCATGGCGTCATCGTTAACATTAGATGGAAACAAATACACGCGCCGTCCCAGCCATAAGTTGTGCCATCTGCTTTGTCGATCGCGTAGATGGTCCCATTGTGTTCAATAGCATCACAGAAGTGTGTATCAGCATTGACGATGATCCGCTGCGAGCTGAGTTGTCTCCAGCTAAAGAAGGCACCGGCGTAAAGATAGGCAAGTCCGCAGTCGAACAAGGCAATTAGCCTGAAGTCTGGGTAATTCGCATGTCGTGTGGGCACTTGACAGATTACAATCTTTTGCAAAACAAGGTCCGTCCAACTGACGTGGTAATCTAGATGACTAGGACCGCGATGGTAAACCTCTATATAATCCAACGGAGAAAGGATAATCTCATGGGAGGTCTGGAACTTCACGAGCATGAACTTTTTACAATCTTCTCTGAAGGCAGCCATCCAGTGGGAGTTCATGCCGACCTAGTGCATACCTGCCATGAAGTTTCGGGCGATGGTGATCGGATCGAAGTCGAGGGAAATGATGTATGGCGACCCACTACATACCTCCAAAGAAGTTTCGGCTAATGGAGATCAGATTGAAGTCGACGGGAATCATGTACGCCTCCGTATAATGGTGAGCCAATCTTGCAAGACCAGATAGCAGCAAGAAGCGTGTCTTGAAAAGCTTTGGCCTCGCTTCGATGATGGCCGTGTGCATGCCCCTCGAGCATGCAGCCAGCCTCAGGGCGCTCAACATATCCATACACGAACAACAGAGGTCGAGGACGTCACCAGGGAGATTGCTCCAATCGCGGCTCATACGGATCCTGCGCGGTTCGCGTTTGGCCATGGTGGAGTTTGGATGGTGGGGTTTTGGGGGGCTTGATTTACGGGGGAGAAGGTTGTCGTGGCTGGAGTGGCTTGCGGGGGAATAGTGGTACTGGGGGAGGCGAGCAAGGCGAGGGCATGCTGGGGCACAGTAAGATAATGAAGAGTGATGTTAGGATCTCCTGCGAGACGGAGATGGAGATGGAGTGGTGCTAGGGGATTGGGAGACGAGGCGAGGCATGCTATACAGTGGCGGTGATAGTGACTGCGCAGTGCATAAGGTGAGGCTGACTTTGGTAACCCAGACACACCGCCTGGACTGGTGTCACCTCGGGCGCAGTGTCTTGTCACTTCGCTGTGAGGACCAGATGAATAATAGTATTTTGACCATCAAGTGTACCACAGTTGTACTACTACTAGTAGTAGGAGTAGTAGGAACATGAGTAGTAATCCCGTGCTAGCATGCCTCTAGGTTCACTTGATCCTCCAGGTATCATCCATATTGCGAGCAGAACCAAATTCTCGTTTGCGTAGGTCCCACATGTCTGGAGGGTGCATAAATAAAAAAGAATCATAAAATGTCTCGCCGCGGTGATTCGAAAGAGTGACCTCAACTAGCCAGTGGCACATGTAGCAGTGGAAGGATGGGCACGTACGGGTACAGGCCCCACTCCTCGGCCTACACGCGGAGCCTTTTCGTTTAGTCTACCTAGCCGTCTAATCAACTTCCTTCAGGCCACTTCTACCATTTACTTCGCCATCGGGAACCAATTTTCCTCGGCTTCTTCACTACTCCTTGATCTTCATTTGCGTCCAATCCACATTGCATCACATTGTTTTAACCTCTTCACATCCTCCTGGAGTAATTCTGAAGCCCCTATAAACAATCATCTTCTTCAGTTAGACTAGCCATCTAATCCTAATTCTCCAAACCATAGCCCTCCGGTCCAGCGGTTCCAAATGGCGAAAGAGATCGAGATGCAGGTTTTTAGCGTCCAACATGCCCTCGTCGAAGGTTCGTTGAGCATAGTTGCCACAGTCACCGACCACCCAAGGGTTGTTCGTAAGTGGATCAACAATGTATCCAACTCCCTCCAAAAGGTGGAGATGAATGTCATCGGTCTCGATGTAGAGTACACGGAGCGTGCCACTGGGAAGATCCAACGCGTCGCCGTCCTTCAGCTGTGCCTCGAAGATGATGTTTTGGTATACCACATCATACACGCGCCCTCCATACCAGGTGAACTTCACGATTTCTTGTCTCGGGAGGACATATACTTCTGTGGGGCAGCCATCGCAGGGGACAAACAAAAGTTGGAGCCGTACAACCTTGATTTGAAAAGCGTCGCTGACCTACAAACCAGAATAAAAATTCCTGTAGAAGATAGTGATTGATAAACCGAAACCATCCCTATTCGACCCAGCAAATTTTGTGCTAGGAACAAATCTTCCGAAGGGTGACGAGACGCTCACATTAAGGTCGTCTGGATGGGAGAATTACCCCTTGTTGTTCGAGCGGATAAAATATGCTGCCCTCTATGCCCGTGTGAGTTTCGAGATAGCTGCAAGGTCCAGAGAGCTTGTTGCAAAGCCGTCTCCCATAAAAACTGAGAACAAGAAGAAGAACAAGAAGAAGAAGAAGAAGAAGAAGAAGAAGAAGAAGAAGAAGAAGAAGAAGAAGAAGAAGAAGAAGAAGAAGAAGAAGAAGAAGAAGAAGATGATGATGATGATGATGCACCAGCAGCAGGGCATTATGGATGGAGGAACTATTTCCTCTCCTGTAAATAAAATATTCCCTCTCTATGTATATTGATATAGATTGACTATTTCGATGGTGTGCATGTCTTTGGAACAAGTAGTAGCGTGGGTCCGCTTGACTATAAGGAACTATTTATCCGCCAAGCTTTCTCTACTACTCCTTCCAGTGATCGGTATGCAATGCATGTGTCCGTAGACATGACAGCTTGTGCATGGAAGTTCAACTACGGCGACCATCACGTTTCATCCACTGCCACTCGCGATTCACACGACGCCGCTCCAACCCACGACACCTTGTCCCCCGACGTGCCCCTCACCCCTCTCGGCCGCACCGCCCCTTTGCCTTTCTATGCATGACATGTGGGCCACCTTAAATGCGCCGAGCATCAAGTTTCTACCACAGCCACATGCGGTTCCCACGACGCCGCACGAACCCATGACACCACACGTCCCGCACCATCGAATTTTCATCCAGCGGCTGTGACACATTTCGTCCCGGGCATCAATCCTCAACTGGAGTACTTCTGTACTACAGGTAGTACCCGTCGGTGTGGCCATCTACGGCTCGTAACGCCCCGACACCTAGCTGTGGCACCCTCGCCACGGCAACGCCACCACCGGCCGGTTCATCTCGAACGAGTGAGTCGCGAACCACACCACCACCATGAGAATGACATGTGGGCTAGCTGCATTTAAGGTCCGCATGTCATTGACTCATAGGCCGGGCACTAAGCCACTGAAGTTCAGTCTCGTGGGCCTCGAGAGGGAAATGTAACTCTTGCGGCAGGCCTTGTGGTGCTCCTAAAGTACGAGCTCGTGCCAAACCCGGAATTTGTTTCTTACTACTACCAACTACTAGTAGGGTACACGTGCATTGCACGCATGAGATTCTGGTGGTTTGTGCATTATGCTTCTACATGTGGAGTCTTCTAGATTCTACATGTGGCAGAATCTGGTGGAATGTAGATGATATCCGACGGCCAATAGTGCACGGATTTGCCATCTTTGTACCGTCGGATTGGCTTCAACCAACGACCAACTTTTAAAGTTATTCACACACTATATAGGGGATATAGATATAGATGTGTCGGCCCGTTCTAGTGGATCCAAAGTATATATGTTTAGTGGAGTGCACTCTAAACACATTATCTATTTATTTTTCTCTAACCTTTCATAGCGATGCAACCAAGTCACATAAGCTTCATGGGTGCCCCGCACATCATATTATTCATACTACGTTGACTGAAAAATAGATAAATCACCCAAAACAAGATCTTCCCATTTTTTGTTCCTACGATGCTGTGCCGTGCACATACCTACTAGTTGTATAGTGGTAGTGCTAGTTTTATTGTACAAACTTGGTACTAGTAGGAGTAGAGTAGTACGGAATGCTCCAACTCTATCAACGAGCCCCATCTGACACCAAATTTCTTGGCTTCCGTGCTACAGCTAGATCTTCCCCTCGTTTTTGTTTTCGAACCCAGCGGCGGGCGGGGTGCGGTTTGCCAATAGTCGATTCGCTCAATAGCTGTCCCACATGAAAGTGAAAATCCTAGGCAACACACCTTCCCTAAGCTATGTGTCGTGCCGGACGGGCCATGGAGTACTCCCGATTCCCGGGTGTGTGTGTGTTGGGGGGGGGAGAGTGTGACGCGAACACTACATGCCTTTTCCTTTTACTTGCAATGTGCCCGTGCGTTGCGACGGATCCAAAGAAGTAGAATAGTAGTACTTGTTCACAAACTTGAAAGAAATCACACTTGTTTTGGTATACTCCTAGTATATTACTCCACCCGTTCCTAAATATTTGACTTTTTAGAGATTTCAAATGGACTATCACATACGGATTATATAGACATATTTTGAAGTGTAGACTCACTCATTTTGCTCCGTATGTAGTCACTTATTGAAATCTCTGGAAAGAAAAATATTTAGGAACGAAGGGAGTACTTTTCACTCAAAATATATTTCTCAGGCTGTTTTGATGAGGTGAGGGAGGGATGTGGTTGCTTTCAACATAATAAGGGGTTTTCTGCAAATTGGAGCAGAGAAGTGGGCTATTGTTGCAAAAATGCCACAACTTACCTCACAGCCGTTATATGCAGATCTAATGGTCAGAAACGACGGATGACAGACACACCACCATCACCAACTAAGTCTTTTATAAGAGTATATATATTTCTCAGGCTGTTTTGATGAGGTGAGGGAGGGATGTGGTTGGTTTCAAGATAA
>LR738715.1:472953636-472967015 GCA_902687465.1 Secale cereale | reverse complement strand
GGCAGTGACACTTACATATCCATACTCTTATAAAAAACAGAGTTGGTGATGATGGTGTTCCTGCCATCCTGCAATATAGGCCATCCGATTTATACCCGACGGATAGGAAGGAAACTGTGGCTATTTTGCAAAAAGATACCCACACCCCTCTCCGCATTTGCAAATAAGGCATTCTCTCGTTCAGCCTTTTCTCCCACGAGATAAACTACTCAAACAAATACATCTTGATGTTCGGTGCAACGCATGGTCATCTTGCTAGTAGGGAGAAGGAGTTTGTGTGACACATATCTAGCTATATTAAGGGATAGGTAGATAGCATTTGTGCGAGGCATACTTAAAGCATCATGAGAATAAACAAAATTGTGTGCATGCAAGTGCCGGAAAAAATGAAGCAAGAAACAATGTGTGTGTGTGCGCGCGCGCGCGTGTGAAAGAGAGAGAGAGAGGGAGAGCGAGAGAGCAAAATCTCAAAACAAAAGGTGCTCTGTTGGAATCCCATTGTATGTATTCATATGGTTCCGGAACTCGAGTTAACCTTAGGCATATGTGTGAGAGACATTATTATACTTTGAGACATTAGTGGCTATGGGTGGGTGGAATTAAAGGGGTGGGCGTGTTCGACAGAGAGAGCGTGTGTGTTTCTATGTGAGAGACTTGTAGGACGGGGTAGAAAAACGAATTCTAACCTTGACGGAGGGAGATAAATACACGAAGTGCGCGTGTGTGATTCCGATGCCCACAGGGAAATGAGATATGTATGCGTGTGAGAGAGCTTGCACAATTTATTCACGTATCACTATCTAGCTATCATGGACGTGCATCACTTGAACATAGATCAATATCTACTTTGTATCTTGGCCAAAGGTACAATATCGATTCAACGGTATAAAGATTGGACACTCACATATCACATTTTTTCTATTTAAATAAATCTACATAATAGGTCAGGCCTGCTTTGGTAACTTCTAGTTCCCCCCATCTACACGGCACCCCCATTTCCTCTCCCCTCCCGCAAAAATGACTAACTCCATAGCTCTAGAGCATCTCACATCACGTCGTCCGTACTTCATCGGCCTTTCTCCCCTCCCCTCTCGAAACCCTAGACTGCTCATCCCCCGGCGTACCAGAGCCCATTCACTGCCAGTGGCGTCCACCTCGCCGGATCTGCTTCTGCGGCCGCATCTACCCCTCCCACCTCTCGTATAAACAAGTAGACTACTGATCCACCACTGTACCATAGCACATTCATTGCCAGTCTTATCCCACGGTGCTGGATTTGCTTCGCCGGTACTCTCATCAACCACAGCGCATCTCTAGCGGCTCATTCGTACTCCCCACCGGAGACGCTTTGTCCACAACCCCCGGAGCCACCCCACCAATGCCCCGGTCGACGGCCTCTTCGCCGACACCTTCCTCAACCCTACCGGAGCCGCTTCGCCGACACCATCGTCAACCCCACCGGAGTAACTTCGCATATACCATTTTCAACCCTATCGGGGCCGCTTTGCCAACTCATAAGTCCACGGCTTTAGATCCGCTTCCTCGCACCTTCATCCAACCTACCAGAGCAGCTTGTGATGTCCCGTCCATGGCCGAAGATCCGCGTCGTTCACACCATCCTTAACCCAACCACCAGAGCAGCTTCACCTATGCCCTCATACACAGCCACAGATCCTCTTTGCCCACACCATAGTCCACCCTACTAGAGCCGCTCCACAAACACCCTATTCAACGGTTCTAGATCTCCTTACCGGACCCCGGCAGCCAGCGCAGCGTCATCACCCTTGACGTTTCTAACCTGATTCCCACCGTCTGGCAAGATGCCAAGCACCCGCCACGGCCTAGGTACTTGTCACCTTTAAACCCGTCCAGCATCACCTGCCCGATACACTTCAAATATACTAACATGTCATTGTTACCTGTTATGCAGCTGGCAAAAACTACAAGGACGATGTTTCTTCTGGATCTAACAGCTTCGCCAACCAAGATCCTGGACTGAGGCATTGTTATGATCTTGTAAGTGTGTCTCTCTCTCTTGTATTGTTCTGTGCCTGCCAGCGTGCTTTGCTAGGATTTTCGACCAGCAATCCCTTTGTGCAGACAATGATTTCTACTACTAGCTGCTAAATTAGATATGTAGATGTCATACATGATACTACCTCATACCTCCGTTCCTAAATATAAGTCTTTCTAGAGATTCCACTATAGGTTACATACAGAGCAAAATGAGTGAATCTACACTTGAAAATGCATCTATATACATCTGTATGTGTTCCATACTAGAATCTCTACATAGACATATATTTAGGAACAGAGGCAGTACATTACACAAAATCATAGGTGGCATGTAGGAATTCCAGTTAGGCTCCCTTAGAGTGCCTGCTGTTCCAGCACACAAATTCATGGCTAGTTTATGCTACGCACAATCATTAATTGGTGGTTTAAATATGCGCAAGGGATATGCAATGTATTATCATGTAGAGATGTCTGAAATTAGTCGTGTCAACTTGCTGATATGGTTACACAATGAAAAACTACAAGATGTATGTGGCTATTTCATGGAACATCGCAAAAAAAGGAGAGCCAGCGGTGAGCCTATACAGTGTGATATGGTACGTCACTCCTCCATTGCAATCATCGTGACTTGTTATTTGTATGTTAGTTCTATTGGCCAAGATTCTTAGGGACAGTTATTACTAGTTATCCTAAGAAAATATGCACCTGTGAATATAAGCTCCATGTAATAAGCCAACCAGTTCTTTTCATTGCGTTTTCAGCTTATCTTTGGTATGATCAGTGAAAAGTCTAGATTGCATTATATTTTTTTCATTTTGCTGCCCATATGAAAATTAATTTGACTTGCAAAAATCACAAATTGAACCCAGTGCAGTAATTAATATGATAGGAAAACAACCATCGCTTTTTGCTCAAAATGGAAATACAAAGATACCATCTACTTGGCACAATCTAATTTGGTCAATGTTTTCCTTAGAGATCCCACTGCCTAATTTAAACAAAAACGCATGACCATCATTGTTTTCTTTGATTACTTGTTGTTCTTGACCTAACACTCTAACAGATCTTGTCAACGATTTAAACACTAAGGCTGCTGTAGTGGGGCCTTTTGTAACTCATAGGTGACATAAAGGTTTGGCGGTACACAAAAGTAGGCTCTCCAAGAGTACCTGGAGATCCAATTCGAAGGTATGCCTAGTTTTTACATACTGCAAACACAGTAAATGCTCATTTCATTGTGTGCAAGTGCAACAGATGCGGCATGTTTCATTATGTGGTGTTGTTTTGTTATAATCTCATCCTTTTGTGTTCACAGACTGGAAAGTATGCATATTTATGTTCCAAGGAGACGAGTAACTAGTTTGTGTCACCTTGCAGAGGGGGTGCAATGAAGATAAGATTGAGGATTTCCATGTACAAGATGTTAGGAAGGAGCCTTGCAAGAGAAATAGGAGCTGCACTGAGCCTCTTCAACCTGTTAAGGTAAGTCAATGTATCCAACTCAACACTTCAATTCCTTGTTTGTTTTAGGCATAGTTAATTTGCTCTTTTCAATTGCTTTATTTGTCCTTAGTTAATGTGATACCCAAAGAATGATGCCCGATGTTGGGTACTTGTATAACTATTAGTTGCCATAATTAAAGGCCTTACCATTTAATTACTCTGCCGAAGTGTGCCTCAAGCTTTGAAGTCTATTAACCAACTATTATTGAATGAGGCTCACAATCTAGTTTATACTAGGATAATGATTGCATAGTTTTGCTTGCTATAGTATGTTTGTATGAAATCCTCTATTGTTCATTATGCTCCATAAGACTTTAATTGAGCTACAGAATGGCTAACTGCTTGCTTACTTCTACGCAATGTGCTGTCTAAATTTGTAACTTGTATGTGTTTTGGATTGGGCCCCAACATCATGCTCCTCTGGTGAGCTAAGAGAGATTTCTATACGCAGGCTGCACAGACTACCTTTTTTATAATTTTTAAAATATCACCTGCTTATGCTTCATGACGTGTAAAATTATTGTTAGTCCTGTTTTTCCATGTACAAAATAGTCTGTCTTGCTCGCTTCACTGTTGTAACTATATTTTTGCCCTAGTCATGTGTACTTACAGAAACATTTCAGGATGAAGTGACATCAACACAAAGATCTGCGAGTAGTGCGGCATGG
Organism: Secale cereale; assembly: GCA_902687465.1. Lineage (NCBI taxonomy): Eukaryota > Viridiplantae > Streptophyta > Magnoliopsida > Poales > Poaceae > Secale > Secale cereale. Next base: position 472,962,828 of record LR738715.1, on the reverse strand, counting down.
CCGTAACCGAATGATTATGGATTGGAATTGGAATGTGCTGATGTTCTCGAGCATCAACTAGAGGTGGTAAGACAACGTGTACATGATTCTGAACGTACAATCAACAAGTTGAGACTGGACATGCATTATTAGACGCGGGAGTCAAAAAAATGAAACAAGACACTAAGGTAACAATGAAGGAATTGGAGATTTTGCAGACTGAAATATGTGCTATCTAAATCTGGCCAATCCTATTTTCTGAAGAGATTATAGTGCAAATGGTAAGTTATGTTGATGCGCGTCCATGATGTATGAGTTGTATTTGCCCAGTGTATGTAATTTGTTGTTTTTATGCTTTATTATCACTGGTGCCGAACCATAATGCCCAGTGGGTATAATCGGCTGTAATTTCTTTATTATATAGTGTACGATTATTCCACGTTTCTATGCCTTAGTCTCTTTATTGTATAGTGTATGTTTTCTAGAGGTGATAGTATAGAGTAGGATAATTCTTTGAATATGATATATCGTTCAAACGGGGGCCAACCCACCCAAACGTTGTAGTGACCATGGCCCTCCACAAGCCGTACGATCCATGGGCCATCTACGGGACGAACGATCCATGGCCTTCTATGGCCGTCGGATTCGTGGGCCTTCTATGGGCTGTCGGATCCGTGGGCCTTCTATCGGCTATCGGATCCATGGGCCTTCTATGGGACAGTGGATCCATGGGCCTTCTATGGGCCGTCGGATCAATGGGCCTTCTATGGGCCATCGGGTCAATGGGCCTTCTACGTCCCGTAGGATCCATCAGCCTTCTATGGGCCGTCTCATCTATGGGCCTTCTACGGGCCGTATAAGGGGCCGTAAACGGGCTAGAGTGGAAATCATACATTTTATGGGCTGACCATAACTGGCCGTTAATAGGCCGTATTTGATGATGCTATGAAAATGGCCCAACGTTTTAACGGGCCGACTGTAACCACAGGCTGAATTTGGCCCACAAGCAGAAAACAACAGTAACGGGCCGAAAGTAAACGAATGCTAGAAATGAGCCCAAGAATAAATGGGCCCTGAGAAGGCCGAAAGATAACATGGGCTGGAAACGTCCCAATGGAATAATGGGCCGTTAATGGGTATAAAGTGATACATTGTTCATTACGGGCTAGTTTTACCATGGGTCGTTAATGGGCCGAGTGTTACGGAGGGCCTCATATGGGCCAAAAGACGTCATGGGCCATACATGGGCCGGAAGTTAAAACGGGTTGGAATTATATTGGATGGCCCAAATGACGCTATTGGGCCTAATTCGAATAGGCCGTAAACGGGCCCTAAGTTAGCGGGCTGTAAATGGGCTATACGCGAACATGCCATTAACAGGCTTTCCGTGGGCCGGCCCGCCACCTTTTGACCAAGTCAAATGGGCCGGCCTATTCACAGCAATGGGCCTTTGTTGGGTCGTGCCACGTTTCGACGTATCATAGGCGCTTTCGGTCCAATAAGTAGATGACGCTACTGGGCCTAATTCAGATAGGTCGTAAATGGGCCCTGGGTTAGAGGGCTGTAAATGGGCTATATGCGAACAGGCCGTTAAAAGGCTTGCCGTGGGCCGGCCCGCCACGTTTTTACCAAGTCAAACGGGCAAGCATTTTCACATGAATGGGCCACTGTTGGGCCGTGCCATGTATTCACGTATCATAGGTGCTTTGGGTCCAATGAGTGGATGACATCTATCCCAACGGTGAGCCGACATGTATTTCCTCCAGCCAATGATGATTTTACACGTGGAAAATCCCCAGTGGTTGGGGCTGTTAACGGGTTATTAGATCCAAAACCGGACCCGATAGCTTAATGGCGTTCCATTACGGTGGATGCCACATGTCGGTCACCCATGACGAAAGCACTTCTATGACGCGCGATTTATCATCATGTAAGTGGACACTTCCATGATGATAATTTTGGTAATGTCATGGAACACTTCTACGACAACACAAGTATGACTATCTTGATTCTGTCATAAAATTGTCATGGATGTACATGCATGACAAAAAACGTGATCTACTATGACAAACACGTATCATCACCGAAGTGTATTTTTTTGTAGTGATCTGCCATCAGCACCAAAGAATTTTGTCTGTGAAAGTGCTGCTCTAACAGTTGGGGATGCAGATCTAAAGGGGGAATTAAGGAAGATGAACAAGAACTTGAGGGAGATGGTTCAATTGAACAAGTATGTGAATCTGATAGTTTTAGGATTTTATTTTTGTATAGTTGCTCTAGGATTTGGTTACTTGTTGGTCATCACTCATTAGAGATGTTATTAGTGTGGTGTAATGTGCTCTAGGATTTGGTTGAATTTGTCGATCTTGTGCTCTAGGATTTGCTTAAATTTGTGGATCATGTGTTCTAGGATTTCCTTAAATTTGTGGATCATGTGCTCTATGCTCTGTGTTGCTTAATTTGTGGATCATGTCAGTTTCAACAGTTTTGTACACTTTGAGTTTCGTCACACACACCGACCGCAGAAGGGAAAAAAACGTAGTTCTATGGCCCAAATTGAAACTAAGCTCTGGATGGGCCGTCGCATTGCATTGAGTGTCAACGGCCCACAAAGATAAAAAGGCCTAGAAAATAGTGCACGAGCTGGCTCTATTTCTTTGCTTGATTATTGCCATGGTAAATCCATTTATTTCCATGCCGAACAAAAATAGTGCATGATGGTAAATCGATTTATTGTTAGCAGTACAACTTTTGTCCCATGGCATTTTTGTAGAGATAATAGCCATGGCGAACTTAAGAATAACTTTTTTCATGACAAATTCTTTGTTGAACTTGCCCATGACAAATTTATTTGTACATATCATGGCAATTTCCTTTTGTATATAGCCTACGACACAACACTTTGATATTTTGACAAGCGAGTATTTTTTTTATAAACGATTTGTTTTGTAGAACATGGCAAATTTATTATTAAGAGCATGTCAGATTTAATTATGTATATCATGATATCCATCAGAAACCACATCTAAAATAAAGTCTGCTGGGACCATTAGCCACCATATCCATCTAGAGAGCATGTCTAGGGCTCGGCAATGGCACCATATCCATCTAGAGAGCATGTCTAGGGCTTGGCTACGGCACCATATCCATCTACCGATATCTCACATAGCAAGCATACATCCATAACATAGAAAGTAGCAAGAATAACATAGTTCTTACATAAAACATAGGTTACATAAAAGAGTTCATGGTAGGACCAACGACATAACATAAAAATATATAAAGCCCTAACGGGCAAGACAAGCTTCAAGAGACCGGCCAGGCCTTCACCACCTTCTTCACTGCGCCTTCTCTTCTGTGCTCCTCATCCATGTCTTCCTCGCCGAGGTAGTAGGGCAGGCTGTCCATACCATCACAAGTGGCGAAGATGTAGTCGAAGTTTGTGAAGATGTTGTGAGCTGTGAACGCGATGAATTCGCATCCTCTCCAAAACACCTTGCCAAAGAGGTAGTATGCATCAAATCTATTGGTGAAGTTGACGTTGGGCCCTATCGGCGGAGTGCTGGAGTTTGGACGCACTTCCTCTAGTCAAGACATCACCGGCGAGCCGCCGGGAGGCGGGCGAAGCCTGCACTGAGGAACCACTGGGCAAAATCCATTGCACCCCTCCATCATGAGAATGCGCACATGCGTAGCGTCCTCTCCACGATGACGCTGGCTGGATACCATCTCTCCGGCATGGTCGATGGGAGCTGGAAGGTGGGGCCTATGTATTGCATCCTCGCCTCACTTTGAGAGCGCGCTAGGTTTGGGTGAATAAGATAAGGGGCGGCCCAAATGGATGTGTGGACAATAGGTGGAGAGTGGGTGGTTTAAATAGGGAAAGGGGAAGGGAAGGGGAGTGGCATCGGCCGCACTTTGGATTTGCTACGTTCAAACGAGCCTCGCAGGTCAATATGACACCTTAATTGCCAACAGGTTTTAATTGCCACGTTGAATAGATGCGAGTGGATCGAAAAGTGTGAAACAATGCTCTAAATCGAGGAGACATGCGTGCGAGATGAGACAAACCAATGGCAGCGATCGTCCCTGCGTCCGTGGCGGCTCGTGTGAAGAAAGAGGTTGGTCGGCGTCCGTGGCGGCTCGCGTGCAGAAAGAGGCCGGTCAGTGCATCGTGGCGGTGGGCAGCAATACATGTAGGTAGGCTAGCTACATGCATGCATAGCAGACTAGCTAGACATGTCGTGCATGCATAACCGGCTTTTGTCGTTGCGGCGCGCAGGGCCCAATAGTCTAACAACGACCCAACGGGCGAACAATGGCACCGTCCGATGCGACCCCACCCATCAGGTCCAACAGGCGACACAGTTTGTGCAGCCCCACTCGTTAGAGTTAATGGTCAAAGCACTGACCCGACGGCATCCACCGTTTGTGACCATTTCTGAGGGTTTCAGACAAGATAGTGGGGAAAAGTGAGAAAATGTTAAGAGTGTGGGGATGAATGAGTATGGCTAAGGAACCAGGGGCACAAATGTAAAAATCCCTTATAGTTATTATGATATCGAACAAATTGAAGAATTTGGTGCTTTTAATCGTACTTATGAAGTTGCTTCTTTGATTTAAAAGTAAGATATTACTCTCTACAAATCTGAAAGTTTTGACATACTTAAATATTGCTATGAAAACAATGCTCATAATGCCTATGTTAAAGAATTTATTGAGAGAATGTTCACTGCTTTGGAAGAAAATAATGATATGCATGAACCCATAGATAATTATGATTCCGTTGATTTGATTGAATTATCTCCTCTTGATGAACGAGATGCTTGATATTCTTATGGCCAAGATGCCAGTATTAATAATGCTTATGGAGATGAACTTGCTATAGTTCCTAATGTTGAACATGAAATTATTGCTATTGCATCCATAATTTATAGTTCCTCAAATCAAAAGCATGATTGCAATGATGTTATTATAAATTATATGAATGACGATTGTGCTAGTAATATGCAAAACCCTAAGCTTGGTGATGCTAATTTTGCTATGTCATCAACTTATTCCAATGACCATGATTGGGGTGATAATTTTTCTTATGATCTTGAAGATTTATTTAAGCCTCATGATGAATATGTTTGCGACAATGTTGAAAGTGGGTTCGGAAGAGTGTCAACTTTAGGTAAAAATAATCCCACGTATTTGGAGTGTGATCAATCTTATGAATTTTTTGATGAAAGTGGGTTTGGAAAGGTCATGATTTTAGTTGATGATGATCCCACTATTTTGCAAGATTGTCAACTTTGCATACATATGGATCATGTAGAGAATATTTTATGCAACAACTATATTGTTGAATTTGAATATGATTCCACATGCAATTATTTTGAGAGGGGGAAATATGGTTGTAAAAATCTTCATGTTACAAATTACCTCTCGTTATGTTGAGATTGCTATTGTTTCTTTCTTCTTCCTTGCATATGCTCGAAATTGATTGCCTTCATAATTTGTTTGCTTATAAAATGCCTATGCATAGGAAGTATGTTAGACTTGAATTGGTTTGTCACGTGTTTTATGATGCTCTCTTTGTGCTTCAATTCTTATCTTTCATGTGAGCATAATTGAAATCTCAATACCTACCTAAAAGGTTTTAAAGAAAAGCGCTTCTTGGGAGACAACCCAATATTTTTAATTTATATTCTTGAATAAATTTATCATCTAGCCTATGGTTCGATGTGTTTTAATGTTTTAATTAAGTGTTTGTGCCAAGTAAGACCTTTGCGATGATTTGGGAGATAGTAGATTGGTTTGTTCTGGAAAAGAGAAACTTTTGCGTCTAGTGTAATAATTGTTTCTGGTTGCTTGAACGTGAAAAAACTCTGCATTTTTTAAACATTTATGATCTACAAATTTCCCACGTTGTCCTAATGTTTCAGAATTTTTAAAGGCGCAGAAGTTTCACAACAATTCGCATCTTTACATACTCTTCGGTTTTTGTCAGATTCTGTTTTGTTTGTGTTGTTTGCTTGTTTTGATGCATCTATGGCTAGTATATGGGGGTATGAACCATGGAAAAGTTGGAATACAGTAGATATTACACCAATATAAAATAAGAATGAGTTCACAACAGTAACTATGTAGCGACCAGACCTCAAACAGTCCGATCTCTGTGCATCAGTGTCATCCCTGGATCATGAACGCACAGTACTTGAACGATTTATGACAGAGTAGCAATCACACACTTAGTACATCGATAGTTCCAACGATGAACTTATTACAATAAAAATGGTTTAAGGCCATCTAATGATGATAACAGCGGAAGGCTTGGAAGATAAGTGAGTCCATCAACTCCAACGGCATCACTGAGTATAGAACCACGACCTAAAAGGCACCTTACTCGTCGTCTGAAAAGTCTGCAACATGAATGTTGCAGCCCGAAAACGGGTCAGCACATGGAATATGCTGGCAAAGTAACACATAGAGATTAACAAAAGTAAAGCTATACTATGTGCAATATGGCTGGTGGAAAGCTCTATGGTTACAGATTTGCGTAAAGCCAATTTTTCCCTACTGCAAAGGAATATATTTTAATTAACTATCATGGTAGTTGAAACATCGTTGAGAAGATAGACATCCTCTCAACCCCAATTAATAATCATCATTAAAACCCAACAATATTAATTAAAGTAACATGATGAGATTCACATGATAATCCAAGTACTAGATACTCAAGACATCCGTAACCGGGGACACGGCTAATCATGATCAGTTTGTACACTCTGCAGAGGATTGTGCACTTTTCCCCACAAGACTTGATCGCCTCCGTTGGAATTCTCGCACTACAGGTTGTTTGAGAAACGGATGACCGAGACACAGTCTTTTAGAAGCACTAGCACCTTACGTCTGGGTGGACCGTACCAACCTACATCCCCTACATCTGCTAGTCCACCACTGTAAGAGTTCGCACAACTTAGTCAACTATGCTAGAGCCCATAATAGCTTGTGGCTGCACACGGAAGTTTCTAGTATGAAAAATCTCATGATCCTTTTGAGCCTGAGTGGCGGCCCATAAAGAAAACAGGCAATCGCTGGAATACCCAGGTGCCTCAATCCACCCAGATGTGTGTGAAAGTTGCCACCTTAAGTTGAACCATTAATTATCAATCTCACATCTGTCATGGATACACTCAAACCCAATCCATGTCTACGAGCATAGCATGACCTAACAGCAACGTAGAAGTAACTCCCAAGGGTTTGAAAATAATGCAGCTAATAGGTACTACCTCAATCTACTTCCCAATCCCACATGTTATAGCTCCTACTCATGCAATGTGTGAGGGTTTGACTAATGCAATGAAAACTGGGTAATTGGAAAGTATGATCAAAGTGTTACTTGCCTTGCTGATGATCCGCAAAACCTAGAGATTCAAAGTAGCAAGCGGCGCACTCCGGGTACTCTATCGCAAACAAACAAACACACAATAAGTACTTAACTAATGCACGGGTAAAACTCAAATAAGAGATCTAACCAAAAAGTTCAACTTAAGAACTCCGGTTTGCAAAAGAAATAACAAAAGAAAGCAACGAAAGACAAAAGGCGAAAGAGAAACAACTATCGTACCAATCTGTACCTAAGTCCAAATTTAACAGAGGCAAACTCTTGGGTGACTAGGTTAAACGGAAATAGAATTTCAAGACGAAACTCCAGGCGCTTGAATCGCCTGATTCCGATAAACGAGCGAAAATATAAACTAGAACGAAGATCGGATCAGAAATCACGATCAAAAAAATAACTACGAAAAGGAAAACAAAGAATAGCTTAACGAACGGACGTTCGTCAGCTGAGACTAAATGACGAACTCGTTCGTTAAAACGAACGAACGGGTGAACGCTCACTAATTATCTAAACTGGGAAAAGAAAAAAACCGATCTATCTAAAAAAACGAACTAGGGTTCTTAAAAAAAACGATGGTTTTCTACCAAAAACCGACGGCGGCGGCTACCTCGTCGTTTCGGCCGGCGGGAGGCGTCGGCGGCGGGCGGCGGTGGTGTGCAGCGACGGCGGTGGTGTGCAATGGCGGCGGGGGCGGCGGTGATGCGCTGCGGCGGCGGTGACTATGCGGCGGTGGCGGCTATGCTCGCGACGGGACGGGGTGCGGCAAGGGGGCAGGGGCAGCAGCTATAAATAGGGGGGCTAGAAGCTTGGGGGAGGGGGCAAGAATCGGCGGCGGCGGCGGAGTCTGATCCGGCCACGGCGGCACGTGGGCGGGGAAGGCGGTCGCGGCGACTTGAGCCTGGCTCGGCTGGGCTTCGGCCCAGTCGGGTTCGGGTCCCCCTATTTTTTCTTCTAATTAACGCCGATGCTATGAAAAAAAAATCCTAGAAAATAGAATAAAAATCTAAAATTGCCAAAACAAATTTTCACCGTGTAAATAGAATATTTAGAATAAGATGAACATTTTCTTGGCTCTAAAATGCATTTTTGAAAACATGCAATTTTTCCTAATTCAAATAAAACTCCAAATAAAACTTATTTGATTTTTTTATTAAATCCTCAGTATTTCTTTATTTTTGGGAGAGTTGTTTTACTCCCTCTCTCATATTTCTCATGATAGAAATACTTGAAGATAAAATAAATAAAATCATATGATCCTATTTTCAAAATTTGAGAAACCTCAAATATGAAAATATTGAAATCCCCAACTCTCTCCGAGTGTCCTTGAGTTGCTTAGGATTTTCTTGGATCCACCAAAAGTAAGAAAATATGATATGCATGATGATCTAATGTATAACATTCCAAATTGGAAATTTGGGATGTTACAAACCTACCCCCCTTAAGATGAATCTCGCCCTCAAGATTCGGGTTGGGTAGAAAATAGGTGAGGGTGGTCCTTCCGCAGGTCTTCCTCTCGTTCCCAGGTGGCTTCATCCTCGGTGTGGTGACTCCACTAAACTTTGAAAAACTTGATAACCTTGCTGCGGGTGACTCGGCTGGCATTCTCAAGAATCTTGACTGGTCTCTCTTCATAGGTCAAGTCGATGTCCAGCTGAATAGCTTCCAATGGCACAGTATCCCTCAGCGGTATCTTAGCCATCTCGGCGTGGCATTTCTTCAACTGGGAAACCTGGAATACATCGTGAACTCCTGACAATCCTTCGGGCAGTTCCAACATATAGGCTACTTCTCCCATACGTTCCATAATCTTGTATGGTCCTACA
>LR738715.1:472905218-472953626 GCA_902687465.1 Secale cereale | reverse complement strand
AAGATGAATCTCGCCCTCAAGATTCGGGTTGGGTAGAAAATAGGTGAGGGTGGTCCTTCCGCAGGTCTTCCTCTCGTTCCCAGGTGGCTTCATCCTCGGTGTGGTGACTCCACTAAACTTTGAAAAACTTGATAACCTTGCTGCGGGTGACTCGGCTGGCATTCTCAAGAATCTTGACTGGTCTCTCTTCACAGGTCAAGTCGATGTCCAGCTGAATAGCTTCCAATGGCACAGTATCCCTCAGCGGTATCTTAGCCATCTCGGCGTGGCATTTCTTCAACTGGGAAACCTGGAATACATCGTGAACTCCTGACAATCCTTCGGGCAGTTCCAACATATAGGCTACTTCTCCCATACGTTCCATAATCTTGTATGGTCCTACAAAATGTGGCGCTAGCTTTCCCTTAACTCCGAAGCGCTTAACTCCTCGAAGTGGAGATACTCGAAGATAAACTCGGTCTCCGACTTCGTAAACGATCTCCTTGCGTTTTGAATCCGCGTAGCTCTTTTGCCTAGATTGGGCTATCTTGAGCCTATTGCGAATCAACTTCACCTTCTGTTCCGATTCCTTGATCAAATCTGGCCCGAACAACTTGCGGTCTCCAACATCATCCCAAGACAACGGAGTCCTACACCTCCTTCCGTATAACGCTTCGAAAGGGGCCATCTTCAAACTGGATTGATAACTGTTGTTGTAAGAGAACTCGGTATAAGGTAAATTGTCGTCCCAACTAGATCCATAATCTAGCGCACAAGCTCTCAGCATATCCTCCAAAATCTGGTTGACTCTCTCGGTCTGTCCATCTGTCTGCGGATGAAAAGCTATGCTAAACTCTAGCCTGGTACCCAAAGTTTCGTGTAACTGATTCCAGAACTTTGAGGTAAACTGGGTTCCTCTGTTTGATACGATGCTCCTCGGAACTCCATGCAGGCATACGATTCTGGTCATGTATATCTTTGCTAATTTTGCACTGGTATAAGTAGTCTTTACTAGGATGAAATGAGCTACATTTGTCAAACGATCGACTACAACCCAAATCGAGTCATAGCCAGAACGAGTTCTGGGTAATCACGTAATAAAATCCATGCCTAGCTTATCACACTTCCATTCGGGTATTGGCAATGGTTGTAACAATCCTGACATGTCGGTGTACTAGAGTAGGGGCACCCTAGTATCCCGAACTTGTGCACGGGCAGTCGCAGCACCCCGCGACAAGGCTTGCCGGGTGACCGCCAAGGTCCTCCCTGGTTCCTTTGGAGTCATTCAAGAACAAAGTATTCGAGCCAAGAAGACAAGGCCCCAGCAAGAGGAGCTTGCCGGGAAGGCCACTCAAGGCGCAACACCCCGGCGAGAGGAGCTTGCCGGGAAGGCCAACCAAGGCATCTCAAGGAACTTGTCGCGACGCGCCACGCGTCCCGGCAAGGCCTGGTGAGCGACAAGCTCCCGGACGCGACAAGACAACGACCGCGGCAAGGCACTTGACGCGGCAAGCTACCACTCTGTACCCACGCTCCAGCACACCCGCCAACGTGTTGCTCTAGGGCCCTTCCAGGCGTACGTGGCGGGAGGCTGTGCAGCCAGCGGTGCGCGGTGGCAAGCGGCGCGGACAAGGTTGCCGTCGTGGCGAACGGTGGCGCCCCTGACGGTCCCTTTTTGCACTGTTTGGGCGACGCAAACGGGCATTCAATGCCCTTGTCCCCTGCCGTCAGGGTTAGGTATGATACACTGTACAGGTAGTTGTACCAACTACCACACCTTTCCATTTTTACCCTTGACTACGTTGCCACTTGTCGGTGACCCCTTGAGCATATAAAAGGAGGCCCATGCGCAACGTAGAGGGGGGTTCGAAGCCAGAACACTCTCACGCTCGGTCTCGTCAGCTGCTAGAGTGTATTGTAGCACTCAGCGCTCCCGAGCAAGAACTCAATACAATCCACAAAGCAGGAGTAGGGTTTTACGCATCCGTGCGGCCCGAACCTGGGTAAACTTCTCGTGTGCTTCGCCTCGATCTGCTCTTCGTGCGATCTCCGCCCCCCGCCGAACCGAAAAGGGGCTCGGTCCGCCGGTCCCATAGGTGTTCGTGGATCAGTTTCCCCGACATGACCAAGTTCGGCAAGAGTTCTGATGCCCTCTCCGGCAAGCGCACCTCTTCGGAGTGCTGCGCTACCGTCGAGGACGCACCATCGAGCTCCACCGGCAAGTGTAAGAAGACAATGGCAGCTCCGCCAGAGACCAAGAAGGTGTCCGCCAAGGAGGACGGCACTGGTGGTACCTTCACCATCAGTGGCACCCTTGACCCTAAACAGGAAAGCGTGCTCGTTGCTTTCCTACGGGCGAATGTCGACGTGTTTGCATGGCAACCGTCTGACATCCCCGGTGTTCCCAGGAAAGTAATTGAGCACCATCTTGCCGTCTGTCCTCATGCGCGGCCCGTCAAGCAGAAAGTCAGGAAACAAGCAGTGGAGCGCCAAGAATTCATCACAGAAGAAATCAACAAGTTGGAAGCAGGAGGCCTTCTCAGAGGAGTGCTCCATCCTACATGGTTGGCCAATCATGTGGTCGTGCGCAAGGCGAACGGGAAATGGAGGCTTTGTATCGACTTTACCGATGTCAATAAAGCTTGTCCCAAAGACCCATTTCCCTTGCCGCGCATTGACCAGATTGTCGACTCCACGGCCGGATGTGACTTGCTTTCATTTCTTGACGCATACTCATGATACCATCAGATCTTCATGGCAGAAGAGGATGAGGAGAAGACCGCATTCATCACTCCATGTGGCACGTACTGTTTCATACGGATGCCTTTCGGTTTGAAGAATGCTGGTTCAACATTTGCAAGAGTAGTCCATGTCGCTCTTGAGCCACAAATACACAAAAATGTAGAAGCCTACATGGATGACATAGTGGTCAAGAGCAAGGACAGGGCAACTCTGATTCAAGATTTAGACGAGAACTTTGCAAATCTGCGCAAGATCAACCTCAAGCTCAACCCCGAGAAGTGTGTGTTTGGAGTTCCTTCCGGCAAGCTTCTCGGGTTCTTCGTGTCTCAGCGGGGAATTGAAGCCAATCCTGACAAGATCAAGGCCATTGAGCAGATTGAAGCACCAAAGCGCGTCAAGGATGTACGAAGACTTGCCGATTGCGTGGCTGCTCTCAGCAGGTTTATCTCTAAGTCTGCTGAGCGCGCCCTGCCATTTTTCAAAATTTTGAAAAAGGCAGGTCCAATGAAATGGACTTCGGAAGAGGAGGCTGCGCTGCAAGACTTGAAGAGATACCTGTCCTCCACTCCGATACTTGTCGCACCTAAGCCACAAGAGAAGTTGCTGCTGTATATAGCGGCAACCAATCAAGTGGTTAGTGCTGCGTTAGTAGCGGAGAGGGAGGCAGATGATGAGCTAGCAACCATGGCAGGGACATCCAGCAACAAGCAGGGGGCTTCCCCGACAAGCTCTGGTCCCGACAAAGATGGGTCTGCGCAGACGTGCGAGGAGGTGCAGAAGAGAATGGTGCAGCGCCCAGTTTACTTTGTCAGTTCCCTTCTGCAGGGGGCTAGGTCAAGGTACTCTGGTGTGTAGAAATTGCTTTTCGGCCTCCTCATGGCCTCGAGAAAGCTGCGCCATTACTTCCAAGCACATGAGATCACAGTTGTCACTCGCTTTCCGCTGAAGAGGATACTGCAGAATCTAGAAGCAACATGCAAGATTGTCGAGTGGCCACTGGAACTGTCAAGCTTTGGCCTCAAGTTTGAGAGCACTTCAACTATCCAAAGCAGAGCACTGGCAGAATTCATAGCAGAGTGGACGCGAACACCAGATGAAGAAATTCCAGAAACGAGCATCCCCGTCAAGGAAGCAAGCAAAGAGTGGCTGATGTACTTTGATGGTGCCTTCTCGCTGCAAGGCGTCGGTGCTGGCGTGCTGCTTATCGCACCCACCGGAGAGCACCTCAAGTACGTAGTCCAGATGCACTTTCCCAAGGAGCAAGCAACAAACAGTACTGCAGAGTATGAAGGTTTGCTTGTCGGTCTCAGGATCGCGGCAGACCTTGGGATCAAGAAGCTTATTGTCAGGGGTGACTCGCAGCTTGTCGTCCGCCAAGTGAACAAGAGTTATCAGAGTCCGTTGATGGAAGCCTACGTTGATGAAGTGAGAAAGGTAGAAGAGCACTTTGACAGCCTACAGATGGAACATGTTCCAAGAGCTCAGAACGACATTGCCGACGGCTTGTCGAAGTGCGCCGCACTTAAGTTACCTGTGGAACCAGGGATTTTTGTGCTCAAGCTGACTCAACCATTCGTAACACCATCAACTGGACAGAACAAGAAGAGGAAGTTGAATTCTGGCGACTATTTTCTGGCAGAGCTTCCCAAAGCCGCCGCCAAGAAGGTCCCCAAGATCAACACCAAGAGTGCTGAGGAGCAGTCTGCTCCGGCAAGCCCCAGGGTTTTTTCCGTTGAAGCAGACGCTCCCAACAAGTTTTGTTCTGGCAAGCTTGCCGGGGAACGTCAAGCTCCGACTGAGCCGCAAGTTCTAGCCATAGAAGCGGATGTTCCCGCAGCAGCAGATGTGCCTTTAGTCCTTGTTGTCGAGCTACAAGCTCCAGCATGGGCACAGCAGATTGTCCGTTTCCTTCAGACAGGAGAGCTTCCCGAAGAACAAGAAGAAGCGGAAAGAGTAGCCCGGCAGTCAAGTATGTACCAGTTCGTTGACAACACACTGTACAGAAGAAGACTCAACGGTGTGAAATTGAAGTGTATTCTCCGGGAAGATGGACAAAAGCTGTTGGCAGAGATACATGGAGGCATATGTGGCCACAACATTGGCGCAAGAGCACTTGCCGGCAAAGCATTCCGGCAAGGATTCTTTTGGCCGACAGCCCTCCAGGATGCAACTTCACAAGTAACCAAGTGTGAAGCATGTCAGTTCCATTCCAAGCAGATACACCAGCCAGCTCAAGCTCTCCAGACGATCCCTTTATCCTGGCCATTTTCGGTCTGGGGGCTCGACATCCTCGGCCCCTTTCCCCGCGCAGCCGGGGGCTTTGAGTACTTGTATGTTGCAATCGACAAGTTCACAAAGTGGCCGGAAGTGGAACCAGTAAGGAAGGTGATAGCACAGTCAGCAGTTAAGTTCTTCAGGTCGATTGTTTGCCGCTTCGGGATCCCTAACAGGATCATCACCGACAACGGTACGCAATTCACGAGCCGCACCTTCATGCAGTACGTCCAAGATCTTGGCGCCAAGGTCTGCTTCACTTCTGTTGCTCACCCGAGAAGCAACGGTCAAGCGGAGAGGGCAAATGCTGAAGTGCTGCGTGGCCTCCAGACCAGAACTTTCGACAGGCTGCACAAGTGCGGAAGAAACTGGATCGAGGAGCTGCCGGTGGTTCTTTGGTCGACCAGGACGACGCCAAATCGAGCCATTGGCAAGACACCTATCGCTCTAGTCTATGGAGTAGAGGCAGTTCTCCCCACGGAACTCGTATACGGGTCACCTCGAGTGCTCGCTTATGATGAGCTTGAGCAAGAGCAGCTGCGACAAGATGACGCGCTGCTCCTTGAGGAAGACCGTCTTCAGGCTGCTGTACGAGCTGCTCGCTACCAGCAAGCTTTGCGCCGCTACCATAGCCGCAAAGTTAATGCCAGAAGTCTCGAGGAAGGCGACCTTGTTTTCGGCGCGTTCAGTCCGCCAAGAATTCCAACAAGTTGACGCCAAAGTGGGAAGGCCCTTACCGGGTGAAACGAGTCACTAGGCCTGGCGCTGTCCGCCTTGAGACCGGAGATGGCATTCCGGTGAGCAACTCCTGGAATATTGAGCATCTTCGTAAGTTTTACCCGTGAGGCGCGGTTGCCGGACCCCGGCAACCACCTTTTGTACGAGTCTTGCCGCTGTTGCATGTAATCCTTTGTACAAAGCCGGGCGCAGACCTCGTGCATAAGTAAAGCTCATGTTCTCCGCACATCTTGTCAATTTCATGCTTTCTATTTTTTTGCATGTATTATCTGACACTTTGTGTAGCGCCTACCCCCGGTAAGCCATAACGAGTCGTAAGGCTCCATATCTCTATTTTCTCTTCTTTCTTTTTCTCAAGGAGAGGAAGGTTCCCTCGCCCACAAGTTTCCGGGGGGGGGGGGAGGAGTAGATAATGGTATGGACCAGGCGTCGTTCAAGAAAGTTTTGCCTTGCCGGGAAGCAAACAACAGAAAAGCTAAGTTGCCAAAAAGTTTGAGCAATCAGATTTTAAAATTTTTAAGTTATCTTCCTTGAACGACTGTGCTTTGTATGGAAAACCTGTGCGCGGAGGAACCAATTCGTAGCTAGTTGCGCCCTTACTTTGTTTCGAGTCCACTCAACAGCTTAAGTGCGCTGTGACTAGAGTCGCGCCCTTACTTTGTTTCGAGTCCACTCAACAACTTAAGTGTGCTGCAACTAGTTGCGACAAGGTTTCTTGTCGGTAGCAACACCGCCAGCAGGCTGCTGACGTCCCGCACTCAGCGCTCGCGGCTAAAGGTGCCTGCGCCGGCAAGTTCCCTAAAAGCGTAGGGCAAAAACATACAAAGGAAGGAATCAAGTAAAGGAAATAACGTTGCAATCACTACCCAAAAGAGAATTATATTACAAGGTAGCTTGTCGCAGCTCTAATAGATTGTTTTCAAAACATGATCAGCAGCGACAAGGAAAGAAAAAAACGGGCAGCCTAGTCCACGCGATCGCCCTCGATCCTCTTGATCCCGTTCACCTTGTCCACAATGGGTGCGACAAGGGCCTTGAGCGCCTCCAGATCAGCATCCGGCGGTACGGACTTGAGGACGTTGGTGAGGTTGAGGCCTGGATTGCGGAAGGCGACCTTCACCAACACTTTTTGGAGAGCTCCCGCGCAGATCTTGCACGACTCGTCGGCCAGCCGCTTTGGAGTCGTCTCCCAGAGTCGTTGCAGGGCCGTCGCCACGCGTTTGAAGAACAGGGTGAGCTTGGCGCTGGGGTGGAGGTTCTCATCAGAGGAATACCCGAGATACTCCGTCCCCAGCTGCGCCAGCTCCCAGTTGATATCTGCGGCAGCATTGACGAGACCCTCCGTCCAGTGCTCCACAGTCTCCCTAAAGGTGTTCTGGGTGACAGCAGCACTCGCCAGCAGCGCCTTCTCGGCCTTGATCTCCTCCTTCAAGGCCGCCTCCCGCTCCCTGGCGCAGTCCAACGTCTTGGTCAAAGTGGTCAGCTTCAACTCAAGATCGGCATTGGAGTCCTTGGCGGCGGCAAGCTCCTTGCCCTTCTCGGCGAGGCGAACCTGCAGCTCGGAGTGGCTGTGGGCGTCCTTCTCCCGCTCAAGCTTGAGCGCGGCAAGCTCTTCACCTCTCGCCTTGAGATCGGCCTCCAGCTGTGCCACCTTCGTCTCCAACTCCTTCTTGGCGGCCTCGGCAGCTACGGCAGCATCCTCTGCTTGCTTAATGGCTCCGCCAAGCGATTGCTCGCGCGCAGCAAGCTCCTCCTCATGGCTGTCGAGGTTGATCTTCCGCTGCACTAGTTCGCCCTCCTGCGCGGACAGCTTCTCGGCAGCTAGCCGCTGTTGCTCTTCGACGTCAGCCTTCTCGAGGAAGAAGGCCTTCTGCTCCTCGGCAAGTTGCTCCCGCTCCTCTGCCAAGGACCGGAGAGCTGCCTGGTGAAGACCCCGGAGCTCCTCCGCGCGCTTCTCAATGTCAGCTCCCGCCTTCGCGGCAAGCGCCTCTCGGGACTCCAGGTTGGCCTGCCAAGCGCGGTAGAGCGACAGCAGCTTCCGCAGCAACCGCTCTTCCTCAGGCTCGCCGCTGCTGCTGCTCGGCGCGTCGACCAGCGTCAGCCCAGCGGAGGCGAGCACCTCTCCGTCAAAGCTTTCTCCTTCAACCGGCGCCCTGGAGCTTGATGCCCAGGGGAGTTTGATGAAGATGCCATCGCCGGCCTTCAAGTTAGCACCTGGTTCGGGCACTTCGGAGCCTGGCGCAGCGGCAGCGGCGGAGGGCTCGGCGGTCGGCGTAGCGTCTGGCGCTCCTGCGGCCTCAGGGCCGTCAGTGCGATCGCCAGATCCCTCACCGGCTGCTGCGGCGGCAGCCTTGGCGGCCTCTGTGCCGGCGGGATCATCTCCGCCGGCTGCTTCTTCGGTAGCGGCGGCGTCGTCAGCAGCAACTTCAGTCTCCATCGGCTCCGCAGCAGATGGATCTGACAGCCGGAAAAAGGAAAAGAGTCAAGCATATATCCAAAAAGAATCAAAAGAAGAAAAGCCCAAGGGAAGTTTGAAGCAAGAGGATTACCTGCGCGAGCCGGCTCCTCGGCAGGCTCCCTTGCCGGAGAGTTTTCCCTTGGCGGCGCAGTCGTAGTCTCCGCCGGCGGGGGGCCGCTGGTACTCTCCTTTGCCGGAGAGCTCTCCCTTGCCGGAGGACTCTCCCTTGGCGGAGAACTCTCCCTTGCCGGAGAGACCCCTGCCGGATAACCTCCCTTGGTGGCGTAGTTGAAGCAGATGGCACGTCGGGGGTGGTCTCCGGGCGCTCCTGGTGTGGCTACTCTGCTCCTACACAAACCAACAATCAAGATGTCAGCAAAGAAAGAACACCCATGCGCGCCAAACAGCGGAAAGTGAACCATGCACTTACACTGGGGGCTGCTCTGAAGATTAGTTGTCGGGTCCGGCAAGGTGGTCTCGGTGGGTTCGTCCTCGACGATGATCACCTCCTCTCTCCTCGGCGGGACCTTGGCTCTCTTTGCCGCTCTCTGGGCCAGAGTCCTGAAAAGGGATAAGTTGAGAGTAAGGCAAATGAGATACAAGACAAAACAGCAAAAATTGAAGAAGTACAAGACCAACAAGAATCTTACTCTTCTTCTTCCTCGTCGGAGCTGAGCGCGGAGAAGTCGATGTCCGGCTCACGTCTAGCGCGAGGAGGTGGAGGAGTAGGCTCCCTTGGCCGCTTGGCGGGAGCAGTGGTGGTGGTCTGAGACGACCACGCTCCGGCTGCCGCCGTGGCGTGAGGAGTGGCAGGAGCAGAAGCGGTGGTCCGGGAGGACCCCGCTCCAGTTGCTGCAGCAGCGCGAGGTGCCCCCACGGCAACAGTGCTTGCCGCGGTGGAGCGTGTCGCGCGGCACGGCTGCTGTCGACTCGTCTGCCGCTCCGTTACGTCCCCGGCCTTGCGGAGACGCCTTCTTGGTGGAGCTGGGGGCTCTGCTAGCGGCGAGCTTCCTTAAGAGGAGGAGGAGGAGTCGATCTCCAACGAGCCGCTCGTATCCTCGGCGGGCTCGCTCGACTCGACGCCCTGCCCGGCGGGCTCGCTCGACTCAGCGTCATGCCCGGCAAGCTCTCCTTCGCCGGCAAATTCCCCTCGCTCGGCAAGGCTTGCCGCCTTTGCTGCCTCTGCCTCCTCCACGGTGAATCCGAACTCGCCCGCGGCCGCGGCTGCCGCCGCCTCTTCCAGCCTAGTGGCGATGCGCGCCAGCTCCGTATCAGTGGTATCGCGGGTGAGGCCTTTCTCATCGGAGTGAATGGGCACTTCCTCCAAGCTGTCGAAGAACTCCTGCACGGCTTCATCTGCAGGCTCTTGCCAAGTTGGGTCAATCCCATGCGAGTCGCACAGCGGCATCATTGCGCGAATGCGGCTGAGCGCAGAGTTGTTGCACAGCGGAACGACACCCTGCGGCAACCTGAACACTTCGGGATGCTGAGGGTCATACTTGAACAACTCCTGGAGCATCGCGTTGAGCTCCAGGACAGTGAAGTTGAAATTGAGGCCCAGGCGCAGCCTCGTGATGTCCGCCGCATTCTCGAACTCCCAGGAGGGTCTCTTCCTCTCCTGCAGGGGGGCGATGCAGCGGCGAAGGAAGTCTACGCCAACTACGCCTACAGTGAGCCCGGCAAGCCTGAGGCGTTGGATCCGGGTGACGACAATCTTGAGCCTATCATCTTCCGGGGCCACATTGCTCCAATCGTTGCCGCGCACTACTGGGGTTTGGCGCCAGGCGGTAAATGGCTACGGGTTCTCCTCGACGATCCAGCACCAGTTTGCTCTCCACTCCTCCCACTTGCAGCGGAGCTCTCCCTCTAGATAAGCTTCCTTCATATGGGCTCTCGAGATCTAGGCGATTCCGCCAGATAAAGGCTCTCCTCTCTCGACTCGGGGCATGAAGAAGTGGCGGAAAAGGGGTACGTATGGGTGGACTCCGACAAAGTTTTCGCAGAGATGTGCGAAAACTGCCATGGTCAGGACATCATTGGGGTTGAAGTCAAGGAGGCGGAACCCGTAGGTGTTCATGATATCATAGAAAAATTCAGAGAAGGGCGGACAGAGCCCGTGGTAGAAGAACAAGGCGACGAAAGGGTATCCAGTTGGAGCCATTTTCCAGGCGAGGGTTGGAAGTACCTTCATGCGCGGGTGCGCCCGCGTCTCCCCGACCAGAAGAGGTAGTAGTTCTCCCTCAGCTCCCTCGCGGCAAGCTTGGGGGGGGGGGAGACAGCCCGCTCCTTTCGCAGCGCCGCGAGCCGCTGCGCCTCGGCCGACTTCGCGCCCTTCCCCTTGTCGGTTTTCGGTGAGGGAGGTCGACGGTGTTGGTGATGCTGGTGGCGATGGGGGGCGGAGCGCTGCTCTCTTCCAGCTTTGGGAAGAAGGGGAGCGGCGGAGGTTTTCGAGGTTGGAGTAGCAATGGGCGGATGGACGAACTGCCCCTGTTTCCCTAGCTTATAAAGAGGGAGGGGGCAGACGTTCCGCCTTTCCGATTAAAGAAACCACCCACGATCTCTCCCACGACGCCGCAATCAACGCGTGCCGTTCGGGGAGGGCGCGGTGGATTCGGAGAAAGATAAGGTGTAACCCAGGCCGCGCGTGCCCGTGCACTGATTTGGGCCTGGCCCAACAGCGCTCGGCACCGTGTATGGCCCAGGCCCGAGGGCTCCTGTCGGTGTACTAGAGTAGGGGTACCCTAGTATCCCGAACTTGTGCACGGGCAGTGGCAGCACCCTGCGGCAAGGCTTGCCGGGTGACCGCCAAGGTCCTCCGTGGTTCCTTTGGAGTCATTCAAGAACAAAGTATTCGAGCCAAGAAGACAAGGCCCCGGCAAGAGGAGCTTGCCGGGAAGGCCACTCAAGCCGCAAGACCCCGGCGAGAGGAGCTTGCCGGGAAGGCCAACCAAGGCATCTCAAGGAACTTGCCGCGACGCGCCACACGTCCCGGCAAGGCCCGGTGAGCGACAAGCTCCCGGACGCGGCAAGGCAACGACCGCGGCAAGCTACCACTCTGTACCCACGGTCCAGCACACACGCCAACATGTCGCTCTAGGGCCCTTCCAGGCATACGTGGCGGGAGGCTGTGCAGCCAGCGGTGCGCGGTGGCAAGCGGCGCTAACAAGGTTGCCGTCGTGGCAAACGGTGGCGCCCCTGACGGTCCCTTTTTGCACTGTTTGGGCGACACAGACGGGCATTCAATGCCCTTGTCCCCTGCCGTTAGGGTTAGGTATGATACACTGTACAGGTAGTTGTACCAACTATAACACCTTTCCATTTTTACCCTTGACTACGTTGCCACCTGTCGGTGACCCCTTGAGCATATAAAAGGAGGCCCATGCGCAACATAGAGGGGGTTTCGAAGCCAGAACACTCTCACGCTCGGTCTCGTTAGCTGCTAGAGTGTACTGTAGCACTCAGCGCTCCCGAGCAAGAACTCAATACAATCCACAAAGCAGGAGTAGGGTTTTACGCATCCGAGCGGCCCGAACCTGGGTAAACTGCTCGGGTGCTTCGCCTCGATCTGCTCTTAGTGCGATCTCCGCCCCCCGCCGAACCGAAAAGGGGCTCGGTCTGCCGGTCCCATAGGTGTTCGTGGATCAGTTTCCCCGACATGCCGGCTTCTGATGTTCTGCCTTCACTCTCTAACATACATCACAAACTGCTACATACTCCGCAATATCCTTCTTCATACCGGTCCACCAGAAAATATCCTTCAAATCCAAATAAATCTTAGTATTACCTGGATGAATCAAGTATGGTGAATCATGGGCCTCCTGCAGAATCAACTTCCTGATCCCTGGGTCGTTAGGCACATAAACGCGGTCCTCAAACCAAAGGGTGTCGTGCTCATCCTCACGAAATCCTTTAGCCTTTCCTTCGCTCATCCTCTATTTTATAGAGGCAACCTCCTCGTCAGTTTTCTGAGCTTCTCTGATTTTATCCATCAGGGTAGACTGGATCTCCAGTGTTCCCACATAGCCTCTCGGAACTATCTCCAAACATAGTTCTCGTAAGTCCTCGGCTAACTCCTTTGGTAAATCCTCCGTCATTAGGGTATTGACATGGCTCTTACGGCTTAGCGCATCGGCTACTACGTTAGCCTTTCCGGGATGATAATGCAATCTCATGTCGTAATCCTTAATGAGTTCAAGCCATCTCCTTTGCCTGAGATTCAGCTCCTTCTGAGTGAATATATACTTCGAACTCTTGTGATCCGTATATACTTCACAATGGTTTCCAATGAGAAAGTGTCTCCAAGTCTTCAATGCATGCACTACGGCTGCTAATTCCAAATCATGAGTGGCATAGTTCATCCCATGAGGTTTCAGTTGTCGTGAAGCATACGAAACAACTCTTCCTTCCTGCATAAGAACTGCTCCAAGTCCTCGACGTGAAGCGTCGCAGTACACCTCATAGTCCTTATGTTGATTTGGCAGAATCAACACAGGTGATGAGACCAACCGTTTCTTTAATTCCTGGAAACTGGCCTCACATTCTTCTATCCAATTGAACTTGGTATCCTTCTTTAACAACTCCGTCATTGGTTTTGCAATCCTCGAGAAATTCTCAGTAAATCTCCGGTAGTATCCTGCAAGTCAAAGAAAACTCCGGATCTCTCCAACTGTTGTCGGTGCTTCCCAATTTGTCACAGTGTCCACCTTGGCGGGATCTACTGCTATTCCTTCTCCGGATATAACGTGTCCGAGGAATCCAACTTCCTTCAACAAAAACTCGCATTTGCTAAACTTGGCATACAACTGATGTTCTCTGAGCTTCTCCAATACCAAATGCAAATGCTCTGCATGTTCCTCTTCATCCTTTGAGAAGATCAATATATCTTCTATGAACACCACGACGAACTTATCCAAAAACTCCATAAACACTTTGTTCATCAGAATCATAAAGTATTTTGGTGCGTTAGTCAGACCAAAGACATAATGGTATACTCGTACAACCCATACCTGGTGGTAAAGGCCGTCTTAGGTATATCCTGCTCTCGAATCTTCAATTGATGGTACCCTGATCGCAGATCGATCTTGGAAAATACCTTAGCTCCTTGCAATCTATCGAACAGATCATTGATCATCGGAAGTGGGTACTTGTTCTTGATTGTTACTTTATTCAATCCTCGATAATCAACAACCATTCTTAACGATCCGTCCTTCTTCTCCACTAGAAGTACTGGCGAACCCCAAGGCAAAGAACTTTGGAGAATATAACCTTTATCCAGTAACTCCTTAATTTGTTTCTTAATCTCCTCCAAATCCTTTGCGGGCATCCTATATGGTCTCTTAGAAATTGGCCCTGTGCCTGGCAAAAGCTCAATCAATAACTCAATATCTCTGTCTGGTGGCATGCCTGGCAGTTCCTCTGGAAATACGCCAGGGAAATCTTTCACTACCGGTACTTCCTCCTGAACAACTCCTGATAAAGAATTTACTCTGTTCCTTTTTGGCACATGCCGGGATACATACTTGATTCTTCTTCCTTCTGGCGTAGTAAGCAAAATGGACTTACTGGCGCATTCGATGTTCCCTTCATACTGAGATAACCAATCCATGCCTAATATCACATCCAGTCCTTGAGATTCCAATGCTATTTGGTCCGAAGGGAAAGTGTAGTTACCAATCCTTAATGGCAACTGATCACACCATAACTTAGCCATTTACTCTGCTCCTGGTGAGGTTACTAACATGGGTGACCTAAGGGCTTGGGTTGGCAGCTTATACTTATCCACAAATCCCCTTGAAATGTATGAATGCGTTGCACCAGTATAAAAAAGAACGAGTGCAGTAAAGGACTTAACTAAAAACTTACCTATTACTACATCTGTTTGAGCTTCAACCTCCTCCACGCTAACGTGGTTCACTTGTCCCCTGTTAAAAGGGTTCGGCTTCTTTCCAGAGCTTGCATTGCCATTTCCATTCTGGGCTTCTGGACATTCATTGGTGTAATGTCCCATCTTCTGGCACTTGAAGCAAGTGACCTGACTCGGGTCTCGCTTGGTTTGAGTTGTTGGGTTGGTGCGGTTCTGTCCGTTGCTTCCTCCATTCCCATTCCCATTCTTGGGGCCACTATGATTGTGCGAGCTACCTCCTCCATGGGTATGTTGAAAATGTCCTACCGTTTTAGGGGTGAACCGAGGCTTCTGCTGAGATCCAGAATTGTACTTTCCTTGTCCATACTTTCTCTTGCGAATTTCAATCTGTTGATGCTTCCCTTCAATCATTAGAGCTCGATCAACCAGTTCATGGTAGTTGTTGAAAGTTGCCCCCATCAACTGTACACTCATCTCATCATTCAGCCTTCCATAAATCTCTCTTGCTTAGCGACATCTGTGGCCACATCATCTGGGGCATAATGGGATAGGGTACTAAACTCATCTACGTATTAAGCCATAGTACGATTGCCTTGGTGCAAGTTGTGAAACTCCCACTTCTTCATGCTCATAGCTCCAGTTGAGACATGGGCGGTACGAAAAGCTTACTGAAACTGATCCCAAGTAACATTGGCTATGGGAAAAGTGGCTGTGTAATTCTCCCACCACGCTGCGGCTGGTCGAGATAACTGATGTGCGGCAAAACGCACCTTCTCAGCATCTGAGCAGTTAGCAGTGGTCAAATCCATTGCAATCTTGCGCAGCCAGTCATCAGCGACTATTGGTTTAATGCTACAAGCAAACAACGGTGGTTGTAACCTTATGAAACGGGTCAGGTTATCCATGGGTGGTGGTGGTGGAGGGTTGTTTTTGTTGTTGTTCTGGTTGTTCTGAGTGTTGTGGACAAGAAGTTGCATCAAGGTGTTCTGCTGTTCGATCAACTGAGTGAGCTCAGGGGGAAACTCAAATCCGGGCTCACGTCTTGGAGGCATCTGATGGGTGTAGAGGGAAGAGATTAGAATAGAAAAGAGGTCTAAGGGAAAATCACTACCCAAATGCACATGAGGCAAACACAAACATATCACACCAATATCAATTTCAAGCAAGGGCTTACACAGATCTAATCGTTACAGAAGTGCTCTAAGTCTACTAAATGGGAAAACTACTAGTCATAGGAAGGTCTTCTAAAAATTTTGATCGGCACAGGATTCCATGATGTCAGCTCCAGCTTCATCTTCATAGTCCTCATCATCGCTATCATCGGGGTTTGAGTCCGTGTCGTCAAGGATGATGTAGTCTTCAGGTGGATTCTCCTTGGGTTCTTCTTCCTCTTCTTCCACTCCTGGTGCTGGATCTCCCATGAATACTCCTAGCTTTCGTGTCAAATCATCATTCTTCACCACAAGTATTAACATCTCCTCCTTGTATCCATCGCGTGTAGACTTCAGTTCCTCCTCTAACTCCATGTTTCTGGTTAGTGCTTTCTTCAAGTCTATCATCCCTGCACACATCAGGTGTCCCTGGCGACGAATGTGTTGGTTTAACTCTTGAATGAACGAGGCAATGGATCTGTCCTTCCGGGTGTTGACCATGTCCCACCGCTCATCTCGACGTCCACAAATCTGGTAGATGGTGTCCTTTAGCTCCTGCTTGTAGATTTCTCCAATCCTTCCCATAGCGATGTGGGCTGCCATGCTCCTGCCTAGGCTCCATGTAGGCGCATTAAAGGAAAATTCTATGGGTGCGGTGACGGGCATGAATGTCCTTCCTGGAACTTGAGCTTGAATCAACCAACGCTCCTCTTCAGGTAATGTGGCGTTGTAGGTTCCGATGAAACTTGGTAATCCGATGTTTAGATATCTGGTGACTTCCTTCAGGTGTCGTCTAAAAGGTGTATCTTCATCAGGTTGCGTGAACTTGTTCCTTGCATCCACCATCCTAAAAGAGTAGAAAAGATGAGGAGTCAGAAAAGAGAAGAGTGAATAGTGCTCTAGGGTTTTAGCTTAGTGGTCGTGTCCTACAGTCAGCGTGTGCTCTAATACCATCTTGTAGAGACCAGACCTCAAACAGTCTGATCTCTGTGCATCAGTGTCATCCTTGGATCAGTAATGCTGACATGCACAGTACTTGAAGGATTTATAACAAAGTAGCAATCACACACTTAGTACATCGATAGTTCCAATGATGAACTTATTACAATAAAAATGGCTTAAGGCCATCTAATGACGATAACAGCGGAAGGCTTGGAAGATAAGTGAGTCCATCAACTCCAACGGCATCACTGAGTATAGAACCACGACCTAAAAGGCACCTTACTCGTCGTCTGAAAAGTCTACAACATGAACGTTGCAGCCCGAAAAAGGGTCAGCACATGGAATATGCTGGCAAAGTATCACATAGAGAGTAACAAAAGTAAAACTATACTATATGCAATATGGCTGGTGGAAAGCTCTATGGTTACAGATTTGCGTAAAACCAATTTTTCCCTACTGCAAAGGAATATATTTTAATTAACTATCATGGTAGTTGAAACATCGTTGAGAAGATAGACATCCTCTAAACCCCAATTAATAATCATCATTAAAACCCAACAATATTAATTAAAGTAACATGATGAGATTCACATGATAATCCAATTACTTGATACTCAAGACGTCCGTAACCGGGGACACGGCTAATCATGATCAGTTTGTACACTCTGCAGAGGATTGTGCACTTTTCCCCACAAGACTCGATCGCCTTCGTTGGAATTCTCGCACTACAAGTTGTTTGAGAAACGGATGACCGAGACACAGTCTTTCAGAAGCATTAGCACCTTACGTCCGGGTGGACCGTACCAACCTACATCCCCTACATATGCTAGTCCACCACTCTAAGAGTTCTCACAACTTAGTCAACTATGCTAGAGCCCATAATAGCTTGTGGCTGCACACGGAAGTTTCTAGTATGAAAAATCTCATGATCCCTTTGAGCCTGGGTGGCGGTCCATAAAGAAAACAGGCAATCGCTGGAATACCCAGGTGCCTCAATCCACCCAGATGTGTGTTAAAGTTGCCACCTTAAGTTGAACCATTAATTAACAATCTCACATCTGTCATGGATACACTCAAACCCTATCCACATCTACGAGCATACCATGACCTAACAGCAACGTAGAAGTAACTCCCAAGGGTTTGAAAATAATGCAGGTAATAGGTACTACCTCAATCTACTTCCCAGTCCCACATGTTATAGCTCCTACTCATGCAATGTGTGAGGGTTTGACTAATGCAATTAAAACTGGGTAATTGGAAAGTATGATCAAAGTGTTACTTGCCTTGCTGATGATCCGCAAAACCTATAGATTCAAAGTAGCAAGCGGCGCACTCCGGCTACTCTATCGCAAACAAACAAACACACAATAAGTACTTAACTAATGCACGGGTAAAACTCAAATAAGAGATCTAAGCAGAAAGTTCAACTTAAGAACTCAGGTTTGCAAAAGGAACAACAAAAGAAAGCAACGAAGGACAAACGGTGAAAGAGAAATAACTACCGTACCAATCTGGACCTAAGTTCAAATTTAACAGAGGCAAACGCTTGGGTGACTAGGTTAAACGGAAAGAGAATTTTGAGACGAAACTCCAGGCGGTTGAATCGCCTGATTTCGATAAACGAGCGAAAAGATAAACTAGAACGAAGATCGGATCAGAAATCACGATCAGAAAAATAACTACGAAAAGGAAAACTAAAAACAGCTTAACGAACGGACGTTCATCAGCTGAGACTAAACGACGAACTTGTTCTTTAAAACGAACAAACGGGTGAACGCTCACTAATTAACTAAACCGGGAAAAGAAAAAAAACCGATCTATCTAAAAAAACGAACTAGGGTTCTTAAAAAAAAAGACCGATGGTATTCTACCGAAAACCGGCGGTGGCGGCTACCTCGTCGTTTTGGCCGGCGGGAGGCGTCCGCGGCGGGCGGCGGTGCTGTGCAGCGACGGCGGCGGTGTGCAGCGGTGGTGGCGGCGGCGGTGATGCGCTGCGGCGGCGGTGACTATGCGGCGGCGGCGGCTATGCTCGCGGTGGGGCGGGGTGCGGCAAGGGGGCAGGGGCGGCGACTATAAATAGGGGGACTAGAAGCTTGGGGGAGGGGGCAAGAATCGGCAGCGGCGGCGGAGTCCGATCTGGCCACGGCGGCGCGTGGGCGGGGAAGGCGGTCGCGGCGACTTGGGCCTAGCTCGGCTGGGCTTCGGCCCAGTCGGGTTCGGGTCCCCCTATTTTTTTTTCTAATTAACGCCGACGGTACGAAAAAGAAATCCTAGAAAATAAAATAAAAATCTAAAATTTCCAAAACAAATTTTCACCGTCTAAATAGAATATTTAGAACAAGATGAACATTTTCTTGGCACTAAAATGCATTTTTGAAAACATGCAATTTTTCCTTATTCAAATAAAACTTATTTGATTTTTTTATTAAATCCTTAGTATTTCTTTATTTTTGGGAGAGTCATTTTACTCCCTCTCTCATATTTTTCATGATAGAAATACTTGAAGATAAAATAAATAAAATCAAATGATCCTATTTTGAAAATTTGAGAAACCTCGAATATGAAAATATTTAAATCCCCAACTCTCTCCGAGGGTCCTTGACTTGCTTAGGATTTTCTTGGATCCACCAAAAGCAAGAAAATATGATATGCATGATGATCTAATGTATAACATTCCAAATTGGAAATTTGGGATGTTACAACCTACAAGTAAGGATTGAATTTGTTTTACTAACGGATCTCACGAGTTTTGTTATGAGTTTTATGTTGTGAAGTTTTCAAGTTTTGTGTAAAGATTGGATGGATTATGGAATAAGGAGTGGCAAGAGCCTAAGCTTGGGGATGCCCAAGGCACCCCAAGGTAATATTCAAGGACAATCAAGCATCTAAGCTTGGGGATGCCCCAGATGGCATCCCCTCTTTCGTCTTCAATCCATCGGTAAATTTACTTGAGGCCATATTTTTATTCACCACATGATATTTGTTTTGCTTGGAGCGTCTTGTATTATTTGAGTCTTTTCTTTTTACTTTGCCACAATCATCCTTTCTATACAAAACTTTCGTGAGTGACACGCATTAATCATGAATTTGTTAGAATACTCTTTGTCCTTCACTTATATCTTTTTATTTTGAGAGTCTCTAAACAGCATGGTAATTGGTTGGGTTATGAATTTAGTCATAACATGATAAGCCTTCAAAGAGGGTATAATAAAAACTCTCATAAAGAGCATTGAATTTATGAGAAGTTTGATTCCTTTAAATTGTTTTGAGATATTAAGATGGTGATATTAGAGTCATGCTAGTAGTAAATTGTGTGGTTATAGAAATAATTGTGTTAAGGTTTGGGATTCTCGTAGCATGCACGAATGGTCTTCAAGTTATGTGAGGAAGTTGGAGCGTAATATATTCTTTATTGTCTATCTTTGCGTGAAAGTTCGGGGCGCGCGATGGTTAACTCCTACCAACCTCTCCCCTAGGAGCATGTGTGTGGCACCCCGGCTCAGAGAAACCGGAACGCCCCGTATTCCAGCCCAGAGATCGAGGTGAAGTCTTCTAGAATACGGCACTGTTTAGCATAGAACAAACCAACTTTCTATTACAACACACATATGGATACGAGGTCTCTGATATTACAATGAATAACACCGGCACGGCGACGCTACGCCAACCACAGTTGCTCTATGCAAGCAGCATAACAACCACAGCCGAACAACGAGCGACGATGATGGACTCCAGTCAGTAGGGACTCTGGCTGGAACATTTATCCTAGCTCGCGAACACAGGAACCACACCAAAACAAGCAAGCAATCCAGGCATGACCTGCAAACTGGCATGACACGCCAGTTCAGTACATTGAATGTACTTGCAAGCTCACAATAAACTAAAAGCAGTCAAGACAAACAACAACATGGCATTAGTAGGTTAATTCAATCATGAACATGGTACTAACAGAACAACATGGCATGCACAAATGAACATGATGCGACTAGAACAAGCATAGCATTAACATATGAACATGATGATAATTCATGCAACATGATGATACTGACATACACCAACTTACTCTGCTCGGGTTACCTCGTAACCATCACATGCACAAACTTACCACCACAGACATCACACGATCATCTAAGGATCAAATCTAGCTTGGTATAAACAATACGGTAGTAATCATTAAATGACCACAAGGAGCTTGACCTTTACCATTGACTCTCGCATAACATCCCAAATATCCAACAACTCGGTATCCTCGATACCACCGTGATCATCTCACAATCACATCCAACAACTCGGTATCCTCGATACCACCGTGATCATCTCACGATCACATCCAACAACTTTGTCATTATTGAACCGGGGTTGTTATTAATCAAGTTATTATTATTACTGTTGACTCACAGTGTGACCGAATCGAACTGGGCTCTTAGTGTTATTAATCAAGTTATTAATCAAGTTCATTTTAAGTCCACTTAAACTTGAATGCAAATGATGCTGAGCCACATTAAAATAACATGATGCAACTACAATGCATGAGCATGATATCAACAAAAGCATGGAGGTGCAACATAATCATCGAGCATAACCACAATGAAACATATATCCTAATGAGCATGGGATACTGAGGAGTATGAATATCCCAAGTTTAAGGCTACTCATGGCATACATGACTACTACGATCATAAATAAATACCATGCAAGAACACTACCAAGTAATCATGTAACTAACTAGTTGCAACGGAACATCCATATCAACGTTACTGGACAGCCAACAAGCATGCATCAAGATAAACATCACTAATACCAGCATGTAATTCTACTACCATGCAAACATGGAAACATGATACTAACAAGTAGTTCAAGATAACAAGAAGCATCGGAACATAGCATGAAAGTGAAGATGAAACCACGAGCATAACCGAAACAAAGATAGCAGTAGCAAACAAGCAGACAGATAACAACAAACTTTTATTAAATATTCAAGTTGAAAACCATGGCTACTGCATGGCTATCATGCAAGTGACTATTGTGGCTTCCCTGGGGTGAGGGAGATTCTGGGAAGAAGTGCGGTGAAGCCGCGGAACGAAACGCCGAAACGCTTCTCTCTCGGAGGGGGCTGATTAGAGGCAAGGGCATAATGGTCATTTTCACAGTGTTAACACTTAGTGAAAATGGGAAGAACAGAAAGAGCTCTACGAGACAAAGACGTGAGCGTTGGTTTCACCTGATTGGGAGCTACGGTTGCGGACTTATAAGGTGTTGAAGAAGAGGGACCAATGTGTGAATATTTCTTCAACAAATAGGTCCTTGAGTGGATAAGACAGAAACATATTTCAGAAAATACGCTTTCTGGGATAGAAAACGTACTCTGAGCTGATGAAGGAAAGAAGTACGCTTTCGGGCAAATGAAAGTGTACCGCTAGAAATACGCTTTCGATAAACTGAAAGTGCACTCACCGGAAAGACGCTTCCACTTATCCACGTGGCATGGCGCTGGGCCACTGGCGCAGGAGGAGGGGGCCAGGCATGGTCGTCTTCTTCCTCGCCATGTCCCCGCACGGGTCAGAGGAGAAGCAGGGGAGGGACGAAGCCGGCGATGGGGCGGGCCGCTCCGGCCATCTCTGGCCGTGGCGGAGGCACCGACGGGCACGACTCGGCCAGCCGCACCCACTCCCAGCGAGAGGGGGCACTGGGGAGGCGCGGAACGACGACGAGAGGAGGCGGCAGGGAGGATAGAGGGCGGGCGGCCGACGATGGGGTTCATGGCTCCGGCCGTCTCGGGACGAGAGATTGGCACCGACGAGTGCGGGGTGGTGCACCGGTCCCGTTCAGAGGCAAAGGAGCCGCCGGGGAGGAGTGGAGAGGATGGAAGGCCGCGGCGACGGAGGATGACAGAAAGCTTTTGGTGGCGGTGGTTCGCGGCGTTGCGGGCGCCTCCGGCGAAGGGCAAGAGGGTGGGGCGAACCACGGGAAGGAGGGGAACGCGGTGGACGTGGTGGGAGGAGGAGAGGAGGGCTATGTTGGCCGGACTCAAGCCGAGGCCAAGGCGGCCATGGCGGAGAGAGGCAAAAAGAGGAAGAGGCCGAGGGCTCTGGTGGTCGAGGGGGAGTGGGGAGAGACAGGTGAGCTGCAGAAGGGCTCAGGGGTCCTTATATAGTAGCGGAGGAGAGCTTTAGAGCATCAGGGCGAGCTGACGACAAGCTACAAAGGCGGAACAGAGGCAGTGCACAACGCGGGCACTGTTCTGGCGGCGCATTGATGGCGAACCACGACGAGGCAGAGGCACAGTGCGGTGCAGACGAGCACGGGGGAGCTCCTAGACAAGGATGGAGGTCGAGACGACGGAGGAGGAGACGAGCACAGTGGCAAAAACGTGCTAGAGCGCACACTGTGCATGACGCAAGCGTGATCACCACGTGCACTGGCGCGAGCGGCGCTCTTTGGCGTGGCCAACCGTGTCCAGTAGGATGACCTAAGTGCCCCGAGTCTAAATGAGGAAATAAATCGGTCCAGGGGCAAAGAAGAGTTTTGCACTTAGCTCCAAAGCAAACCAGCAGCCAAGTGTTTGTGCTGTGCAGTGGGGACGCCAGCTAGGTAACTTGGTAAAAACTTTGTCAGGTGAAAATCTCATGCTCAGGTGATGTTGATCACCAAAAATAAGACAAAGAGAAGGAGTTTAGATGAGGGTTGTTGTAGATAGTGCAAAACTGGCCAGATTAGGGGATTAAGATGTTGCACTCACACACTTAAGTGTCATGAGCTTAAACCTGGTGGAGAGGGATTATTTGACCATATGGAGCTGCTGTTAAAAGTTCAGGCCATTTGAAATTACCAAAGTGGCACTTCCTTCACAAAGCTCCATTCTGACCAGAAACTAGGAGAATTTGCTAAGGGTAAATGGCTAAGTGGATTGAGCCAAAAATTGGTGGAGGGAGTAGATATAGATGTAAGAATGTCCTGGTAAATTTTCAGCTCAAATGAAGTATGGTAAACTAGGGTTGCTTCACAAAGTGAAATTTTTACAAGAAACCAAGATTTGGGGCAGAGCTCACATAGATGATCTCCATGAGCTCAAATTTGGTAGAGACTTATGATTTGATCAAATGAAGGATGTGACAAAGTTTCATCTCGTTTGACATGCCTAGAATATACTTCCTTCACAAAGTTCTTTTTTGGACAGAAACTTTGGAAAATTGCTGAAAAATATGTACTAGGCAAATGAGTATGAAATTTGGCATAGGGCAATGAGATGGACAGCAAAATATGTCCAAAAAGTTTGGAGGCAATTGGGCAAAGATAAATAGCACTTCCTTCACAAAGTGCCATTTTTGGGAAAACGGGAAAATGATTATTGGAGGATTATTTTTAACATGGCATTGAAATGTTTTACCATATTTGATTAAGATAGGACCCAAATAATTTATGAGAATTATTTGGGAATTTTTAGAATGACAGAGATATAGGTTGCTTCACAACCTAGGGCAAAAAGAAATATTCCTTTAATAGAAAAGGAACATTCCCTAGAAAAAGCATTTTGGATTAGGTCAAGGATGGAAATGATAGGGTCTTGGGATGATTATGAGGATGGCAATCCACTATAATACCTAGGAAGACATGACCTTCCCAAGTTTTCGAACTACATAGCCACAAAAAAGCAAATAAAATCAATAATTCCAAGAAAATCAAAGGAAAAAGAAAATTGCAAAATCCAGGCTGTCACAAACCTTCCCCCCTTAAAGAAATCTCGTCCTCGAGATTTGTGTGCTTATGGAACATGTAAATATTCTGACTTGAAGAAACCGTTTCCAACTCGGGTTTCTTTTATACACTCTCACCTTATGTTCTCGTATAGTATTTCAACTCAATTTGATCTGACTGACTGCCTTGATCTGGGGTGGTTTGCTTTACCGTGCCTGAAATGTTTGCCCGGCTTGCTTGATATGCTCCTGCTCATACTGTCTCAAATTTTCATTTCATACTGCTGAGTTACCTGAGGTCCGAAAGATTATCATTCTGACATACGTGTCCTTCTCGATATAGATCCTTGAGAGAGATATTAGTCTGTATCGAGAATATTCTACGGAGTTGGGAATACCTTCCCGTGGAACAAATAATTCTCTTTTATCCAGGCATCGTGTCGCTCAAATATATATGCATGCCTTCTAGGTTCAAAACTGTGATGTGAACAATACATGTTCTATTGATGGATTCTGCCGTCTTGTAGGAGTTTTTGACTTATATTGATTGGCTTCACAGTCTCGAGTATCCAAAGGTTTGATTGTTGCTTGATGTGTCTGAATAGAAAAATGCACTAGCTCACTGATTCTTTATTTTGTCGGTATATCCATGGGGATGACTGTCCATGCGATGCTTTGCTGAGGTCAATATATTGAGGTATCCTGAGGTCGGACGTGACAGACTCGGGTATTCAGTGCTTGTCAGTTCTGAGCATACTGTGGACTGAGCAAGTTATCCTGATGCGAGATCCTTACTGTATTGTCGGTCTTGATCCTTCATTATTATTTTTTGTGTCTGGACTTTTAACCAAAAGACTGGGCATTACATATCCTTGATTATTTTCGCGACCCTTAGTGTTGTCATATGTAGTATTCTGCCATCGTACCTTTGTTTCGACTGATTCTCATTTCTGACTTACCCGTTGCAGATCTGACACTTGAAATAAACTGCCTTATGCTGACAATTTTTGGTTTAATCTCTTGTACGAGTGTCGTACTGAAGAAGACTGGGCAGCTTGCACTAGAAACCACCGGAATATCTTGCTGAGGAAAACTGGATGGCTTGTGGTCGAAGCTTTCGGCGGATAGCTTGCTGAGGAAGACTGGGTATCGTACCTCAGAAGCTTCCCCCCTTAAAGAATTACTAGGGAAGATTTGGTATCTTATGCCAGAAGCTTGTGCAATATCTTATTGAAGAGTACTGAATATCTTGCACGGGAATCCATTCATACCTGACTGATTGAGACTGGGGAATCTTTCCTTGTACGCTTCGCTGTTAAATTGTGAAAAAGGACTGGACTGATTTTCTTTGTGACCAGAATAACATATATGTATTCTTGTCATTCCGTCAGTTGATATCTTGTATGACAAGAATTATCTGACTGTCCTTGCTGAATTTATTGCATATGTGGACTGGCTTCTCGGTGTCGCATGTTTCAAAACTAACTCATAGCAAAATTAATCATTGTGTACTGACCATACCTCTAACTTGAAATGCACGGTTGGACTTGGATCCCATTTTGTTCTCTTGCGGCAATAATGGTGGATCTCTGACGGGTACTTGTTACTGAAAGTCTGAGCAGAATATAATTTGTATCCAGACCGGATGTCTGCAATACAATGCCGTCGGCTGAAAATCCCATTGCTGTTAATTGAGTGCCTTGGTGTATATGTGGACTTCTCACTGCTTCTTCTGATCCGGTGTGTTGATTGAGCCATTTCCATAAGGGGGTAACAACAAAGAGTCAAAACAAAGAAGCATCAGAAAACAAGTGATTGCACAAACCACACGACAAACAAGCTAAATAAAGCCCACAACAAACAAGCTACAAAACTATTCCACACAGGCACACACAAGCATTAACAAGCAATGATACTACAGCAGATGCACATGCACTACACTAAGGACTATACCCTACGCTTGAGAAAACGCTTGGGAGCCGACGAAGAAGCTAAGGGAGTAGCGAGTGGAACTGCTGACTCCGGAACTCCGGATTGACGAGGCGGAGGGGTTGGAGAAGCTGGCGGAGACTGAGGTAAAGCGGCACCAAGCAATCTCCTGGCTCAAATGGCATCTCGTACTAACTCGGAAATAAGAAGACACTTGGTCGTCATATAACGAGAGGTGGCGAGGATAGCTGGGTCATCTTGAGGGTTGACAGAAGGAAACTGAATTCTCCTAGGATTCTCGACGATGGTGGGATAATATTGATAAGCACGGTTCTCTTGCACCATGCTCTCTTGATGATGAAGACCGGTGATTCCTGCCATTGCGGCAAGCTGGACGGCACGCTCGGGAGTAGCACCGTAACCACCGTGGAAACTGTAGGTGCACTTATCGACAGGAATAGGGGCTGATAGATGAACATGAGCAACATATTTCAGAATTCTTCCTCCGGCAGAAAACTGGAATAGTTGATACTGGGGTGGATCTCCGAGGGGATAAATATGTTGCCACATATCTCCAAGGAGGGTGGCAAAGCTGAGAGGTGCAGGAGTGGGACTGAACTCAATAGAAACAACACCGAGATTTTTGGAGAGGGCCCTGAAATCATGGCAGTTGACTGCCATCTATGCAGCAAACAAATGCAACAACCAAATGCAGCAAGCAAGGGCAACAACCAGACCCTATACTACCGTTTTCTAAATATCCAGCGGACTAGGACGCTCTACAGTCAGACTTGCTCTGATACCAAGCATGTGGCACCCTGGCTCAGAGAAACCGGAACACCTCGTATTCTAGCCCAGAGATCGAGGTGAAGTCTTCTGGAATACGACACTTCTTAGCATAGAACAAACCAACTTTCTATTACAAAACGAATATGGATACAAGGTCTCCGATATTACAATGAATAACACCGGCACGGAGACGCTACGCCAACCATAGTTGCTCTATGCAATAAGCATAACAACTCGAGGCAGCGGAACAACGAGCGGCGATGATGGAGTCCAATCCGCAGGGACTCTGGCTTGAATGTTTATCCTAGATCGCGAACACAGGAACCACACCAAAACAAGCAAGCAATCCAAGCATGACCTGCAAAATGGCATGACACGCCAGGTCAGTACATTGAATGTACTTGCAAGCTCATAATAAACCAAAAGTAGTCAAGACAAACAACAACATGGAATTAGTAGGTTAATTCAATCATGAACATGATACTTACAGAACAACATGGCATGCACAATTGAACATGATACAACTAGAACAAGCATATCATGAACATATGAAAATGACAATACATCATGCAACATGATGATACTAACATGCACCAACTTACTCTCCTCGGGTTACCTCGTAACCCTCACATGCACAAACTTACCACCACAGACATCACACGATCATCTCAGGATCAAATCAAGCTTGATATAAACAATACCGTAGTAATCATTAAATGAGCACAAGGAGCTTGACCTTTACCATTGACTCTCGCATAACATCCCAAATATCCAACAACTCGGTATCCTCGATACCACCGTGATCATCTCACGATCACATCCAACAACTCAGTATCCTCGATACCACCGTGATCATCTCATGATCACATCCAACAACTTTCTCATTATTAAACCGGGGTTGTTATTAATCAAGTTATTATTATTACTGTTGACTCACAGTGTGACCGACATGAACGGGGCCCTTATCCGCGGGCACGGCTATTGATTGATTAAGACACACACTTTGCAGAGGTAGCGCACTGTACCCACACCACAGAACCCATGGCATCGCATTCCCATTTGGGTGGACCAACGGCGTTCCAAAAAAACTATCCTACTGCCATGACACTCTCCCGGCCACTCTAACTCACTCCCGACTAGGCTAGTCCAGGGTGGCCCCGTG
Source organism: Secale cereale (assembly GCA_902687465.1). Classification (NCBI taxonomy): domain Eukaryota; kingdom Viridiplantae; phylum Streptophyta; class Magnoliopsida; order Poales; family Poaceae; genus Secale; species Secale cereale. Next base: position 472,925,905 of record LR738715.1, on the reverse strand, counting down.
TCTACGAAAGACACAACGACCACCGTCGTGGCCTGTGATGGCCTGGCTTATTAGGGATGATAGACTACTCATATCAATAAGGAATTCCTTCTTTTCCGGGAGCCCATTCGGATAGAACTCCAAAGTTAAGCATGCTCAGCTTGGAGTAGTTTCAGGATGGGTGACCGACCGGGAAGTTGCTCCCGGGTGCGCACGAGTGAGGACAAAGTGCGCAGAAAAGACTAGTATTGATATGTGAGGCCAGTCTAGATCCCGCCAGGAGTAACGACCACCGGCGGGTGTGTCCGGGGCGTTACAAGTTGGTATCAGAGCCGACCCTCATGGTTACACGGATGTTTGCGGACAGTTTGCAGTCATGTTGTGCATGACGTTTGTGACCCGTCGTGGCACACGGCATGGCACATGTGCTGTCCTGGAAGCACAGACGGTTGTGCCAAGAGGGAACGTTCCTGTGGCCCGACGAGGACGTCGGTTCCTCTGAGTGAGGTTGTATGTGATGGCCTGGCTTATTAGGGATGATAGACTACTCATATCAATAAGGAATTCCTTCTTTTCCGGGAGCCCATTCGGATAGAACTCCAAAGTTAAGCGTGCTCAGCTTGGAGTAGTTTCAGGATGGGTGACCGACCGGGAAGTTGCTCCCGGGTGCGCACGAGTGAGGACAAAGTGCGTAGAAAAGACTAGTATTGATATGTGAGGCCAGTCTAGATCCCGCCAGGAGTAACGACCACCGGCGGGTGTGTCCGGGGCGTTACATGGCCAAAACTGTCCCAAACGGGGACACGAGCAGAAAACAACAACAACGGGCATACAAGGCTTATGTCCACCTACCCGATCAGGGTAGCGCGCACCCATAACCTTCCCTCGTTGGAGGCACCGGTGAGAGGCATGACAATAGACCCAGTTAGGGCCTTCCCATAAAGGCAAATATGGCTACGCTGGAGAAAGCTCGATTTGGTGGCACCATGACTCGGCCAACAGTTGTTCCAGTTCATTTTAAGTCCGGTTAAACTTGAATGCAAATGATGCTGAGCCATATTAAAATAACATGATGCAACTACAATGCATGAGCATGATATCAACAAAAGCATGGAGGTGCAACATAATCATCGAGCATAACCACAATGAAACATATATCCAAATGAGCATGGGATACTAAGGAGTATGAATATCCCAAGTTTAAGGCTACTCATGGCATACATGACTACTAGCATCATAAATAAATACCATGCAAGAACATAGAAAGAACACTACCAAGTAATCATGTAACTAACTAGTTGCAATGGAACATCCATATCAACAGTACCGGACAGCCAACAAGCATGCATCAAGATAATCATCACTAATACCAGCATGTAATTCTACTACCATGCAAACATGGAAACATGATACTAACAAGTAGTACAAGATAACAAGAAGCATCGGAACATAGCATGAAAGTGAACATGAAACCACGAGCATAACCGAAACAACGATAGTAGTAGCAAACAAGCAGACAGATAACCGCAAACTTTTATTAAATATTCAAGTTGAAAACCATGGCTACTGCATGTCTATCATGCTAGTGGCTATTGTGGCTTGACTGGGGTGAGGGAGACTCCGGGAAGAAGTGCGTTGAAGCCGCGGAATGAAATGCTTCTCTCTCGCAGGGGGCTGATTAGAGGGAAGGGCATAGTGATCATTTTCATATTGTGAACACTTAGTGAAAATGGTGCCAACAGAATGAGCTCGACGAGACGAAGACGTGAGTTTTGGTTTCACCTGATTTAGAGCTACGGTTGCGGAGTTATAAGGAGTTGAAGGAGAGGGAGCAATCTGTGAATATTTCTTCAGCAAACAGGTCCTTGAGTGGATAAGACAGAAACATATTTCAGAAAATGCGCTTTCTGAGATAGAAAATGTAGTCTGAGCTGATGAAGGAAAGAAGTATGCTTTTGGGCAAATGAAAGCGTACCGCTAGAAATACACTTTTGATAAATTGAAAGCGCACTCACCGGAAAGACGCTTCCACTTATCCATGTGGCATGGCGCTGGGCCACTGGCGCAGGGGGAGGGGGCCAGGCGTGGTTGTCTTCTTCCTCGCCCTGTCCCCACACGAGATAGAGGAGGAGTAGGGGAAGGGCGAAGCCGGCGACGGGGCGGGCCGCTCCGGCCATCACCGGCCGTGGCGAGGACACAGACGGGCATGGCTCGGCCAGCCACACCCACTCCTAGCTAGAGGGGGTGCTGGGGATGCACGGAACAACGACGAGAGGTGGCGGCGGGAAGGACAGAGGCCGGGCGGCCGGCGATGGGGTTCACAGCTCCGGCCGTCTCCGCACGAGAGAATGGCACTGGCAGGTGCGGGGTGGTGCAACGGTCCCGTTCAGAGGCAAAGGGGTAGCCGGGGAGGAGTGGAGAGGATGGGAGGCCGCGGCGACGAAGGATGATAGAAAGCTTCTGGTGGTGGTGTTTCGTGGCATTGTGGGCGTCTCCGACGAAGGGCAAGAGGGTGGGGCGAACCACGGGAAGGAGGGGAACGCGGTGGACGTGGTGGGAGGAGGAGAGGAGGGCTGTGTTGGTCGGACTCAAGCCGAGGCCGAGGCGGCCATGGCGGACAGAGGCGAAAAGAGGAAGAGGCCGAGGGCTCTGGTGGTGGAGGATGAGTGGGGAGAGGATGGTGAGCTATGGAAGGGCTCAGGGGTCCTTATATAGGCACGGAGGGGAGCTTTAGAGCATCAGGGCGAGCTCACAACAAGCTACAATGGCGGAACGGAGACAGTGCACAGCGCAAGCACTGTTCTGGTGGTGCATTGATGGCAAACCACGACGAGGCAGAGGCAAAGTGCGGCGCAGACGAGCACAGTGGCAAGAACGCGCCAGAGCGCACACTATGCATGACGCAAGTGTGATCACCACGCGCACTGGCGCGAGCGGCGCTCTTTGGCGTGGCCAACCGTGTCCAGTAGGATGACCTAAGTGCCCTGAGTCTAAATGAGGAAATAAATCGGTCCAGGGGCAAAGAAGAGTTTTGCACTTAGCTCCAAAGAAAACCATCAGCCTAGTGTTTGTGCTCTGCAGTGGGGACTCCGGCAAGGTAACTTGGTAAAAACATTGTCTGGTGAAAATCTCACGCTAAGGTGATGTTGATCACCAAAATTCAGACATATAGAAGGAGTTTAGATGAGGGTTGCTGTAGAAAGTGCAAAACTGGCCAAATCAGGGGATTAAGATGTTACACTCACACACTTAAGTGTCATGAATTGAAATTTGGTGGAGTGGGATTATTTGACCATATGGAGCTGCTGTCAAAAGTTCATGCCATTTGGAATTACAAAAGTGGCACTTCCTTCACAAAGCTCCATTCTGACCAGAAACTAGGAGAATTTACTGAGGGTAAATGGCTAAGTGGATTGAGCCAAAACTTGGTGGGGGGAGTATGTATAGATGTAAGAATGTCCTAGGAAATTTTTAGCTAAAATGAAGCAAGGTAAAATAGGGTTGCTTCACAAAGTCAAAATTTTACCAAAAACCAAGATTTGGAGCTGAGCTCACATAGATGATATCCATGAGCTCAAATTTGGTAGAGAGTCATGATTTCATCAAATGAAGGATGTGACCAAGTTTCAACTCATTTGGACATGCCTAGAATATACTTCCTTCACAAAGTTCTTTTCTGGACAGAAACTTTGGAAAAATTGATGAAAAATATTTAATAGGAAAATGAGTATGAAATTTGGCACAGGGCAATGATATGGACAACAAAAGATATCCAAAAAGTTCGAATCAATTGGGCAAATACAAATTGCACTTGCTTCACAAAAGTGCCATTTAGGGCAAAATGGGAAAAATGATTATTGGAGGATTATTTTTGAACATGGCAATGAAATATTTTGCCATATTTGATCAAGATAGGACCCAAACAATTTATGAGAATTATTTGGGAATTTTTAGAATGACAGAGATATAGGTTGCTTCACAACCTGGGGCAAAAAGAATTATTCCTTTAATAGAAAAGGAACATTCCCTAGAAAAAGAATTTTGGATTAGGTCAAGGATGGAAATGACAAGGTCTTGGGATGATTATGAGGGTGGCAAGCCACTATAAAACCTAGGAAGACATGATCTTCCCAAGTTTTAGAACCACATAGCCACAAAAAAGCAAATAAAATCAAGAAATCCAAGAAAATCAAAGGAAAAAGGAAATGGCAAAATCCAGGCTGTCACAATGCGTAGTAGTACTTTTCTTCGAGGGATAATAAACTTTTTTGCAACAAGTATGTGAGTTCTCTATGACTAATGTTGAGTCCATGGATTATACGCACTCTCACCCGTCCACCATTGCTAGCCACTTTAGTACCACGCAACATTCGTCGGTGCATCAAACCACCTTATACCCTTCCTCCAAACAACAACCATACCAACGTATTATGGCATTTCTATAGCCATTCCGGGATATATTGCCAAGTACCTCCACCGTTCCGTTTATTATGACACGCACCATCATTGTCATATTGCTTTGCATGATCGTAAGATAGCTAGCATGATGTTTTCATGGCTTGTCCATTTTTTATGTCATTGCTACGTTAGATCATTGCACATCCCGGTAAACCGCCGGATGAATCCATATAGAGTCATATCTTGTTCTAGTATAGAGTTGTAAGTAAATAAAAGTGTGATGATCATCATTATTAGAACATTGTCCCATTTGAGGTTATGAATAAAGAGGCCAAATGTGTCTCCAAAAAAAGTGAAAATATATATATGAGAGAAGTGTCTCCAAAAAAAAAAAGAGGAGCCTAAAAAAATTAGAGAAAAAGAGAGAAGGGACAATGTTACTATCCTTTCCACACTTGTGCTTCAAAGTAGCACCATGTGCTTCATTGTAGAGAGTCTGCTATGTTGTCACTTTCATATATTACTACTAGGAAACTTTCATTTTAGAACTTGGCTTGTATATTTCAACGATGGGCTTACTCAAATGCCCTAGGTCTTCATGAGCAATCAAGTTGGATGCACACCCACTTAGTTTTCTTTTGAGATTTCATACACTTATAGCTCTAGTGCATCCATTACATGGCAATCCCTACTCACTCACATTGATATCGATTGATGGACATCTCCATAGTCCATTGATTTTCCTTGTTGATGCAAGACTTTCTCCATACATTTGTCTGCTACCACCTTCTATTCCACCCATAGTGCTATGTCCATGGCTCACGCTCATGTATTGCGTGAAGAGTTGAAAAGTTGAAGCTCGTTAAAAAGTATGATACAATTGCTTGCTTGACACCGGGATGGGCATGATTTATACTTTCTGCTGAGAAGAGGGAGCATAACAAGACTATATGATTTTATAGGGATAACTTCCTTTAGCCATGTTATTTTTGAAGCTTCATTATTTTCTTTCTAGTATGATTGAAATATTATTGTTTTTATATTGATAAACTTTTGTTTTGAGTCATATGGATCTAAACATTCATGCCAAATGAAGAATGAATACATTGCTAAACATCTTAGGTAGCATTGCACATTAAAAATTCTGTTTTTATCATTTACCTACTTGAGGACGAGCATGAATTAAGCTTGGATATGCTTGATACGTCTCCAACATATCTATAATTTTTTATTATTCCATGCTATTATATTATCAACTTTGAATGTTTTACATGCATTAATATGGTATTTTCTATTATTTTTGGGACTAACTTATTAACCTAGAGCCTAGTGCCAGTTTCTATTTTTTCCCTGTTTTTGAGTTTCGCAGAAAAGGAATATCAAACGGAGTCCAAACACAATGAAACTTTCACGATGATTTTTCTTGGACTAGAAGACACGCGTAGGAATTGGAGTCCAAATCAGAGAGTCCTCGAGGCGACGTCAAGCCAGGGAGGCATGCCCTAGGGGGCGCCCCTAGGGCTTGTGGCCCCCTCGCAGACCCCCTAACTCCCTTCTTTGGCCTATAAATACATAAATATTCCAGAAACCCTAGAAGGATCCACGAAAATAGTTTTCCACCACCGCAGGTCTCTGTTCCCGTGAGATCACATCTGAGGGCATTTTCTAGTACTCTACCGGAGGGGGATTCGATCACGGAGGGTGATTCGATCACGGAGGGCTTCTACATCAACCTTGCTACCCTTTCGATGATGCGTGAGTAGTTTACCACAGTCCTATGGGTGCATAGCTTGGCTTCTTCTCTCTCTTTGATCTTCAATACAATGTTCTCCTCGATGTTCTAGGAGATCTATTGGATGTAATCTTATTTTGCGGTGTGTTTGTCGAGATCCGATGAATTATGGATTTATGATCAGATTATCTATGAATATTATTTGAATCTTCTCTAAATTATTATATGCATGATTTGATGTCTTTGTATTTCTCTTCAAAATATTGGGTTGGTTTGGCCAACTAGATTGGTAGTTCTTGCAATGGGAGAGGTGCTTAGTGTTGGGTTCAATCTCGCGGTGTCCTCACCTAGTGACAGAAGGGGTAGCGACGCACGTATTGTATTATTGCCATCAAGGATAAAAAGATGGGGTTTATATCATGTTGGTTGAGTTTATCCCTCTACATCATGTCATCTTTCTTAAGGGGTTACTCTGTTCTTATGAACTTAACACTCTACATGCATGCCGGATAGTGGTCAATGTGTGGAGTAATAGTACTAAATACAGAATCATTTCAGTCTACTTGTCACGGATGTGATGCCTATATTCATGATCATTGCCTTAGATATCTTCATAACTTTGCGCTTTTCTATCAATTGCTCGACCGTAATTTGTTTACCAACAGTATGCTTTATTCAAGAGAGAAGCCTCTAGTGAAACCTATGGCACCTGGGTCTATTTTACATCTATTATTTTCAGATCTATGAAACCAAAAACCCAAAAATACCTTGCTGCAATAATTTTGTGTTTACTATATTTTGTTTTTTACTTTAGTTTTAATTATATCACTATCAGATCGCACTCTTGTTCGTGATGTTAAAGGGATTGACAGCCCCTTCTCTGCGTCGTGTGCAAGTGTTTCTTAGTTTGTCCAGGTGCATATATTGGGGACATACTTGTACCTCCTATTGGATTGATACATTGGTCCTCAAACTGAGGAAAATGCTTATATCTACTTTACTGCATCTCCCTTTCCTCTTCAAGGGAAAAATCAACGCAAGCTCAAGAAGTTGCACGCGCTTCCTAGCGTCGTTGGATGGTGGTGCGAGCATCTTCCACCTGCCTATCTAGTCGCACTTGTCCTTTACCCTGCCATGTCTGCAGGTCCGAAGAAGCCGTTGACGCTTTGTGAGGCTCTCCAATCCGCTGGGTACACTATGGTTGTTGACGCTGCTGCTGGAGTTGTTGCCGTGGAGGTGACTGCACCATTGGCGCACCACCTACAACATGGCCATCAGTTTGAGCTACTGTTGCTGTCTGCGGCACTGAGACGGTTCCGCCAGCTGAGACTTTTTTCCTTCTGTAGATCCAATCAGGCTCTAGATGGTCGCTCTCCAATCGTCCATTTTGTCCACCATTGGAGGGAAGTTCAACAGCATCTGGGCTCGCGTCATCACCTTCCTCGCTGTTGAAGGCATATTGGAGCTGGAACAACGCGACATCGCTTGACTCCTGGTAGATCCAGCAGGAGCGTCGTTGTGATCTTGCTGCCATGCCACGGTCGTGACGAGAGGTTGATGTCACAGGAGCAGTGCCTGAGGGTCTTGAACTTGATCCAAAGGTGTCTTGTTGTGCAGGCGTTGCTGTGTATGATCAACAACGCCGTCAAGTATCGCCCATTTTTTGATGGACACTGTGTGTGCTTCGATGTCGTCTCCCGTGCCGCTGCTGTAGTTGCAACAGTAGGAGGATCTCGGCTCACACCTGATCGGGTTGTGTTGCTCCAGTGGTTGCGCTCGCCGTTGCGCTGAGGGGGCGGGATTTGTGCATCCGCACCGCCAAAGCCATTGTTGTTGTTTATCCCAGACGGTCGTGGAAGATGACCGCCTCCAGCACCTCCACAACCCATCCCCACCGCAATGGGTATGAAGACAGTGCCGCTTGCGTCGGTCGTGCCTACCGCAGTGTTCGCAACAACCACGGTGGTGGCGCTACCTGCACCACCCACAAACGTGGGCGAGGGAAGCTTGGATGTGGATGGCCTCATCATCATTGTTCCCTTTTTCTTGGGCGCCATGAAGGATGAAGATGGTGATGAAGCCCGATGAAATCGCGGTCCACTTTCCAATCCAGGTATACGCTAGTGAATCCCCTACATGGCACACCAAAGATGTCGGTGTGTATCCACGATCTATGGGGCCAACGAGCCCCTTTGCTGGTTGGGCAAGGGGAGGCACTCAACGCAAAGAGCAGGACTGAGGAGGGTGCAAGGATATTTACCTAGGTTCGGGTCACCGTTGAGGTGTAATGCCCTACTCGAGCTTTGTTGTATTTGATTTGTGGGAATGCACAAGTACAAGGAGCTCTCTCCCCCGGCAAGGTGCGAGGAGAGAGCGGCTACGCGTGCAATTGTGCGTGGAGTTCTGCTAGGTTTTAAACCTTGTCAAGGTTGCCATGGTCCTCCTTTTATAGCTTAAGGGGTTACCATAGTGGCAAAATAGTCTTTATCTAGTGATTAGACAGCAAACAATGCTATCACACCTAACTCTGCTAGTTAAGACAAAGAGCATTAAATGCGCTGCTATGTGTCAAGAGGAGGAGAGGCCCCGGCAAGGATGTCGCACTGCTCTAACTGGCTAACTCCTATTATCTTGACAAGCCACCCAGATGGGTGTCAATAAAGTTAGAAATCCCTCCTGCATGCTGACACGTGTCCGGCGAGCTTCACCTAACCACCTGCGGACTCGACACCTCATTGATTAGTGACTAGATGCTCGGTGAGCTGGAGCTCTGGTAGCTGGCTAGGGAGGGGCTTGCTGGCCATGGAGCTTGTCCAGCCTTCACCTTGCCTGGTCCGAGTCGCCGGCAAGGGGCTGCTTCTAGTGCTTGGCTCGGTCTTCCACTTGAGTCAAGCTGATCTTGCTTGGTCTTCTTGATGCGCTCCTTGACCTCTTTGTGTTCATAGCATCTTCTTTTAGTAGAGTAGCAACCATTGGTCTATGCATAAGTCAAGGTTCAAAACACCCGTGTTTTATACACCAATAATGCCACATGCAGCCTAGACATCGAAGGCGATTTTTTTTCTAAATTATGAAAATTAATGATGTATTGTTCATTCAGTTACTCTCATAGTTGCATCAAATCTTTGTTACATTACCTATTTTTAATTATATATTTTTGTAGTTTTCTTTTAGCTCTATATAGTTCTGTTCTCCCAAATACTCCCATATTTGCATGTTGATCTATTATTTTAATATATGTAATTAACAATCTTAATTTTCATTTCACGCAGTACAACCCTTGCTTTGCAAGAACACATGCTGAAGGAACTCTTGGCATTTACTTTATTGATGACTCCATGGATGTCATATAGACAACACAACATGGACTTACAATGACAGTTTGGGTAAAACATGATAAAGATGCTCACTTCTATTTTGATTCGGACCTTTCGAGAAAAAATGCTAAGTTTTATGAACTTAAAGCTGCAAATAAAATTCTAGAGTGTGCACTACAACCTCATGTAATTAACATGGATGTTTACTTCACCAATGTCAACACCCGATCGTGGTCTGATTGAGATTAGTGTTCTTCCAACTTTCTCAATGCTGGGATATTACTTAGCAAAATCACGGTATTTGTTCTGACTAACTAATCACTATTTATGCAACCAATTGTGATTTCATTTTCTGACTCTGTTCCTAGGCAGTAACAAATTCTATTTACCAATTTATGCCCACTATTCTTTTGCAATGTTTTGAATAAATTGTCCCTTTCCACCTTTTAAGCAGGATATACTGGATGCACAGTTAACTATTTGTATGTCACTCGACATACCAAATTTCCTTGGAAAGACTTGAAGCATGTAGTAAAATTCTTTGATAATCTTACAGAGATAGTACAGCGTATGAAAACTGGATTTGCGATGGGATTAATTCTACCACTAGTGCACACATTGAACAAGACCAATTGTGTGCACAAAACGCTTGTAAAAAGTATTATTATTATGTTGATGTTCATAAACTATATATAGCTTCAACAATATGTTACAATTGCTTCTTATTCTACATTGCAAAATAAATTGCCCGCAATAGCTGTTCCTAAATCAATTTCTCGGCATGGTCGAATTACACTTGTGCCTGCTAATAACGCCAAAAAGATTGCAAGGTACTGCATTTCCCGCAGAAATGGAACCATTCAAATTACCAATTTCTTGCTGGTCATGGCAATCCATCCACATTGGAAAATTGGACACACCGTTCTACTCATGGTCTACCAAGGCACGGGAGGGTTCTTCCTTTTCTTGATGAGATGTTGAGTCACCGTGATCAAGCTGTTTACAGCAGATAGTTGTGGTTGTTGGCCCTCAGCCTCTTAAAATGTGCTAGTTGTTACTATGTCAAGTATGTAGATATGGACCATATGATTGTCAAAATTGTTAAGTAAAGATCCTCTTTTTGTTGAACAGTATCACCACTATATATATTTTACTCAAATTTTGTTAGCCAAGTTCTTAATTTCTCATGGAAAGTATTAGTATCTTACACAGTTCCTTCAGTTTAAGCGCGTCCCTGATAGAGCAAAGGATGTCCATGTTTTCAACATGGCGATCAGCATCGATGTCCAGAAGGCATTTGCATATTAACTGTCCATATTGCAAATTTAGATAATATATAGATAGGCCAGCCCATACAATTGACATATTGGTCGATTGATTTGTTTATGCATATCAAATATGTCAATTGTATGGGCTGGCCTATCGGTATATTATCTAAATTTGCAATATGGACAATTAATATGCAAATGCCTAGTTCGATGAGTAATTTACAAACTATTAGCTTGTTAATTTACAAGAATATAACGAACCGCGCGTGCATAAAAGTGCTACTGTGCATCTGACACCGACCTAGCATGCACAACTACCATCGTCCATCAGCGTGTCAATCCTGGGCTGAGGTGGAGCATAGGCCACCATGTCGATGACCTACACACCTTGATCGATCATGGCTGGGGCAGCCTCAACGTCGGGGATAACCCGTACTACACACGATCAACGCTCACCAGGGCTGCCACGAATATCGGGTATGCTCCGATGACGTCCGGCGAGACAATGTTGGCTCTCACCAGGGCTGCCATCACGGCCCCCAGGCATGCCCCGGCGATAACCGGCGATGCACCCTCCTCCGTTTGGGACATAAGAATCCACCTCATGCGGCGGCTGCCACTGCCACAGTTGTCCTTGCATCATCGTGGTTCATGCTCTGCCGCCCACACCATCCGACATACTCTCCGGTGAGCCAGAAGTATCGCCCGCTGGCAATCTGAAAGTGCAACTATTCCTCGGGTGTTTTTGGTAATTAATAACAACATATAGCTCATTGAACTACTATCCTTTCATGATAAATATTTTAGGAAGTTCAATGGTTGGCATGGCATGCACTAGAAATGTGGACTCCTCAAAAAGCTAAGGACAAAGATTGGCAACAACTCAAGACTCTACATTTTCATTTTAGTGATCCAAGATCACAATGAGTCCATAGGAAAAGCCAATACTATTAAAAGGGGATGAGGTGTTGCTTAATGGTATACTTGCTCAAGTGCTCAGCGATAAGCTCCAAATCCCTCAACCACTTTCTCATTTCCACTTATGTCCCAAACCTAAAAGACAAACTCGGCCTAACCAATTTGATCTAGCTAGCGCCACCGAGTTCACACGACATAGCCAGTGCCACAAACCCTAATCAGTTTGATCTCACCGATAAGGATCTCGGTCTCACCGTGATGGGATGCAAACTCTTTGTTTCCTCTTCATAACGTTTCAGTCTAACCAAGATGAACGAATAGGTCCCACCAAGTTAGCAGTGCAAACTCTCTGTTTCCTCTTCATAACATTTCGGTCTCACCGAGATGAGCGGATCGGTCACACCGAGTTTGCCTGACCAAGTCACTGTTAGCCTATTACCAAAATCGGTCTCGCTGAGTTTGTGTAGTCGGTAAAACCAAGTTCAGGTTTTGCCCTAACCCTAAGGCATCGGTCTCACCGAGTTGATACGGTCGGTCCCACCGAGATGTCTAATATTCACATTTTGAACTGCTTCGGTCTTACTTAGTTCTTCTATTCGATCTGACCGAGTCTGGTCAAATGTGTGTAACGGCTAGATTTTGTGTGGAGGCTATATATACCCCTCCACCCCTTCTCCATTAGTGAGAGAGCCATCAGAACATGCCTACACTTCCACTATTCATTCTCTGACAGAGAACCACCTGGTCATGTGTTGAGACCAAGATATTCCAATCCTACCATATGAATCTTGATGTCTAGCCTTCCCCAAGTTGCTTTCCACTCAAATCATCTTTTCACCATATACAAATCCGTGAGAGTTGACTGTTGGGGAGACTATCACTTGAAGCACAAGAGCAAGGAGTTCATCATCAACACACCATCTATTACCTTTTGGCGAGTGGTCTCTCCTAGATTGGTTAGGTGTCACTTGGGAGCCTCCGACAAGATTGTGGAGTTGAACCAAGGAGTTTGTAAGGGCAAGGAGATCGCCTACTTCATGAAGATATACCCTAGTGAGGCAAGTCCTTCATGGGTGATGGCCATGGTGGGATAGACAAGGTTGCTTGTTCGTGGACCCTTTGTGGGTGGAGCCCTCCGTGGACTCGCGCAGCCGTTACCCTTTGTGGGTTGAAGTCTCCATCAACGAGGATGCCCGATAGCACCACCTGTCGGAACCACGCCAAAATCATTCGTGTCTCCAATGGCGTTTGCACTTTCCAACCACTCCCTTTTACCTTCATATGCAATGATTTACTTTCCACTGCCACAACTCTAGAATTTCATGTGTAGGAAGATTGCTTGACTTGTGCTAAATTGCTAAAAACTGTCAAAACTTAAAATTGGGAAAAGGCTAAGATTTTATTTGGTCAAGTAGTCTAATCACCCCCCCTCTAGACATACTTTCGATCCTACAAGTGGTATCAGAGCTTTGGTCTCCATTTGCCTTGATTTCCATAGCTTTGGTGATCATAGCCTTGGTTTCACAACCTAGGAGAGTATGGCGTCTAGCGAGGGAAGTTACCACCACAGAGGTCCTTACTTTGATGGTACTAATTTTGCTAGTTGGATGCATAAGATGAAAATGCATATTATTGGACGTAACCCCAACGTTTGGGCTATTGTGTGTATTGATTTGCAAGGTGAATTCTTCGATGGGAAGGAACCAAATCGTGAAGCTAGCGTTGAAGAATTGAAGATGTTGTAATACAATGCTCAAGCCTGCAATATCCTCTTCAATGGATTGTGTCCCGAAGAATTCAACAAAATAAGCCGTCTTGAGAATGCAAAGGAAATTTGGGATACTTTGATTGATATGCACGAAGGTGCCGACTCCGTCAAGGAATCCAAGTTGGATGTGCTTTAAAGTCAACTTGACAAGTTCAAAATGAAGGATGGTGAAGTTGTCGCTGAAATGTACTCTAGGCTGCTCTCATCACAAATGAAATTGCCGGCTTAGGAAGCTAAGAAATGACCAATAGATTGATCATCAAGAAAATCCTAAGAGCCTTCGATGGAAAATATGACACCGTGTGCACATTGATCCAAATTATGCCCAATTACAAAGATCTCAAGCCAACGGAAGTCATTGGTAGAATTGTTGCTCATGAGATACCACTTATCGATAAAGAAGAGCTTCACAACAAGTCTAGTGGCGCTTACAAAGCTTCATGTGATGCTCCTACATCATCAAGTGATAAACAAGTCTTCAATGAAGAATTGAGCTTAACGGTGAAGAACTTCAACAAGTTCTACAAGAGTAGAAGCAAAGAGAGAAGTTCCAAGTCAAGGTCGTACAATGACAAAAGATCTTCTAGTCGTGAAAGCAATTGCTACAATTGTGGGAGACCCGGATACTACTCAAATGAGTGTACGGCTCCACACAAAAGAAGAGAAGACTCACCTAAAAGGAGAAGTAGAAGAGAAGATTCACCACCAAGAGAGTGAAGGGGTAGAGATGATCGTTATGAATGAAGACCCTCTCGTAGAAGCAAGGATTTGGAAAGGAAGGACAAATCATCAAGGAGCTATACAAGACGAATACATCAAGCCTATGTTGGTGAATGGGTATCCGGTTCCGACTCCAATAACTACTCTGAGAGAAGCTATCACTCCAACTCAGAATATACTCAAGATGAAGGTGATGCCGAAATTGCTCTCGTGTCATCCAACTCCTACGACATATTTGACTCATCAAATGAAGGAATTGGAAGATGCTTCATGGCTAAAGGCCCTAAGGTATCACACCCCGAATATCTTGATTTCAATAGTGATGAAGATGACTTGCTAGGTGATGACGATTTACTTGTTGGTAGCAATAGTGATGAAAACTATGATGAAATTGCTATTAATCATGCTAATCAAGATAAAACGAATGACAATGATAAGGAGAAGATTGAGCATCTAACTAAAGAATTAAACACTATCAAGTTAGCTCATGAAACTACCTTAGAGGATCATTGAGAACTTTTGAGGACTCATGAGAAGCTACGTTTTAACAAGCTCAATCTAGAGCAAGAGCATGAGTTCTAAAAGCAATCAATGATGATCTTCATAAGAAAAGTTCTTCTTACATTGCCAACCGTTTACTCTTGTCTACCTATATGCCACAAGTAAAATCTAGCAATAAGAACAAGAAAGATTCTTTCTCTAGTAGTAGCAATCATCATGATCCAATGTTGTTGCTTCTAGTAGTTCTCTTGATTCCACTAATGATTCGCTTAGACAAGTTACACTTGAGCAAGAAAATAGTTTATTGAAGGGAATTATAGAGAAAGGTGTTTATAGGAGCCTTGCGGGGAGTAAGCAATTCGAGGAAATTGTACTCAAGCAAGGAAGGCACCAGAACAATCAAGGTGTTGGTTTTGAACGAAAGTTCAATGCCAATGGAGTTGAGTGGGAAGAAGATCAATACCCCAAGACAAATTTTGTTCCTCAACAAGAGAAGTATGATCCTACTTCCTTCATGGGGACACAAGCCCACAATGATCTTCCACCACAAGATCACAAGCTAAAGGGCAAGGACAAGCTTCAAGAAGAGATTGATGCATTTGAAGAAGCTCCTAACACAACAAAAAAAGACACATCCATGCCATTTTGGTCCGAACGAAACTTTTTCCTGTCATACTTATGACACTTCTATGACAATAATTGTGACAAAACACGGAAAATCATGACAAAAAATGGGCTTTTCGTCCTGGGCAGGCCGGAGATGCAGCTGCATGACATTCTTTGGTCCATCCATGACGGAAAAAACCATGGTAGAAGCGAGGGCGAGGAAAATATCGGGGTGTTCCCGGTTACGGTGTGTGGTCGGGGCCGAGCGATGCGTGTTTCTCTCGTACACGCACGCGTGTGGGTGTGAGGTGTTGGGCTCGAACTGAACCCGAGCGAGGCATTGGGCTCTAACTGAACCCGAGCGATTGCACTGCAGGCTATGCGTTAATGAACCCGAGCGATCGACCGATGGCTGTTAACTGAACCCGATCGAGCGATTCCTTCGCTACTGCTGCTAACTGAAGTTGATAGATGCTGCCTCTGCATGAATAGTGACCGTTGCTGGGGGGTTGGATGAACAGTTCCCGGTGGGGGTGGCTGAACAGGACCCCGTGGTGTTGCCTCTGCATGAACAGGACCCCGTTCGATCGAGCCGGTTGGGGCTGCATGAACATGACCTTGTGGAGGGCTGCATGAACAGGACCACCATGTGGAAGGCTGCATGAATAGTAGACGGTGGAGGGCTGGATGAACAGTAGCCCGTGGAGGGTTGGTTGAACAGTAGCCCGTGGAGAGGGCTTGTTGAACAGTAGCCGGTGGAGTAGCACGCGGTGGAGGCTGAACAGTCGCAGGTGGAGGCTGGAGGAGGTCCACCGTGGATGAACAGTAGCCTGTGGAGGCTGGAAGGGGTCGACGGTGGTGATGAACAGTATCCCATGGAGTCCCGTTTTGCGGTACACCACACCCCTCCCGATTAGCAGGACCCCCGTTTCGACCGTAGCGCTCCAACACAAGTCTGTTTCCTCCATTTTGCGGTACGTCACACCCCTCCCGATCAACAGGACCCCTGTTTCGACCGTAGCGCTCCAACACAAGTCCGTTTCCTCCGTTTTGCAGTACACATATTTTTTTGGGAGCCCATATTCTTTTTGTTAGCATTACAGCCCATATTGTGGCCACGGTTAAAAAATTATACAAAATTTTGCATATTTCATTGCGGTCCGAACTGGTTTTAATCCCGAAATTTTGATTCACATTCAAACTGATTTTAAAAATAAATGCATATCAATATAAAATCCAACAAATTGTCCACGCATAAAAATCAATGCAATTTAAAATCTCGAAATGAAAAAAAAAGATATTTGAAACTAATTGCCGGTTTGATGTGTTTCAAAAATGTACAGCCCATTTCTCATTATTGATAGGCCATTTTCTCGGCCAGCTGAATGAAGCTCTCCTCGTCTTGAAAGATTTGCTGCCCAACAGGCCTGGCAAAGTGACTTATTTGGCAAATCACAAAAAAACTGGGTTGTGGCCGTGGACCCAACCGTCAGCCTCTCCACGTACAGTACTCTTCTGATGGAA
Organism: Secale cereale; assembly: GCA_902687465.1. NCBI lineage: Eukaryota > Viridiplantae > Streptophyta > Magnoliopsida > Poales > Poaceae > Secale > Secale cereale. The sequence goes on along the minus strand of LR738715.1, from coordinate 472,909,174 downwards.
GTCGGTCGTTGACCAAATTGACCACGCCGCGCCGAGAGCACCAAGACGGTGGACGACGGCGTGGCCTAGGAAGGGGGTAATGCAGAGCCGGGGAAGACGCGACAGTGGATGCCCACGCGGAGACGAGTACGAGGGTTCACTGGTTCGGCTGTGGTGTGAGGCTGCCGTCGCCGCAGAATAACAGGGGGTGTGGGTGAGTAGAGGGATGCCCTGGCCAGCGGTGGGAGTAGTAGGGGGCGGTGAGGCCTCAACGGCAGCACAGCCGGCCACGGGAGGCAGGAGCACGCGACACGACCGGTGTTGGTTTTGGCGGCTGGAGCAAGAAGACCAGAGGTTGAAGAAGCACTACTGCCGTTGGATGAACATCGTACCGTAACTGGAGCTAGAATCATTCATATTGACTAAGTTGACAAAGCCCTCTGTCTCCGTCAACTTGGTAGGCCCACAAGTCAGCCTCCCACGATGTTAGGTTCCAGCTGGTAGGGGAAGTATTCATTTTTTGTGCGTAATAAGGAGGCACTTCCTTGCGTGCGAAGATAGCTGGTGGGTCCGACCTATCAGCGGGGGGCACATTTTTTTCGTGAAATACAGAGGCCCTTCCGGTGGGTCCCAGATGTCATGTGGAGGAATCAAAGACTTGAGAAGGCATACAGAACAAGCTAGTGTACCAGTAAAGAGATGTTGCTGAGTTTTTGAAAAAATAGAGACGTGCTCCTGTAGCTGGTTCGAATCCAAACCTAGACAATGAGTATATATGGTGCTATGCTACTCTGCAAGTAATGAAACTGACATATCCAACGTTCGCTTCTCCTCTTCTCTACTTTCTCAGCCTAGCATCAGAAGCTCTAGCCGCAACAACCATGTGCGCTGGCTACTCGTCCACCTGCTCTTCAGCAGGCAACAACCAAATATGCACCAAGTCGCCACCCATACCATCGCCTGTGGGTCTCATCACACCCCCGCCGGCATGCGCACCGCAGCTAGTTGCTCATCGCAACTCGCTGCCTTTGGTGTGGTGCCACTGCTCAAATCACGCAAAGTCATACGTCGCGTCTCAACCACAAGCCTCAACCCTGGCCGAGTCTTCTACAAATTCCCGAATCATGGGGTAATAATATGTTTAAGTGTTGTTCTGCTGCTTTCAGTTGCTGATTTTTTTAATAGTTTGGTTGATGATCTTCCAATTTGATTCGTGCAGAATAGGGAAGATTCGTATGATTTGTATTTCTGGGAAGTTGCTGATGTGGGGGAGTGCAACTACGCTGATTATTTGGTTAGCCGAGGAATCCCAATACGAGCAGGATGCATCTTGATGTTCCGTGCAACGCATGGGCATCTTGATGTTCCGTGCAACGCATGGGCATCTTGCTAGTATTTTATAAGAGTGTAGATGTAGAGTAGATACAAGCCGACAGGTGGGCTCGATGGTAGTGAGATAATGTGATGCAACACTAGAGGTGCCATGTGGAGCGTTTAACTGGTCAACTAGTCGTGTCTTGAGCAAATACAGAGTTGTACGGTGAGCCCGTGACTGTATAATAACCACAAAACGTAAATGGTGACCGTAATGAGTGGATTCTGAAGTCCAATGTATGTATCGTGCTTTCGCTTCAAATACAATGATCGTCATTGTATATATCGCGAGAGAAAGATGAAACATGTGTGAATGTGTTGGGGGCTTACTTTAAGAGGACCTGGAGATAGTTTGTGTGCGTATGTGAAAGGGGCGTAGAGGGGGGGGTATGCGATGGAAAGAGAGATGCTCTTCGTTTCTCTTTACTATGACTAACTTTATATATAGTATAAAAATATACAAATTCACAGTGCGGAATAAATATCATTGTGGGCACCATGCAATGCAAGGGTTCATAATCCTCCATACAACTTTGTAATGTTGTATATATGTAGAAATTCTAAAATATTTTTTGGCCACACTTTATTCAAAAGGAATGTTGTATGCGAAATAGACGTGAAGAGAGGGCTTTTTAGATCAATGGGGTACGTGATGTAACATGTGTGAATGTGTAGTTGATGCATTTGGCAGGGCCTCAAGAGGTATGTGTGTGTATTACGTATTCAAGAGAGGCATGGATAGAGGGGCCGGCAGGGGGGCGTGGGAGAGATAGCACGAGAAATGAGGGTGGTCTAGAGAGAGAGAGAGAGAGAGATGAATATGACGTCACGGCGAGAGATTCCCTTGAGTGTGTATATGCAAGGGGGAGTGGATAGAGGCACCGGGAGCATTTTTTGTGTGTGGTGTCTGTGTTAGTATGTGTGGGTGTGAGAAGATAACGAGACGTGGGAGCACAGGGTGTGTCATCATGTGAGGTCTGGTGGGTTGAGGTGAGGCCCATCGTTTGGTTCTGTCCCGCGCCACATTGGTCGGCCCGTGACGCATTTAGGAAGACCCATGGATGACTAGTCGTACAAGACAGAGATAGCATAATTGTGAAGGACTCTATGTCCAGTGAAAAACTGGCTAGGTTTTGTAACCCTAGGTTCTCGGACTAAGGTAACCCCTTTATCCCTGATATTACTATTCATCCAACCTAACTTTAAGGGGCATCCTATAGAATTCTCTCCTCGAATCATACTCGTCGATTAGGAAGAGAGGTGTGAGACAATGAGTGAGAGTCAGGCCTAAAGATAATGTCCGTACAGGAGACACGTAGGCAGGTCTATGTATATAGAAAGGGTCGATGGGGATTGTGTGTTTGTATTCTTGCGAGAGGGCGAGTGCTTGTGATAAAGGTTAGTGAAAACAGTCGTAAATGGTTACGAGAGGGAGGGAGGGTTATATCGTGAGCATATGTGCGAGAAAGACACCTCGGGACAGAGTGTGTGAGCATGTGTGAGAGACCACCGATGGAGAGTGAAGCTACACGTACAATACTGCTATACATATTCATTAAAGATATAAATTGTATCCAAATATTAGGACGGGATCATGATATTTGCAATTCGTGTAAGGAACGGTCGTTGATCCATCAGACATCTAGATTCTATCGAATTTGAGCATGTCTATGTTATTATTCGACACAATTGATCCACATAGTTAGTATTTTGAACTCCAGACAATGCATCGCTTTAGCAATCGAATATAAACGTGAGTATAGTTCATGTTGTGTGTGTAAAGCACATTATACATACGAAAGTTACACAATGAACATTATAAATAGCTACCTATGGACTAGCATACATTTGAATTCAACTTAAGGTGGTTTAAAAAAAATCAAATTCAACATGAAGTCCATTCAATTATTTGAATTTGATATCATGGCATTTGTAAATCATACCTAAATTATGGGGGCACCAATATTTGCTCTGATTTTGTACATAATAGCATATGTAGTCGTGTACAAAATAGATTCTAATTTAGCTCCTCCATTCCAAAATAATCATAGTTATAGGATTTTCAAGTGTCAAATTTTAAAAAAGAAGCGGATAATTTAATGAGGTTTTCAAATATACAAGGTCAAATTTAACGTTGTCTATTTAGGTCAATCCTCAAAGTTCAAGAGTACTCTAAATGTGAATGCTTGTGTTTCTAAATTTCGAACGAAGCGCCAAAAGAGCCTCTACTTGCCCGAAACCGTGTGAGACCAATGTTTGGTAGTACAAGGAAACTACTTTTCTAATAACTCGGACCCGTGAAACCTACCGGCCCGACGTCCAAAGGTCTAAGCCGGGGTAAGTTTGTAGCTTCATCTAGATGCCATGCAACCGCCTCCGAAAAACATTCATACACAATGGTCGCCTAAGCACACGGCCGCCGGCCGGAATCGCTCCCGCCCACAATTTGGGACACCTGGGATTACCATCCTACCCCCGACCCGCAGTACGTCCGAAATTTAAGAGGGGGGCAAAGTTTGTACTTTCCCCAAATTTCAAACAAGCGCGTCCCATCTTCTATTCAAAAAAGCCAAAACAAGCGCGTCCCAGACCCAAAACATGCT